>JAHZTW010000001.1:356552246-356618450 GCA_020283515.1 Alliaria petiolata
TTGAATGTTGTTTACGAAGAAGTGTTCCCGAAACCTTCTTAGCTTCCTAACGGTAAATTATAATTATGTTTTTCTAGATGGTATTTATATTTTATTGTTTCTACGTGCTTTTACATTTCTTTATTTGATGTGCTTTTGTATTCCTTTATTTTAATGATGTAACTATGGTATTTATATTCTATTAGTTATGTTATTGGAAACGTTTGGCGCAACTTATATATTATTGTTGGTATGCATCTAAATATGTGACCAACAAAGATTTCAAATTGCTTACAACAGATTGAATCAAAGAATTAAAAATAAATTATGAGACCAACATCGATATAGAATCCGCAATTTTACAATGGAACATAATAGTCCGTGCAAATGCGCAGACACCCACCTAATTTGTATAAATTTAATGAAGGGTCCAAGCAATTTATTTATTTTTTTTGTCTAAAGACTCTTAATTTTGTTGGGTTGGGCTTAGATACTATTCAGTAACTTAGAGATGGTTTACATAATCTTTATGTAGTTGTTTCCACTTTCCAGAATCAGATTATTCTTTAGTCAATACTAATTTCAAATCTATAAATTTTATTTTTAGAAAATATGTCGAATGGAGATGTAACGAAATAAAAAAAAAAGCATGTTGAATGCAGATCAAGTCATTGGGAATCAAGCAGTTGATGTTTTATCAAAGAGGATCTATGATTTTCCACAGTTATGTATGTGTTTTTCCATACCGTCTGTTTGGTTAGTATATTATTTGTATTATCCATTTACGATTTCAATTAATATAATAATATGTTGCAAAAAAAAAGAAGCATGTTTGATAGATTGCATGCGGGTTTAATTTAGATCAGAGTAGAATAAAACAGGAGTGATCAATAGATAGATATGATTATATGAAGTCACATAAAAGTAACAGTCTTGTCTTGGTTTTTGTCAAAAAAAAAAAAAAAAAAAAAAATTCTTTCCTTGGTGCGGCATCAAGAGATGATACATGCTTTATTTGAAACATGTCGACGGTTTCTAGCTTTATCGAATTCACAAAGAGGTTAATAATTTGTTTTAGTAATAAAAAAAAAAAAAGGTTAATAATTTGTTAAATGGAATTAGAGAGAGCTCAAGTCACGTTGACACGTAATTGTTTGATTACGTGTTGCATGAAGAAATGTCGAAGTTGCTTGTGAATTAATATTAATACAATATTTATTTGGAACATGACGATTTCTTAATCATAGCTCTTGTCGTGTAACTAGTGTTGAAGCATCATTGTTTGCTTATGTGTCATGGAAAACATGATAAGGGTCAAATTGACTCATGAAAGATTAGTTAAAGTGTTCATATATGTGTTGAAGAGTTTTATGCGGAAACGTTAAAACTGAATATGTAATGATTCATCTCATGACTCACTTCTATAGAGGATCTCACTTTTGTTTGTTTTAAATTATTGTTGTAGTAACTGAGATCACACGCACCATATGTTTTAAAAAGTTGAAACATAATTAGAGAAAGATAAAGAAAGACGAAATGTCCTCAAGTAACATTATGAGAGCGTTTTATTATCATAACAAACATATATATTGGTTGCCACATACATTGAGACAACTATTTATTACATTGAGCTGACAAAGTCAACGATTTCAACCACATCTTGGAGCAACGAGTTGGAGTTGACCACCCTACAGTTCCTCCTGATCTGTCCTTGAGATCCTGTGAGAGGCAAAAGGTCTCCCATCCTATTCATCGCTTCCACAAACGCATTGAAAAACTTTTGTGTGCCATCGGCATATGCTCTCACCAAGGGGATTGTATCAGTGGCATTGGGGCTAGAGAACAGCTCTTGATCGCTTTGGATAAGTCCTTTGTGCTCTTTCAGATTCACATAGTATTTGTTGTCGAAAACCGTCGGTGTACGCAGATCGAAATCAACCAAGACGGTCGGGTTACCATTTTGAGGGCATAGTCCACGAAGAGTTTGGAGGTAAGTAGTGTTGAGGGTAGGATCGGGTAAACCAGTGTTGCTAAAGTTGTATAGCCTGTCCAAAATAAACTGGCATTGGTTTTTACCGAACGTGTGACCACCTAACAAAAAAAAAAGACAATGAAACAAATAATAATAATTTCGTTAGATTAGTTCCATCAAATGTGTGTGTTTGTTATGATTTCATAAGGAAAAACATAATTACCGGAGAGAGCAACGAGATCAGAAGGACGGTCAAGACCAACATTTCTAAAACTGGCTTTAAGTTGTGGAAGAGTGAAGAATGGAGCAGGAAGATTATTATTAGAGAGATCAAAAAATGCTCGTAAGCTATCTCGTCTCCCCAAACGAACCCTCCAAGAAGGACCTCCTGCCTAAAATATCCATATTTAAAAATAATTATTTATTGAGGCCAAAAATGTTGATGAAGTAAAATATTAGATGTTTAAAAATGAAAACAAAAAACATAAAAGACAAATATTAGTTAACTAAGTAAAATAAGATTGATCTTATCAGTTTAGTATTGTAATGATATTTGAAGAAATATGTATAGGTCAAATATTTTGAACAAGAAGCCACTAGTCCATAAATATTTTCTCAACTAATCTTCAACACATCTCCGATATTCAAAAAAGGAGGATAATATTAAATATAAATTGCCATGTTCTCACACAGCTTGTAGTATTCAAGTAATTTTTTTCTTCAATCATGTGTTATCACTTGTTATGTTTAATATGTTTTAGTGACACTTTCATGTAGGAATTTAAAACATTGTTTGTCATGAATGAAATAAAAAGGGTTGTATTAATAGATCATACCAAATTGACAGATTGTTGAGCTGCGATGGTAAGAATATCTGCACATGAAACAGTCCTCGGGCATGCTGCCTCCACTGCTGCTTTCATTCTATCAATCACTGGAAATCCCCGAGCCGAGTTTGCATTTGGCGCCGCGTCTTTCTCTGTTTGAAACGATGTTGTGTTGTCTAACAAGATCGATGCATCACAACCCTTTTTCACAAACCAAAAGAATTGTTCACAACTTAGTCAATTATATACAATCATGACCAAATCTTTGACACCAGGTAAAAACAGTGTGAGATTGTGTTTTTCATTCACTAAAACCATTTGTCAAGCCAAACCCGATAATATATATATATTTAAAATAAATAAGACATGTAGAAAGGTTCAGAAACCTAAACTGAGGTAGTAAATTTATATAAGGGATAATGAATTTTTATAAGCTATATCATGAGGGTAGACGCGAATACTCTGTGATAAATTGTTCGCCTTGTATTTTATGTGTGTGAAACAAAAGAGAACGAAAAAGAACCCAAACCCGATAATATATAGTATATATATACAAATTAGTCTTAACACCAAATTCACAACGTTATTGGCCTACACTAATATTTGTTTTTTGGCGTGTAATTTCTGTTTATACTATAACGTTTAAAGAAACATCACACGTTCAAACAATTATGCTAACACAAACACCTGATTCAAGGATTGAAAATTTTCTTGGAAACAATAAATCAATTATTTAGTGCGTGAAATGTTTGAATGGTCTCTAGAAATGGTTTTATTCTATCAATAAATGATTGACATAAATACATAACGTGTTTGGTATGGGTCTATGGTCTTCCTAAATAATTTAATACAAACAACTCATGTTTGCTGAAATGGAGTGTTTTGGGATTATCTGTCTATAGAAGATTAAAAAATAAGTCACGGTTGACGACGAGAGCTAAGATATTTGATAGTAAAAACCAAATCTAAGTATGTGATATTTTATAATGATAATTTTTCTGGATCAGATCCGTTAGGCCACTGACAACGTACCATCTTAACTAATACCACAAATAAAAAAGAAATTATTAATTAAACATTTTAAAGCTTAATTATATATTATAAGCCATTTGTTATTTTGTATTTTCCAACAAACTATGTGTTATTTATAACTGACAAAGACGTATTTTGTTTTTCATCAGTGTCGCCAAAACCCGAAAATTTGTTTCAGAAATAGAGCAGATAAAATACATGTTGACTCACAAATCAAAGAAAAAAAAGTCTGCCATAAAACTTTATATATGCAAAACATATTTTTCTCTATATTTCTGAAAATTTGAAAAGGAATTTTGAATATAATTATACGATACTCATGTATAGATAACTTTTGAGCGAAAGTCTACAACTAACTGTTTCCAAAAACCAAAAAAAAAAAGTCTACAACTAAATTTGACAAGTAATATATCTTACATTAACGAAGCAGTCGTGGAAGTGAAGACGAAGGATGCTCGCGGCGATACGAGGATCCGATCTTAGCTCGTTGACTATGGTATCCCGTACGATTTTAAAGACGCCAGGGCATGAATTGTCGTAGAAAGTAGGAGTCAGTTGAGCAGTCGAGAAAGATGAATGAAGCATAAGACATCCCAATGTTATTAGGGTTGTCCAAGTTGACAACGAAGACAAAGAAGAGAAATTCATTTTTTGTCTTACGAAGAAAGTTTTCTGATTGGTTTTAGTAGAGAAAGATGAGGAAACCACATATCCCAAAGAATCGTTTTATAGACAAACTGGGTCTAACTTGTAGGCTTTTCTTTTTGTAAACAATTTTCTATACTTTTTCATATATAAATAAAAATTCTATACATTTTCAACAACTATATGAACAATTTCTACACTTTTTCATATATATCTCGAAAAACTTCTATACTTTTTTATGTCAACAACTATTTATATATGTTTGAGTGGTCGCGCAAGATATGGTTGTGAACCGAATCACGTACAGTCCTCCAACTCAAGAACCAGCGTATGTGTTAATAGTCTAGTGCATACATCTATCCGACATGACTCTCAAATACTAGTTTGGTTTGTTTTTTATAGAACCAATTTTTACATGTTTTCTCTGTTTACTCCACTCAGTTTTTTTACAATGACTGTGGCTTTGCTTTTTCATAGTCACCTTCGATCTATGAAAAATATCTCTTCCCTTTTTTGGTTTCACCAAAAAAAGTCTAAGAAATGAAATGCGCCACAAATCTCTATTTTTTAACATAACTCAACCTTATTTTTCAATTAGTTTTTAGTAATTTCCGACGAACTCATATTTTCTAAATACTGACTTAAGCATCCAACAAATCTTGGAAAAAAAAAAAAACTACAACGATAATCCCAGGCCTCCACATGCCACTACAAGAAAAAATGTTTTTAGTCACAAAATTAATTGTAGCTATAGTTACTATTTCTTAGCTATTTTGCTTTTAGAAACGAACAACCACAACTCATTTTTGTTTCAGCTTGTAGCTATCTGTGAATCGTGGCTATTTGTAGAAATGATAGACACAAATTGCTACAGATAATGTCGTGGCTAATAGACACAAATTGCCACAACTTAACATCTGTCTATTATAGCTACAATTTAGCTACCAAATAGCTACGAATTTTAAAGACTAATACCACAAATAGCTACAAATATTATATAACTATTTAAAAATAATAATTATAAAACATTAATAGCAAAATGCAGTTACAATAAATAAAAATGCGATTAATAAATTATTAATCTAAAAAATTAAACATTCGAAAGTCATAAAGTTTTAAAATTTAAAATAAAATACATAAAAACTATAAGATCTGTTCTGTTGATCTGTATAAACACTTCTATGACTCGTCTGAGTCGTTTCATGTCTGTCATGTTCTTCTTCAACTCACCTATGGTGCTCTCTTTTTTTTTTTTTTTTTTCTTGCAAGAGCCTTTCTCTTTAGTTCAAAGCGTTTTTCCACAGCAAGTTTGCATCAGAAAAAGGGGAGAATAAAACAAAATATTTGCTCTCTATAAAAGATGTCAATGATGAATCTACACTCAGACAACATGATGACAACCTCTTGTTTCCTAAGTGAACGAAGAAAACTCCCGCCTTGATAAACTCATAATTTAGCATATTTTAGCACTCATTTAGGATAGATTTGCATTCATATTGCATTCATAATTAGATTTATTGTAACTTTTGTTCCATTTTAGGCTTTAGGACATGTGCATTAGCATTTGCATATTTCTTGCATATTTGCATCATTTTCAGGTTATTTGGTGTACTTGGAGCTATCTTGGATGATGATCATGGACAAGAAGGTTAAAGAAGAGCTTAAGAGTTGATGGGAGTCAAAGGAAAGCTTGGAAAAGTGAAAAGAGCCTGAGATCGGCCCTTAGATCGAGCTGGTTTGCCCATTCCAAGATTTAGATCGACCTCAAGATCGACCAAGCCCAGCCATTCCAAGATTTAGATCGACCCAGAGATCGACTCTTAGATCGACCCAGCTACTAGATCCAACAAACAGATCGAGCTGAAGATCGACCAAGCCACTAGATCCAACAAACAGATCGAGCTGAAGATCGACCAAGCCACTAGATCCTCCGAACCAGTTTCTCCTTCCTTCCTTTGACAGCTCATATTTTGTCTTTTTGTGAGGGGACCAATATTTTTGGACCTATATAAGCAACTTTAATTTAACCTATTTTCTTAGGGAGGCACGAAATTTAGGGATTGTCTCTCCCATTTTAGGTCTAGCCTCCATTGGAGGAAAGGCCTTAGAGCTTTCTTTTGTAAAAACTTTGATTTTTAATTTGAAGCACTTCTCTTTAACTTTAATCTTTCTTTCTTGCTACTTGAATCATGTCAAACACCTCTTATCTCATGGATATGAGGGGTTCGAAAATGATATTGGAGTAGTTCTTTAGGATTTAAGGATGAGGTGATTAGGAAGGCTTTAAAAGTTAGATTTTGGTATTTTCTTGCTCTTAATTTCATCCTTTCTTGGTTTGGAGTATCAAATGCTTAAACACCTTGAGAGAGGCTTTATGATCCAAGAGATTTCTTTTTTCTCATAAGAACTTGGGAAATCTCTTATGCCCAAACCAAGAGACTAGTATGCCTTAAATGACCATGAGAGTGGCAAGTAAGGGCTAGTTAGGTCATGTTAAGATCCGTGCTTCAGCTCCATCAACCATTCTTTTCACCACAAACCATGGATTTGGAGAGAATGGATGATGAGAGGATCTTATCTTATCCACAAACCATGGAAAGATTGCTTCTTAGGCCTAAGGATAGCTCATTTAGAAATGTGTAGATTTACTTTTTGTAGGCCAATATCGAAACTTTAGCTTCCCTAAACATGAACCTCATCCTTGAATCTGTCATTTGTCATATAAGTAGTTTCAAAAGCTTTCTCCTTTAGATTTAAAGTTTGTTCTTTTCATTTCCTAGAAATAGCCTTATTTCCCTGTTTTTAGATTTTGATTTTTATTAATCAGTAGCTTGCTCATTTAAATTAGTAGGAGTCGTCTAGTAGTTAGCTAACCCTTCATAGGGATTGTTTAAATTGTTGTCCTAAGTAGTTTTTAGGATTTATCTCCTCCATTTAATCCGAATTTGACTTAGCTTTACTTTGCTCTTGTATTCCTAGTATCTTTCACACCTAGGCTGGATTGACACCTCACATACTACAATGACATGTGTGTTTGAGGATTGAGTTAAGGCTTAAAAATCCTTACATCACGCCTCGGCAAGAGAATGTGAAAGTCTCCCTCGTCGTTGATCGAAAATATGATAATTATCCATCCCTATCACCATCGCCAGTCTAGTGAAACCTGGACGAAAAAATTCACCATAAAGAACAACTGCATGCCCTCTGACTCCAAATCGTCATATTGGAATAACAACTAGTAAATTTTTTGTATATAGACACAAAGTAGGCACGAAAAAGCTACGAAAAAATCTACAAAGCCACACAAAAAAGTAGTCACGATCCTATAGGCACGGAAAAAGTCGCAAAATTTTTTTCGTGACTATAGATTCGTGACTAATTTTTTTAGTGGCTATATGGGTTTTTCGTGGCTTTTTCGTAGCTTTGTCGTAGTTTTTTCGTAGTTTTTTCGTGGCTTTTTATATCTTCTAAAAGAGCTCCTATATATCCAAACTAATGAGGTTTTTTGGGAGTCTTTGTGGCCCCTTTAAGGAACGTAGAGAGAGAATCATTCACAACACATTTGTTTTTATGCGTTTGCATGTTTTCTAATCCTTTCTCGGACTGTCTCAACTATAACGACGAAAATCTTTGAAAAATATCTCCAAATATTCTCCAAGACCTTAACGGTTTCTTCTTTGTCACATGGCCATTTACTCCCTAGCAATTGATTATGATGACTCCAAATGACACACGTAGAATGCGGATACTTGAATTTTTGTAGGAGGACATAAGTAAATATTAACTGAGTTCGAGTAAGAACGCTCGCAATAAATTTCTAACGGGTGGTGGTGCTGAGAGTACAAAGGAAACGCTTCCTAGTACTTCGAGTAAGAAAGCTCGCAATAAAAAATCATCTTAATGACGGGGTTTTTTTGAAATGTGCGCGGATTTAAAAAAATCAGAAAAACATTTTGTGGTGAAGAAGTGGGTGCATGATAATTTTTTACAGTTCGGGTGCTTATTGGAGACGCGAGTTAAGGAAAATAAGGTTCAACAAATAGTCTCTACAGTTTTTCAAAATTGGTCATTCTTGGCTAACTATGAATTCAACCATTTGGGAAGAATTTGGGTGGTATGGAGAGAAGGAGTTAGGTTTACGCCTGTGTTTAAAAGCGGACAGGTCATTACTGTCTCGGTTCTGTTCGAATGACAGGAGGAAGAGTTCTTTTGTTCTTTTTTCTATGTATTAAATCTTGATGAGGAAATAAATTTTCTTTGGGAAGATCTTCAGAATAATTATGATGCAAAAAATTTCAGAAACAAAAATTGGATGGTAATGGGATATTTTAACGAAGTTCTGTCTGGTGATGACACGAGGCCTTCTCTGTCAAAAGTATACCTCGGTATGGGATTCTCTAATGCAGCTAGTATCAGAGTTCAACACACACAAATTGAGGCGTTTCTACTACGGTATGTTCTTCAAATTACCATCACTTATGTTTGAAGGGAGAGGAACAATAGAAGACAAGGAGAAACTCCCTCTCTAGCCCCTCGGCTAATTCAACTCATCGATAAGGCGGTACGGAATAGGATCTCCTCGATTCAAAAATTGGACATAAGATATGAAGAGGCGCTTGTCAAATGGTTTCAGACTCGTGGCTAAATTGTATTAAGTCCTAATTTTCAATAGTGTAGAAATAGGAAAAAGTTGTACTTTGATGTAAAAACATTTTTTTTTTTGGAATAAATTTAACATTCGCTTCAAAAAAAAAACTAATAAAGTTATGTATTTAGTTATAGAATTCCATTAAAAATGAATTCAACAACAATAAAAAATGTTTTTTTTGGGGTAAGTTTCTTGTTATATTTTGAAGCCTGGTTCAGTCTCATTGGATTTTGAAAACCATAATTTAAGAGTAATTTTGTTCATTCATATAACACAGTGTTATTTAACCTTAAGTTAATTTCAAAACTTGTATTTGTAATTTCTTTACTCTTGACTATTTTATTTTCATTTGACCAACTGTCCTTTAATATTTTGCAAGCGGACAGCGTGATGGAAAAGTCTTTGTCTATTACATTTTTGCACATAAGTGGCTTTTGTTTGATGCTGATGTCCGTGTCCAAATGTTAACATCAACCAGCATGTGTCTGACATTTAGCGTTTGGTTCCTTTAGAATTTTCTAAGACAGTAAATAAGTAAGATATTTCTTTTCAAAAAAAAAAAAATAATAACTAAGATTCTTAATCACATTTAAAAGTAACAAATAATCCAAATCATATAATTCTCCTAATGATTTTTAGAGTTCAAATGTTATCACCATCCTTCGCAGTTCGCACATAAAGGTGTCTTCCGAATGGATATCTTAATATATAAAAGTCAAACTTTAAAGTTAGTAATTAACATAATCGCGATACATGTCAAGTTAATTGATCAAATTTTCACATGTCTCGAGATTAAAATATATCAGTAAATAAAATCTTAGTAAATTACACAAATAACAATCCTTAAAATGACTAAAATTAAAAGGAAAAATAAAAATAAATTGAATTCCAATAAAAAATATGATAATCATTTTTTCATTGTTTTAGGATAAATAAATATATGAGTAGCTAATCATTATAAATAAATATAATTATTTTTTATGTCAACAAACTTAATTTATATAGGAACATAAAAAACCTAAATATTTAGAAATATATAATAAAATTTAATTAGAAACAAATAAGAATAAAAATAAATATATAAAATTTAGATTTTTTTTTGTAATTTCGGTTTGATCTTGTTAATCTTATTTTATGTTTTCACACGGATAATCCGATAATAAATATATAAAATTTGATTTTTTTTTTACGGGTTTTGAAAATATTTATTATAAATCTGCGTATGTATACACAAGGTCTTAATCAAGTTATATATACACCAAATAAATCGATAATTTCATATGAAAATTAAATTTTAAATGTAATTAAGACATGTCAATGAACAATTGAAAGTCTCAATTGCTCACTATTTCAAGAAAACTATAGTGGCAGCTAAAAACAAATATATTATGTTAGCGTGAGGAAAGAAAACACTTGGCACATTGACCTTAAAGATACAAATTCAATGTCCATCGCCCGGACAAAGAGGAAATGTACATTTTTTATTTTATTTTAAAGAAACCGTTCACCTAATTTGATGACTAATTGACATTCAACGATCGCTGGCAGCTGTCTTTCTGGACTCTAATCTCGAATGATTTATGGTAATAGAAAAAATAAAAATAAAACTGTGTATTACAATTACATAAAATGTAAAGATGATAGATACTAGATGAAGAATGTCATGTGGTCTGTTTTGGACCAGCGACTTTTAAAGCTGAATCAAAGTTTTTTCGGCTTAATTCGTGTGTTTCTCTGTTTTTCCGTATGGATTTGGAGTTAAACAAGACATTGAAAGCGGATATACATCAAGTCCTTAAATAGTCGCCTTGGTGTTTATACCCCAAGACGACTATTTAATGATTCTACCGGTATGGACTCGCCAATACAATATACCGGTGGTTTTTTATACAAATGAGACAATCATGTAGATTGCAGAAGAAGTAGGAAAAGTCACTGAAATGGCTTTTGATCCAGATAAACTTCAGAGTCGGAGTACTCTTTGATGTTTTGAGGCCATTAAAGAATTCTAAAGCGGTTCAGTAACCAAATGGAACAATAGTCAAAATCGGTATTGAATATGAAAGAGACAAAAATGTTTTTCCAATGCGAACGTCTTACTCATGATAAGACAAGATGCCCCTTAATCCTGCTAACAAGACGGGCTTTGTCTTAGAAAGTCTGAAGAAGGGCAGCCCTTTTGTCAAAAAAAAAAAAAAAAAAAAAAGTCTGTAGAAGGATTTGCCACTGATGTGATGTTAGATTTTACCTAATTCTACTATCTAAAAATGCACAACAACGAGATAAGTATGTGTGGGATCGATCCATAGAGACCTACAAAAATTGTACTATAAATTATGGGGTCGAAAAGAGCTAAAACAAAAATATTGGTTTTTGGTTTTATAAGAATCAATACTGAAATTCTGAAAATAAGTAAATTTTAAAAACAATGGAAATTCAATATAAGAAAACAATAGGTATTAGATAAATTGCAGAGATTCATAAATCACAAGCAATTAATCGATAAATAGAGAATTAATTAAAAAAATCATTCTTGAACTCAAAACACGAAGGTAAAATATTATACTTTCGAGGTTCAGATTACTGTGTTTTAACATCTTAATAGATTCAACTTTCTATGGTTATTAGAGCATCTCCACCTCTATTCCAAATTTGGTGCTAAAATGCATTTTGTAATAAAATTTGTTCCAACCCTATCTCATTTTCAATTGTAAAATGGTATAATGCTATTTTTGATTCCAAATATGGAACATCTCATTTTATATTCTATTTTGCAATTGAAGTTTTTTATTTATAAAGTAGTCTTTCAAATTTTAGATACTTTTACTTTTAGAGTTATAAATAATTATTTTAATTTCTTTTTTTTTATGATTATAAATATCAACAAGATATTGTTGTTGTTGAGCTCTTTTTCGTAAAATACGTGTTTGTTCAGTCTGAACATATACACGAAGATTCGGATCTTCTATCGAGTTTAAGTCTTGGAAAAAAAATTTATTTTCTTCCTTAAATTCTTTCAAGGCATAGTTCTTACTTTGAATCTCCAAATGATAATGTATTTGTGCACTTGTCTTCTTTAAATGCTCCAAAAGTAACTTATTTCATTCTTCTAAAGTGTTGATAACAGCTGATGTTCCATCATCAATTATTTTGTTGCACGGCAAGAAGCTAGCATGTAGGAAAAATATAGAACGTGCGTTTGGAGTTCTCCGATCGCGTTTTGTTATTGTGAAAGGACCAATTCGTTTTTGGAACAAGATTGTGTTACATGACATTATGACTACATGTATAATTTTACACAACAGGATAATCCAATATGAGCGCGATATCGATGCACCAATGGAAGTTGAAAGAGAAGCTACACTTCCAGAAGTCTACATAGCCGAGGACGATAATATGCGGTTCCAAAACTTTTTTGCTCGATTTAGAAAAATCAAAGATAAAAACGTTCATTTCTCACTTCAAAATGCGTTAATTGATCATTTATGGAAAAAAAATATTCAAATGACGATGTTTAAATTAAAATCTACTTTATTTTATCATTTTTATGTAGTGTAATGTGTTTTTTATATTATAGTATTAAATTTCAAGAATATCATAATTCATGAAAATTTTGAAAGAAATTAAATAAATAGTTCAATTTGTAAATTTTGAAGAAAATGTGTATAATACAATAGAAAAAGAAGAATATATTTAAAACTTTTCTTTTGTAAAGGAAAATGAAATTATACAATGGAAAGAAATCCAATTGTATTTTAAAATTAAAAAAAATACAATTATACATTAGAGATGCTCTTACAATATGAAATTAAGACGTATTGCTCATCAAATATTAGTTCAGATAAATAGATGCAACACTTTCGAGATTCTATTTTCCTAAGATCAAATCACTAGATGGCCAACCAAGCAGTCAATATTCCGAATTTAATCGATATAAAGGCTTAGCAATTCAGAACTTTTTAATTACCCACAACCTAGCAATTGGGCTACTCGCACATAATTATCAACAACAATCACAAAGACAATATCAAAGGGTTCATACGATCATAAAATTTAAATAAAAGCCACAAGGTTCAATTTTGTTTCTCAATATCAAAGTACAAAGGTGAGATCTTCTCCTAGAAACTCTTACATCGTTTTTATTGTTACTAGGAGAGAATCCGTGCGATGCGCGGGTTTTATTTCAATTTTAGTTTTAAATAATATCTTTTTAGATCTATATTTTGACTATTGATTTTATCTTTTTTTTTAAAAAAAATTTAATTTTCTACTTTTCTTTTAATGATCTGTGCAATCTCATATATTATTTAACGAATCTTTATTTATTATTTAATTTTCATACTCTTTTCATTTAACCACATAATTCGGAGAGTATGCTTATTTCAAAAGATTTTTGTAAATTTTTATTAGATGGTTATAAACCACAGATAAACCACAAAAATTAGAGAGTATACTTATTTCTAAAAAAAATATATAAAAAACTAATATAATATTAAATGGGTCTTTCAAAATTTGAGAGACTCTCTCCAAACTCAAGTTTTGAGAGACACATCTAATATTATATTATTAAAAATTATATCTATCAAATATAATATTATTAGTTAATATTTATTATTTTTTTAGAGACCATTGATGGAGATGTAAAAACCACAAAACCCTACCTAGTCATGTCCAATCCCATTTAATATGAATAAATAAAAAATATAATAGGACAAATTCTTGTAAGAAAAATGCAATGGTATAAAAGCGAAGTATGGCTAAGCGCAAGTGTATAAAGTAAAGGTTAAAGAACCATCAAAACAACTATGGAAAAGGAAAACGACCTGGCGAGGGATGAGCTTGAGACCGTGGCAGTGGAGCCGCTTAGCCCAATAGCACATTTGCTCAGTTCACTAGAACTGTTCCTTGTGATAACCTTTGGGTCTAAAACTCGATTCAACCTATCCGCCTTTGTTGAAGGCATCAAGAACACATTAAGCAAAGCTCCCCGATTCTCTAGTAAGCTGGTAAACATATCTTTGCACAAGTACGCATGCATATTCGTTATATGTAGACATGCAAATTGGGTATGATAAGTATAATCTAATTAAGATAACAAAGTCTTCATAACTAATAGTATAATTTATCTTTAGTAACAATATCTATCACAAATATATTCTGATCATCATTCTCATTTATAATTAATCTTTTATCTGACTTATTATTTTTAATTCCTTTGTGTTCATTGGGGGTAGACACATATTGGATATTTGAACTTTTAGGATATCCTAATCCGTAATTTTGCTGTCTGGATCCAAAAAATTTGGATACCCAGAACTCGGATATCCGTGAAAAACTTGGATATGCGAAAGATATCCGGATCCTATCCGAAAAAAATCTTAAAATGATGATTATCATATTTTCACAATAAAACAAAAAAAATGGAATGGTGAAGGCGTGGAAAGTTGTTGTAGGTTTCTTTTAAGATAAATCTGGTATATAAAACATTGATTTTAAGAAAACATAGAAAATTCACACTGATAAAATGAGGCTTCAAGCTCACATATTACAAATAGAAATCCAAATCTAAAACATTGTAATACTCTAGTCACACGTTTTCTTTGAAATAAATTTGGTATCTAAAACATTAATTTTAAGAGGAGATTAAAAATTACAATGTTAAAACCTGCAGGATCTTTTTTTTTTATCAACTAACCTGCAGGATCTAAGTTCACATATTACTAGTAGATATTCCACTCTGAAAATTCTGTCACAGACTTAATGCAAACTAAAAAAAAAATAGTCTTTGAATCCTAGAGAGAATGTGAGAGAGAAAAGAAAAGAAGAGAACAGAACAGAAGAGTGCATCTCGGATTATTGCCTTAACAATGTAGCCATGACATGATGTAACATGACGGTCTTTAAAATAATTTAGAAATTTGGATGCCAAAACTAGATATTGATAGATGTCGATTTGAATTTTTTTCACTTATGAGTTTTGGAGATCGTTGATGAAAAACCTTTGTGAGTTGAACATTGAAAAGTTTTAAAAGAGATATTATGCGAACCAGAAATGGTTTACGTATTAAAATTCTTTTAGACTTTTAAATACCGATATTGGATCTTAGTCTTGTTTCATACTAAAATAAGAATTATGTATTACGTTAGCCCTCCAAAATTCTTATCACTCGGATCCGTAATTTAATATCTGAATCTGGAAATCCAAAATATCCGAAATTTTTGGGTGAATCGGATAGGATAACGTATCAGATCTCAGATCCCAGATAACTTGCCCACTGCTAGTGTTCACTCAAATATACACACATTTTAATAAAATTAAAGACTATGAATTGTCTTTAATCATATATTTAAAAATTATTTTTTTATTAAATCCTCATTTATATTTACTCCAGTTATAAAAGTAGATGTGGAGTTTTTCAAAAGAAAAAAAATAACACTTTCATTAGGTATCAAAAATATAATAAATAAACAATATATATATATTGATAGAAAATATTTTGAAAATACAATTAAAATTTGATTAAAATTTTTGATAAAACATATAAAACAATTTTTTAAATCGAAACTAAAAAAATATATTTTTATAATAAATGGAGGAATAAATTCTCAACTACACAAGAAAGTTGTCCGGGGCCTTGTGGTCAAGTGGTAAGGAGACGGTTTGTAATGCAGCAGATAGTAACGTAAACGTCAAGGTAAAACTAAAATCAACATGATTCGAGTTTTCTTGTCGCTTGAATTTCTTAATCTCAACAGGAGAACAAGAAGTAGAGATAAACTCTCAAAGGTTTTTATTAAATCCAAAAAGTTGCGTTACAATAGTTTAAGATCTCCTATTTATAATAATAGGATCAACCCTAGCTAAGGAAGAGATAAACACCGACTCTTCTTGAAAATAGAAAATAAACAAAAAGGAAACAAAAACCAAAACCCGAATAGGAATAAAACCAAAACCAAAAAGGAAAACGTAAAACTCAAAAATATGATAGAAAATACGCTATATCAGGTCACCGGGGTAAGGAAAAATTCGTCCTCGAATTTGTGTCTGCTTCGTCAGTCTCGAAAGGAACCAAATGCTTGAAATTAAATACATCAGCTGTGTGCATATGATCGGGTAAACGAAGACGGTATGCATTGTTATTAATCTTCTCAAGGACCTCAAGTGGACCAATTTTCCGAGCCTTCAACTTATTGTAAGAATGTGGTGGGAAACGATCCTTCGTAAGCACAGCCCACACGCGGTCTCCGGCCTTGAATTGAACGTCACGGCGGTGATTATCGACAACCTGTTTGTACTTTGCAGTGGCAGATTGTAGGTTGTCGTGGACTTGTTGATGAATGATAGCAAATTCTTCAATGACATCACACGCTCGACCATGAAAACGGGTATGATCTGGTGCAAGATGTAGATCAGCTAGGCAACGAGGAATCATACCGTAGACGACGTGAAAAGGGCTAAATCCAGTACTACGGTTCACGGCATGATTATGTGCGAATTTGCCTTGACAAAGCACTGAATCCCACGACCGAATGTTATCTCCAACCAAGCAGCGCAACAAATCTCCAAGAGCTCGATTGGTTACTTCTGTCTGGCCATCCGTTTGAGGATGATATGCAGAGCTCATGTCTAAGCTAGTACGCAACAACCGCCACAATGATCGCCAGAAGTGACTCAAGAAACGAGAGTCTCGATCCGATACAATCGACAGAGGAAGACCATGTAACTTGTAAACCTCTCGAAAGAATAGAACGGCCACTTGAACTACATCTGTAGTCTTCTTGCATGGAATAAAATGAACCATTTTTGAAAAATGATCTACTACAACAAATATCGAGTCATGTCCGCGTTGAGTACGTGGAAGACCAAGAACAAAATCCATGCTGATATCCGTCCAAGGTTGTGTCGGGATAGGTAAAGGTAAGTATAAGCCAGCAGCGTTCGTAGCTTTACCCTTAGCTGCTTGACATACTCCACAACGAATGACAAAACGCTATACGTCTCGACGCAAAGATGGCCAAAAATATGACGATGACACAAGCTGTAGTGTACGATCACGACCAATGTGTCCTTCGCCATGCAATTCACGAATAAGTTGAAGTCGTAGACTACACTCGGGAAGACATAACCTAGTACCTCGAAAAAGGAAACCATCCACAATCAAGTAATCATCGCTTTGACCCAACTGAATATCCTTCCAAATTTTACCAAAAAAAAGAACGAGAGGGTAAAGTTCCAGAAGAGCCGAGAAACCAGTGAAAGAGATATGTAACGTCGACAAAAGGGAATGAAGACGAGATAATGCATCAGCAACCTTGTTCAATATTCCAACTTTATGCTTAATAACAAAAGTAAATTGTTGTAAATAAGCAAACCATGAGGCGTGTCTGGCAGAGACTTTCTCTTGGGAACCCATATGCTTCAATGCATCATGATCGGTGAAGAGAACAAACTCTTGATGAAATAGATAATGCCTCCAATGTTTAATGGCTTGAACAACTGCATATAGTTCAACATCATAAGTGCTATAGCGACCTCGGGACCCATCAATCTTCTCGCTAAAGAAAGCGATTGGCTTTCCCGCTTGACTCAATACCGCACCTATTCTGGATTTGGAAGCATCACTATGAAGTTCAAATGGTAAACTGAAATTAGGGAGAACAAGAACCGGAGCCGTCGTAAGCTTATCTTTGACAACTTTGAAGGCATGTTCAGCTTTTGTTGTCCAAACAAATTGAACGGCTTTCATGCAATCTGTTATAGGCAACATGATGGAGCTGAAGTGTGGTACAAAACGGCGATAGAAGGAGGCGAGGCCATGAAAACTGCGAACTTCAGTAATGGATATTGGAGTTGGCCACGATTGAATAGCGGAGACTTTGGTCGGGTCAACCTCTAATCCTCATTGAGAGATGATATAACCCAAAAATAGAACTTGTGCCACTCCAAAAACGCACTTCTTTGTAGCGCCAAACAGCTTCTCACGGCGGAGAACTATCAACACCTCTCGCAAGTGAGATAAATGCCCTTCAATGGAGGAACTAAAAATGAGTATGTCATCAAAGTAGGCGACAACAAAACGGCCGATAAATGGGCGAAGAGCTTGATTCATTACCAAACGGCATTACCAGCCATTCAAACAACCCTTCTCGCGTTTTAAATGCTGTCTTCCACTCATCTCCAGGTCTGATCCGTATCTGGTGATAGCCGCTTTTAAAGTCCAACTTCGAGAAGATGGATGCATTTCCAATCTGATCAAGGAGGTCATCTAAACGTGGAATGGGAAATCTGTAACGAATAGTGATCTTGTTAATGGCTCGGCTATCCACGCACATACGCCAAGTATTATCCTTCTTAGGGATGAAAAGAGCTGGTACAGCGCAGGGACTGAGACTTTCACGCAAATAGCCCTTAGAAAGTAGTTCTTCAACATGTTGTCGCAACTCGTCGTGTTCTTGCGGGCTCATTCTGACTTCTGTAATGTGGACGATTCGGTAGAACATCGTTAGGTGCGAGATCAATGCAATGTTGAATGTCTCGTAAGGGCGGGAGTCCTTCCGGAAGTTCTGTTGGAAACAAGTCTTGAAACTCTGTCAATAATGGTGAAAATTCCGGTGGATATACTAACGGGAGCTACGGAGACACCAGTTTAAGGACCAAAGCCCACGCAAAATCAGCATTCCGGAATTCGGTCCAAAAGGTGGCTTTGTCGAGTAGCAAAGTCGAAGGAGAGCTCTTTGGTGCGGGTAGAATAGTCTCCGGAGAAGGAGTAGTCGTCTCCACTGTTTCTTGAGAAAGAATAAGGGAGATACGCTTTCTATCATACTGCCAAGGACGCCCCAAGAGAATGTGACAAGCATCCATAGGAATCACATCACAGAATATTAAATCTTTATAGTTTGCACCCATCGAGAATGGCACACGACAACGTTTCGAGATACGAAGATACATATTTGAATTCAGCCACGCAAGTCGATATGGTGCCGGATGCGGCTCTGTGAACAGGGCTAGTTTAGATACTGCCTCCTCAGACACGACATTAGTGCAACTGCCAGAATCGATGATGAGACGACAAACTTTACCACGAATCGTACAAGTCGAACGAAAAATATTAGTACATAACCATGATTCTTCCAAGCCATGTGGCATAAAACAGTCCCGTCGAATCACCAACAAAGGCCCACTATCGCCGATAACTCGTTCTTCTTCGTTATCCAAGTCAACTTCCTCTGTTTCTTCGTCAAAAACAGGATCATCGTGAGAGTAAAGTCCTCGACGTCCCTGATTTGGGCAGTTTGCTTGACGATGACCTTGTTCTCCACACTGAAAACACTTAACTTGTAAGGGCCGAGTGTTCCTTGGTATGATCGGGCCGTCCGTGGATTCTGTAGGACGTGATGAAAATCCCTGGTCATTGCCTCGATTCACAACAAAATCAGAGGATTGTATTGCTTTAGCTTTATTGTTTCCGGTGCTCCAAGAAGACCAATTTCCTCGAACATGTTGTTCAAGAATGAGAGCTCGCTGATGAGCTTCTAAAAGTGACGTCGGAGTGAACAACAAAAGAGAATTCTGCAATTGTGGACGTAATCCTCCGATGAACCGAAAGACCGTTTGTTCATCCGTCTCCATTAACGTGTTCCTCGTCAATAAGCAGAAAAATTCTGTTGCATAATCATCCACAGATTTGTTGCCTTGACGCAAATTTTGAAGGCGAGTATACATCGTCTGCGTATAATTGTACGGCAAAAAGGATTTGCGTAAAAATCGTTTTAATTTTTCCCAAGACACAATTCTTGATTTGCCAGCACGTTCTCGTTGTTCTTTGATTTGCTGCCACCATGCTGAAGCTCGTCCCTTAAAGCGAGTCGCTACCAAAGAAACACACATATCATCAGGTACTTGCTTAAACATCAAGAGTTCTTCAACAGAACTGATCCAATCAAGCAATTCTTCAGGTTGAAGACTGCCACGAAACACTGGAAGATCAAGTTTCAAACCTGATTCCCATCGTCGGTTGTCGTCCCGAGGAGCTGCGAGTGCCCCTTGTCGCCGTGGGGGTGGGAACTGATGTTCATGTCTTCTTGCAAATGGGTTATCATTGACGATCCCTCCTCGTCGTCGACCTGTTCAACGTGTGGAGGCATCACTGGATTTGGATGTCGCTTGTCAAGCACCGTACGAAGAGCTGTTGCGATGAATTCTCGTAACACATCACGCAATTCTTCGTGAAATTCTGCTAGCACACCACGGAAAGCCTCCGTCTGTTCTTGTAGAATTTTTTTTGGCGGCATGGTTAGGAACGTTTGTCTCTGTTACCAACTAATGTAGCGGATATTAACGTAAACGTCAAGGTAAAACTAGAATCAACAGGATTCGAGTTTTCTTGTCGCTTGAATTTCTTAATCTCAACAGGAAAACAAGAAGTAGAGATAAACTCTCAAAGGTTTTTATTAAATCCAAAAAGCTGTGTTACAATAGTTTAAGATCTCTTATTTATAATATTAGGATCAATCCTAGCTAATGAAGAGATAAACACAGACTCTTCTTAAAAATAGAAAATAAACAAAAAGGAAACAAAAACCAAAACCCGAATAGGAATAAAACCAAAACCAAAAAGGAAAACGTAAAACTCAAAAATATGATAGAAGATACGCTACATCAGTTTAGGACGCCAACACGTTCAAGTTCGATCCACCTGCTGCAAAAAATTAAAACACATTGCCTAGGACATCCACACGGATATGGGTCCTTAATTTCGGCCCATTTGCATACCCGGAGAGAGGGTCTATCCGTGGGCTGCACCTGCCCCAGAGATTAGTCTGGACCCCTCCATAAGTCTGTGATTCTCTGAATTAACAAAAAAAAAAAAAAGTTTTGAAACTAATAACCACAAAACCCTAGCTAGTCTTGCCCTAATCCCATTTAATAGTAATAAATAAATAAAAGGATTATGACTTGTCCAAAAAAAAAAAAGATAATATGACAAATTCTTATAAAAAAAGAGGCAATGGTATAAAACCGAAGTATGGCTATACGCAAGTGTTGTATAAAGTAAAGGTTAAAGAATCATCAAAACATAAGGTTAAAAAAAAAGAATCATCAAAACAGCTTGGGACCTTGGCAGTGGAGCCGCTTAGCTCAAGTACACACGTTTTAAATATAATTAAAGACAATTTTAATCATATATTTAAATATTACAGGAGATAGGCTATAAGAAAAAGGGAGAACCAGTTTGGATTCCTGTCAGTGTTCGAGTAGAAGATCATGTAATTATTCCGAATCTTGATTACGGCAACATTGAAAATCCTGATCAGTTCATTGAAGACTATACCTCCAGCATTGCTAATACTCCAATGGACATGTCCAAACCTCTTTGGGAATTTCATTTACTCAACATAAAGACATCAAACGCAGAATCTGTGGCTATAGCAAAAATACATCATACAATAGGTGATGGATTGTCCCTTGTGTCCCTTTTACTTGCATGCGCGCGAAAAACATCAGATCCTGACTCGTTAATTTCTACTACCACGGCTACAACCAAACCTGCTCGTGCGATGGCTTCGGCTTGGCGGTTGTTTGCTAGATTTTGGTTAATGATAAGGGTCATCTTCACCACTATTGTTGAAGTGTTTAAGTCTCTTCTTACGATGTTTTTTCTGCAGGATACCAAAAATCCTCTTATGTGTAATCCCAACGATGGAAGTCGATCTTGTAAAGTTATCCATAGGACAATATGTTTTGATAATTGTTTTGATGATGTCAAGTTAGTGAAGAACACAATGAATATGGTATACATTTATCGCTATTTTGCTTTATATTGATCATTGGTTTCGTTTTCTTTCACTAACAAGTAACAACTTCATAATATATATTTCTCTCAGACGGTGAATGATGTTCTTCTTGGAATGGCACAAGCTGGTCTTTCAAAATACTTGAGTGCAAAATATGGTAAATTTAGGATTCCTTCTCTTTTTATTAGTAGTGTTGTCGTTAAATAATTATTACGTCAATTAATGTTTTTAAATAGATGAAAATAGAACCATCGAAAGAAAAAAAGTTGTTCGAATGGCTTCTACCAATTATTATTCACTCGACAGTTAGTCACTCCCAAAAATGGAACCATTTGAACTTTTGAAAACCACTTTACCATCGTAGTATCAGCTACCTGCTCTAATATATATAAGCTTAAAAAAAAATATGCTTAAAAAAAGACATGTTTTACTCTAATTCTAAATGTTTTCAAATGATGTATTCAACCAAATATTTTGAATGATTTGAATTTAAATAAGTTTTTTGATTATCTTGAGTGAATTTTGAAAAGCTTTTATAATTTTTTATTAAAATCCCCCAAAATATCTCTTAATGAGATTTGGATTTTTGTATTTTGTTTTTAATATAAAAAAAATCTAAAACACCTTGAATTTATTATAAATGTATAGCTTAAATTTTTATAGAGACTTTGAACCAAAGGTACCTCAATAACAATGGAATTTAAGAAACATCTATAATTAAATACTATAACCAATAACATTAAATTTTGCAAAACTTTTTCAAACTAATGATTAAATAACGTAGGATTTTTATTTAAACAGAAATCATTCCAAATGTCATTCTAAGTTTTTTTAATACCAATTTCAAATAGTTTACTTTTAGTACAAACAACTCTTTTTTTTTTCTTGCTCTAAGAGCAGCTGTAACTATTTAGCTACTAAAACATTATATTTGAATTTATTTATTAATTTATTTTTCACCATGTTACGTTTCGAACGAGATACTATAATGTATTGGTAAATACAACCTTATAACAATAGTTCTAATATTTGATAATTACTGACAGATGGATATACAATGGCACAGAAGAATCAAATCTTACCAAAAATCCGTGTTCGTGGTGTTGTAACTTGTAGCTGTAAACCTAAGACCAGCAGCGAAGATGGAGGTGATAAACTGATAATCTAACCTAATTACATTCATAATAATCTTCATTAATTACAATGTAAGAGTTTATTAATAAAATATGAAAAATGTAGGATCTGGCTAATATGATGGCAAAGGGTTCGAAGTGTAGATGGGGAAACTTTATAGGTGCAATTATATTTCCTATAAGGATAAAATTAGAGAATGATCCGTTGGAGTATGTCCGACGAGCCAAGGCTACTATGGATAGTAAGAAAATTTCTCGGGAAGCATCTATATTTTATGGAATCGTTAAATTCACCATGAAATTTTTTGGGGCAAAGGTGAATAATCCGAAACAATGCAATTTTAATCATTTTTTTTTTTATGTTTATTGTTAATCTTTCGATTGGAAGAAAATCACAGAGAGTACATGTTGGAATAAGCTTGAAGCACAAACAAACCTAAAGAGATTAGGACTAGTGTTTGAGATAAGGAAAAACATCCTTTTTAGAGAAAAAAGAAATTGTGTTTAGAAGTTCCTTATATAAGGAGTTGTGAAGTTGTGACATCCCTTAGAGAAATTGAGAGAGCTTTGGGTTTTTGAGTTATTTTTCCTAAAGTAATAAGAGAGTTTTTATTGAGATTGTGTGTGCAATTCTTTCTTTCAAGTTCTAGATTTGGTATCAGAGGGTTACGATATCCTAGGGAGCGATGGCTGAGACTGCAATCGTTCTAGCTAAACTCCATCATCTGCCCTATATTAAACTCTACTAACTATACCGTATGGGCGTTAAGGATGAAGGTCAGCATTAAAAATTCATAAGGTTTGGGAAGCAATCGAGCCTACAGCTGCGAGAGTAGAAGAAGAAAAAGATAATATGGCTATAGCCTTATTATTTCAGTCAATACCAGAGGCTCTTGTTCAGCAGATTGGTGACCTAGATACGGCTAAGAAGGTGTGGGATGCCATAAAATCGAGACATGTGGGAGCAGAACGAGTTAAAGAAGCACGCTTACAAACACTTATGGCCGATTTCGAGCGACTTAAGATGAAAGATACAGAGAGGATTGATGATTTTTCAGGAAGGATGTCAGAGTTAGCATCAAAATCTGCTTCTCTTGGAGTAATTATCGAGGAATCCAAGTTAGTTAAGAAATTTTTTAACTGTCTTCCTCCGAAAAAGTTCATCCACATAGTGGCTTCTTTAGAACAAGTATTAGACCTTAATACTACAACTTTCGAAGATATTATAGGACGACTTAAAGCATACGAAGAGAGAGTCATTGATGAATCTGTCACTGGGAAAGTGAGATTTGGAGACGACTCTCGCGTTGACATAAAAGGGAAAGGGTCAATCTCACTTATTGACATGAATGGCAAACCTCGAGTCATGACAGACGTTTACTATATTCCGGATTTAAGAAGCAACATCATCAGTTTGGGTCAAGCAACATAAGCAGGCTGTGACATCAGGTTAAGGGGAGGATACCTCACCATGCGAGATGCTCAGGGGAAACTACTTGCGAAAGCTCCAAGGTCAAAAATAGATTATACAAGGTTTGTATGGGCTTTCATGACAATGCCTATTTAAACTTGTCATCTATCAGTGAATCAAGTCGTTGGCATGTACGTTTTGGACACATAAATTCAGAAACCATCAAGTCCATGAAACAGAGAGAACTTGTCCAAGGACTTCCACATGGTGCGTTTGAGAAAGAAATCTGCGGGTCCTGTCTTCTGGGGAAACAGACGAGACAAACATTCCCACAAGCCACTTCATACAGAGCATCCACAATCCTTGAATTAGTACATGGAGATCTTTGTGGTCCCATTACGCCGAGTACAGATGCGGTTAATCGATTCATTTTTGTCCTCATTGACGATCACTCTCGTTATATGTGGACAATCTTGTTAAAAGAGAAGAGTGCTGCATTCGAAAGGTTCAAAGTCTTCAAGAACCGTGTTGAGAAGGAATCAGGGGCACGGCTTAAGACCTTTAGAACAGATAGAGGTGGTGAGTTTGTTTCGCAAGAGTTCAATGAATACTGTGAGAATGCTGGAATCTAGAGACATCTTACCGCTCCATATACGCCACAGCAGAATGGAGTAGTAGAACAAAGAAACCGAACGATGATGGAGATGACAAGGAGTATCTTAAAACACATGAGAGTGCCAAATTATCTTTGGGGGGAAGCAGTAAGGCATTCGACATACTTGCTAAACAGAATAGCTACAAGAGCTTTAACGGACAAGACTCCATACGAAGTGTTTAGAAAGCAGAAACCATGTATTGATCACTTACGAATCTTTGGTTGCATCAGCTATGCAAAAATCGATCACCACCTTCTCAAAAAATTAGATGATCGATCGAGGATGTTAGTGCACTTGGGGACAGAACCGGTTTCTAAGGCATATAGATTGCTTGATCCACAAACCAGAAGAGTTATTGTAAGCCGGGATGTGGTCTTTGATGAAACTAAAGGCTGGAACTAGAGAAAAATCAGTCAGAGCGAGATGGTGATGGAAGCTTTAATGTCACTCTTGGAGAGTTTGGGAACCACGGTATCATGATTGAGAGAAAAGTGGATAGTAATAATCAAGAGGATGGAGAAAATATCAATCATGATAACGAAGATGATGAAGAGGAAACAAGGAACGACAGTAATATACCAGAAATTCCCGAACAAGAAGAAGAAGAGGTAGTCTTGGGGAATAATCCACCGGTTCTCAGAAGAAGTCAGAGACAGAGCACTACACCAAAGTATCTTGAGGACTATGTTCTACTTGCTGAAGAAGAAGGAGAGACACTTCTTCTGTGTCTAAACAACGAACCAAGGAATTTCAATGAAGCAAAAGGATCGAGTGAATGGCTCAACGCATGTAAAGAAGAGATTAAGTCAATCGAAAAACTTAACACTTGGGATCTAGTGGATTTGCCTATTGGAACAACGTCCATTGGACTTAAATGGGTCTTTAAGCTGAAACGAAACTCTGACGGAAGCATCAACAAATATAAAGCTCGACTTGTTGCTAAGGGGTATGTGCAACAGTACGGAATTGACTTTGAGGAAGTCTTTGCTCCTGCGGCACAAATTGAGACCATAAGACTTCTCATAAACATTGCAGCATCAAACGGGTGGGAGATTCATCACTTGGATGTCAAAACAGCGTTCCTCCACGGAGAACTCAAAGAGACTGTCTATGTCACACAACCTGAAGGATTTGAGAAGAGAGGAAGTGAAGGAAAAGTCTATAGATTGGATAAGGCGCTCTGTGGATTGAGACAAGCCCCAAGGGCTTGGAACAATAAGCTAAACCAGATTCTCGAGGAACTGAAGTTCAAAAATTGTTCAAAGGAGCCAACTGTTTATCGAAAGTAAGAGAGAGATCACACACTTGTTATTGCAGTTTACGTTGATGACTTATTTGTTACAGGAACAAACAAGTCAATCATTTACAAATTTAAGGAGGAGATGGCTGCCAAATTTGAAATGAGTGACCTTGGCAAGTTAACTTACTATCTCGCGATAGAAGTAAATCAACAAGAAGATGAAATTGGGTTAAGTCAAAGGAGATATGCTCAGAAAAATTTGGAAGAAACAAGAATGATGGACTGCAACTCCGTGCATACACCAATGGAGGTTGGATTACAACTGTCAAAAGCAGAGAATGAAGAAGAGATCGATGCTACGGACTTTAGGAAGAAGGTTGGTTGCTTTCGATACCTAATTCACACAAGACCTGACCTGTCGTACTGTGTAGGAGTCTTGAGCAGGTATATGCACAGTCCTAGAGT
Source organism: Alliaria petiolata (assembly GCA_020283515.1). Lineage (NCBI taxonomy): Eukaryota > Viridiplantae > Streptophyta > Magnoliopsida > Brassicales > Brassicaceae > Alliaria > Alliaria petiolata. The sequence goes on from JAHZTW010000001.1 coordinate 356,579,050, forward strand.
GTCACATGGAGCTGCAATGAGACAATGCTTGAGGTATCTAAAGGGAACAACATCTCTCGGCTTGATCTTTGAAAGGAGTTCGAAGATACCAAGGCTAGTTGGGTATAGTGACAGCAGTCTTAGCATCGATCCAGACGATGGTAGAGGCACAACAGGTCACATTTTCTACTTAGGAAACAGTCCTATTTCTTGGTGCTCACAGAAACAGGATGTAGTAGCCTTATCCTCGTGTGAATCGGAGTTTATGGCTGGAACCGAAGCAGCTAAACAAGCTATTTGGTTACGGGATTTACTTAGTGAGATCACAGGAGCTGAAACCAAGAAGGCTATCATTCGTATTGATAATAAATCTGCGATAGCCCTCACAAAAAATCCTGTTTTTCATGGCAGAAGTAAGCATATACAGAGACGGTTCCATTTCATTAGAGAGTGTGTCGAGAAAGAAGAAATTGAAGTTGAGCATGTTCCTGGAGTTGAGCAAAAGGCTGATATCCTCACTAAGGCGTTGGGGAAGATGAGATTCAAAGAGATAAAGGAGCTCATGGGAGTTCAAGACTTGGAGAAGAAGAGTTTCAAACTTAAAGAGGAGAATGTTGGAATAAGCTTGAAGCACAAGCAAACCTAAAGATATTAGGACTAGTGTTTGAGATAAGGAAAAACATCCTTTTTAGAGAAAAAGGAAATTGTGTTTAGAAGTTCCTTATATAAGGAGTTGTCAAGTTGTGACATCCCTTAGAGAAATTGAAAGAGTTTTAGGTTTTTGAGTTATTTTTCCTAAAGTAATAAGAGAGTTCTTATTGAGATTGTGTGTGCAATTCTTTCTTTCAAGTTCTAGAGTACAAGCTATTGGAAAGGGGATATTTGGTCACACAACAATGACAATTTCAAATGTGAAAGGTCCCGAGGAAGAAATAAGTTTATTTGGCCATCCGATTTCATACATCGCAGGTAGTGGAGTAATTGGATCACAAGTAAGTGTAAGTACATTTGTTTTTAAAATTTCTAAACTTGGATGAAATTAATTTGTTATATCTGTTTGTTGTTTTGACAAGGCTCTCATTATCAATTTTATAAGCTACATGAACAAGATTGCCATCAATCTAAATGTTGACACAAGAACGATTCCAGATCCCCATCAACTGTGTGGTGATATGGTAGAATCGTTGGAGATCATCAAATCTGCAATACAAGAAAAGAGACTTCATAAAGCAGAGGTTTGAAACACATCAAGTGGTGTTTGATCACAACTATGCAATATATAAGTATGAAGTTTTATATTTTCAGTGAAAAATATTAAAAATAATCTGTGGTGGTGTGTGTAAGATTGTTATTTTGGTTTGATCTAGTAAGTTTTATGAGCAATTGGCGATATGGAGAATGGAGAAACGCCGAAGTGTCAAAAACAAATAATAATAATTGAAGAAATAAAAAAAAAATCGCAAAATAGTATTTTTGGTGAAAAATTTATGGAATAAGATTCTTGGCTGGAACATTTTAGATTAGTGTTTTTGACGGAAAAGTTTTTTGTGGATCTAAGATTCACTGGTCAATTCCTGAGCATCTTTAATGCATATTGAAGCTTGTCCAATGGTAAAATCTTTGTAAGAATATATGTTGGACTGCACATCAGTGGCAATCTTCACAATCTTAACCAAACTTTCACTTATGACATGTTTGATATAATGCAACATTATGTCAATATGTTTGGTTCTCTCAAGATGGAACTCAATTCTTAGCGAGAGAGCAATTGTATTTTGAGAATCACACTACACCTATATATACAAAAGCTCTGTTCGTTTCTGTAACGCAGCGGTATGGGAGAGCGTCAAAAATTAACAAACAACAAAAAAAAAATCTGACGTTGTGTTACTGTATAACTGATGCCGATGACTGCCGCTAATGGTCTGCAAATCAATTTAATTGTCTCCCGAAAATTTCAGCAACTATCGCACCTGTGTTTTGTGTCGCCGGCGGCAGAGTTTAACACCTCCAAACTCTTTATTTTAACAGGTTGCTGACGTGTTCTTTTTTTTTACGCTCTCCCATGCGGCTGCGTTAGGAAAACGAACAGGGCTAAACTCCTAATTAAAAAAACCAGAGTTCTTAAGCTAAATCTTTTAAGCCAAACAGCTCTCTAAATGACTTTTATCAAGAGCATATACTCAACCTATATCTCCAACTCAACTGATAGAGTTCCCTTCCATGGTTAAAGCATATAACTAGTAACTAGGTAATAATTTGCGCCATCCGCAGAATGAGAAATTTATAAATAATTTTACAAAACATGATTTTAAAATTGTTTAAAGTGAAAATAATTTAATTAATTTTATGTGTATGTTAATAATATGTATGAGTAACAATAAGATTTGTTTATAGGATTTTATAATCAATTTTAATATTGTTTTTTATACGAATATAATTGCATATTTAGACTAACCCGCAAAGACTACGGTCGTATCAACATTTAAGAAACGCAAATAATTGTAAATTTTATTTTAAAATATTAAATATACATAGAAGATATATAAAATAGATTATATATTTTTTAAGTTTAATATTATTGATCAATTATCTAAAGTTATATATAACTTGTTCAATATTTATAAACTCTTAACTTATCCAATAAATAATATCAAAAAAGCTGATCAAATTATAATTTAATATCTTAACAAAATGATATTTTAACTTTTTGACCAAGTTATTTTTTATTAAATTAAAAAAATTATAATATTGAACTTTTTAATGAAACTAAAATATTTATAATATTATAATTTTTAACCCATTAAACTATTTTTAATATTTTGACTGTTTGATATAATATTTTTAAATTTTTTTATCAAGTTTAAATATTTATATTATTCGGTTAATTTATATGGTTCTATTAAAAAATCCATATTAAACCAAAAAAATACTTATAAATATTGATGTCTATTAAATCAAGCTCCGTGCTTTTACGATTTGTTTTAATCATTTATGTTTTTAATAATGATTTCTGAACCATCTACAAATCTTCTTTTTTAATGTGAAACTTTTAAAACATACTCATATTTATTCATCATTTCAGTAATTTATATTCATTTAAAAAATTTGAATTATAGAACTGTACAAAAAAATCTATAAATTTTTACTATATGAGTGATGTGATGATTTATTTTTTTTATAAAAATACATTAAAATAAAATAAGAGAAGAAATATAGTGTTTAAAGAAATAATTAATATGATATATTTTTGGTGAGAAATAGAAAAAGAGAGAAAATCTTTATAAATTAAATGCTGAATTATATATAAATAATTAGTATAAACTATTATCTAACTAAATTAATATGAGTGTGTACATCATGTAACATAAGTCTGTTTTTTAAAATGTGGTGAAAATGAATGTGATGATGACAAATCAGCATAATGACACCATTGTAAATAAGATATAAAATAAGGTTATTGTCTAAAATGTTTTTCAATTAATATATAGAAAAAATTAATATATAGGGAATTGACTTTTTTTTGTCGGAATCACTTGCAAAGTCTGAGTCACAATATAGTTTTCTGTAACTCAACTTATTATTTTTTAGCTCCTCTCATGTATCTGAAGACCCACTTAGCCACTTGTCAATGATCCTTGAGAGGCTTACTCGTTTAACTACTTATCAAGTTAACTGGATTTCCAAGACCTGAGCCTAATGTCTTTTATTAAATTGATGTTCTGGGTTTTTTTTCTTGTTCCTAAAAGAATAATATTGTAGAATTTATTTAATGCATTTTATTTTATAAAATTAATTAAAGGCAAGTTTTTTGGACAAGAAAAAACTAAAAGTGAAGCTTTAGATTTATTGAATACTACTCTCATTGGCCAAATAATACTTATTAGTCACCATTTTTTTTATTAATCTTTTTCTTAAACAAATAAAAAGTAGAGAAAAAGTAACTATAAAAATCTATATTTATTGTTTTCTTAATATCTGTGGAAAACCCAAAACATCAATCTAATTAAAAACGTAAGGAACACCTGATACTTCACAGAATGTTTGAATAAAGCACTGCCATCAATCTATATATTGATAAGTTTTTTTTTTTTTTTTTTTTGTAAGCTCATTTTTCATTTGTAGCACCTTTGAGTTTAACATAGATATCCATTGGAGTAGGTACTGGCTTACCATGATCCATATTAAAATTTTTAAAAATTATATTTCTTAAAGGAAGTTTATGAAAAAACAAAAAAGTAAGATTTTTTTTTATAAAAAAAATATCTCTATGAAATAGAAATAAGAAAATATTACTAAAAAGCTATACGCGTTCAAGAAATTTTGAAAAAATATGTATATAATTTAAATTTTTTTAATTATTAAACGGGTAATTTGAATCATTCTCGGCATACATTAAACATTTGTGCAATGGTTTTTGAGAAAATGTGAATTTGTGGTGGAACACATTGCAGCGAACAACATTGCTCGAGACATAGCCAAGAGTGTCACATGAGACAAACGTTTTCAATCGTATTTGGCACTTGGCGGCCCGTCATGGCTGCAAGATCGTATTCAAAGAGAAACTTCTCAATTCATCTTGTTATCCTTTCTATTATGAGTTTGATGCAATTTTTTGAGCTTTATTTCCTTGTTTTGTTTTGCAAACAACTATTTTTCGGGTTCTAATAAAACTTTCAGACGATTAAAAAAAACGGGTAATTTGGATATCATATCTTATACTCATTCCCTTTTCATACCGTTTAAATAAAATAAATGATCTCGAATGGATAATTATTTAAACGAGATTAGGAATACGACGGAAAATTTAAAACGGATACAATACCAAACAGAAAACCTATCCCCAAATGCCCATGACTACCCGTAATGGTCAACCCCAAAGTCGCTAGAGTTTTGAGCGGTTTTTACTTGAGTCGATTTAGAGTGAACGTGAAAACTCGGGTAAAGTTTCTATTTACTTCACAAGTCTTCTTCGTCTGAAAATTGTTTTGACTTTTCTTCGTCTATAGTCTTCGAGTCTCTCACCCAAAACGTTGAATAAAAAACGGATTTTTATTTTCTCGGTGTTTCTCGGAGAAACACTCGTAAGTCGCAATAGTTCCCCAACTCTAAAACCTTCGACGATCGAGCTCAGACAAGGACGATTTCAATCATCAATGCTCCGATTCAACCTGCTCGCTTCTTAAACTCTTTGATCGTTTCAATCCAATTTGTGCGTTTTTTTGTCCAATCCTTTTGAGTTGGGTTGTGTTGGAAGCGGAGATCTCGAAGATGAAGCAACACAAGCAGAAGCATCATCTCCTTTGTTTTCTTCTCCCGTGGCTGCTTCTCTCAATCCCCTTTTACGAGGCACGATTCGTGGTGGAGAAGAACAGCTTGTCGGTGACGTCGCCGGATAGCATCAAGGGGACTCACGACAGTGCGATTGGCAACTTCGGGATCCCTCAGTACGGCGGAAGTATGGCCGGTACGGTGGTTTACCCAAAGGAGAATCAGAAATCGTGCAAAGAGTTCAGCGATTTCTCGATTTCTTTCAAGTCGCAGCCTGGTGCTTTACCTACCTTCCTCTTGGTTGATCGTGGAGGTAACACATCTTCTCTTCAATTTCTGAACTTGAATCGATTTGAATCCCAAAAGGTTCATGCTTTCGTCTTCCTGTCGCATTTCAGTTTAACCCTTTTCGTTTTCTGGGTTCTCGATTGATTGACTTAGTTCTTATGTAAGCTCGGATTTAGTAATTTTGAGTTTCAATTGAATCCTTCTATGATTTAGGACATTTAAGCTAGTTGAGGAACTATTGACTTTCTTCTTAATTGCTTCAAATTTGTGCAGAAATTGTCGTACTTTGGTTACACTTAGCCTAATGGACGGTTATATTCTGTTGTGTAGATTGTTTTTTCGCTTTGAAAGTCTGGAATGCACAGAAAGCTGGTGCTTCTGCTGTTCTTGTGGCAGATAATGTCGATGAGCCTTTGATTACTATGGACACACCAGCAGAGGATGTTTCGTCCGGGAAATACATTGAGAACATTACCATACCTTCTGCTCTTGTCACGAAAGGTTTTGGTGAGAAGTTGAAGAAAGCAATCAGTGGAGGTGATATGGTCAACTTGAATCTCGACTGGAGAGAAGCTGTTCCTCACCCTGATGATCGTGTCGAGTATGAGCTGTGGACCAATAGCAACGACGAGTGCGGGGTTAAGTGTGACATGTTGATGGAGTTTGTCAAGGATTTTAAGGGTGCCGCTCAGATTCTCGAGAAGGGCGGTTACACGCAGTTTAGACCTCATTACATCACTTGGTATTGTCCTCACGCTTTCACGTTGAGCAGGCAGTGCAAGTCTCAGTGTATCAACAAGGGAAGATACTGCGCGCCTGATCCAGAACAGGACTTTAGCTCAGGATACGATGGAAAAGACGTGGTTGTGGAAAACTTGAGACAGCTTTGTGTTCACAAAGTGGCGAATGAAACCGGGAAACCCTGGGTCTGGTGGGATTATGTCACTGATTTCCAGATCAGATGTCCCATGAAGGAGAAGAAATACAACAAAGAATGTGCTGACACTGTTATCAAATCTCTTGGTGAGTGTTTCTTTTATAGATCGAAAATTAAAGAAAAGCCNTTTTCGCTGCTCTCTCCGATCGACGATGAGCTATCCTCCGACGATTCCTCCGGCGATTTAGTACTAACCCTCAATCCGATCCCGATCTGCGATCCGCCACCGCGCCTTGATTCATCCGCCATAAACAGAGCCGCCGGTACGGCCTTATCCTGCGCCGATACGGCGCCGCGATCCCTAACGTACGCCGCCATGCCGATTCCAAACGACGAACCCACCATAACTTCCATTCTTAATAGTTTCCGATTTTGTCCTGATACGATCTCTTCGCTAGAATCTAACCGACGGGCTCAGATATCAATCAATCGCCGGCGATGTGCGCAGGTTAAGAGATTTAACCGGCGTAGGTTAAGGAGTATTTCCTCGAAACGATACGAAGAAGAAAGAGAAGAAAACAGAAATAAAAGGAAAGCTCAAAAGAACACCACTGATCGAGAAAAAATGGAATAAAGATGGAAAAAGGATCAATTCTCATTTATACAATGACAACTATCGTATAAAATACGATTTTACGTATATGTACGTATAATTATACGGATTTTATTTATTTTATGAGGAAATAGGAAGACGCACATGTTCTAAATATGGAATAGTCCGAGGCACGCTAACGGTGACTTTGACGGTTTGACACGGTCTTGGTGACGTGGCGAATTTTGATTAGTTGTTTCTCGGACCTTTGCCGGACGTTTCGGGTTACTGTCTCCGTTTAATCCGATCATGTCGTTGTACCGAAAGTTCGGTGGTCGCTATCACACCATATCTCAACCTTATCCAAATGCAGATGATATTTTCAACTATTTAGTATTTAGTATTATTTACATGTTTCTTTTTTTTTTTTTTTTTTTTTTAATTTTAAGGGACTTGTGTTATTCAGTAGCGATCTGAGTATGGGAAGACATTAGTTAGGTTTCTTACAGAGTGACATTTTCTGGCAAGATATTATATAATTTCTAGTCAGTGAATTGTAAACACAATGTTGGGTTTACCCTATTAGATGTTTTAGTCGTTCACATGTCTCTAGTGAAATTTAAAATGTAATGTTGCTTGCATGATCACAAGAACTTTGATAGCAAAAGTATTTTTCTAATAGGATCCGACTAAGCTGAGTTTTATACCATCTTATCTGTTGGTATAAACATTTCATATTTATTTGGTGTATGCATTGCAGCGAGCGGGCCAGGGAGATGCACAATTAACAATGGAGGTTGTTGGCATGAAGAGAGAGATGGACATGCGTTCTCTGCTTGTGTGGTTAGTGTTTCTTCTGCACTTTACTTCAGTTTTGAGCAGAATCTTACTGTATAATAAGAGACTCATGTCTCAACTTGTAATGGCTTCAGGACAAGGACAGTGTTAAGTGCGAGTGTCCTCCAGGATTTAAAGGAGACGGTATCAAGAAGTGTGAAGGTTAGACACACTATTAAACTTGGGTGACTGAACTTCTTTGTACTACTTTTAACTATTTTTTTAAAGATTTATGTGCTTCATTCACCAGACATTAATGAATGCAAAGAGAAGAAAGCCTGTCAGTGCCCGGAATGTAACTGCAAGAACACCTGGGGAAGCTATGAGTGCTCTTGTAGTGGGGACCTTCTCTACATGAGAGACCATGACACTTGCATCAGTGAGTTTTCATGAACTTGCATATCTACATATCTATAAATATGCATGTTTGATCCGCAGTAGAAAGAATACTCGTTCATACAAATAACCTATGTATTTAGACAAGTTCCCTCCTGTTTTTCAACTGGCATCGGCTCTTTTGTTTGAAATCTAGGCAAGACGGGTTCACAAGTAAGATCGGCGTGGGCGGCCGTTTGGCTTATAATGTTATCATTGGGACTTGCAGCTGGTGGGGCGTACCTCGTTTACAAATATAGGTTAAGGGTAAGCGTTCTTCCTCTTTTATCGAAACATAGTTCTTCTGTAACTTCTCATCGCGCCTTTGGACCTTAACACGGTTTGCCATATCCGTTGGTTGGTTAAATTGTTTTGAACTTTCCTATATCCCTGGTTTTACAGCAATACATGGACTCAGAGATCAGAGCTATAATGGCGCAGTACATGCCACTGGATAGCCAACCCGAGGTCCAAAACCACGTGAACGATGAACGTGCCTGAAAGAGCGGAGTGGTTCATCTATTTATTCCCCGGCGATGACTGAAGGTGACATGTTCTTTTGATTGTTGTGGCCTTTGATCCCGGTGTTTATTTTTNCGTGAACGATGAACGTGCCTGAAAGAGCGGAGTGGTTCATCTATTTATTCCCCGGCGATGACTGAAGGTGACATGTTCTTTTGATTGTTGTGGCCTTTGATCCCGGTGTTTATTTTTTCCGACTCTGTATCTCTGTAACACTTTTACCATACAAATGTACGTTCGAGTGACTTCATGCTTTTTTAAGCAAATGTGGCTCCTATGTCTTGTGACTTGTGTCCATGGGACTTGTGTAATAGGAAAATCTGTTGTAGGTTTGGAGAAATAGAAACAAACATCAATGTTTTAAAAGTTAAATTTAGTCTTGGACAAGTTTGGTTCTTTGTGCAAATTTTCTTTATGTTTACTTTGATTGTTGTCAAACCAATTTCTATTAATCCATCAAAGATACCATTATGTATTACTTTATATATTACTTTAAAAATTGGAAATAAAGGATGTTTTTAGTACTCTCTTGGCCTTCTACACCTTCTTAAGTAATTGTTGGTGACTTAATCTTTATATTAATTGAAATCCAATTGTACCCTCTTAATTTGTTACTTATTTCCTAAATATAATTATAAATACATAATACCCTCTTTTACTATTTTTGAAAATCAAATGAAAAAATTGGGCTTCATATACCACAAGTCACATAAATTTCCTGCATATTTATCTATGATGAACAAAAATTTTTTAATCAATTCTCTCAAATAGAATTGGCACAGATCAATTTGTGCTAAAACAAACAACAAATTCAATAAACTCACCATATTTAAGTGAAATCTATCCAATCTTTTTTTATTTAGACAATTGATTTTTGCAGAAATCTGAATGAATCATAAACACAGAAATAGAGTTAAGAAACTGCGTGGAAGATGAAGAGAAAAGATGTTCTAAAACTCTTAATTCTAAAACTCGCAGAAGACACCTTCTGAATTTCGCAGAACACGTACATTATGCAGAATGTATATTCTACGAAGTCGCAGAATACGTACATTATGCAGAATGTAAATTCTACGAAATCGCAGAACACGTACATTATGCAGAATGTAAATTCTACGAAATCGCAGAACACGTACATTATGCAGAATGTAAATTCTACGAAATCGCAGAACACGTACATTATGCAGAATGTATATTCTACGAAATCGCAGAACACGTACATTATGCAGAATGTATATTCTACGAAGTCGCAGAATACGTACATTATGCAGAATGTAAATTCTACGAAATCGCAGAACACGTACATTATGCAGAATGTAAATTATACGAAATCGCAGAATACGTACATTATGCAGAATGTATATTCTACGGATTCGCAAAACATATAGAAACTGCAGAAGACACGTTCTACAATTCGCAGATCATAGAGAATGCGCAGAAGACACCTTCTGAATTCCGCAGAACAGATCGAAAAAGATTTGTAAATATTTTTTTATGACGTTTTTGGAAAAATAATAAATTTCTGTTCTCTTAAATATTTATTTTTCCCTTTTAAGTATTTAAATTAATATTGAAAACAAATTTTACAAGTATATAAAATATTAAAATATATGATTGTGGGGGTAGTTTAGGCACAATTGTACCAACTAAAATAAAGGTGTAGATGGCCAAGAGAGTACTAAAAACATCCTTTATTTCCAATTTTCCCTATTCTTTATGGGTTTATTAGTGTTTCATTTGGGATGATTGTACTCTTTTTTTGTTTTTTTCATCAATCGCCATTTATTAAATCGAATTTAGTCAATAGGGTTAACGATTTGGAGGACAACCTTTATCGATTCAGTGTTACTTACATAAGAAAATAAAATATCTCATGCTTTCAACTTTTTTGCAAGAGAGTTGACACGCAAATTTAAAATATTAAAAAATAAATATAAACACTATAAAAAAACAGGCGATTTGCGATGAAAATAATCCGTCACAAATTCACGAAGGATTTGCGACGATTTTGCTATAAAAATAGAATCCATCGCAAATATTTCGCAACTTTGCGAGAAAGCAAGTCGTCGCAAATCGGTCTCAGATTTGCAACGAATTTGAGTCGAATTTGCCGTGGGGCATAGTCCGGTCGCAAATCAGTCTCGAATTTACGAGGAAACATTATGTAGTAATATTTGTGAGGAAATTGTGAGTGTTAACGAGTTAGGTGAACACGTTTTCCATAAGTCTCACCGAACATTTTGCGAGGGATCTTACCGTCACAAATTAATTGGAAAACCATCGCAAAGCCCCCGCAAAATCACTATCCATCGTTAAGCCGTCGCAGATATAGTCGCAAATCTATCGTAAATATTTCAGATATCCTATAAATAGGCATATAGAAAAGAGAATTGCACACATCAAACATAAGAAAAAAAGAAGAGAGAAAAAGGAAAAAAAAAAAAAGGAAAATTACACTAGATAACCATATTATAACCCAAATTTAAAAGAAAAACCATAACGATTTTATGGTTATAATATTCAGTGCATAATATGTAATAATGCCCAAATTACCCATTATCTCTACCTCTCGTCCTCTTTCCCTGTCTTCTCTTCGTCTTATTCTTCCTTTTTTTTGTTTACCTTCCATTTTCTTTTTAAAACATTTACTTCCTTCCCTTCTTCTTCAGTTCCTTCCTCTTCTAACAAGATCATAATCACCACGCTTCTACAACCCATAGATTCATTTACTTAACTTTTTCTCATTTTCCCTTATTTTTTCTTTTTTTTTGTCATCAACAAACTACTATAATATTTACATAAAATTCATAGTATATCATTTTAATTTATTCTATTTACCAAAATAATCGATTAACTGGACAAAATAAACTAAAATTAAATTATAAATTTTATTTTGAAACACGATCGCAAAATAGAACACTGCATGTAAAAAATTAAACTCAAATTCGAAATATAATGAAATTAGTAAATAGTATATAGTATATCAATGTATTTTATGTTAATAGTATAGTATGTTACAATATTTTATTTTCTTTTTTCATAAGGACATTTTCGTCCAAGAGAATAGTCAATTAGCTAGTCATTTAATTATTTTTTTCATATGGCTATATTCTTCATTTGTAATCTCAATATAGCTATTAAGCTAAAAGACCCCAAAAAAAAGAAGAGAGAACAAAAAAAAGAAAGGAAAAGTGAAAAGAAAAAATTTTGGGTGTGAATATTTATGAAACAAATGTCTTCGAATCATGAAATATATGCATTACGATCGTGGATGTACAATCACCGAGATCCGACTGGTGAAGTGAGGAAAGAATATCGGGACGGGTTGCGAGGATTCTTGTACCATACGACAAACTAATCATTTGCGATGCAACACGGTAAAATATTATGTCCATATAGAAAGTGCAAGAACAATATAGAAATTGTAATTGTGAAGAGGCATTTATATAATAGAGAATTTATGTCGAACTACTATGTATAGTTTTCGCATGGAGAAGGTTGTGGTGCAGGAAGTAGTAGTACGGGTCAGGGGTTTGAGTAGCCTAGTAATGATAATTATGATGATGGGCATAATATATTTAAAATTTTTGATCAAGGGTATCAACAGGGGAATATATATATCATGATATGGTTGTAGATACATTTTTATGAAGGTACACCCACTTCATTTGCTGATAATAGTAGGGAAGAACCCAACATAGAAGCAAAACGGTTTTATGATATGTTATCCGCTGCAAAACAGCCCATCTACTATGGATGTAAAGAAGGACAAACTAAATTATCAGTGGCATCTAGGATGATTATAATTAAGAGTGATAATAATCTAACAAAGGTTTGCATGGATTCTTGGGCTGAACTTTTTCAAGAGTATTTGCGAGCTGATACAGAGGTTGGTTGCGGGTCTTGGGTTACCATCAGAATTGATTGATGTATGCATTGACAATTGCATGATTTTCTGGAAAGATGATGATAAGCTGCATGAATGTCGATTTTGTGGGAAGCCGAAATATCAAGAAACTACTGGAAGGACCCATGTCCCGTACCAACGCATGTGGTACTTGTCAATCACTAATAGATTGAAACAGTTATACCACTCGAAAAGAACTGCAGCAGCAATAAGATGGCATGCACAACATTCCACAGAGGATGGAGAGGTTACACATCCGTCAGATGCAAAGGCGTGGAAACACTTTCAGACGGTACATTCAGACTTTGCTAACGAGTGAATGAATGTCTATCTTGGCTTATTCACTGATAGTTTTAGTCCATTTGGTATGTCTGGGAGACAATATTCTCTATGGCCTGTCATATTGACGCCAAACAATCTTCTTCCAGATATGTGCATGCAAAGAGAATTTTTGTTCATGAGTATTCTAGTGCCCGGTCCTAAGCATCCGAAACGAGCACTTGATGTATTCATGCAACCTTTGATTCATGAGTTGAAACAGCTGTGGTATTCAGGTGTTCGCATGTTTGACTACTCGCAGTCGCAGAACTTCAATATGCGTGCAGTGTTATTGTGGACCATAAGTGACTTCCCAGCATATGGAATGCTATCGGGGTGGAATACGCATGAAATATTATCTTGTCCATATTGTATGGATAGGTCAGATGCTTTTCAGCTGAAGAATGGAAGGAAATAATGTTGTTTGATTGTCATCGTAGGTTTCTTCCCATGAGTCATACTTACCGGAAGAACAAGAAGTTGTTTAAGAAGAACAAGGTTGTGTGTGTTCCTTCCCCTGTTTATCTTTCAGGAATACTTTGAAGAATGGAAGGAAATAATGTTGTTTGATTGTCATCGTAGATTTTTTCCCATGAGTCATACTTACCAGAAGAACAAGAAGTTGTTTAAGAAGAACAAGGTTGTGTGTGTTCCTCCCCCTGTTTATCTTTCAAGAATACTTTGTTTGAGCAAATTGATTATTACGGTGCTCATGAAACGTGTCAATGTGTGGACAATTGGCACACACCAGCAAACACGCCTGACAAAAATAATGTACCTCATAATTGGCACAAAAAAGTATCTTTTGGAAGCTCCAATATTGGAAAGATCACATTTTACGGCACAGCCTTTATGTGATGCACATAGAGAATAATATTTTTGATAACATCGCGAATACAATCTTGAATGTGAAGGGAAGGAGTAAAGACAATTTGAAATCAAGGTTGGACTTGCCCGAAATATGCGTAAGACCCGAGTTGCATATTACAAGTCAGGAAAAATTACCGATTCTGAACTTTCGATTATCCAGGGAGGCGAAGCAAACATTATTCGATTGGGTTAATTCTGATGTAAAGTTCCCAGATGGATATGTGTCCAAATTCTCAAGATGTATAGAGCAAGAACATAAATTTTCAGGTATGAAGAGCCATGATTGCCATGTATTCATACAACGACTGCTACCATTTGCATTAGTCGAGCTCTTACCGAAACCTACCCACAAAGCAATTGCGGGTACGTAATATAAAAATAATAATTATATATGTAAAATAATTTACTTAATTGATGAACTTGCATGTAGGCATTGGAGCTTTCTTCAGGGACCTATGCACGTGAACACAGACTGAGGATGGCATCGCACAGTTAGAAGAGAAAACTCCGGTGTTGCTTTGTAACTTAGAAAAGATGTTTCCACCTTCCTTTTTTGACCTAGTGGAACATCTCCCAATTCATCAACCACATGAAGCAACACTTGGGGGGCCCGTGCAATTCCGATGGATGTATATGTTCGAGCGATTCATGGGATATTTTAAAAGAAATGTCAAAAATATTGCAAAAGTGGAGGGATCGATCGTTGCAGGAAGTTTCACGTCGGAAACATCTCACTTCACGTCATACTACTTTAGCTCAAGTGTGAGAACAAAAAAAACCGCTCCTAGACGATATGACGATGGAGGAAATGCAATTACGTACCACGTTAACATCCTGGATATCTTCGCCCAGATAGGCAGACTTGCTGAAAAGATGAAAGAAGTATGCTTGAGTCGCAGTCCCAGAAGATGCAGAGCTACGATAAGTTTTTTGAATTTATGGCAGAACAGAACTTGGCTTTCGGAGAATTTTTTCGCAGCTCTAGAACCGGCCCGTCTACCAGAACTGACAACCCGTCTATGGGAACCGGTAACCCGTCTCCCGAAGAATTTTAGTTTTTTTTTTCTTTTGAACAATTACTTTTTTGTTTTAATGGATATTTAATTTCAATTTTAATTTTCTTTTTAATTATTAATTATTTTTCAATTTTCTAATATAAATCATAATATAATTATAATTATTATAATTTAATATAATTGTTATATTAATATATTAAATATATATATATATATATATATATATATATATATATATATCTCAAATTCGTCGGAAATTTTGCGACGAATTAGCGAGTAACATCACTAACCCTGTGACGCACAATTGCGATGACTTTGCTACTTTCCTTTTAGGACTGAACTATCTCACTCGCAAATAGATCGCAACTATTTCGACGTTCTTGCGACGCCTATTTTACGAACAACAAAACTCAGTCGCTAATTACTCGCAAATTAGTGACATATTTGCGAGACGCTGGACTTGCGACGACATTCTCTTCCTCGCAAATTTGCGACGGATAAGCGATTAATAAATTCCGTCGCAAATGTAGCGAGAGATTTGCAATGAATATCGTTTGCGGCTAACGATTTGCGACATATTTGATGTCGTCGTAAATCTTTCGCAAAGGCTCTTTTGCGACGGACTTGCAGGTGATTTATCCATCGCAAATCTGGTGTTTTCTTGTAGTAAAACAAAAGTTTCAAAACCACTCGAAGGCTACATAAATAATCTAATTCAAACTTAAAAACAAGCCACTCTTATAGCTTCCTCAACATCTTTATCTAGTATAAGTCGTCTGATTCATATCTAGCTGATAAAATATGCTTCTCTCTAAGGCATGAGATGGCCCAGAGGAGTCCGTCCACCTCTCCGTGTTCTGAGGCATGACATGACCCTGAGGAATCCGTCCAATTCTACATGTAGTGCTGAAAGACTCCGATGACACATTTGCATTCCAAAAAAGAGCTCCTCCGTATTTCCTTGTAGACACCACCCAATTCCCCTCACCCGCCCATGGTAAATCCAAGAGGTGTCTATTTGACAAGTCGGAAGTTGATGGATCATATGAGAGCTTTAGGCATCTTCCTAACAATGTTCGTCTTCTGCCTTAATCTCTTCCTCGCACTATTTTTCATTCGCGATTTTCCAACTTTCCGATTCTAGTGAAGCCAACTGAAGGGTATCCATCAGTGATATCTCTTTCCCGTTCAAGATTTTCTCATTCCTTGTCTTCTAAATATAATAAACAATTCAAAGATAGGTATCTAGTTGCGAGGCACAAAACAAAAATTTTAATTCAAAGTTTTAGATAAAGGGTTAGAGAAAATGTTTTCTTTAACGGTTAGTTTTTTAATGTTTTCTCTAACCCTTTATTCAGCTCCTCTCTCTCTCTCTCTCATTTACATTTTTTTGTGGAGACTCTCGGCGTTGGAGGTTTTTCAGTCAACGGTTGTGTCTCTTTATTTCGTTCTTTAAATTTTACCTATCCTATTGAGAAACCTCAGACAAATCTCATCTCCTTTAGATCTGTTCTCTTGTCTCTCTAACATATTATTTTTGATGTCTTCGTGTCTCATCCCTTCTATGAATTAGTCTAGAAACACAAATCTATTTTCACTCTCTATATATTTTTTCATCTCTCAATCAATAAATTTCAGTTTTGTGTTTTTGTTTTATTGTTATTCCTCTTTTATTAAGAAATTAAAAAAACCTAAATAATTGAAATAAGTTGAGGGTGATTTTAATGTAAGCAAGATTTTAAAAAAGTCTTAGTGTAACAAGATAATGAAACTAAAACCAACAAAAAAAAATTTAGCGTTTAAGTTTGTGAAATAATTGATTATGAATTAATATAGGTGGTACATTTAAAAGCTTAAAAAAATAAATTTTATGTAACACCTTAGTTTGTAATACTCCTAATCTAAAATGCTTCAAATTTTTCTTAATGCGCTTACTATTTACAATGTGACCAATCAAATACAACGTAAATTATTTTTTGGATATTTCAAAAACAAAAGTTTTGCAGTATTCACAATTTCTATCATATATATGGTTTTGTAGAATATTATAAAATATGATATATTATTGAATTGTTTGTGTTATTGATACAAAATAATAAGTTACATATATATAGTGATTAACATTAACATATTGTTAACACTATATAATGTAAATTTTCATAATCCAAATCTAACACATAAATGTAATATAGTAATAATAGAAATATGCTAAAACTAACATTTTGCTCCTCAAGTCTTTCCATTATAGTGTTTATGGGTTTTACGAGCTTCACTTCATAGACGGTAAGCAAGATGTGTATCTTGCTTCCCAAATTACTCCAATACTCCCCCGCAAGACAAACGTGGTATGCGAAATCATCAAGCATAATACGTATGTCGTGGATATCATGTCGAGGACGGACAAACAAGTCAACAGACTCCTCCGGACACAAACTTCAATCTTCAAAATAGGGATGGAACTTCTGCTCGTCTTTGGTCTTGAAAGAAAGAGAATAATAACATCCCGTGGGCGCAAACTTCTGCAGCTCCACAAATATATGTCCTTGTCGCGGACAGTCCATAAATTGGACTAAGAATGACCTAAAAATATGAGCGTTCCAATAAAAATCCCTAAAACCAAAATCAAACTCCTCCGTAATTGAAGAAACCAAAAACTTTGAGAAATTCTAAACTGTAGAATAAATCTCAGAAATAGAAATAAAAAATTGTGAACCCAATCCCAAAACCCTCTAACTTAATAATTCCTCAAAGATCTTGATAATCATACGTGTGCTAGCTAAAACAAATCAGAAATAAAAGTTTAAACCAAAACTTTAACTTAGACCAAAACAAAACCAAAAACCACTCTTTTTTTTTTTTTTTTAATAAAACCCAACGTGAACATAAACTACGTCATCGTGTGGATCATCATCTCCACCGTCTTCAGCGTCATCTCTTCCGGTGAGTTTCTCCATGATCTCTGTTGAAGATGAGATCACAAGATTTCTAGTGCGGAAGCCTTTAACTTCGATCCACAAGAATCGAAGGCTCTGATACCATTAGAATATGATTATATTATTGAGTTGTTTGTGTTATTGATACAAAATAATAAGTTACATATATATAGTGATTAACATTAACATAATGTTAACACTATATAATGTAAACTTTCCTAATCCAAATCTAACACATAAATGTAATATAGTAATAATAGAAATATGCTAAAACTAACATCTTGCTCCTCAAGTCTTTCCATTATAGTCTTTGTGGGTTTTACGAGCTTCACCTCATAGACGGTAAGCAAGATGTGTATCTTGCTTCCCAAATTACTCCAATACTCCCCCGCAAGACAAATGTGGTATGCGAAATCATCAAACATAATACGTATGTCGTGGACATCATGTCGAGTATGTCGAAGACGGACAAACAAGTCAACAGACTCCTCCGGACACAAACTTCAATCTCCAAAATAGGGATGTAACTTCAGCTGGTTTTAATAAAAGTTTAGTTGCTTGATTTATTTCCATTCATGTAAATTGATTTATTTAACTAGAGAGTACAAAACAATTTCCTCATGTGTACAAAATTATTCATCGATGCTAAAGTTGGTTTGTTTATTTTTGGGTTTTCATTTTTGGTATAACGAGATTTGTATTGAGTTGTTTTTTATATTGATTTGAAGTTGATGACTTTTGTTCATCAATTTATGATAATTATGTTGCAATTTATTATTGTAAAGGTAGAGAGGCAGTGAGTATTTCATCCAACAACATATTACTCGGTATGAGGTGTTGATTGTTGTAATATTGCAAGAAATCAAAACGAGCTTCTTCTTTCTTTAATAGTCTTTTTAATTAAAATACATATTTTTATTATACTTTTCAAAATTTGTTTAGTTTTATAATAAAAAAAAATCAATTAGCTATAAACATCTTTACGGAGAAGGAGGATTTCAGAAAATTTTCGTTATTGAATTTGAAAAAGGATACGATATATAGTTTTAAAAAATTTCTTCGCCGTTTTACAGCTCCGGCGGCTCTTTTAGCGCTGGGGCTGTGTAGTATCTTTAGTTTTTGCTTCTCTTTCTCCTCCTTGACGGCTTTCTTGGTTAAGTGAAGGATTTTTTCTCTGGTTTTTTAGATCTAGGTTTTCTGTTCTAGATCTAATTTGTAGTTCGGGTTTTTCTTGTCCCTCTTTTGCCGGTTGTGGTTTTGAGTTGTTTTGCTGTGGAGGTTTCTGGTTATGGTGGTGTGTCTCTCTGTTTGTGCTGCTCGCGATGGTTGAAGGCGGAAGTTTTAATTCGCAGCTTTCGGTCTTCTCTTTGGTAAAAGGTTGGTGTTTGTCGTTTCCGGTTCTGTCTCGGTTGAAGCCTCGTGCCTAGGGTGGTGAGTTGGGGTTTGTGGCGTCGTGAGCGCCTGATTGCTGGTCTTTTGATCTTCTGAGGGTGCGGCATAGCTGCTCTTCGCTTCGATTCCGCCTTCCTTTCTTCAGCTCTGGTCCTTGGTTCGTTGTTTCGACGTTTCGGTGGTGTTTGGTTTTTGGCTGTTTGGCCTGTGGTCTCGTCTTATTCCAATCATCCGGTTTGGTCTCGCCTCCCTTATCTCTTGTCGCGTTCGTATGGCTTCCTTCTATGTGATCTCCTCTGAGTTTTGGCTGTCTAGGATTTGGGTTCTTTGTGCGAAGCGTTTATCTAAGCTGCGGTTGTGCCGATTAGTTGGTAATCGATCTCTGCGTAGGTTTCTTGTTGTGGTTGAGTTTGATCTCGAGGCAGGTTTTCCTCGCCCAACCGTTGAAGTTGGTGTCTCTCTTCCTAGGTTTTCTTCAAGGATGTCTACCAGTTTGCGTTTGTTCGGTTCCGCTTCGGTTTCGTTTGCTTTGAGGTCCGGCTGTTTGGACGTCTTCGTCTTCAATTTTCCTGATTTCTACTTGGTCTTTCAACCTGGTATTAGTTTTTAGTTTCTTAGTTGTTGTTTGTCTTTGTTTCATGTTTTAGTTTTTTGTCTATCTTGCTTTTCTCTTTTGAGCGTTTGTACTCTGGAAGGATTTGAACTTCGATCCTTGCCGGCTTATGTGTTCTTTGAACTTTTTATTCTAATATAAAGTCCAGTGAAAAAAAAATATATATAGTTTTAAAAATATTTCATTAAAGGAGATTTATGTGGCAGCCATGAGAGTTTTGTTTTATGTAGATCTTTAAAGAAAATGACACATGTCAAAAAATTTAAAAACACGTGGCTATATCTGATAACTTGTGTTTTGTTGAAATTTTAAAATTATATATTTTTATGCATCCACATTTTTGAAAATGTCAAAACATATATCCTATATTTTCCCATTTTCTTTTACTCATCTTTTGAACGTAATTTTTTTGAACGTAATGTAAATGTTGATTCTCTAAATGATATTATAAATATAATAAATTTTCTTAAACCAATTAATAAAAATAAAAATTAAAAACAATAAAAATGGAATAATACTATAGAATTAATCATAAAAGAAACCACACAAAACATAAAGGAATTTGATAGACGTTTTCTATGTCTCTAAAATAAGTTATTGAGTTATTAAAGAAATTAATTAATTTTATTTATTAAAATTGAAATGAAATAACATATATATCAAAAAATTTAGAGATACGTGTCAGTTTTTCAGGGTCTAGTTTTGTGTAGACCTTTAAAAATAATGACACTTGTCAAAAATTTGAAAGAGAGATAAAGATACAGAGATACCGAACATGTGTGTTAGGGAGAGAGATAGTAAAATGTGCGTATGCACATGGGGTCGGTCAGCTGTCAGAAGAGAGAGAACGTGAGAGAAACAAAAACTTTTGTCTGAGAAGAGAAATGGGCAGAGAAATTTAAAAAATAATATAAAAAATAATATTTTTTTCTTTCTTATTTTTTCTAATTTTATTTTTACCTCAAATTTTTGATTCATATATCTTATTCTAAAATATGAATTATATGATGATATATGAATTAAAAAAGTAGATTTTTTGTTGCGCATGTTGAATTTTGAATTTTTAAAAACAGACATTTTTAACACGATTTATATATAATTTACGTTTAAAGTATACAATATACACCACAAGTATATGTGTATGTACACGAAAGTTTGGTATACAGTATATAAAGCCAGTATATGATATATATATATATATATATGTGTGTTTCACGCATCATAAATTATTATAATTGAGATAAATGTAAACTGTCGCATGTATATTTTTGTGGTAGACATTTAATGTACGACATATATGCAGTGTACTAGCTACTATATGGTATACATTTGTGATTCATATATCTCATTGTAAAATATGAATTATATGAGGATATATATATATATACAAAAAGAAAATTTTTTGTTGCACATGTTGAAATTTAAAATTTACAAAACAGAAAGTATTAACACAATTTGTATATGGCTTATGTCAACGAGTATACAATGTACACCACCAATATATGGTGTACGTACACTAAAGTGATGTATATAATGTATGACATCAGTATACGATATACACGATGATGTAAGGAGGTGTACATAGAGAGGCGTACATAGAGAGGCGTACAAAATGTTGTAGAAAGGTGTACATAGAGAGGTGTACACGATGCTGTAGGGAGATATACATAGAGAGGTATACACGATTGTGTAAGGAGGTGTGCACGATGGTGTAGGGAGGTATACATTTATCGGTGTATCTATGTACACCTCTTTACACCATCGTGTACACCTCCCTATACCACCGTGTACACCTTCCTATGTACACCTCTCTATGTACACCTTCCTACATCCTCGCATACCTCTTTATGTACACATCCTTTCACCATTGTGTACATCTCTCTGTGTTCACCTCTTTACACAATTGTGTACACCTCTCAAACCAAATCCAATTAATTAAGCCATAAATTACGATATATTCTACTTATATTTGGTCCAATTACCATGTTTTCCAGGATAATCAAGGGCATTTACAATTTGCACATTAAAATGAATTTATATTTTTCTATATTCAAGCTTTTTACATTTCCACTTTCTCGAACCAACCCAAAAAAAATTCAAAAGCAGATAAAGTGTGAGTACATGATTACCGAAATAATCCCTCATTAAACCCCAAATGCGAACAAATTGAAAATTGGAATTATACCTCATTTTTTTGTGAGAGTAGAAGAATAAAGGAGTGCTTGAGATGAATATAGCATCTTCGATCCATAATACAGACGATAGTTTAGAACAGATGACGGCACGAATAAATTTGATTGGAAACCATAATTTGGTATTTTTAGGGGTTGGTTGGAAGATTGATTTTTAAATTCATAATTGTTAGGATTTTTGTAGTTAAAAGGGTAATTAGTAGTTTTTAGGTGTTAATAGGGTTATAGTTGGATTCATTTCACTAAAAAATGGTAAACGGTTTAAAAAAGAGTTTATTGGAGGCTAATAGAAAAATTATAGTAATAACAAAGATTTTTTCTGTGTCCAGATGAAATGAATTAAGTCTTTTTTTATAGAGTGTGAAAAATGAAAAAATTTGATATAATAAAAAATAAAATTTAATTTAATATAAAATAATTGATTTTCAATAATTACGAAGAGATAAAAATATCAAGAATCTCAACAACCAATAATAATAAAACACGTGTCCTGAATCCAATTAAAATTGTGCATGAGATAGTTAGACTTGCGTTTCACTCGCGTTGCAAACGTGTGCTTATCACTTGCTATGCTTGGTCGCTTCAAAAGGCGCCACATGGCCTTAGTGGTCCAAACTTTTTTATTCAACCAGTTGAAATAATTTAACTCGGTTTCATCGATATCTTTTTATTTTCTTTTTCAACACCTTTATTGCATGAATTCAACTGTTGAATAAATTATTTAACATGTCTGTTGCACATAGTTCAAATGGTACAAATTGATATTACAAAATGAGGCATTACAAAATCAAGGGCATTACAGATTATTTTCTTCTAAAATGCAGTTATACATGTAAAGGCAAAGCAGTTCAAAACATTTTAGATGCCTTAAACAAGTAAAAATATGGTTTCTTTTTTATTCATATTTTTTTAACATAAAACATTTTGTTTGAGAATTTATTTCGATATACTTATTACTAATAATTTTTTTTCTAAACATATAAGATAGTAAGTATAATATTCTCAATCGATAAAAAAATGTTGGTTAAAATTTAATTAATATAATAGAAAAAAAGTATTATAGAAAAAAAATCAAAAACTTTTATATAACGAGTCTAAATTTTTCAAAATAAATAAAAGTATGAAGAAATATTTTTCTAACTAAACAGAAGGTGGTAAAAAACATAGATTAACAAAAAAAGAGTTATTGCATATAAAAACTATAGAAAACGAAATTTTTTAAAGTGTTAAATTTGAATCAATGCAAATCAGTTATGAGATGCTTACCACTAGTGTACCACATCAACTACTGTACTACATCAACTATCAAGTTCCAAACATCACGCTAGCTATCATTTCCAAAATAAATCTAAACTAATTTGTTTACATAATATGATGTCCTAAGCGAATGTTTATTTTTTTTTCTTAGTAGGCGCGACCCTGTGTAAAGGCCTTAGTTTAGGGTAGTACAACTTTTGGTTGGATGGTACAGTCTTTTTATATTTTTAAAAAAACTGAATGTCTTATCAGATTTTCACTACAAGAAAACATGTTGAAAACCGACGGCATTTCCGACGGATATACATCCGTCGGAAATATCCGACGGATTTCCGAGAGAATTCCGATCAATAAAAAATCCGTTGGAAATCCGTCGGATAATTTCCGAGAGACTTTTTCCGTCGGAAATCCGTCGGAAATTATGTTAATTTCCGACGGATTTCCGACGGAAATCTATTGGTCGGAACTCCGTTGGAATTTCGTCGGAAATATAGACGTTAATATAGCCGTTAGATATATCCGTTATTATAGCCGTTGTGAATTAAAATCCGTCGGATATGTCGTTATAAATACCAACCACATCTCACCACCATTCTTCACAATTCCACAAAATTATCTACATTTCTCCCCCCACCATTTTCGAGTTTCTGTTACTAAATAGCTTCCATATAAAATAAAAATGTCTTTTTCAAATTCTTTTAATTATTTTCGCTCTTGGATGGACAAACCTCAAAATCATCAAGAAACCGGCGTAATTACGGAAGAGTTTGCAGAAGGTCTTAGACAATTCATGGAATTCGCATCAAACCAGGAGCTTATATTGGAATCTGGTAAAATGTATTGTCCTTGTGTTAAATGTCAGAATCATAGATTTATTTCGGTTTCCTCTGTACGGAATCACTTATTAAGGCGAGGGTTTATGCCGGGTTAATCATAAAAAATATTAGTTGTTTTATGTTTTCTCTGAAACTAATTTTTGTAAATAACTTAAATATATTTTCTAATAATTTAATGTGTTGTTGGTTTATTTTCTTGTTTATATGGAATGGACAAAGATATCATTGTTTAATAATTATTTAATCTGTGCAACATACAAACAATTTTCCATGCAAATTTATGTTCATAACTACAAAAGTTGATAACATGATAAAAAAAAAAATTACAAAGTTCATATCATGACCAAAAAAAGAAAAATTAAAAATTTCAAATATATTTAAATTTAAATGTACTGATGACTTAATGTTTTTATAAATATCATATGATTTTGTTTTCTTTCACCAATTTAATCACATATATTTTAATTAAAGTAATAATAAATTTTGGTTTTTGTTTCATTGCATATCTTCTCATGAATTCATTTTTTAGTTTTTAATAATAATTAGTATTTGTATTATGACAATGTTACCAATCGAAATTCATGTTTGTACTGTTATTTTGTATTATTTGTATTTATACTGCTTCATACCACTTTCACTACAAGAAAACAGGCTATTTGCGACCAAAGAAATTTGCAACGACTTTACTATAAACAGAGGATCCCTCGCACATTTGCGAGGAAGTAATTCATCGCAAGTTCGTCGCAAATATGCGAGGGAATTACGACAAACTTGCAGTGGGTCATAGTCCGGATACTACCATCGCAAATTACTCGGGAAGCCATCGTAAATCCCTCGCAAAGTGACTATGCATCGAATCTGTCACAATTACGCATCGCAAATCCTTCGCAAATAATTTAGAAATCCTATAAATAGCCAAATGGAGAAGAGAGTTTCACACATCAACATAAAAAAAAAGAAGACAGAAAAAGGAGAGAAAAAAAAAGAAGAGAGGAAAAAAGAAGAGGAAAGGAAAAGTGAAAAAAAAAATGGAGTGTAAATAGTTGTGAAAATGATAATGTCTTGGAATTATTAAATATATGCATTAAGATCGTGGATGTAAAATCACCGAGATTTGGAGACTGGTGAAGTGACGAAAGAGTATCGGGACGGGTTGCGAGGATTCTTGTACCAGGCGACAGACCAACCATTTGCAATCGAACACGGTAAAATATTATGTCCATGTAGAAAGTGCAAGAATGAACCATAGATTGAAACTTATATTGTGAAGAGGCATCTATATAATAGAAGATATATGTCGAACTACTATGTATTGTTTTCGCATGGGAAAAGTTGTGGTGCAGGAAGTAGTAGTACGAGTTGAGGTGTGAGCAACCTAGCTATAATGCTAATTATGACGATGAGCATAATATATTTGGAAATGCCGATCAAGGGTATCAACATGGGAATAGATATCATGATATGGTTGTAGATGCATTTCATGAAGTTACACCAATTTCATTTGCTGATAATAGTAGGAAAAAGCCCAACATAGAGGCAAAAATGTTTTATGATATGTTAACCGCTGCAAAACAGCCCATCTTCGATGGATGTAGAGAAGGGCAGTCTAAATTATCAATTGCATCTAGGATGATGACAATTAAGAATGATAATAATCTAACTGAGGTTTGCATGGATGCGTAGGCCGAACTTTTTAAAGAGTATGCCAGCTGATAATCTTGCTGCGGAGAATTATTATGAAATACAGAGGTTGGGTCTTGGATTACCATCAGAAATGATTGATGTATGCATTGATAATTGTATGCTTTTCTGGAAAGATGATGACAAGCTACAAGAATGTCGATTTTGTGGAAAGCCGATATATCAAAAAAATATTAGAAGAATATGTGTCTCATACCAATGTTTATGGCACTTGTAAACCACTAATAGATTGAAATGGTTATACCACTCAGAAAATACTGCAGCGGCAATGAGATGGCATGCACAACATTCCACAGAGAATAGGGAGGTTACACATCCGTCAGATGCAAAGGTATAGAAACACTTTCAGACGGTACATCCAGACTCTGCTAACGAGTGCACGAATGTCTATCTTGACTTATGCACTAATAGTTTTAGTCCATTTGGTATGGCTTATGAAAAGGTGTGGAAACGCTTTCAGACAGTACATTCAAACTTTGCTAACGAGTGCAGGAATTTCTATCTTGGCTTATGCACTGATGGTTTTAGTCCATTTGGTATGTCTGGGAGACATCAATTTGCGACGGACTTACGGCGGGTTTTTCCATCGTAAATCCGGTGTTTTTTGTGGTATTCTATTTGTACTGTTATCTCGTATTGCTATCTCATACCATCAATACATTTGTACCATTTTGTGTAACCAATCGGACCCGTTATGTAACACCTTAGTTTGTACTACTGATAATCTAAAATTCTTCAAAATTTTCTTAATATGTTTACTATTTACAATGTCACCCATCAAAGCCAATGTAAATCAAATTTTGGAAATTCAAAAACAAAAGATTTTCAGGATTGACAATATCTATCATATACATAGTTTTAATAAATGTTTAGTTGCTTAATTTATTTCTATACATGTAAAATGATTTTGTTAACTACAGAGTACAAAAAATTTGCCTCATGTGTTCAAATTATTCATCTCTGCTAAAGTTTGTTTGTTTAGAATTTTTGGCTTTTTATTTTTGGTATAACAATATTTGAATAGATCAATTTTATATATTGATTTGAAGTTGATTACTTTCGTTCATCAATTTATGATAGTTTTGTTGCAGATTTTTTTTTTCAACATCCTCATCACCTAGAATGATTTATAAATCCAAACCGCATGGATTGAGTTTACATAATCTATATCATGAAGGTAGTCTCGAACACATCGTGCTACCTTGTCCGCCTTCGTGATTTGCACTCGTGGGATGTGCGAGATAGAAAAGAACGTGAACACCTTCTTGCTCCTATCGTATTCCTCTAAAAATAGTGAGAAAGCCGATCATTCCTCTTAATTACACACCATCTTCACTAGTTCGGAACAGTCTGTCGTAAAAGTCATTGCCAACTTCTAATTCGCAATCACGTAGTGCATGACCCAAATTAGTGCTTCAAGTTTCGTATTTAGTCGTAAATTCCTAGTACCCATGAATGTCTTTGATTTACATATATGGAAACATTACCATCCTAACCCTGAGCGTGGTTCTGTCGCTTTTTAAGAACTGTCAATCTGACACCATAAACCATCATGTGCCCGTTGGGCACTCATAACCATGTGTTGCTGTGAAGGCAAAAGTTGAGCTTCGCATTGCGCAAGATTCCACAAGTTGAGTTTGTTGCAGATTATTACTGTAAAGGTATTGAGGCACTGAGTATTTTATCCAACAAGATATTACTCGGCCTAAGATGTTCATTGTTGAACTGGGAATTTTTTTTTTGAATTATCAATGTTATGATCTAGGGATTGCCGTATCTATTGGTTTAGCTTATGACTTATGAATTAGAAATATGATGTGTTTCGACTCTTATACAATATTTATTATCATTTTTGATTCCATTATATTATATTTTTCAATACAAGTTTAAAGAAAATGAAGTCATTTAGTAATCCATTATATTTTTTTAAATGACTTCATTTTCTTAATTAAGGTTTTTTCATGTTTTTTTTCTTTTTTTCCAAGTTTGCATCATGTAACTTTCACTAACATGTTGTTTTACTTTTAGGTAACTGATAAAAAAAACTTATTTTTTGCTTTTGAACTTATTCATCGGAAGTATTCTAGTAGAAACACTAAAAGCGATTAGATTAATCATTATATTGGAGCTTACTCACTAAATTTAATGAGAACGGTAACCAACTTTTACTAAAAAAACACGTTGAGTTACGTCATTTTTCTTGAAAGAATAGGCGTGATTTTATTAAGCCAAGAAATTTATTAATAATTTTAATATTTTATATGTTAATGACTAAATAAATAAATTTTAGATTTAAGACTTCATGCTTCGAGAGTATGAGCATATTTTAATTTTATGAAGTTAAAAAATTTGGCGTCGAAGGTTGAGAAGACGGTTTAGAAACCGACGCCATAAGTTTGTGTCATTCAACAACTGATGTTAACCATACTTATAAATGTCGTTAAAAGACTGATTTTTTTTGTAGTGTTTACGTTTGAATGACAAATAATAATTTAAAATGGTTAAAGTAGAAAAAAAATGGTTAGGGTAACAATTGGGTGTTCAACGGTGCCAAGCCAGATGATATTTTGATACCACCGAACACCTATTATCAGCTATCCAACTGATTTCTAGAGCATAACATTTGATGAAATGAGAAGTAAACTAATTAATTATTTTATGATATGTAAAAAATAGTTAGCTATATTTATCTTGTGCAATATAAAAGATATAATTAACAGTCTGTAATATGGAAAATATTATTAACAATCTATATAATAGATTAATTAATTTTAGTTAGTATTAAAATTGGGTGTGTAAAAAATAGTAGTTATATTTATCTTGCACTACAAAAAAACATAGCAAATTCCGACGGGTTTTCCGATGGGCAGGAATCCGTCGGAAGTTTTCTGACGAAATTCCGACGGGAATCCGACGGACGTACGTTCCCATCGGATTTCCGTCGGAAATATAAAACAGCAGGAAAATCCGTCAGAATTTCATCGGAAATTTCCGACGGAGATGAACCCGTCAAAAATTTCCGACGGGATAAGCAACCCGTCGGAATTCCGTCGGGAAAAGTAGCCAATTTTAAATAGCCGTTATATAGTCGTTGCAGGAGCCGTTAAAAAATTAAAAATCCGTTGGAAATTGGTCGGAAATTTTTTTCCTATTTAAATCATTCCCCTCCTCTACTCTCATTCATAACAAAGCTAAAAGAAAACAAACTTGATAAAATGTCTTCCTCTAATCATTTTGATTATTTTCGATCTTGGATGGATAAAAGTCCAAGTGATCCGGTGACGGGAGTACTTACGAATTAGTTTGCCGAAGGTCTACATCAATCCATACAATTCGCATCAAACCAGGACATAACATTGCAATATGGTAAGATGTATTGTCCATGTAGTAATTGTGTAAATCATAGATTTATTTTGGTATCTTCTGTTCAGAATCATCTAGTTAGGCGAGGATTTATGTCGGATTATAAGATTTGGTATTCGCATGGAGAAAATCATTGAATGGTAAATTATGCTAGTACTAGTGAACATTATAGTGCGGATAGGTTTGAGGAACCTAGAACGGAAATAGACGAACAGTTAGGTACCGTCCAGATGGTAAACGATGCATTTCGTGAAAATATACCGTCGTTTGTTGAGGATGGAGTTAGAATAGAGGAACCAAATTTAGAAGCCCGGAGGTTCTTTGACATGTTAGATGCAGCTAAACATCCGTTATATCGAGGTTGTAGAGAAGGGGATTCGCCTTTATCAATGGAAACTAGGTTGATGACCATCAAGACGGATTTCAATTTGACTGAGGATTGTGTGGATGCGTTTGCGGATTTTGTGAAGTCAATTTTGCCTGAAGATAATCTTTCACCAGATTTGTATTATGAGATACAGAAATTAGTCGCTGGTCTGAGTTTGTTGTATCAGATGATAGATGTGTGCATCGACAACTGTATGATCTACTGGAGAGAGGACGAAAACCGGTCGGTTTTGTCGCAAACCTTGATTTCAAGAAACAAGTGGAAGAGTTCTTGTGCCATATAAACGTATGTGGTATTTGCCTTTAACAGAGAGGTTAAAAAGGTTATATCAATCGGAGCGCACAGCAGGTGCAATGAGATGACATGCAGAACATATATCAGATGGAGAATAGCGCATCCCTCAGATGCAGAAGTATGGAAACATTTTCAATCATTGTATCCGGGTTTTGCCTATGAGAGAAGGAATGTGTACCTCGGATTAAGTACAAATGGTTTTAACCCATTTGGGAAGCTGATGCAACAGGTTTTAGAGTCTGTTTTCGAGTTTTAAATTTATAACCCTATTGCCTGCAAGTGCACATATGTGCGCTGTAGTATTTAGGGTGTCGAACCACAGAGACTATGATGCTTTAAGAGAATCCACTAAAACAGAAAACCAAATGGGAACGATCAGATTAAAGATTGGTTTGGGAAAGGTGATGATTTAGTAACAAAACGGAATTCAAGAAGGTTTGTAAAACTATAAAACGGAACGCTGGGTTTCAGGGATCTCTCAGGGTTTTCCACGGAATGATTCTACGGGTTAACATACTTGACCTAGGCAAATCGATTCTACTGGTTCTTAAGCTCAAACACGAAAGTGGTCGGATCCTCCTTTCGGAAAACCAAACACCTAAACCTAAACTGCTCGTTCGCTCCCCTTTCGGTAGCGACTTCGCAGCAAGATCAGCTATAAGATCAGGTTCGATAAATCTCATAACGCACCGCCGATATGCATAAGCATCATTCGGTGCCTTCTCGTTTAAAACTATATCCGGCCAAGAGATTCAGCGCTCGCGCGGTTCTAATGATCCTACAATCGATCCTTAGTGGCCAGTCAAGGATTACGCAATAAGAAAGAATCCAAACGAAGAACAGTGAAAAGTATTCTACCTATGATCTAACAACCTATCGAATCAAACCATGAAATCCCTTCGAGAAACCCCCTTGAAACCCAACTAAAGGACTACTCAGACATGGATTTGAAGTTCATTATCATTGCAATAGGTAAAAATCAAAGAGGTCTGAAAAGAAAAGAAAGTAATCACGATGCAAAAGAAGTGCAGAAAAGAGATGAAAGAGAGTATCGAATAGGGAGACGAGATTGGGGAGTGGAGAAGACGGCTTTCGCTCCTCTTCTCTTCCTCCTTGGCGGCGGCTCCTCTTCTAGGTCGTGGTCTTGGTGGCTGTCTTCGAACTCTCCAAAAATAAGAGTGGCAACGTGTATTTATAGGTCTTTAGGTCCTCTTAGGCGTCACTTAGGGTTCCACCGAATTTGGTGGCCATCGGGCTTGTTTTGGGCTTGTAAACGGGCTTGGGAATGTCACTTATCGTGGCCGCGCGAGCGACAACTCATGGGCCGGCCATTGGCCTTCTGAGCTTTCCTGGCGCGGCCAGCCTTCTTCTGAGGATGTGTATGATGGGTCTTCTTGCTTCCTTCGTAACTTGAGATCCAACCGTGAGATTGGACTCAAATCAATTCGAGGTATAAGACAGCTGATAAGGCTATATTGTCACCAAAATTCAGCATGATCTCGTGGTGGGAAGGCCTCCGTCTCATGCTAGACTTTTGTCAAAAAGCTCATGTTCCGAGAATGTCCGTTTTGCTCCGTTTTGCATCGTTTTTCCTAAGATTTCCCGAAAAAAGTCTTGAACACACAAATACTCGAAAACCACTAAGTATACATTAATACCTTAATGAAATGCTTATTAAAGCATACACTTATGATGATAAAAATGGGTAAAATATGCATGTTATCAGAAGCATGTGAGGCAATATTCGTTGTGGCCAGTCATCGTGACACCTTATAATTTACCGCCATCGTTGTGTATGAAACAGAAGTTTCTGTTACTTGGTGTGTTTTTCCAGCCGTTGATTTATGAGTTGCAACAGTTATGGGAGAATGGTGTTCATGCATTTGATGTTTCTCGCCAAGAAAATTTTGTGATGCGTGATGTATTTATGTGGACCATAAGCGATTTTCCAGCATATGGGATGCTATCCGGATAGAAAACACATGGAAGGTTACCGTGTCCGTATTGTCAAGATAATACAGATGCATTTTAGTTGAAACATGGACGAAAGACGTGTTGGTTTGATTGCCATAGAAAATTCCTACTGAAGGATCATCCATATCGTCGGAGCATTACATTGTTCAAGAAGAACAAAAAAGTATTTGATGATCCACCTCCTGATTTAGACGGTAATTATATGTTAAGCCAGTTCAGAGATTATGGGGCAGAGAAGATGGTAATATGTGGTGGTAATGGGCATCATTATGTTGATGCATGTGGAGATATACACAATTGGCATAAGAAGAGTATATTATGAGATCTGCCATATTGGAAGGATCATTTGTTGAGACATAATCTAGATGTCATGCATATTGAGAAAAACATTTTTGAAAATATCATGAACACAGTGCTAAATGTCCAAGGGAAGACGAAAGACAATTTGAGGTCTAGATTGGATTTGCCAGAGATATGTTCCCCTAAAGAATTACATGTGATAGGGAACGGGAAAGGTCCAACACCTGTGTTTCGGTTGGATGTGCCTTCAAAACAAGAGTTCTTCGATTGGTTTATGCATAGTGTGAAATTTTCAGACGGATACGGATCTAATCTTCGTAATTGCGTTTAGTGGAGAAGGGAAGTTATATGGGATGAAGAGTCATGATTTTCATGTTGTGATGCAGTGTCTCCTTCCTTTTGCATTTGAAGGTCTTCTACCCCGAAATTGAATATCTAGAATATAGTTAGCTATATTTATTTTGTGAAATATGGAAGATATTATTAACTATCTGCAATATGAAAAATATTATTAACAGTCTAAATTATAAATTTTAATAATATTTTTTAACTTGGGCTATTAGTGAGAGAAAATAGAGTTTCTTTTCTTCCAAATCCGTGATATAAGATCGGAATCCACCAAACTTATGTTCACGAGATGATCGAGAGTTTACAAGCTTTGTTGCGGAAGATGGTCGTTGGTAGAGATGAAGATGAAAATGATTGACTCGCTCAATCGATGAGGGGTTTTTGAATAAATCCACACTCAACCACAAATAGAATAACTTGAATCTCACAAGATAGTCTACACGCAAACCTAGTCTCAAGGAATCGCACACAAGAAACATAGATTCAAACGTTTACTAAGTGTAGAAATCCATCTAACTTAGATAAACAAAACAAACCCTACGCTTTAGAGAAAAATCTCTTTTATATTTCCAAAAATTTCAATGTGTATTTTACAAACGATAATACATGAGCTTTTATAGCTCTTACAAGAGATCTTTACAATAAATTACATTTAAAAGAAATTATATACATTTAACCAAAAGGAGAAAAAATAAGCTAAATCAAATAATGGTATTCTTGCCACTAATTTTGCTTTGAACATTGAATGAGGATCTTTGACTTTGTGGAGTGAGCATGATATTTTGATAATAAATCCACATATTGAATACCTTTGATTTTATGGTTTTTGATATTGTATCATTCTCTCTCTCCTCAAATGGTTTTGTCCTCAAAACCGTTTAACCTTGAGAATTTTTTTTTTTTTGTTTAGCAAAAAAATCGAAGAAATCTCCAAAACAAATGGAAACAATTTTTATTTTTTTTAAACAGAAAAATCGAAAAAAAAATCCAAAACAAATGGAAACAATGTGTTTTTTTTTTAACAGAAAAATCGGCAAAACTCCAAAACAAATGAAAACATTTTTTTTTAATAGAAATTTCGATAAATGATGAAATAAAAACAAAACAGAAATGAAAAGATCGAGGATATGAGCTTTTAGCTCTGATACCAAATGATATAAGTTCGGAATCCACCAAACTTATGTTCACGAGATGATCGAGAGTTTACAAGCTTTGTTGCGGAAGATGGTCGTTGGTAGAGATGGAGATGAAAGTGATTGACTCGCTCAATCGATGGGGGGTTGTTGAATGAATCCACACTCAACCACGAATAGAATAACTTGAATCTCACAAGCTAGTCTACACGCAAATCTAGTCTCAAGGAATCGCATACAAGAGATATAGATTCAAACGTTTACTAAGTGTAGAAATCTATCTAACTTAGATAAACAAAACAAAGCCTAAGTTTTAGAGAAAAAATCTCTTTTATATTTCCAAAAACTTCAATGTGTATTTTACAAATGAGAATACATGAGCTTTTAAAACTCTTACAAGAGATTTTTACAATAAATTACTTTTTTTTTTGGTCAACTACTGATTTTTATTAAACTTAACATGGGTCTTCCAAACGGTTTAGACAATACAAAGCAGCTTTGGCAAGCATAACAGCTGCAAATTTTAAAGAACGAGAAACAACATGAAAAGATAGCGAATACAAGAGAGTGGTAAGGTTTCTACTATCACATAGAATGCATGCAATCTCATTCATATTCAACCCCAAGCGTAGGGTATTATAGAGGACTTCAGAGTCCGAAATCAAGGTTGGGATAACAGAGCTGCAGCTAGAAGTGGTTAGAACTTAAAGCACTAGCTGCAGGGATTATTGGGAGTCTTCACTGGGCTTGGACCGAAACAGAGTGAGGTCCGAAAAGCAGTCAGCAAAGCAGCATTGGAGGATGACATTGGATTCTACCTCTGAATGTCTGAAACTCTTGCAAATTATAATCTCTGCAAAATAACATTTCCAACCTAAAAAGGCAATGGAAAGATCAAACAGCTTCATAAAGGAGTAAACTTGACTATAGTTATCCAGACAAAGCCAAGATGAATGATATAAGGGGTTGCTGTGAAATGCCACCACTTTTTGAATCTCGACAAAGGAGAAACAGCTGAGATGTTCACAAAGTCCCCACAAGATCACAGCCTCACACGGAGGTAATAGAAGGCTAACGGACAGCCTAATGGCCTCATACTGGTAATTGAAGTCTAAAAACAGACAGGTTCCATCTAACAATAGAATCACAAACATCCTCATATTGTGGTAAGAGAAGCCTAAAGAAAGGCAGATTCCAAACAAATGTCGTCAGTTCAATGAAGTCTTAGGCTCGAAGAAAGACAATACCTTCGGAGAACACATGAGACAAAGAGCCATATACAGAAGAGACCGTCAAGGGGCTTGGAGTATGCACGACAGACCCCAAATCCGGTGGACCTGGAGGGTCTGGTGGGTCTGGCGGAGACGGTACAATGGGACCACCACACACGGCGGTCAAAAGCTCTTCGGGAAGAACAGAGGACGACGGAGCTGGGAGGAAGATGAGGTCGGAGGGAAGATCTGGAGGATCTGGTGGTTTGGGCGGTTCGAGGAGGGAATGAGACTCAAACGGAGCTGGATAAATCTTACACAGCGAGGGATCTGACGGCTCCGGCGGTGTGGAAGACAGTCTCAGGAACTCTGTCCTCAAAAGCACCACAGAAACCATCGATAAATCCGCCGGAAAAGGAGATCGGTCGGAGAAAATTTCGCCGGGAAAACGAAGGAGAGGGAGAGAAACAGATCTTCGAAGGGAAACCAAGCCGGCCCCGAGAAGGAGGAGACAACGCTGGTCAGGAGGAGAGCATGCCGGAGGAGTGCTGGCGGTGGAGATCCATCTTCGATTCAGGGAGCGGCGGCTGAAGCTTCCTTGGGTTGTGTGCCTGAGAGAGAACGCTTTCTACAATAAATTACATTTAAATGAAATTATATACATTTAAACAAAAGGAGAAAAATAAACTAAATCAAATAATGGTCTTCTTGCCACCAATTTTACCTTGGACATTGAATGAGGATCTTTGACTTTGTGAAGTTATAAGCATGATATTTTGATAATAAATCCACATATTGAATACCTTTGATTTTATAGTTTTTGATATTGTATCAATCCGTCTCTCGATGCAGCTGCCTCCACCTTGAAGATGAGTCTCCTCCAGCAGCCACTACAAGAAAACAGGCCGTCGCAAATTAGTGGCAGAATTGCGATGGATTTGCGATGCGGAAAGAGGCCACTGCAAATCTCTCACAAAACCTGCAAGGTAAGAGTCGTCGCAAAACCATCGGAAATATGCGAAGGATTTGCGAGGAATTGCAGT
Source organism: Alliaria petiolata (assembly GCA_020283515.1). Taxonomy (NCBI): domain Eukaryota; kingdom Viridiplantae; phylum Streptophyta; class Magnoliopsida; order Brassicales; family Brassicaceae; genus Alliaria; species Alliaria petiolata. The sequence goes on from JAHZTW010000001.1 coordinate 356,614,880, forward strand.
GGAGCACAAGTCGGTCGCAAATTTCTCGCAATTTTGCGATGAACTTGCGACAAAAAAAATCATTAGCAATATTTGCGAGGAAATTATGAGGGTTATGAAATTAGGTAGAACATATTTTTGATGGGTCGCACCTAACTTTTTGCGAGTAAACCTTACGTCGCAAATCACTCGAAAAGTCATCGCAAATGATTTACAATTTTTCCTCGCAAATCCCTTCAAATATTTTTGAAATTCTATAAATAGCCCAAAGTGAGATGAGAGCTTCACACATTATCAAACACTTATAAAATATAGAAAATTAGAGAGAAAAATATTGTAGTGTGAAAATTCTAAACAAAATGTCTTTAGAGCATGAAATACATTACGATCGTGGATGTATAATCGCAAAGATCCGGAGACCGGTGAAGTGATGAAATAGTATCAGGACAGATTGTGGGGATTCTTGTACCAGACAACCCATGTTAAAAAAATCACTAGACGCTAATCGGGCGGTGAGGGAGGGCCTAGAGCATAATCGAATAATCAGAGATTAATCGGGGATTAATCAGAAATTTATTTGTGTGTTTTTATAGTTTAATAGGTCCATATATTAAATATGTGGAACAACATTGTTAGCATTATTTGTCACAGTGGTCCGCGTTGGGCTTATTAAGTTCTACTACCCGAGTTCGTTTTAATGAAATACAAAAAGACGAATATACCTTCGTCTTCTTCCTCTTGATACGTCACAATTTTTTTTGCCTTTTTTTTTTAGTTTTCTGTAGCTATTCTTGCGTTTTTATCCTAATATAACAGATCTACAAAGAAAAATCAGATTTCAAACTAAAATCTCAGAAAATGAAGTATTTGCAATTTTGAAGTTGTTTGGTCGAATAAAGGAATTCGCGGCGGTTGTCGGCCGTCTAACGTATACCACCGATTAAATGGTCGTCGAGACCGAGTTTTCGAACATGACAGACGACTAACCAACCATTTGCAATGGCACATGGTAAAATATTTTGTCCATGTAGAAAGTGCAAGAAAGAGACATTTATAAAAATTGATACTGTGAATAAGCATCTATATAATAGAGGATTAAAGCCGAACTACTACGTATGGTTTTCATATGGGAAAGGTGCATGGAGTAGCAGTATGGGTCAGGGGTTTGAGCAGTCTAGTTATAATGCTAATTATCATTATGGACATAATATACTTGGAAATGCTGATCAAGGATATTATCAGGGGAATTGATATCATGATATAGTTGTAGATGCATTTTATGAAACTACACCAACTTCATTTGCTAATAATAGTAAGGAAGAACCTGACATAGAAGCAAAACGATTTTATGATATGTTAGATGCTGCAAAACAGCCTATCTACGATGGATGTAGAGAAGGGCGCTCTAAATTATCAGTGGCATCTAGGATGATGACAATCAAAAGTGATCATAACCTAAACGAGATTTGCATGGATTCGTGGACTAAACTTTTTAAAGAGTACTTGTCAGCTGATAATCTTTCTGCGAGAATTACAATGAAATACAGAGGTTGGTTGTGGGTCTTGGATTACCATCAGAAATGATTGATGTATGCATTGACAATTGCATGCTTTTCTGAAAAGATTATGATAAGTTACAAAAATGTGGATTTTGTGGGAAACCGAGATATCAAAAAAATACTAGAAGAATATGTGTCCCATACCAACGTATATGGTACTTGTCAACCACTAATAGATTGAAATGGTTATACCATTCGGAAAGAACGTCGGCGGCAATGAGACATGCACAACATTCCACAGAGGATGGAAAGGTTATGCATCTGTCAGATGCAAAGGCGTGGAAACACTTTCAGACGGTATATTCAGACTCTGCTAACAAGTACATGAATGTCTATCTTGGCTAGCGTTTCTCCGGCAAGCCCTCCGCCTGAGCAACTTTGTCTCCTCTTTCTCATAGTCGTCCAAGGCTCTCCTCGAAGATCAGACTTTCCTTACGTTCCGTCGTCTCAGACGAGATATTTTTCGTCTTCCTCGTCTCTGCTCATCCTCCTCCACTGCAATGGTTGAACGGCGTGAAGCTTCTCCGATCTGCCTGGCCGGTGCGCTGCGTTCTTCAGATCGGCGCTCCAGCCCAACTCAACTTCCAGTGGTGACTCTCTCGGATCTGCAGGTGGGTCCTCAACCGGCGGAACCTACGGACCCGTCACAACAAGAAAACAAGGCAATTTCCGACGGAAGTTCCGACGGAATGTTATCCGTCGGAAATTTCCGACGGAATGTTATCCGTCGGAAATTTCCGACGGAATTGTGACGGAATTGTGACAAACTAATAAACCGTCGGAGATCCGTCGGTAATTTTCGACGGACAAGATTCCGTCGGAATTTCGTCGGGAATTTCCGACGGTTTTCCGACGGAAAATATCCGTTGGCTAATTCCGACGGTATTGCGACCATATTGTGACAAAGTAAGAAACCGTCGGAAATCCGTCGGTAATTTCCGACTGAATCATATCCGTCGGAAATTCGTAAAAAGTTTCCGACGGATTTCCGACGGATTTTAAAGCCGTTTGAATATTATAGCCGTTATTTAGCCGTTAGATTATGTAAGAAATCCGTCGGAAATCCGTGGGAATTCCGTCGGAAATGTGCTGATATTTTCCTATAAATGCAAGTCCCCCTTCTCTCATTCACTAGAAGAACACCAAAAGAAAAAATATTTCATCTAAAATATTGAAAAATGTCTTCTTCAGATTCTTATAATTATTTTCGATCATGGATGGACAAGCCTCATCAAATTCCGGCAACGGGTCTTATCACGGAAGAGTGCATCGACAACTGTATGCAAGAATTCATGGGATTAGCGACGATGCAGCCGAAAGCAATAAAATCCGGTAAAATTTATTGCCCTTGTATAAAGTGTCGGAATCGTAGATTCATCGTGATAAGGGAAGTATGGTCACACCTGTATTGTAATGGATTTGTGGCGGGTTACAAGATTTGGTATTATCATGGAGAAAATGATAGAATGGTGGATATTGCTAGTACTAGTGAACAATTTGTTGGAGATAGCTTAGAGGAACCTAGAACGGATCAGGTAGAAACTGTAGGTCATGTTCAGATGGTGAATGATGCGTTTCGTGAAAGTATACCATCGATTGCTGAGTATGGAGATAGAGGTGAAGAACCTAACTTAGAAGCTCGGAGGGTTCTTTGATATGTTAGACGCTGCTAAACATCCGTTATATGATGGTTGTAGAAAGGGACATTCCCCTTTATCAGCTGCAACTAGGATGATGGGTATAAAGACGGATTACAATTTGAGTGAAGAGTGTGTGGATGCAATCGCAGATTTTGTGAAAGATATTTTGCCTGAAGATAATCTTGCACCTGAATCGTACTATGCGATACAAAAACTTGTTGGTGGCCTTGGATTGCCCTATCAAATGATAGATGTGTGCATCGACAACTGTATGCTCTACTGGAGAGAGGATGAAAACCGTTCGACATGTCGATTTTGTCGGAAACCTCGGTATAAGGAAACAAGTGGAAGAGTTCCAGTCCCACATAAACGAATGTGGTATTTGCCATTAAC
>JAHZTW010000001.1:356618696-356707909 GCA_020283515.1 Alliaria petiolata
ATCGACCTGCCACAAAGATACAATCCGAGAAAAACTCGAAGAACCGGAAGAGTGACCGAGGAGGAAAGGGCGTTTATGTTCATAACGGGGGCGCAAAATCGACCTTACGTCAAGTGGCTGAAATGGTAAGTAAATATTTTTTTTTTCATAATTTTCTTATTTATTAATATATTTTAATTTATATAATTTTATTTTTCATAGACGATAGAAGCGGGTGGAGTCGTTCCCGATTACCTCGACGTTTTGGAAACGAGGCACACCAACAAAAAGACCGGAGAAGTCCAAGACGTTGGTGTTCGGGAGGTTGTGGAGAAATGCAAGAAAAAGAAGCTCGACCGCTTGACCCAGCTCTCGCAGGAAAATCCAGACGGCTCGATCTCCTCGAACGAGCTAACCCGAGATGAGATCAACGACATTGTTCTCTCGGTGCGTTTTTATTTTATTTTAGTTTTTACTTTAATTTTAATTTTAATTTTAATTTTAATTTTTGATATCTAACATCTTAATAATTTTGTTTAGGAAACTCGGAAAGTAAAAGGTCGAACCGTAGGGTTAGGCCCACTTCCGAAATTCGATGGAGCTGATTCCTCTTCTTCTTCGGGTTTTTCTCGATACTCTCCGCATTATCAAAAAGAGATCGAAAAGCTTAGCCAAGAAATCAAAGACCGTGATGCGATTGTCGAAGAAATGGGAAAGAAGCATGAGCAGTTGGAGTCCGCACACGAATCGACCCGGGAAGAGCTACGCATGATGAAAGAAATAATGGAAGCTTCGTTTCCACATTTGTTTAAAAAGTAGTTTGTTGTTTTTGAACAATTTCTTTTATGTCGTTTTTTATTTTTATTGTCAAAACAAATTTATAATTTATTTTTATTTTCTAAAATTTTAATTTTAATTTTAATATTTAATTTTCGTTTTTAATTTAAATTTAAATTCGATATAAATTCTTTTTTTTTTTTTATAATATTCCGTCGGAAATCCGTCGGATACTTTCCGTCGGAAATCCGTCGGAATAGCGTCCCTCGGAAATCCGTCGGAAACTTTCCGTCCGTCGGACATCCGTCGAAATAGGTCCGTCGGTATATCGTCGGACAGAGTTCCGTCGGTATGTCGTCGGAAATATTTCCGTCGAACATCCGTCGGAATTAGATCCGTCGGGCATCCGTCACAAATAAATCCGTCGGTATATCGTCGGAAATCAATCGGTTTATCTTCCTCGGTAATCCGTCGGAAATTACTTACGGATTACCGACGACACTAATCCGTCGGAAATTTCCGACGGATTTCCGACCGATGAGTCGATTCCGACGAACTGTAACCGACGGACTCTTTTGATCGAAAATCCGTCGGAAAGGCCTGTTTCCGACGGATTTTCGACCAAAATTGCCGTCGGAATTTGATGTCTTTCTTGTAGTGCGTCCGACCCCCCGGATCCCCTCCTCCGGCTTTGGTCTTCTATCTCCTTCTCATTCTTTTCCCGACCTTCCCAACCGGTCTCGGCCGCCGCTCTCGCCAAGGATCCCATCCTTCCTCTCCTCGTAGGAGCTGTCTCTCACCAGAAGATTCGACGTCGCCTTCACCACACTCTGTCGCTTGTCATTTTGGCCGGAGGTTTTTATCCTCCTCCGGTTCCGGTGGATCCGTACTTTTCACCGCCGCCATATGCTCCAAGGCCAATTTCGCCGATAAGGTTTGCACCTCAGGCGGAGCTTCAGCAGATCAAGCTTCTCCTCTGGCCGTCTCCTCCGAGCAACATTGTCTATGTGACGTGGCCAAGCTCGTGCTCTGGTGCGGTGCTTTCCGGGAAAAATAAGAGCTTCTCAACATGGGCATGGGCAATACTGGAAAAAGATTCCAAGAATTGAAGATCAAAGAAGATTGAGGAAACAGAAAAGTAATAGAGAGAGTTGATTTTCAGAAAGGGTACATATACAGCATATCTGGCAACAAAATGTTGATTTGTTGTTTCTTGTGTAGTATGTTTCGATTTGATATTCTTGAATTGGTGTGATCCAGCTTAGGTGAAGTTGAGAAATGAGAATCAAAGAACAGTCAGAATAGCTTTGAGGGGGAAGAATATCAGAAACATTCATGGAGGTCAAGTTATAGCGAAAAAAGGATGCTGGTCTTTGCTTAAAGGGGTTTTTTTTTGTCGACGTCTCGGTCCCTGTCGACATTTTGTTATTGTAATGGATTTTTGGAGGCTGTAAGTCTTCCTTTTATAAACTGTTTGATGCTTTCATTTACATTAAGTAAGCAGAATAGATCGTACAAATCTTGTTTTATTTGTATGTTTGTACTTTGTTATTTTTTCACATGAACCACACACATATTCTTGGGTCATACATAACTAAAAATTTAGTATGCTTTTTCTCGTGAGATTTCATTTACAAAATTTGATTGTAAGTGTGTTAATTTGTATTTGGGTTACTAAGGTGTTATTTCATGCTTAAAAGTCTATAATCATGCATTTTTTATTTAAAAAAAAAGTCTATAATCATGCAGTAAAAAAAAAAAGAGAGAGTCTATAATCACATTCACTTCAGGTTTTAAAGTTGTGTCCTTTCATTTTAAATGACTTTATTTTCTTAATTAAGGTTTCATGTTTCTTTATTTTTTCCAAATTTTCATCACGTAACTTCCACTAAAACTTTGTTTTAGGTAACTGATGAAAAAACTTATTTTGATTTTGCAAAATATCTTATTCATCGGTAGTAGATATTTTGGGTTAGTTTAATGAGAATAGTAACCAATTTCTTACGTTTGAATGACGAATAATTTAAAATGGGTAGGGTAACAATTGGGTGTCCAACATTTTTATTATAAAAAAAACAATTGGGTGTCCAACGATGTCAAGCCAGATGATAATTTTATACCACCGAACACCTATTATCAACTATCCAACTGATTTTTAGAACATAACATATGATGAAACGAGAAGTACACTAGTTTTATGATATGTAGAAAATAGTTAGCTATATTTATCTTGTGCAATATGGAAAATATTATAAACAATCTGCAATATGGAAAATATTATTAAAAATCTATATAATAGATTAATTTTAGTTAGTTTTAAAATTGGATGTGTAAAAAATAATTAATTATGTTTATCTTGGGCAATATGGAAGATATTAGTAACAGTCTCCAATATAGAAAATATTTATTAATAATTTATATAATAGATTTTAATTAGTTTTAACATTGGATATGTAGAATATAGTTAGATATATTTATTCTGTGGAAATATGGAAGATATTACTAACAATCTGTAATATGGAAAATATTATAATAGTCTAAATTGTAGATTTTAATAATGTTTTTAAATTGGACATATAAAGATAGGAAGATTGAAAATTATACTTAAAGCTCTGCAATTTCTTAATGAATTGTATATAACTTAACTTTTGTGTGTTATGTAATCTATACTATAATAGATGAAGGGGGCTCTCCAGGTTGTGACACAGCTTCCCAAATATTGGTTCATCTCAAAAAAAAAAAAAAAAATCACATGTATAAAATAGACAAACAATTAATTTTATAAAAAATATTAACTATAAATAAATATTAACATATGTTCAACTATTCACTATACATAAAAATTAATAAATTTAACTTTAATTATTAAAAATTATTATAAGTAAATAAAATTTAAATTGAATTTCAAAACATAATATACATTTAAATCTTATCTAATACAAAATTTTAAATGTATCATTCTATTATTTTATTAGGAATTTAATCCTTATTTTCAAACAAACATGGATAATTAAATTTTAATGAAAGTGAAAAAAACATAAATTATGAGATTGAATAAGTTAAAATCGTAAGACACAAAAATATTCAATAAACAATCGAAATATAACAAATTATATATAAAAAAAACAGAGAGAAGAAAAAAAAGAATAGATACCAAAAAATATTCAAAATTTTAAAATATAGAAAAATGAGATGAATTCACTGAAAAATATATTAAAAAAAACCTCAAAATGATAAATTGATAAAAGTTAAAAATTATTAACTAATATTAAAATTTAGATTATTGAAAAAAGTATGGAGATTGATTAAGAAATAAATATTTGTAATATAATATATGAAAGATATTACAAATATCAATAAGGAACATAATGTAGAAAACATAAATTCATAAAAAAAAATCTCTAGTTAAAATAAAGTTCTAAAAAATGTTCTCTCCTAGTTTTAATAAAATTAAATAAGAAAATAGCTGAATCCCAGAGTCTTTATATATAAGGATATTCTCTTTGGGTATTCTTAAGTTGTCACAAGAAAAGATGAAGAGATTCAACAATGGCTTTTTCCACTTTGTGTTTTTCCTTATCTCTCTTCTTCTTCTTCTGGATTCAGGGCTTTGCATGGATCCTTTCTCCTACGACCAGCCTCTAAAATCAGAGGTACAAAAATATAAATCTACAAATTTATTTCTTTTATTTAAAAAAAAAAAGCAATAATAATACAAAGTATTAACCTCTCTAAAATCATGGGACACTAGTGCCTCATGGAGCCTCCACAAACAAACAATACTGGAGAAGGATTCCAAGAATTGAAGATCAAAGAAGATGGAGGAATCAAAAAAGTACTAGAGAGAGTTGATCTTCAGAAAGGGAACATATACAGCATATCTGGTAACAAAATGTTGGTTTTGTTGTTTCTTGTGTAGTAAGTAAGTTGCTATTTGATATTCTTGAATTGGTGTGATCCAGCTTGGGTGAAGTTGAGAAATGAGAATCAAAGAACAGTCAGAATAAGTTTGAGGGAGAAGAATATCAGAAACGTTCATGGAGGTCAAGTTATGGCGAGAAAAGGATGCTGGTCTTTGCTTAAAGGCGGTTTCATCGTAGATGTCTCGGTCCCTGTCGACATTTTCTTCAAGGTAAGACAGAACATAGTTGTGTGTTTCTTTGTAGATTCTCAGCACTAATGTAGGGATTTACACAAAGCAGAGCGATGGCTTAGCCGATGCAGAGATATCTATACAAAATGTGAGGCTGAAACGGTTCAATAAAACTCAGTGGAGGCTACAACAAGACCAAGTCATTGAAAAGGTAAATATAAATGTAAACGCAACACACACAAAAATTAGGGTTTGAAAAAATCCTAGACCTAATTATAAAACTCTTATGAGAAACGCAGATTCGGAAGAACAAAGTGAGATTTCAATTGAGTTTTCAGAACAAAAGCGCAGTAAAAGGATCATTGATTTCCATAGAACAGATCAAACCGTCTTTCCTCCTTGGATGTGCTATGAACTAACGAATCTTGGAGAGTGATAGCTATAGAGAATGGTTCGTTTCGCGGTTTAGACTAACTTCCTTCACCAATGAAATGAAATGGTATACAAATGAGGCAGTGAGAGGCCAAGAGAACTACGAACAGGCTGATTCAATGATGAAGCTTGCGGAGGAAAACAAGATTCTAGTGAAAGGACATACGGTCTTGTGGGACGATCAGAAATGGCAGCCAAGTTGGGTTAAGGCAATAAAGGATCCTCAAGATCTGAAGAATGTGACACTCAACAGGATCAACTCGGTTATGAAGAGATATAAAGGGAGATTGATTGGATGGGATGTGATGAATGAGAATGTACATTACAGCTACTTTGAGGACATGCTTGGTAAAGACGCTTCAGCTATGATCTACTCTTTGGCCTCCAAGCTTGATCCTTATATACCGTTGTTCGTGAACGAATACAACACGGTGGAGTATGCTCGAGAAGGAGTTGGGAGCCCGATTAACGTGAAGAAGAAGATGGAAGAGATTGTTTCATACCCTGGAAACACGAACATCAAAGGAGGAATTGGAGCACAAGCTCACTTTGCTCCGGCACAGCCTAACTTGGCTTACATGAGATCCGCATTAGATACGTTAGGCTCTTCGCGGTTTCCGGTTTGGCTCACGGAGGTTGATATGCCCAAGTGCCCTGATCAGGTATGCATGCATATGCAATTAGGCCTCTGACTTTTAACCGAACCGGAGGAGTTTTGGAACCGAACCAAACTGAGATTTTTGATTTTCGGTTTTGGTTCGGTTACTTAGATCTAACCAATCGGTAATTTTAACATTGATTTGGTTAACGGTTATCGGTTCAATTCGATTTTGCCGAACCGATTGGTTAACGTTTAAAAAAATATATACCAAAATCATATTGAATTATACCGATATATACCAAATTTAACTAAAAATATATTAAAAATTCCAAACCAAAGAGCTGAAATTATCTGAATTTATCCAAATTTATCCGAATTTGAATCAAAAACCGAAAACTTTAGTTAATTTTGGTAAAAAAAAATTAATATCCAAACTATCCAATACCCGAACCGAACCAAACGGTTATTTATTTCGGTTATTTTCAGTAGAATTTTCTCAAACCAAACTACCCGACTAACCGAAATACCCGAATTAACCGAACCCACAGGCCTAAATGCACACCCTTTGGCTTGTTTAAACTTTGAGCTAACTTGCTTAACAAGCAAGCCATTGTTCTGATTTTGTGATAGGTTAAATACATGGAGGAAATTCTGAGAGAAGCTTATTCGCATCCTGCGGTCAAAGGCATAATATTATACGCGGGGCCTGAGGTGTCCGGTTTCAACAAGTTAACGCTTGCCGACAAAGATTTCAAAAACACAGAAACAGGGGATCTCATTGACAAGTTGCTCAAAGAGTGGAAACAAGAACCTGCAGAGATCCCTGTCGAATACCATGAACAAAATGATGAAGAAGGTCAAATAATTGGGTTTTCTCCAGATATTTCCCTGTTCCATGGACATTACACAGTGACTGTAACTAATCCATCGATGAAGAACTTGTCCACCAGCTTCAGCTTCGAGGTAACTAAGGATATGGGTCATCTTCAAGTGGTTCAACTTGAAATTGATGCTTAATAACCGAACCATATCAGTATCATTTATACAAAAGATACAAATAGGAATGTGATCAAATAAGTGGGTTTAGAAGCTCAAAGGGTTTATTACTATTTACTAAGTGTTATAAAGTAACTAGGGTTTATTGTGGTTGATCTCAACTAACCATGTTTTGGGAAGGGTTTTGTGGGAGAAGCTCCATCATCAAATTCATCAAGTTATTGTAATTCCAGAATCATATATCTATAAAATGTCAGTTTCACTATTCTGTATTATAAGAATGCTGAACAACAACCCAATAAGAATTAAACTCTCACGAATCTAAAATACTAAACCAACTTAACAACTAATCAAGATTTGAAATTGATGAAAGGGTTTCTCGATAAACCATATGCACAGACCAACTCACAATGCCGGTAGAGAATTGAAGAATGAGTTTTCATTACTGTTGTTCTTTCATTATCTCGGCTGCTAGAATAACAAGCTCCACCATCTCAAATCCTGCAGCAGAAACAGAATCCGTTCTCTCACAGCTCGATTCGCCGTCAGCAACGGGTTCCATGTCTGATTCAGCAGACCAGCTAATGGGTATGGAGATGCCAAGGGCAGTCTTCAAATGGGTTGCTTCCACAAGAATGTTGGCAATCGCTACTTCGCGTCTTCTCGCAGCTGTTTCAGTGTCATTCGACTCCTTTACCTGCAAAATAGGAACAGCTAAAATTTGACCTAACAAGAAAGGAACCAAAAGCTTAGTGTATATCACACTAGTGTTCTGTAACTACCTTCAAGAGCGCTAGGCGAAGCCTGCGGATTGAAGTCGTTAAGTGCCCCATGCTTTCCAGGTTCTCTTTTATAGCAGCGTATTCTACTTTCATTCTGCCAAAACAATAGCGATTGATCGTAGATATGATCAGATAAAAGAGACCACAGAGAGAAAATCTTTGCCAGTGTAAATGTAGGATGACAAACCTGGCATAATCAATGTTACCGGCACAATCTGCTTCAGTTTTCGAGTGACCTCCGCCTTCTCTTGAACTTGGGTCAATCCAACGATTTATGTAAGACTTCTTCCACATATTCTTTAGTCTTCCCTCTTTCTCGTTGCTGATAACTATTCTACCATTGTTTTCCGTTGCTTCTTCCTCTCTTGTCCCACTCATTTTACTGGCAAGGATATCATATTTTTAGAGGAATGTATCATTTACCCTATATATAAAAACTCAGAAACCAAATGTGACATATTTTCAAAACAGATGATTTTCTGGCTACATCATCCCTAAGAAATGTCACTAGCATGGCAGGTACAAGAAACCAGTATTACAAAAGCTAATCACTAACTTTGAAACAGAAGATAGAAGGAACATGGTTTCAAAAGTCTGCCTAGACCATTACCAGGACGTGCAATAACTAACCTTCTATGTCATCAACATTTCATGTTTCTACATTGTTGGTGGCAACTATGTACTAAATTTCACATATTACAATATATTTCAAGTAGCGGAACCAGCCTAAGACGAGACAGAGTGATAAAGAGAGTAGCACATGTATTCAGAATATACCATGTGTGTGAACATGTAATCACCAGCAAAAGGAACTTCATGCAAAGAAAACTAGGACGATTCTGATTGAAAAAATAATGAGTAAAGGATGGTATCGTACTCTCTTAGCGACTGATATTCCTGTCGTAGTCGCGCTAACTCCAGAAGGGTTCTCACCTTTTCGTTGGTAACCTAAAAGAATATTCAAGATGATTCAGAACAGGTTGTACGACTAAACAGGTCAATTATTTTCATCTCAACAGCTTTAAACTTCAATATAGAAAATAAGATACCTGCAAGACATTTCTTTGAAGCTCATCTACTTTCTGCTGGAGAGCTGCATTGACATTTCCTTCATGTAAATGCCTTTCTTCCTGCTGTGATAAAAGTAAAAGAGCTCCAACCTAAAAGTACATCCGAAAAGATATTAAAACATACACATTATGACAGCAAAAAGAAATAATACATCATACTCCTAATGTCTAAATCGGAACAAAAAGACACCAAGGATTGTTCAATTAAGAATTGAAGACTAATCAATAGTCACGATATATGAGATGCAATGTTGTTATGAGTCCTTTCCTCTAGTGTATCATGGGTCAGGAAAAAAATCATCCTTGCTTTTATCACTAAGAAATAAGAATAACCTTCTCTTGTAATGCTTGTGCAAAGGCTTCAGACGCATCAGCTCTACTTTCAGCCATGATTTTGGCAAAACTAGGTTCCTCAAGCTGCATTCAGAAGAGAAATGCTCTTACAACAAAAATCATGACAAATTGTAGGCGACAATAATTATCCAAATCTCAAATAACAGCTCCAACCACTTCACATCATATAAGATCAAGTATGCTAGTAGATGCCAATTGTAAGCTAAAAGGCGAAAGTTAAAGCCAGTTATGGTTGAGGAATTAGGATATAGGATATTCAAAGGTTGTAGACATTCAGGACCAGGCATCGTATCAGTTTAAGCTAACCAAACAAATAATGAGGAAATCCATAATTATGCCTTCCTAACAAAAACCAAAACATAATGCCATAAAATGCAGACCAAAAGAGTTGAAGCAAAATCTTTCAGCAATCAGACCTTAGTTACTTGGCAAGATTCAACAACTGTGGTCATATGCACATCCCGACATTCAGATTCATCTGGCTTCAAATCATGTTCCAATGGCACTACGTTCTGTTTTTCCGATGAATGAAGCTTAATTTTTTCTTCTAGATCTTTAGAAATCGATTTAATGTATAGTGCTTCCTCATTAAGTAAATTAATGATGTAGGCCCTCAGTTGAGAATGATGATTGCGCATATCTGTAATGCCATTAACAATCAGCCCATCTGCAACAATCTATATGCAAGTTAATAGTGACACCTTCAAAGGGTAAGAGGAATAATCCTAAATGCAGTAAGTACCCACATTCTTCTTTTCCAACGCATGAACCCTCTTCTTCAAATGATTCTCAATTTCTAAGCCCTAGAGTAACAAAAAATCAGCAGTTAGTGAATGCTGCATCTAATTTCGTAATACCTGAAGATAAACAGATGAGGAAAGAATACATACCACTCGTAGTTTACTCTGAAGATTATCCACAGTGTTCTTAACCTTCCCCAATTCTCCTTCAAGTGCGGCCTGTCTGAAAAGAGTTGTTCAAATAGCAGATAGAAACAACAGATTACTGTACAGTAATCTGTTGCGTAATGCAATGCGTTGTGCAATAACCATGATGATACTAAACATACACAAATAAGTCCTAGAAATGATCTATTTTTCCTACTTTTTTTCTAACAATTTTTTTTTTTGTGGTTGACGGAAAAGAATAGGAGACACATAATTTGAAGTAATAAGCACACTAGAATATACTATAAAGTATCTACATGGTGCAAATAAAGTCCAAGATGTTTGATCATTAATAAAAATGGCCCGCTGGATTGTCTCTGCCTTCAAATGCAATATTAAGGCTCTCGTTGTGTTTTGCATAAGTCTCCTGATTTACAAATTGACTAGAACTAATATTGAATAAAATCCATAGAAATATGATAAAAACACTAACTTTATTCTCAAACTAGACAAGCCAGACTCGTGCAACTTTGGTAAACGCTAACTTTTATATCCCAGCTAAGTACGATTTTTGTCGTAGTTTTGACGTTTACTATCTGTACTCTATGGCAACCATACAATTAAATGTATCAACAGCCAATAATTCCTTCCAGAAAATTCATTTTCCTGACATCCAGAGGTACAAGTCAATAGACAAAAAAAAAGACCTATTTGGACCAACTACACCAGCCAATGGTGAATAGCCAACACTCAAACGGCAACATAAGGATTGGAGATGTTTTCAGAAACTTACTACATATTCTGATGTTGAAGGATCATTGAAAGTCCATGATTCTTTAGGATCATCCAATAAACTTGCACACTTATCATGCAAACTCATTTCAAGGGACTCACAGAGCGAAGCTTTACGGATATAATAGAACTTCTCAATCACCTGAACAGAAAGAGAGAATAGAGAAAGGTCAAGTAAAACACGGAAGAATTTAGTCACTGAAAATCATAAGGTTTTAAAAAAACGTGATAATAATGGATTTCAAGAGGAAAAACAAGGGGAATAAAACGTAATAAACTCATAGGGATGAATTATGTTACGACAAGATCGGAAAATTTACCTCTGCATATGTTCTAGTCTGTTCTTCAAGTTTTACCAAGTCAGCTTGCAAAGTGTCATTTAGTCTCTTCTGAACAAGACAATCTGAGCTGAGTTCTTCCAACCTGTAGATATAAGTAACATAAGGCTAGGAGTAAGCACAATGCAAGTTGTAATTCTGTCCAGTTTTAGACACACGACTTAGGTAATAACAACTATATCTTGTTAAATTCTTGAAGCCGGCAAGTTTTCATAGAACACTTAAAGAAGAAGGCTTCTTAGAGAGATTCAGATCAGTAGATGCAGCTACAGAGTCAGAACATCGTTTTTCTATGGAAAAGGAACAGGGTCACAATTACCGCATCTCAATTTCACCAAGTTTCTGAGACATCACTTCGGCGTTCTCTTTAGCTTTCTCAGCCTAGTCAAAGTCAAGAGAACATCAAAAAGGTATGTTGAAAAGAATACATTCTTAAAATAAAATTTGCTTCTTTACATTAGATTGAGATGGAATTCTCTCATACCTCCATTACTGATTTATCCCTTTCAGAAAAGGCAGCTGCCACAGAACCCTGGAAAAATCTAAGCTGCTTCTCAGCTTCCAAGTTCTGAAACCGAAAGAATACATCAGAATATTATGATGTTACTATGTTAGGAGGATATGTTCTACAAAATAAAGCTGATTAATAATTAGTATGAGATGAGAGAGACCTTTGCTACTTCTCCAGAATGTAAATCTGCTAACTGGGCCTGAAGAGACAGCTTGTAAGCATTTTCTTCTGAACATTCTTAAAACTCAGCATTTTTTTCTCAAGAAACTTTAAAGACACTCACTTTCACACGGTAAGCTTCTGCAAGCTCCTCTTGAAGATTGTGTTTCTCCCTTGTGCAACCAGCCAACTTCAGTTTTAAGCTCTCTATCTCCTGCTCCAAGCTAGCTGTCCTAATAGAGTATTACCCAATATCACTTAATATAATTTTCAGCAACGAGGCGCTTATTTTTTACACATCTATGAAGTGAAAGAAAAGATATAATTTACAGCAACGAGGCGCTTATATTTTACACATCTATGGAGTGAAAGAAAAGATAAGGTATCTTTCAATTGCTACTGAAGAACTTAAGTCTAATCAGGAAGTGGGATAGATAATAAGATACCTCTGGAAATGCATCCGAGTAGCAACACCAAGAATGCTAGGACCAGCTTGTTGCATGCACAACTGTTCAATATCTTTCTGTAGTTCATTGCGCTCTGGCAATAAAAAAAAATCCAGTGTTCATACTCAACATATATCAGGTAATCTCAAAATCGTGATAGATAATATCTTCCAAAAAGAATAACACAGAGTGTAGACCTCTAGCAAAGGACCTCTAGATAATATCTTCAAACAAGCGTAACGTACATAAACCAAAAAAAGAAAGAGAGCAATTTCTGCAGGTGCAACAAGTGATGTCTTCAAATGCTTCTCAGGCCAATCCCCTTGGCTAGAAAACTAGTTCATTCTAAGATTATAAGACGAACACACAAGTAAATAACTTAAAGGAATCATATTTTGCATATGAGAAGGCAGAGAAAAGGAAAAGAAATAGGAGAGAAGCAGATTAGCTTTCTTATTATATAGATTTCGACCAGATGACACACTAATGCAGCAGAATCTACTTCAAGAAGGCTTCAGAGAGTAAAATGCAAGACTATAAGCCTAGAGACATGTCTAGGGTCTAATCTAAATAATTGCCACTAAGATACATAGAAGAAACTACAAGAGAAGAAATTGAGAAAACGTACCAAGTTCGAGTTGTTTAATCCGAGCTCTTAGGCTCTCTTTCTCATCTATATTATGATCCATATCTGCAGCAGATTGGAAAGTAAAATTGCTTAGAAAGACACTTGGGGAGAGGAAAGCTCAAGAATTTACAGACTTTTGAGCAGATTGGGTGCTTAGAAGAGACAAAAAAACCAAATCCCTAGAAAACCCAGAAATCAAAATTAGCTAAGAACAAAGTGAAATCAGAATTCCAAACTCTATACTGCTCAAAGAAGGCCAGAGAGTATAAGCAAGAACATTCGGAAATTTGAATGATGATAACAACGGATTTAGGGAAGATCGAGATTCAGAAACACAAGAAATGAGTCGAGAAGATCGAAACCTATAAATACACGATCTGAGTTTCAAGTGCTTTTTACCTCCAACCAAATATTTTCTTCGTCGAATTGACCCAAAAAAATGTCTTCGTCAGATTATGTTCTCTGGATATTCTGTAATTTCTCCGTCTAGGCTACCTTCCTACTTTTTGTAGGATTTAACGAGAAAAAACAATTGTACAAAAGTTTGTACATTTTTCGTTTTTTTTTTTCGACACATTTTTCGTTTTTTTGGGACAAATTATGTGTTTTTGTTTTACCTAATTAATTTTTAAATTAAAATATAGTAATAATATATATTAAATAGAAAATAGTGAAGATAAAAAAAAGATTATTTATAAAAATTTAGTTAGTTGATCATTTGTGGAAATATACATAGCTACTATTACATCATAAAAATCTATTGTATTTTGTATTTAATTTATGATATGTAATATAAGTTTAATTTTGATAAAATCGTGATTTTGTCGAATAATTATTAAAAATAAAAATAATTGAGTACAAAATTGTAAATTTGAAAAGTAAAGAATATTGTTAACAATTAATGGTAAAATAATAATTTAAATATATTTGAAATTTTGTTTTTTAAGAAAAGTTAAACCAAACAATGGGAGAGAATCTTACTTCATTTTTTTGTCATTTTTGAAAACCTTATTTTTGAAATGAGTTTGTCTTTAACGTTCTCATTTATTCCGTTTGATTTTCCATCAACTACATTTATTTATGTTGATTTGGCCATTAACCGTCAAAGTACTAAATTGTTTTTATTGATTTTTGCGTCTATTTTGTAGTCGACTTCGAGTTTGACCTTTTTGGTTTGACTTTGTCGTTCATTTTAGGTTGATCTGAATTTGTTGCTTTACTTCAATTTATGCCTCCCACTTCGGAGGCGTCTTTCAGTTCTTTCTCGACTTTTCAGTGGATCATAATTTATATGCCAAGAGTCAATATGGTTTATATGCTATATGGTGAAAAATTGTACCATTTTCATATTATACCATAAAAAAAATATTTTAAATCATGCGATTGATTATATAGCATCTATACAACTTATATGGTCGTATATACAACGTTTTTACGGTCTATACGATAAAATTTATTATTTACATCAAAAAAATATTATATCATTTAGTATTTTACTCTTTGAATTAGATTTCACTATTTCAATTTTTTTTTCCAACTGTTAAAATTTATTGAGAAAAAGCAAACAAACTACAGATTTGGGATCGAAATCCAAACAGAGACAAAGCCCGAAACTAAGAACTCATACAACCAAAACAAGGATTTTGACCTTCAAGAGAGCCTTTTAGTAAATATATCGAAGAAGACCACAGCCAAGCTTCGATAGAAGAAACCTTCTTATAGAAACGCACAACTACCTATCAACTCATTAAACTTAACTTCATTAACCGACAAGACAGAGAAACAGACTTCCGGAAGCGGCGGTGTCGAAAGAACGACGAGACTAAACCACGCCTAGATAGAAGCGGCAGAGGACAAATGAGAACTCGATCGGAAAAGGGAGGCAGAGGAAAGGAGAGAAACAAACCCGGGTATCACCGAAAACCAGGGGCGAGAACGGGATAGAATGAACCGGGACAGAACCAAACCAAGGCGATCTCCGAAACACCAAAAGCCCCGCAGACGGCAGAGCAAAGACCCGACCCGGCGAGAACCAGATCTAACTAGAGACGAGACACCGTGACGCTTGTGCACTCCGGAGACGCGCCACACCATCGATCAAAGAGATCTGGAACTACGAGCCTCGCAGCCACATAAAACGGCCAGATCTGGAATTAAAATCACCAAAACTACAAATCCACATTCTGAAAAGAAAAACAGGACCAACCAGAAGAAGATCTGAGCTATAGATGCTGCAGAAATACAAAAGCGATTAAAAAGCACAACGCCGGGGCACAGAGCCACCGGACGTTAACCATAGAGATACGGTGGCGGAGTTTCTTAAGAAAGAAACGAGAGAGAAATACTTTTTTTTTCTTTTGTCTAATCCGTTTTTTTTTACTGGTGTTTACTATTTCAATTATATATTTGTTTTAGTAGTTATGGTTGGAGAACTATGAACTCCTTCTCATTGTTATTCTTTTTTTTCATTTGATTTTGATTCTCGTTTCTTCTCACCATTTTACGTTTCCTTTTCAAAATACATGATATACATAGTTATAATTTAATTAGTCTCTTATGTATAACACATTTTGTGTTTGCTATATATTTTTATTTTTTATAATTCTAATTTATAAAATCATAAAACTATACTAACTAAGTAACTATAAATGTGGATTTTATTTATAAATTAATATTGAATTAATATAGCAACATAAATTGCATATTTATAATACTTTTTCAACAAAAAATATCTATGGTATATACCCAGCTTAAATGTTCATGTCTAGACCCTATACAGTGGTCGGCCGCCCGACTAACACACATAGCGTTGTGTTTTTTTTTTTTCAACACATAGCGTAGTTTAAAATACGGAGTTCTGCCTTAAATATAGTGATAGCTAAATTAACAATAATATTTACTTATCATTGTTATCGAATGACCACCAAAAGTCCGACATTAAAGTATGCCTAATTGCCTATAAAATAACATCTTTGAGATTAACAAATAGTAAGACTTTTGAGTGTCGAGAGAAAAAGACTTGAGAGGAAGTCAACTTTGAGATTATAGATCTAAATTATGAGATTACATATCTAACTTCTCTCCTTCTTCTTCTCACTATCGATTTTTTGACCATGGAAGCTGAGGGTGTGTCATTACCCTTGATCCACCACCATGTTATGATGCCTTGGAATGATCTAAAGAAAGGTGATTGTTGTGGACGCTTGGATCCTATCAGTGTGATATATCATAGTTTTTACCCATTTTTGGATCATGATATAAGTGTTTTTATAGAATCTTTTGTTAGTTTTAAAGTCCTATTAGAGTCTTTACAGGATGTAAAGCATTTGGAGATAAATGGAAGAATCTGGAACCTTTTGGAGCATTTTGGAGAAGCTGCCGAAGTGATGAAGTTCAGAGAGTGGATTTACACGCAAGGTGTCGATCGACACCAGTGAAGACCGACGCATTGTTCGGACTTCCATCAGAAAAAGGAAATCATCTCAAGTTTGAAAAATTACAAGATTGTCCCTAGACGAAAAATCATCTTCTATAAATAGTTTTCAGGCATTGTTTAGCCAAACACCTTATCATTATTTTCTGTTTTTGAGACTTAGAGAGAGATTGATCCTGAGCTTTTGGGGAGACAATTCTAACTCATCTGAACCAGATTTCGAACCTTTGTATCATTCTCTATTCTTTTTATGCAATTTATTTCAGCCATGATTTGTGTTTGCATAATTATGTCTGAGTAGTTTGCTAGTTAGGTTATGATGATTTAGGGTTTGATGAAGAGTTTGTAGAATCATTAGAATTATTAGAGAAATCAATTGGATCTTCACCTTGATTTGAACTTAACTTGATTTTCTGAATTGATCACTTAGAAATCAAACCTTAGGTTATTTAATAGATGCGAGAGCATTATTAGTAACTTGATCTAATCATAGGTGAGCAAAATATCTATTCGCAAAGAGATTTGGTTTAGGTATTTTGTGAACAAATCGAACCTGTTCTTATTGCTTGCCTTAATTGTTTAAATTCGCAAAGAGATTTGGGATTTAGGGATTTAGGCATAGATAACTTCTGCAACGAGAGTTGATTGGTTTTAACTTAGAGTTTCGAGTTCTAGACGTTTCTTAATAAATCCCTAATAAACTTAGATTATGCATTCTTGGATTCAACCTGATAATTATCCTTGCCTAGCGTCTTCGTCTCCTGAACTTACATCGCTTTTAACCTCGTTTACTTACTAGTTTAGATCGCCTAGTTTACTTTCATTACTTAATTATTATTCGACCTAGCATAATCTGAATTTAGAAACTTTAGTGTAGCATCTACTTCCCTTGGGATTTCGATACCCCTTATACTACGATTGCATTTGCTGTGCACTTGCAGTAGTTTTATTAGGGTAAAACCTGAGCCCTATCAAGTTTTTGGCGCCGTTGCTGGGGAAGTAATAGCTGCCTACGGAATCTCGTACTAGGATTTTGACTAGGTTTTGTTTTTATTTTGGTTACTAATTTAGTTTCTTACCTTTGGTTTCAGGTGCATGCCCAGTACCAAAAGCAACAAAGAGAAGGAACTTGTCGCACTGAACCAAGAGCTCGGCCGTTTGGAACGTACGAACCGTCGATCTGCACGAGCGTCGATCGACACCAATAGCATCGATCGACACCCTGCGCAGACGACAATGGCTGAGGCTGTAGTTGTGGTACGCGACGCAGAAGGCAACTTATTCGACCTACAAGGCAATAGAAGGAACACACAAGGACAGAGACTTGATGAGGCTGGCGCCGTCATCGTCGATCCAGCCATAAAAATCACCCCTGAAGAAGCTGGATGTGGAAGAACACTTGGCGAGTACAACCGTCCAGACCAGTTCTATGTCAATAGAGCTGCGATCCGTCCTCCTGCATTTCAGAGGAACGACTTCGAGCTGAAGCCTGCCTACTTCACACTGGTGGCTCAGCATCCCTTCAATGGACTCCCTAATGAGCATCCGATGGACCACATCGAGAGATTTGAGGACCTCGCATCAAGCATCAAGGCTAATGGAGTGACCTATGATTATCTCTTCTGCAAGCTTTTCCCTTACTCGCTTGCTGGAGATGCATCATATTGGCTGAAGCAACTTGATCCAGGATCCTTGACCACTTGGGAAGATACAAAGAATGCATTCTTATGCAATTTATTTGATGATGAGAGATCAGAAGAGCTGAGGACAAAGATCACCACATTCTCCCAAGGACCTACTGAAGCATTCAAGGCTTCTTGGGTGCGATTTAAAGCTTACTAAATAGATTGCCCACACCACGGGTTCAGCGAGCCACAGCTTATCGGTATCTTTTACCGAGAGATCGATTGGAGATACCAGATGGCTTTAGACGCTGCAAGCAATGGCAACTTCAACACCAGATACCCAGCTGACGCGGTGGTGCTTATAGAAAATTTGGCCTCTTGCAACAGCACCAAGAACGCAAACTTTGAAAGGAGACAACAAGCTGGTGCAAATGGAGGAAGCCAAATTGCTGAGGTCAACAGGAAGCTAGACAATGTACACAATCTTTTGGTGGGGAAGAAGCAAGTACACTTTGCTAATGAAGTGGAGACATTCGAGCCTAGTGAAGAATATGAAGAAGAGGATGTCAACTACATCAACTGAGGTGGATTTGAAGGCCAACGTTATGGGAACCAGCAAGGAAACAGGAGCTTCAACGAGAATTATCAGAAGAGTTCCTTCACAGGAAATCAAAACTCTTCTGGTTATACTCAAAAGCCCCCATTTCAGAACAGCAATTACACAAGGAGCTATGGAAATTCTTCATACCAAAAGCCTCCTCCTCAAGACAACAAAATGGAGTCTATGCTTGAGCAGATCTTGGAAGGACAGCATAAGATGACAGTGGATTTCAATGGGAAGATTGATTCACTGTACCAGGACCTGAATGGAAAGATTGAGAGCTTGAACTCTCACATGAAGAAGCTGGATGTTCAAGTTGCTCAAACTGTAGAAGCTGTTAACAGGCAAGAAGGATTCCTTCCAGGGAAAACTGATACCAATCCCAAACGCCATGTAAATGCTGTCACATTGAGGAATGGGAAGGAACTTCAGCCTGTGCAGAAGAGAGGGCTTAGTGTTGAAGAATTCGAAGAGCTTGAAAATGTTGAAGATGATGCGGAGCCAGTGTCGATCGACACTGATGTGTGTCGATCGACACCCATGGAGATGCACGACAAGTCAGACGAACCAGACGCGAAGGCTTCAGTTTCACGACCAAGTGTCGATCGACACCAGGAGGGTGTCGATCGACGCTCTTCGCAGACAACACCAATACAGCCCAAGACCACGAAAGTTGCTGAAGAAAGAATCTACAAACCGAAGATCCCTTTCCCCTTGATACCAAAGAAGTCTAAGAAGAAGCTACTTGATGCTAGATGCAAGGCTATCATGGATAGACTAGTGGTTGAAATCTCTTTGATGGATGCCATTAGAACTACTTGAAATGAATGATGAAAAAGAACATGGATATGGAGGAAGGAGTGATGATGATATCAGAGCAAGTCAGTGCTGTTATTCAGAACAGAGAAACTCTCCGATCCGGGAAGTTTTGTTCTTGATTGCTCCATCTTTTCAGACAAGTTTGGGAGATCTCTGTGCGATTTAGGCTCAAATGTCAACTTGATGCCTCTTTCAGTTGCTCTTAGGATGGATATGACAGACTTCAAACCCACCAGAATCTCTCTTGTTCTTACTGATCGATCTGTCAGAATCCCTAAAGGTGTCTTGGAAGATGTTCCTATCAAAGTGGGAGATTGTTTGATTCCCACAGACTTTGTGGTATTATCATATGATGAGGAACCCAAAGACTCTCTCATACTTGGTAGACCATTTTTGGCTACAGCTGGAGCAATCATTGACATGAGGAAAGGAAGGATCGCACTGAACATTGGTGATTTGGTGATGAATTTCGACATGGAGAAGCTGATGAAGAGGCCAACAATTGATGGACAGACCTTCTATGTCGATTCACTCACCAACCTTGCTGAAGATATTTTCCAAGAGGACCATCCTACAGACCCTTTGGAGCGAGCATTGACCACTTCTACAAAGGACATTGAACACTTGGACGATGCAGCTGCTGGATACACAAAGATGTTGGATGCTAGTGAGCAAGTCCTGCAGGTGATCGCACAAGAGGAGCTTGATACGCCCTTGTGTCGATCGACACCATGTAGTGTCGATCGACACCCTGCGAGGACCGCCACACTTTCCGATTGGAGTGAGACTAAGGCACCTAAAGTTGAGCTTAAACAACTATCTGCCGGGCTAAGGTACGCATTTCTTGGTCCTAATTCAACTTATCCAGTTATTGTGAATGCTTCCTTAAACAATGCAGAGCTCACTTTATTGCTAAGCAAGCTGCGCAAATTTTGCAAAGCTCTTGGCTATTCTCTTGATGACATTTCAGATATCTCACCAGACTTGTGCATGCATCGGATTCACCTTGAGGATGAGACGAAGTCATCGATTGAACATCAAAGGAGGCTGAATCCGAACCTGAAGGAAGTAGTCAAGAAGGAGATCATGAAGCTCTTGGAAGCCGGGATCATCTATCCCATTTCAGACAGTGCTTGGGTCAGCCCAGTTAATGTGGTTCCTAAGAAAGGAGGAATCACAGTGGTGAAGAACGAGAAGAATGAGCTGATTCCTACAAGGACTGTGACTGGACACAGGATGTGCATAGACTACAGGAAGCTGAATGTCGCGACCAGAAAAAAATCACTTTCCTTTGCCTTTCATCGATCAAATGCTGGAGAGATTGACTAATCATCCCTACTACGGTTTCCTTGATGGCTATTCGGGGTTCTTCCAGATTTCAATTCATCCAGATGATCAGGAGAAGACCACGTTTACATGTCCTTATGGTACATTTGCATATCGCAGAATGCCATTTGGACTTTGTAATGCTCATGCGACCTTTCAGCGATGCATGATGTCCATCTTCACAGACATGATTGAGAAGTTTATGGAGGTCTTTATCGGTGACTTTTCTGTTTATGGGTCATCCTTCAAAGACTGTCTGGACAACTTATGCGCAGTATTGCAGCGACGTGAAGAGAAACACTTAGTCCTGAACTGGGAAAAGTCTCATTTCATGGTCACAGATGGGATTGTACTTGGACACAAGGTTTCAGCAGAAGGAATCGCAGTGGATCGCGCCAAGATTGAAGTGATGACGACTTTACAAGCGCCTGATTCTGTGAAATCAGTGAGAAGTTTTCTGGGTCATGCAGGGTTCTACAGAAGATTCATCAAAGATTTCATCAAGATTGCAAGACCACTCACTGCTCTTCTGTGCAAAGACGTGAAGTTCGAGTTCACTACTGAATGCCATTCAGCCTTTGAACAGATCAAGCAAGCCTTGGTGAGTGCTCCAATTGTGCAACCTCCGGACTGGGATTTGCCTTTCGAGGTGATGTGTGACGCCAGTGACTTTGCAGTAGGCGCGGTTTTGGGACAGAAGAAGGACAAGAAGCTTCATGCCATTTACTATGCCAGCAGAACGTTGGATGATGCTCAGAAGAATTATGCTACTACGGAGAAGGAATTACTAGCTGTGGTTTTTGTCTTTGAAAAATTTTGCCAGTATCTTGTTGGCTCGAAGGTGATTGTTCACACTGATCATTCTGCACTGAAGTACTTGATGCAGAAGAAGGATGCCAAGCCAAGGTTGTTGAGATGGATTCTACTTCTTTAAGAGTTTGACATAGAAGTCAAAGACAAGAAAGGAGTTGAAAATGGAATAGCTGATCATCTCTCAAGGATTAGGATTGAAGATGACGTGCCAATTGATGATTTTCTGCCTGAGGAGAATGTTTACCTTGTTGAGACTCGTTTCCAAAGCATGATTTCAGAGCAGATACGCACAGTGTCGATCGACACTAGGTCCAAAAATCTGAGAACAATTCGCGATTCAACACTTCGAAGTTTGCCAACTTCACGAGTGTCGATCGACACCATCTGTGTCGATCGACACCAGGGACCATCATCAGTTCGCAGAATCCTGGATGACGTGTTTCGACTGATGATGCGAATCAACCATGGTATGCTGACATTGTGAACTTCCTTGCTGCTGACATTGAGCCTAAACATCTCAAGGATTATGAGAAGAATAAGTTCATGAGGAAACATAGAAGGTACTATTGGGATGAACCTCACTTGTACAAGCATTGTTCAGACAATGTTTACAGAAGATGCATTGCAGAGAGTGAGGTTCGTGATGTGCTGTTCCACTGTCATGGTTTTGAATATGCTGGCCACTTTGCTACTTTCAAGACAGTGTCCAAGGTTTTTCAAGCAGGCTTTTGGTGGTCTACTATGTTCAAAGATGCTCAGCTGTTCATCACTCAATGTGATGTTTGTCAAAGGAGAGGGAAGATCAGCAAGAGACACGAAATGCCACAGAACTTCATCCTTGAAGTGGAGATTTTTGATTGCTGGGGTATTGACTTCATGGGCCCTTTCCCTTCATCTTTTGGGAACAAGTACATCTTGGTGGCTGTGGACTATGTCTCTAAGTGGGTGGAAGCAATTGCTTCTAAGACCAATGATGCTGATGTGGTTCTTAAGTTGTTTCGAACCATCATCTTCCCAAGATTCGGAGTGCATCGGATTGTCATAAGTGATGGTGGTTCTCACTTTATCAACAAGGTTTTCAACAAGCTGCTGAAGAAACATGGTGTTCAACATCGTGTGGCTACTCCTTATCATCCCCAAACGAGTGGACAAGTGGAAGTTTTCAACAGACAGATCAAGCAAATCCTAGAGAAGACAGTGGGCAAGACAAGGAAAGATTGAGCTGCAAAACTGGATGATGCACTTTGGGCCTACAGGACTGCCTACAAAACGCCACTTGGGACTACACAATTTCAGCTGCTTTATGGCAAAGCTTGCCATCTTCCAGTGGAATTGGAATACAAGGCGCATTGGACTATCAAGAAGATGAATTTCGACTTGAAGCCTGCTGCAGAAAGGCGCCTAATGCAACTCAATGAGCTAGACGAACTTCGCCATCATGCCTATGAAAATTCAAAGCTCTACAAAGAAAGGACTAAGGCATATCATGACAAGAAAATTGTCTCCAGACAATTTGAGCCAAATGACCAGGTACTCCTGTATAACTCTCGTTTGCAATTGTTTCCTGGTAAATTACGTTCACGTTGGTCAGGTCCTTTCACCATCAAAGAGGTTAGACCATATGGAGAAATTGTCTTGACAAACTCCAAAGGATATGAGTTCACTGTGAATGGGCAAAGGGTGAAACACTACTGGGCTCAAGCCGAAATTCCTGAAGGACACATTGTGTCTCTGGATGATGCACCGTCCGCCTAAACGCGTGAACAGTCAAGCTATTGACGTTAAACGAGCGCTTTGTGGGAGGCAACCCACTGGTAGGTACTTAGTTTATTTTTTATTTTATTTTGGCTTTTGGTTTTACAAATTATTTTGGCTTTTATATAATAAAAAAAGAAGAGGAGGCACGATCACAGTGTGTGTCGATCGACACCCCCTTGTGTTGATCGACACCACTCGGGGGTGCAGGTAAGTTCTTCAAAACCCGATTTTTCTTCTTCTTCTCTCATTTTTTAAAAACCGAGCCTTTGAAAAGAATTTTCCCAAATCACCAAATCTTCATTTCTTAACCAAATTGAGTGATTCAAAGCTCTAATCCGTGCGGATTTTCATTCTCTTTCATAATCCATAGTCCATTCATTCGATCTACCAAGGTATGTTCTTCAAATCTCCCAATTTCATTTTCGGCCCTAAGGTGAAAATTTTCGAAATCAACCTATTTAGCTTGATTTCTTTATTGAATGATGCTTGTTTAGGTTGTATAACATGATTTAGATCATTCCCCAACTGTTTTTCATCCTCTAATTTGCATAATTTGAAATTTTCGAAATTTTTGGAAATTGATGATGCATGTTGCGAATTTGGATTTTTCTTTGGGTTTGATGGTCTAGACTTGGTCGATTCATGATATTGGGATTGTTAGGATTGCTAATTGATGTTGAATTGAGGTTGAAATCGTGATTTCTGGCTCGTGTTCGAAATCCACGCATGGTGTCGATCGACACCCGACCAGTATTGACGACTTGTGTTTCATTTGTTGGATTTTGGATTTGATTTTGTTTTTGTTTTTCATTGCAGATGCCTCCAGTGAGTAAAAGGCCATGCCTAACTGAAGCATCCGCCTCAGGGACTGCTAATGATGAGGCGATTCCCTCTCTTCCTCCTTGGCCTAAGCGTGAAAGCGCGAGGATTCGAGTCGAACGGAATTGGGAAGACTCACCGGCTAAAGAAGTCGCAAAGGACATGTGTACTCTTTGAGGCATCGACGAGGCTTGGGACGACTATGACACGCTATTCTACAATGTGTGGCTGAAGGTGGAGGTCACTCCTATTTGATTCGCTTGCAAGAAGACGATGAGGGAGCTAGGTATCAAAGATGACATTCTGCAGCTGATGTGCAGAGTTGGGATGGGCACTATTGCGACACGGCAATACGATTTATATCCCGACCTAGTCCGCCAGTTCATTGCCACAGCTCGCGTCTACTACCGGAACGAGATAGTCCGGAATGCTTTGGAAGGCACATTGACCTTCCTTATCCGCGGGATTCGCTACAGGATTCCACTTCCAGAGCTTTGTGGCATCTATGGGTTCGCGGATGAGAATGCCACTGGAATCTCTCTTCAGACGCAGCTTCCGGACAACCAGGATTTCTGGTCACACTTCGCGAATGGGAGGTATGACTCTAAGACCTCCACTCAGATATACATTCGCCATCCTACCCTTCGCTTCTTGGTCCGCATATTCGCTACTACACTTCTGTGTAAGCACGAGCCAGAGAAGATGTGCGTGTCTGAGTTAGTGCTGCTCTATCGTGCTCTTTGGTCTGAGATCTATGAGGATTCGGATGCGCCAGAGAACACGAACCTTGGCGCGGTGTTTGCACATCATTTAACTTCCTTGAAGACGAAACCTTTCATTGGGACGAAGACCAAGCCCGAGACTATAGGAAGTCTTCTCACTCCTATCTTTCAGCACTGCGGGATAGACACTTCCAGCTGCACCATTGATACATCGCGTGCCTTGGTTGATATGGAGTACTTGAAGAGGACTCATTGGGTGAAGCCAGAGAGGATGTGGGCTTTCAGCGACGAGCAGAGAGTGCAGCGTCTGGTTCAGTTACCTGACAGAGACCTCACTCACATTACCACCGATCCAGGCCGCCTCGCATTTCACCCCAGTCCGAGCAAGCTCCGGACCGCTCCCATTGCCAGATGCAGAGGTACCTCCTCCAGACCAGCTGAGGATCCCACACGCCCTTCATGTTCTAGGCGCAGAGCACCTGCCACTTTGGAGCCTATTGGCCCTCATCACCTTCCAGACGCTCCTGAGATTCCTATGGAGCAAGCTGCATTTCAGAGATACGTGGTGCAGAGCTTTCAAGCCATTTGGAACGCCATCACAGTTGTTTCCAACTGTGGCTGCGTCCGACCACCTTCACCACCACGTTCTGATGACGACGAGTGACTCCTCCATTCCTTTTTAGTACTTTGAGTCAGTTTTTCTTTTTCTCTTGAGACTGCATTTTGCTTCATTTGCTTCAGTACTTTGTTTCCAACTTGTTGAACTTATTGAGTTTATTGGATTATCTTGTGCTTTTAACCCTTTTGTTTGAGTTTTCTAACAGCTTGGATGACTCTAACAACAATCTGACTTAACAACATTCATGTTCGAGTGGCAGAACTCTGTCTACGGACAGAGTGTCGATCGACACCACCTAGTGTCGATCGACCCGATCATCATACACAGCAACGATCGACACCATCTGTGTCGATCGACGCTACACGCAGAGTCAGGTAATCCGATTTTTCTCTTTATTCTGTAACAATTTAGCACAAATTTTTTCTATCCAAACTCATTCTTAGTAACACTGGGGACAGTGTTATTCAAGTCTGGGGGAGGTGGTTGCTAACATTGTGTTTTGTTTTGAGAGTCTATCTTGAGTCAAAAATTTTGAAAAATTTTGTTTTATTGAGTCAAAATCAGTTGGAACTTTTAGTTTTTCTAGGAACTAACCACATGAAGTTGACACTTGAAGGAACCATTGCTATAAGAGTTGATTGCATGTCTTACTAAGTAGAAAGATGCAAGTGGAATCAATCTAACAGGGCGAGTTCAGGTCCCCTTATAAGAACTAGGTATGCGCAGAACTTGATTCCTCTTTCAGTCTGAACAGATAGGCAATTGCAGTCTCTCCTTGATCTTCCCTTGAGAAAAGAAAAAAAAAAAAAAAGAGTTCAAGTCTGGGAATAGTGCGTACCTCATGAGTGTGTCTCCTCACAAGGAACAATATTAGTGATGCTCTTGAACCTGTCTCCTCACAAGGAACACAAGTAGAGAGTAGCACTATTTCCCGAGACTTCAAAAGAAAAAGAAGAGTCAATGAAAATATCTTAGAACACCCTGAAAATGGGCAGCAGTTGATTAAGGGAAGAGAAAATAGGAGAGCTGTATGAGAATGTCTTGTTCAGGCACTAAGGAAGGGAAAAAAATCTCTAAAGTTCTATGGCAATACTACTGTTAGAGTTCAAAATTTTACCAAGGAAAGGATCTGGATTCAAACTGGGAGATTGCTAAGCTTGTGGTAAGTACACTGAAATATTTCATAAGGTTGGCTCTATAGTATGTGGATTCAAGAAGTGTTAATCAATGTGGCGTTCTAAAGAGATACTCGAAAGTTCATGTTTTCAAACTTCTACTTCATTCTAAGTTTCTGTTTTGCTTGAGGGCAAGCAAAAGGTAAGTTTGGGGGAGTTGATATATCATGGTTTTTACCCGTTTTTGGACCATGATATAAGTGTTTTTATAGAGTCTTTTGTTAGTTTTAGAGTCCTATTAGAGTCTTTACAGGATGGAGAGCATTTGGAGCTAAATGGAAGAATCTGGAACCTTTTGGAGCATTTTGGAGAAGAGTTTGTAGAATCATTAGAATTATTAGGGAAATCAATTGGATCTTCACCTTGATTTGAACTTAACTTGATTTTCTGAATTGATCACTTAGAAATCAAACCTTAGGTTATTTAATAGATGCGAGAGCATTATTGGTAACTTGAACTAATCATAGGTGAGCAAAATATCTATTCGCAAAGAGATTTGATTTAGGTATTTTGTGAACAAATCAAAAATGTTCCTATTGCTTGCCTTAATTGTTTAAATTCGCAAAGAGATTTGGGATTTAGGAATTTAGGCATAGATAACTTATGCAACGAGAGTTGATTGGTTTTAACTTAGAGTTTCGAGTTCTAGACGGTTCTTAATAAATCCCTAAATAACTTAGATTCTGCATTCTTGGATTCAACCTGATAATTAACCTTGCCTAGCGCCTTCGTCTCTTAAACTTTAATCCATCTTAATATTGTTTACTTATTTCGCCTAGTTGCATTTATTTACTTAATTATTATTCGACCTAGCATAATCTGAATTTAGAAACCTTAGTGTAGCATCTACTTCCCTTGGGATTTCGATACCCCTTATACTACGATTGCATTTGCTGTGCACTTGCAGTAGTTTTATTAGGGTAAAACCTGAGCCCTATCAAGTTNGTGTAGCATCTACTTCCCTTGGGATTTCGATACCCCTTATACTACGATTGCATTTGCTGTGCACTTGCAGTAGTTTTATTAGGGTAAAACCTGAGCCCTATCACAGTGACGGCTACTATTGCAAAAGCTGCGAATTTTTCGTCCACAAGAAATGCGGCGATGAGCCTTGTGAGTATATCGAACACCCATCTCACTCCGGTCACACACTTCAACTTCAAATTCGGCCCGAGCTTGAAGGTTACCATCATAAATGTGATTTATGTGCGAGGGATATCGTGAATCTATGATATCGTTGTGAGATATGTGACTTCGATCTAGATCTATATTGTACCAAGTACCCACCACCAAATGTTATTGACATGTCTGAGACGCATAGCCACAAGCTCACCCTCTCCAAGAAGGCGCAATACGAGCAAATCGAGTTTAACTGTGATGCTAAATGTGGGAAGATTGGTGAAGGATTTCCTTACAAATGTCATGAATGTGATTTAGCATTTCATGTGGATTGCGTATTGAACCCACCACCATAATCTCTTTTGGATTTGCGTACGTTAGAGGTAAAACAAATAGAGCACCCGTTAGAGGTAAACCACTCTTACCATTCTTGGCACCCTCTTAAGCTTCTCACAGGTGAACCACCAGATTATTCTGATGGAAAATGCCGTTTTTGCGGAAGAGATATTGATGATAAATTGTTTTATCATTGTTCTTCCTGTAACTTCAGCTTGGATATATGTTGTGTTTTAAACCCACCACCACAGTATATTTTGGATTTGAAAGCTCATGATCACCAACTCACTCTTCTTCCAAGACTTGATTCTTTTACCTGTAATGCTTGCGGACTGAAGGGAGATCGAAGCCCTTATGTATGTTTCCAATGTGGTTTCATGATCCATCAAGACTGTCTTACCCTTCCACGCCTCATAAACATCAATCGGCATGATCACCGTATTTCTCGTACTTTATTCTTGGTGTTGTGAATTCTATATGTGGAGTTTGTCGCCAGAAAGTTGATTGGACTTATGGTGGTTATTATTGTCAGAAGTGTCCTCAATATGTCGTTCATTCGAAATGCGCAACCAGAATGGATGTATGGAATGGAAAAGAACTCGAAGGAGTACCTGAAGAAACAGAAGATGCAGAGCCATATGTGGTAATAGATCACAACACAATACAACACTTCAGCCATGAAGAGCATTTCCTAAGCCTCAATGTTAATGGTTTTCTATGCAAGGGAAACAAGCGTTGCTACGCATGCACCCAACCCATTTCTCTCCAATCTTTCTATGGCTGTATGGATTGTGATTTCATTCTCCACCAAAGCTGCGCTGAATATTCTAAAAGGAAATGGCATGTGCTACACAATGAACGACTTACTTTAGTTACAAGTGTAGCCAATTTCTTTGAGTGTAGAGCTTGTTTTACAATCTCCAATGGTTTCACGTACCAGCATGGATATACAAAATTAGATGTTCGGTGCAGTTCAATTTCTGAGCCATTTGACCATCCAAGTCATCCCAATCACCCCTTGTATTACATTTCACCGAACGAAGAGGGGTTATGCAGTGGTTGCAACATGTTAGTATCTCCTGTGCTCAGATGCATTGAAGATGATTGCCAATTTGTCTTGGCTTTCGAGTGCGCCACTTTACCACAAGTGGTGAAGCATAGAGTTGACAGTCACCCTCTTTCACTATGTTATGGTGAAAAGGCGAGTGGTAAATACTGGTGTGACATTTGTGAAGAAGAAACCAATCCAGAGACATGGTTCTACACGTGTAAAGATCACCAAGCTAGTTTGCATACAAAGTGTGTCCTCGGAAATTTTTCAGGGCTCATGCCAAAAAGCACTATAGAGGTTTTGGACAAATCGTGTGAGGTGGTGCTCAATAATAGTATATCTCGCCCATTTTGCTGGTGGTGCGAGTCTCGTTGCATTCTACCTATCATCTTGAAGATTCTTGGACCCTCAGATAAATACATTTGCTCTATTACATGTATACGCCGTTTCATCAAAAGTAGATTGAGGTAACTTAATTAAGGAGCAAGATGTCTAACGAGCGGGGTGAAGATCGACCGTTGAAGTAAAGTATGTGAAGTCAAGGTCTTTGTTTAGATTTCGTTGTACGAGTTTTCATGTACAAGTTTATTTCCATTATGAGTTGATTTCCTAGAGTATTAAAATCTAAGAATCTTGCAATCCTAATTTGATATATATGACCTAGCAGTTCGTAACGTTTCAAGTCTTTTGGTTTTACAGAATATCACCTAAAAATCGGAAAATTTTCAAGACAGTAAACAAGAACATTAATTACCAGCTGACAGTTTTCTTTGAATCATATAAACTGTTGAGGTATTGGAATAATCAAATGTTATAATCAAACATATGAATTTCCTCAAACATTTTTGTATTTCCTCAAACAAATTTTTATTCACTGATTTTAGTTGATTTGTAAGATCAAAAAAATTTCCTCAAATATTTTTGTATTTTAGTTGATTTGTAAGTCTTTGTAAAACTTTAGAAATTTTTATTCACTGATTTTTATAATCAAACATATGAATTTTAACCATTTTTTAAAAATCCATTGATATTAAAAAAATTAATCCTCATATTTGAATTTTTATTTTTAACTTACAAATTTTTTTAAAAAATTACATTCAAATACGAAATGCACCGAATTATCCAACGAAACATCCATTAAACCACTAGATAACCTCCTTCGATTTAGGTAACAATATTATTATTAGCTAAAAGGTAAATTGGCCAAAAATGAATAATTTAACCATGTTGCTTGCACGCCAAATGTTCGATAGAATGCGCAAGAGAAAACAAAGAAGAACAATACATCTATGGCGTTGCCACTGTGCAAGCATTCAGCATAACAACAAACCATAACATCCATCGCATATACAATGAAAACAGACCAATCTCAAAACCCACCAAAGTAACAAAATTCAAGATTCATCGCTACTCTCATTATCTTCCTCCTTACCATCTCCACAAAACCCACCTCCCAATTCACAAACCCTTTCCCAAACATCCTCTTCCACAGGAACAACAGACAACCTCGGCTGTCTAAACAAGACAAAACCCTTAATCCCTTTGTCTCCTTTCATCTCTTTCAAATCAACACATCTTCTCATCTCTCCGACGGCTTTAACATCGACCGCTCCTTCTCCTCCGTCATCATCGTCGGAGTACCATTCACGGGTCACTTCCACAACGCCCACGATGCATCTCGATTTTGTACCGGAGTGGTAGAAGAAACAGAGGTCACCTAAAGTCATGGACTTAAGATTATTCTGGGCTTGTTTGTTCTTGACACCGTCCCATTTGCTGATTCCGCCGTTCGCTTCTTGGTCTGACCATGACCACTCGCTTGGCTCTGTTTTCAGTAAC
This sequence comes from Alliaria petiolata, assembly GCA_020283515.1. Taxonomy (NCBI): domain Eukaryota; kingdom Viridiplantae; phylum Streptophyta; class Magnoliopsida; order Brassicales; family Brassicaceae; genus Alliaria; species Alliaria petiolata. Next base: position 356,649,597 of record JAHZTW010000001.1, read on the forward strand.
CAGTATCGCTTCATTTTCCCAATCATTTAGTTTCTTTTCTTGTTATTTTCTGAATTTCTAATAATTTTATCTTTTATGCTACTTATGGAGATGGACTTTGGACACAATTAAAAGGGCGGGACAAAAAGAGCGGGGCGGGCGAAAAAAAGAAAAAGGCGATTCACATTTGTTGTTCGGCATATTTGTCATATGTATATTTCTAGAAAAAAAAAGAAGGAAATTATTGGGTGTATTTTTATCATTAAATTTGACTAAATTTTTTTTCTTTTTCATTTGTTGTTATATTAAGAGTTTATTACAGGTACTTTATGACTTTCTAATTACATTCAAAAGCATTTTGGAAGAGTGGTGCACTTTGACCACTTAAAAAGATTGAACTACCCTAATAAACTAATTTGCCTTTGTTTAATTTACACAAATCTTTTCAATAAAAAAACCTAATATCGACTTCTTCAGCAACTCCTCCTGCAACTCTTTCTCTTTCTTCGACGGCGAACCACGGCAAAGACGAAAAACGGAGGTATTTACCAATTCGAACCACCGAGCCAATCATTATTCCACGATTCGCCTAGTTGAAGAGGAAGAATGGCGAACTCCCAAACCACCTCAGCCGAAGACAAACCCATATCTACTATAGAAGGACCACCGTTGACGCCTCTGATCCCAACATAGAAGGTAAGATCTGAACACAACGAAAGGATACAAAAAGCTGATTGTCGTACAGCCAATTGTGTCCACGAGGTGTTTGTCCAAACTTTGTGTAAACGAGAGCAAAATCTAATACTTCTGTCTCGAGATTGGTCAAACAGAGAAGATGGGCGTAGAAGAATGGATACACTCTCATAGATACGACAATTGTATATGTTGGATGTTCGTGGACAATTTCCCGTGGATGAATTGTAACAGAAGAAGGCAAAATGAGATGTGAGGTAACAAATCTCTTCTTTGTTTTATCAATTTTCTCCAAATGCTTTTTTACTTAGCACTCACTGCCACTGTATATTGAACGTCAAGCCCATCCCATTTTTTCTAATGTTCTCATAAATCTGGAACTAAAAAACAATAGTATGTCCACACATGCGTATCCATGTGGTTAGGTCTATATATATGTATAAGTGTGTCCATATATATATCTTTGCTTAGTTTAATGTTTTCCTATCTATACGTCCTTCTCCACAATGTTTTATCCATATGGTCTTTTGATTGGTTTTGTATTAACGTACCTATACTTGTTTAAACAGAGTCATATATATGTACAAATGTTTCCATATATCTTGCTTTAGTTTTGTATTAACGTGTCCATTGCAGTCTGCCCATACGAGGTTGTCCATTTAGATGGATGTTCGTGGACAATTACTGGTGGATAGATGTTCGTGAACAATTACTGGTGGATGGATGTTCGTGAACAATGGATACACTCTTATGGATACAGCGGCTGTACATGTTGATTGTGTCCATTAGATTTTTCTACATTCAATTTTTATGGTTCACGTTTTGACTTTCGTTGAAGTGAAAGTTGTTACTTTAGAAGTTCAGAGTGTAAATCGTTACATCATAAGTTTGGTTTATTTGAATGGATGTGAGAACATAGATATATCATACAATGGGTCTGATTGGTAAGCAATAATTTTTAGCGGTAAGCTGGATCTTTTAGCGATAAAGCTGGAATGATAAGTGCTTTTAACATAGTTGAAAACTGTAAGAAAAGAGCTGTAAACAAAAGCTGTTCAAAAAAGTTGAGTATAATATTGTTGCTAACGCTTTCCGTACTGCTTTTGTGATTGGTAACTATTAAAACGTATAAGTTGTATCGCAGCTTTTTGGTAATGCTTTGCTTTACCAATCAAACCCAATCCATCCCAACTTGTCCACGAGCTTAATGGTTTATCTAATATAGAATTCTAGTATATTATAGACATGTTATTGTGGATTAATATGCAATGGACATTATGTAAATTCTTATCCACGTCGATGGGTCCATGAAAACATATCATGCCAAATCTGTCCATATTAGCTTGTACACGATACTATTGAGTGATTGTGTAAATAATTGATGCATTGGTGATGTTTGATTGAGGTTGCTGATTCACTTATTTCTTAGTTCCTTCCAAAATTATTTTGTGTATTTCTCAAATCTCTTTATCTTATGGCTTTCAGGTAAATTATATGGTTTAGAGCATGGATAAGAGTAAAGGGAACGAAGAGCTTTGTCTTTATAACTGTTCTTAAAATCTCACAAGACAAAGAGATTAGATGGGAATTAAAATCTCACACATCTTTTCTTTAGTTTATATATTTTTATGTCCATTTTTAGCTTTGATGGTGTTGATGTAAAAGTTTAGGATTCAAACAATATTATTAATCTACTGTTAGAATTTTGTGATGAATATGTTTGATACAACAACATTGCTTGTGTTCTGCACAAAAAAAGTATTGGTCTTTCGTGATAAAATTAGACACAAATGTAGACTAAAAATGTTATTGTGGATAACTTGTAATGGACACTATGTTATGTACGAGATCATGTGGACAATTTATAATATAAATCATAGACATAAAGACATGGATAGCAACGAGTAAAGACGATACATTGCTAATAATGGACACAAAGGCATGGATAGCAACAAGCAAAGACAATATGTGCTCATGTTATTGTATTCATGTTTTTGTGTCCACACATTTCTGTCCATGAGTTTGTGTGTATGTGTCTGTGTCATCACATTTCTGTCCATGCCTCTATGTCCATGACATTCTACAGTTTGTGTGTACGCATTTGTCTACAGTATTTCTAGTACTCTTCCTAAAAGGAGCTTTGATGTAATAACCCTGTCAAAGAGCTAAACGACCCGGATAGAGATTTCGGTTATGGAAACCCCTCGGCACAATTTTAAAAATTATGGAATTCAGCATAGAGGTAGCCAAGACCCTAAGGAAGACCATTCAAAAAGAATTAGCCTATGCCAGATTCTTTCGAAACCTACAAAATTCACACAATCCGGTAGACGTTCAAGAGCTGCGGAATGGGTCAGATGGAGGAGAAATCATTTCGGCCAAGAACCAAACAACTCAGGAGTCAAAGCAACATTAACTAAGACTAAGATGAGTTCATCCATCAAATAATATGGCCAAGATCTCGGAGAAAACAAGAGAAAACTCATGGATCCGAATTTATGATCCTTTATGTCCATTTCCGTCAAAACCGCAGTTCAGTTGGATAATTCTTTGTCAACCAAGAGAGGAGTCCGAGTTTTATGCAACATTGGAGGGCAAAATAGGTGTTTCCTATCAGCTAATCAATCACTTGGGCATTAGACAATAAAACACACAAAGGAGGGGTGAAATGAATAGTTTTGGGCCAATAAGAAGCTCCCACCTTAAGCTTGTGGATAAGGATGAGTTGGCTAGTCTAGGAGCTATGAGAAGGAACCTAGGGCATAGGCTAAAACGTGGCTTGAAGAGGAAGAGAGGAATAGACTAGATTTTACCCACCTTAACTTGTTACCATGGATAATTTTTCAACTATAAATACCACCCCATTTCTCCTCATTCTTCATTCCCACTCCTAAACCCTTTTGAAACCATAGAGTGAGTGTGTGAGGCGTGTAGAGTAGAGAGCTAAGCTTCGGTAGGCCGCTTGGTAGTGTAGTCCAGTTTCGTGTCCAGTTCGAGGTGAGTCCCGGTAGAGGTGGACTATCGCGGTTGATGTTTGTAATGCAGTGTAGATCTCGAATCTGCATTGTAGTGCAACACTAGCCTCAGTAGAATAGGTTGTATGCTTGTATGTGTGTGTGTGACTAACGTGTGTTGCAGGGAAGCTCGGATCCGTGTAGATCCGAGGGTATACTAACGTTTTAGTGCAAGATTAGCCTTAGATCTGTTAGTTCTGAGTGCTGCGAAACCCGTTGGGTGAGGTAACGGTTTGATGCATGTCCGTGGGACATGTTATCATCCTTACCGAGTGGTGAGAAGGGTGTAAGGACTGTCGGATCTCAGATCCACTTGCATGTTCCTTCACCGAATAAGCGAGTGTACGGTTTATGGTAAAACCCGTTGCATGGCTAAAAGGTCATGTATGCGGTGTTGTAATGAATGTGCATGAGCGAGGTTCAAGCGTGTAAGGCTTGTAACCGAAAAGGAGAGTTGGGACTAGAGAAGTTCTGGCTTTGTCGTCAGTCTAGGGCGCTAACTTTTCGGAGATGGTGTGGAGGTGTGTTAGCGTTTGATCAAGTGTGGATCAACCCGGTGTGAAGTATAATGTGTGTGACTCCATTATACTGCGGAGACATGTTGTTGGCGTGATGTTCTTCATGACGGTGTGGTCGGAATTCCCCGCTCCCCATGGTTAGCGAATGGACTGCTAGATGGGAAGACTCGGAGGAATAACAGGCCTTGCTAGCCTGGCCGAGTACAATCCGACGGGATAGTGGGAATCCAGTAATAAGGCGTGGTTGTCCCGCCCGGGATGTGAACTCACTTGGCGGCTATCGGATGGAAACCCCACCGAGATGTGAACCGACCGAGGAGCTCCCGGGGAAACGATGTTCCGGCTTGGCTTCGTGATGATCAAGTGCAGGGTGTTTGTGGTAGTGATGTTTCGGCTTGGCTTGTCTTTGTGATAGTCAAGTGCAGGGTGTTCGCTAGGGGAACTGGCCGACCCACTTAGAGATCTCTGTGTCCACGCGTGTGTGTGCGTCGCGAGGACGCGGTTTGGTGCGAGAGTGGTAGCACCATTGCATATAGCTTAGCGCTTGCATATAGATCTAGAATTGCATGCTTCAGCTATTTATTTTATGTTGCTTCGGCTATTGCGTGATTGTTTGGGGGTTTTCTTTCTTTTAGTGGATCTTTGACTCACTGAATAATTTTAGATTAGTCATCCCCCTTTTCTTCTCTCTCGCATGAAACCTTAGTCAGCCGTTGGGATTAGAGGGTGCTGTGGACGTTAGGACCACCGGAATAGATTCGGGTGCCTTTTGTAGAATGTAGTAAGTATGTTAGTACAAGGGTTTTTATAATATTTGAAATCTCGGACGGATCTGATATGTAATATAAATAAACGCTTTGTAATATGTATGTTTGATGAAATAAAAGCGGATTTTCTATCTATAAAACCCTTGTGTCTTCTGCTGGTGGAATGACTTAGTCCGAGTCTACACGACTCTCGGCTGGAGTATGGGTTGGCAAGCCTTAGGCTTCAGTCGGGAGGGTCGAGCTAACTTGCCGGGATGGCCTTAAGCTTAGACATGTTCTAATACGGGCTGACCTATCGAGTGATACTCGGCATTTGTAGCGTCTCCGGTCGGGACTGGTCCTATTCCGAACCGGGGGTGTTACAAAAGGTGGTATCAGAGTCAGGTTTCCGTATCATGCTTTCGGAAGCAAGGGATTTTCAAAAATGTTTTATCGAGTCAAAAATGAGTCACAAAAGCACCATTAGGAATCCGGACACGTCCACAGAGTAGGTCTAGGTAGAGTATTGGGGAAAACCTTTTCCATTAGGATAAACCTAACCGTGCAGAATTTTATCGATGGACAGAGATGGCGCCAAGGAACCGGCAGGGTGAGAGATACCAAGGGAATTCGTGGTTTGGTGGATATGAATCGGAGGGATCAGATTCATCAGGCAACTCAAGTTCGAATGAAGAGCATTACTTCGAGATTACTGACTACGATGCATATGCGGGACAGAGCACCGTAGAAGGAGAAAATCTGGCAGATCAGTTCACATATATGTTTGGCCAACAATCATATGAAGGAACATATATGTGAACTGATCTGCCAGATTTTCTCCTTCTACGGTGCTCTGTCCCGCGTATGCATCGTAGTCAGTAATCTCAAAGTAATGCTCTTCTTCGAACTTGAGTTGCCTGATCCCTTGGTATCTCTCACCCTGCCGGTTCCTTGGCGCCATCTCTGTCCATCGATAAAAATCTGCACGGTTAGGTTTATCCTAATGGAAAAGGTTTTCCCCAATACCCTACCTAGACCTACTCTGTGGACGTGTCCGGATTCCTAATGGTGCTTTTGCGACTCATTTTTGACTCGATAAAACATTTTTGAAAACATTTTTGAAAATTCCTTGCTTCCGAAAGCATGATACGGAAACCTGGCTCTGATACCACCTTTTGTAACACCCCCGGTTCGGAATAGGACCAGTCCCGACCGGAGACGCTACAAATGCCGAGTATCACTCGATAGTTCAGCCCGTATTAGAACACGTCTAAGCTTAAGGCCGTTCCGGCAAGTTAGCTCGACCCTCCCGACTGAAGCCTAAGGCTTGCCAACCCGTACTCCAGCCGAGAGTTGTGTAGACTCGGACTAAGTCATTCTACCAGCGGAAGACACAAGAGTTTTATAGAAAGAAAAATCCGCTTTTATTTCAAACATACATATTACAAAGCGTTTATTTATACTACATCGCGGATCCGTCCGAGATTTCAAATATTATAAAAACCCTTGTACTAACATACTTACTACATTTTACAAAAGGCACCCGAATCTACTTTGGTGGTCCTAACGTCCACAACACCCTCTAATCCCAACAGCTTACTAAGGCTTCATGCGAGAAAGAAGAAAAGGGGGATGAGTAATCTAAGATTACTCAATGAGTCCAGGACCCATTAAAAGAAAGAAAACCCTAAGAAAAACCCCAAGAAAACCCCCTAACAATAAGCAAGCAAACAATAACGCAATAGCCGAAGCAACATAAAATAAATAGCCGAAGCATGCAATCCAAGATCTATATGCAAGCGTTAAACTATATGCAACGGTGCTACCACTCCAACACCAAACCGCGTCCTCACGACGCACACGCACGCGTGGACACAGAGATCTCTAAGTGGGTCGGTCGGTTCTCCTAGCGAACACCCTGCACTTGACTATCACAAAGACAAGTCAAGCTGGGTTTTAAAAGGCGCGCCTCAGGCGCGCTTAGGCGCAGGCGAGGTGAGGCTCCAAAGTCATCGCCTCTGTTCCCTCAGGCGAGGCGATTTCAGTAAGGCGTGCATAAGCGCTCGCTCCGGCCCGCCTCTCCATGATTCACGCCTCAACTAAATCCACGCCTTTCACCTAAATAAGGTAAATTTCCAAAAACACATCATAATTAGCTTTAAAAAGCTTATATTTACTTTCTTTTATGGTTCCAAAGCAACTCTTTAATTTTCGGATACTTTCTTTTATTTTTTTGGCTTTTATAGCCGAGTCCTCCCTTGCTTCTTACCTCTTCATTTTCATCTTCCATCTTTCTTCTATCCTCTCTACTCTCCATTCTCTTTTTTATCTCTTTTTTATCATGTCGTCTGATCCAGTAAACAAATATTCGGTTGCTCTACCAACAAAAGGTCATCACAAGTGTAACTTTTGTGATAAAATCACAAAAGCTGGAGTTCAACGTGCAAAACAGCATCTGGTTGGAGGTTTTAGAAATGTTACTGTCTGTCCTAAAGTTTCAGATAGTGTGAAAGAAGAAATCAGACTTTTCATGGCTGAAAAAGCTGCAGCTAAAGCCACAACTCAAATGATGCAGCAACCACAATACGATGCTAATGATGATGAGGAAGAAGTTGTTGAAGTTCATGGAAGTCAGGGACGTCAGGGACATGCCAGTCAGCCTAATTTGAAGAAACGTAGGGGTCCAATGGACAAGTTTCTTGCTCCAACACCTCCTGATATTCTGAAAGGAAGAAAAGACAGGAAAGATATTTTTGGTGTATGTGATAAGGAACTTAGGGACAAAGCATGTAGTGCTATTGCAAGGTGGTTCTATGATGCAGGGCTTCCATTTAACGCAGTCAATCACGACAGTTTCAAGGAGGCACTCGAGTTAGTTGGTCAATACGGTTCTGGCTTTAAGCCACCAAGTATGTATGAACTACGAGTTCCTCTTTTGAAGAAGGAAGTCAGAGAAACTGAAAATAAGCTGGCGGAACACAAGACAGAATGGGTAACTAAAGGCTGTTCAATCATGTCTGATGGATGGCGTGATTCTGTTGTCCAAAAGGACATCATTAATTTCCTTGTTAACTCGCCAAAGGGATCAGTATTCATCAAATCAGTTGATGTTTCACAGGTTGTGAAAGACTCTAATTTGCTGTTTAATATGCTTGATAAGATGGTGGATGAAGTTGGGGAGTCTAATGTTGTCCAAGTGGTAACTGACAACGCTTCAAACTATGTGAAAGCTGGTATGTTCTGTTTTTTTCATATTCTGTTTTTTTTTTCTTCAGATTTTGATTTTATACTTGTTCTGATTATTTGAATCTAATTTCGATTTGTAATTTGTTTCTATTGTAGGAAAACTACTAATGGCCAAAAGGCCAAATTTATATTGGCTTCCTTGTGCAGCACACTGCATCGATCTCATGTTGGAGGATATAGGACAAATTGCTTCGGTGAAGGCTGTAATAAGGAATTGCATCTTCATGAATGGCTACATCTACGGTCATACTTCGCTTGTGAACATGATGAGGACATTCACAAATCAGGGAAATCTGCATAGACCGGCAGTTACTAGGTTTGCTACATCATTTATCACACTTGCGCAGTATTACAAGCACAAGAAAAATTTGAGGAATTTTGTAACGTCTGAAGAATGGATGAATTCTAAATGGCCAAAGGAAGCAGGAGCAATGAAAGTGAAACAGTTCATCATGAAAGACAGTTTCTGGAGGAACGTCTTACATGCACTCAAGTTGACGGGGCCTCTAGTTAAGGTGCTTCGGATGGTTGACGGAGAGAAAAAACCAGCTATGGGGTACATCTATGAAGCAATGGATAGGGCTAAAGAGGCGATTGCTAGGACCTTCAACCACAGAGAAGAAAGTTACAAACGTGCATTTGAAATCATTGATGAGCGATGGGATTGTCAACTCCATCAGCCTCTGCATGCTGCTGGCTACTTTCTGAATCCAGAATTTCAGTATAGAGAGACTGAGGTGCATTGTGAAGAGGTTGTGACAGGTCTATACAAAACCATTGAAAGGTTGGTTCCTAGCATTGCAACTCAAGATAAGATAACTCATGAATTGGAAGACTTTAAAGAAGCGAGAGGACTCTTTTCTCTTCCCATGGCAGTAAGACAAAGGACAACAAAAGCACCAGCAGAGTGGTGGTCTTCTTATGGACAGTCTACTCCAGCACTTAGAGACTTCGCCATAAAGGTTCTTAGTCTCACGTGTAGTGCGACTGGTTGTGAGAGAAATTGGAGTGTGTTTCAACAGCTCCATAGCAAGACAAGAAATCGATTGGCTCAGGAACGGTTGAATGACATGGTATTTGTTAAGTACAATCGCTCTTTGACACGACGTTACAGAAAAAGAGAAACAATCGATCCCATCAGTCTACAAGAAATTGACGATTCTAATGAGTGGCTGGTAGGAAAAATGGATGGACAGAATGATGATATCGTCGATCTAGTGTTTGATGATGATGATCTAACATGGGATTTGGTAAGCGAGGCTTCAGGAGCTAATGAGTCTAGTTACCTTACTAGAGCAGGCCGAGCGGCTGAAAGAGCATCTTCAAGTAGAGCTCAGGCTCAGCCTGAGAGAGGGAGGACTTCATCCACGAACTCCACTCCAATTCCAAGAGCATCTCAAAGGCCATATCAATCTCCAATGGGATTGATTGATGAGGATGATGAGAATGACATTGAAGAACATTTTGAAGGAGATGAGGATAATGAAGCGTTTGTGGAAGATGTTGAGTATGATGATGATCTGGATTTTTAGTTGGATTGGATTGGCTTTTTGTTTGATTTGGCTGTTTGAGTCTGTTTCTTTGTTTAAGACTCAACAAGTTTTAATTTTTATTGGATTGGGCGTTTTTTTGTTTTTTTAAGCTATTACACTTTTTATTTTATTGCATCTATCTTTGTTTTAAAATCACATATGTACTAACCTGTTTCATTGTGTGTAGTTGCGCCTCGTATACGAAAGGCTACCGAGGCGTGCGCCTAGGCTCCGGGCGCAAGGCTCCATCCTCGTAGCCTCTGTCGCCTATCGCCTTTTTAAACCCAGAAGTCAAGCTGGAACATCACTACCACGAACACCCTGCACTTGACTATCACGAAGACAAGCCAAGCCGGAACATCGTTTCCCCGGGAGGTCCTCGGTCGGTTCACATCTCGACGAGGTTTCCATCGAGAACCGCCAAGTGAGTTCACATCCCGGGCGGGACAACCACGCCTCATTGCTGGATTAGGTATTAAAATTTTCTTCTACTGATTCGAACTAAGCAGAGACAAAATTATCCATCACTTGAATTCTATTTTTGTGCTCAAGCATTATTTGGGCAAAAACTTCATTAACTTTCTGAGACATTTCTGGGATCATCAAAGTTGCTTCATCGAATAACTGGGCTCTGAGTGCACCTGATATTCGATCTCGGGGATAAGCTGTAGATAGTTCCAACATGGACTGGACAAAAACTGCAGCAACAGCGTTCAAACCGTGCAATGCTTGATGGCAAGAAGTTATTCTTTCTTGAAGTGAATCGTCTGCAAGTGTGTCATGGAATACTTCTAAAGAGGTCTTATCCTGTGGCAGAACGTTTTCAGTTTTTACATATACACAAACGTTGGTACTTGGCACCATTGCTGAAAATTTTATGCATTCCCTGAGTGAGTTTAAGCCTATAAAATATGTAAGAGCGTGTTTGTAATGTATATATGTGATATATATGACTTGGTGAAACCTGTTTAGGATGTTCTTCTGAACTCTGTGAAGATTGATCCTTCACCGTATCAAGAGGGATATGTCCTTGGATCGACCTCAAAGTCTTGTACCCTGATTTCTGGGAGGGTGTACGTAGAAATTGTTTGGTTCCACCGATGTAGTCACTTCTAAAAACAAATTGGGTAGATTATCTTCTTTGTTGTGATGATTTTTCGACCACCTCCTATGGATAAAGTTAAAATTTGTGGTCATAAAGATTTCTCTTGGTAACTAAAACATGTCGAAAGAATATTGAAGAGAGCTCTCACCAGTCTATAAGATCCAAACATATGTTGTACATAGTGTTCCAGTGTATTTCTTCCTATGGCTGTTGTTGAAAACCAAAAATTAAAAAAATCAGTGTGGTTCTCCTAAAAGCAGAGCGAGATAGAGGGAAAATTAAGAACATGAAAAGAGGTAAGAGCAGGTAACTTTTTACCCATGGCAATTGATGTACCCAACAAGATCACCTCCACTATAGTACCGTTCATTTTGATGCGAAGCTCATAAGCTCTGGTAAAATTGTGATCGATGGAGTCCTTGAAATGCGCAATCGATACGCGATGGTCGAACCCCCTTAAAGAGTTATAGAAGATTATAAAGATTGGAAAGATAGAGAATATTCACCATTGATATTCCTCAACTTAGAGGTGCGATTCAGATGGGCAAGTCTTAACCTTCTTTACCCAAAAAAGTCATAACTTCTCCGCTAAAACAATCTGTAGAAGAACATAAGAACCACTTTCATTGACACATAAAAGAAGGGAATAACCGATTTGATGAGAGATTGAAGGGAAATGATTCGATCGTGCTTACTTATAAGCAAAAGAGTATGACGATCCGACATTTCATCGCCAGTATATGAATTTCACTGGAGAATGTGAGAAGAGAGGATTCCAAAATCTTTCACCACCATCAAAGCGGATAGCCAGTCCTATTCGTCTCAATCCCACAACTCGATTCAAAATCAACATCCAAATAACAACTGCGAACCAAAAATAAAATCAAAAACTGTGGGAATGGGAGAGAGAACTGATGGTAATTGGGAGCGCCTTCGATCTGAGGAGACATACGCTTGTTCTGACAACTCGGAAAATGGTTGACATTTCTCATCCAACAAACTTCCACACACATTCTCACCACACAAGTTCAAAAACTCAACAATGCAAAAAAAGAAGAAGTAATCACGTAACCCCTCGACTCCCCTTTTCACTCTTCAACTGTTTTCCAATCCGAAAACCCAAAAAATCCAGCGCCAATGCGAGATGCATGAATATTCTTGATTCGCAGAGAACAATCTCAAGGGACAGAAAATCGAAAGTTTGAAACAGATGAAGAAAAACGGATAAGGTCGCGAGAAATAGAACGAATCGAATTCAGGCAGAGGAAAATTCCAAACAAACAAAGCCGAGAATAAGAGAGAGGAACTCACACGCCCTATATTCTTCAATTTTTTTTTATGTCGCTTTGGTTTATGGAAAGTAATTTAGGTTTTTAGGGATTTGAAAGAGTGTTAAAAAAGAAGACGATTAACTTTTAAAAAATTTCAGAAAACCACAAAAAGATGGAAAGAGGATAAGCTTTCGTGCTTATGCCACGTGGTATCTTTTTAGAATAGTATGAGAAGCTGAGGTGGCTGGACTCTGAAGCCCAAACAATCTTTTTCATTTAGTATAATAAAAAGTTTTAAAAATAGAGAAAATATTTGCTCCATTGGTTAAAAATAGAGTTCTAGGGTAAATTCGCACTACGCGCGGATTTATTTTAAATGGTATATTTTTAATTTTAAAAATATATATTTTATTATTAATTATTGTTTACATGGATGAGACATAAATTTGTATTATAGTTTTGGTATAGAATCAAATAAATATGAAAATTTTGTAAAAAGTATTTTACTTTTCAGTAAATTATCGAAAAGAACACAATTTTACCTTTTAATGTCTTTTTAAATACTTTAAAAATTTAGCTTACATGTTTTTTTATTTTTATGAATTTAGCTTTCATATTACTTTACTGTTAATTGTTGTAAACAATTGTTGTATAATCAAACCGGCGTCTTCTTTTTATAAATTTAGCTTTCATATTACTTTACTGTTAATTGTCATATTACTTTACTTCTTTTTCTTTCTTTTATACAAATAAGAATATACTTTTTCCGTTTCTAATGAACACCTTCAAGATGTTGTCCAAAAAGCAATTTTTGTTAAAGTTGTTTATTTATTTGCGGTTTGTTCTTCGGAAAAAAACTTCTTCTTGACATACCCAAAATTTCTTTAATCATCATAATCTACCTATATATGTGCTATACATTTATAGGGTCTCAAGCATTCCCTTCAAATTAACACTTTGTCATATCGTTAGTTTAACTTTTATGTATGTAAATTATAGTTTCTAGTGTTATTATGGTTGTTGTTATTATAATTTTTTTACAAAGCCTTTTCTTCTTTATGGTGTTAATATGAAACTCTCTACTTTTCCTAAGCAATCTGATCACTCCAGCTGCCTACTCCATGCCGTCCATTCCCTCTAGTTATGCAAGCACCAAATTGGTTTTTCCTTTGAAAGTCGAATAGAACTTACCTTGTGACAATATCATGACCCCAAACTACTTTTTAATATCTTTGCTTTGCCACTTTTTTAAAACTCCATGTGAAGTTCTATTCGACAAAACACCCTCTTTGTTTTGCCAGTTTTGGACTCATATTTTTTCCCAGTAACATGTCATGTGAAATACATCGCTGACTAATATATCACCAAAGACCCACTAAAATAGTTGATAGCACTGAATGACCAAACAGTTATATGAAAAGCAACTTAAATATCAACGAACCCCTAATATATACTATCTCAAGCATTCTATTTTAAACAATATATCCTCTATAATCTTGTTGAATTCATATGTGATCCTCTATATGTAGTTGTTCTTGGGTTCACCGATATCTGGTCATTGATATGGTAATCTTTTCAATCATTGGAAGCTCGTTTCCTCTTTCCACTCCTCTTCCTTGACACACATTTTTAAAAATCATTAGTGGTAAAAAATACGAACGAAACTATTTAAATAGAACATTCCATGCACTAAGCACAACCACGTACAAGCTATAGAAATGGAGACATAGTAAATTAAACCCCAAACTTACAAAATCATTTTCCCCGAGCTGAGAGGAAGCTATTAAGAAACAACGGAGAGTTTAGAAACACATGAAGAATGTTAAAAAAAAAACAAACAAATCATGATGACCGATATGTTGAAGATAGGTTCTTGGTAGTTATTTGTACGTAGTCAGTTTACAAAAAAATAAGTACTCGTGAGTATTTGAGCCATGAATAATTTAGTAGGGAGAAAATAAGATAAAACTAAACAGAACTCAAACCTTTGTAACTGTAGAGACAACCTTGGTCATCTTGGCGCCTCTGGTATGAGGAACTGAAAGAAAGGTCATAAATCATAGCGGCTTGATTATTCAATCCAATTACAAACAACCAATTATTTGATGTAGAGTAGAAATAATAATCTAAACGATCGAGCGTACTTTTGCTCATTAAGACAACAAAGATTGCGAAGAAAATATATCATAGAGACATCGCCTTTGTTCCCGTGGACGTTTGGGATTTTTCACCTTTCTCGTTCATCTGCCTCACTTACCAGCTCGAGATGCACTCACCCTTACCTAAAATATCTCATGTGCATTCACCTCTTCTTCTGATTAGGTCGGTGTTTTGTTCATTCGGAGCACCGGCCTTCTCGATCAACAATATCCTTTGTTGGGGGTGGATTAAGAAAAAAAAAGTAGGTCAGAGAACGTGGCCTTAATTTGTGTGTTACCCTAAATAAGTACAGCCCAACATGATCCTATACTTTTAATACAGCCCAAGTCCATTATGATGGCGTGAGTTTTTGGGAGGAATTGATCGAGGGAAGCATTGTGAAGCTCAAATGATCCATGCTGATGTAGCAAAAGGATAGAGTTACTTTAAAAGCTGAGGTGGATAGTTTATGAAACCCCAAACTCTTTCTTTCATTTAGTATAGATAGATAAAGAATTTTAAAAATAGAGAAAATATTTGCTCCATTGGTTACCTCTAGTTTCTGTTCTAGAAAAAAAATATTATAATTATATTCTATTTTTATTTATTTAATAATATTTTATGAAATCTTTTACTATACAAATATATAAATTATACCCATTTATTTTATGTTTTTAACAAAAATTAAATAAAATTATAATTTTATTAAAATTAAATATTTGCCATAAAAATAATATTTTTATTACAAGACATAAATAAAAAAAGTAATGCACAAGTTCGAGGGTCTTCTTCGAAACATAAATAAAAAAAAGTAATGAAGTTGTAGGAAGTAGTTGTAGACTATTCTTTTATTTTTTTCCCTCATTTGTAAATGAACACAGTTTTTGATCAATAAATTTGACATTCATCAAAAAAAAGTAATGTTAAGTTTTTTTTTAATGTTAAGTCATATTATTAGATCACTAGAATATGTTATTTTAAAAAAATTTAATGACAATTTTTTTGTTATTAATTATGTATTTCTAATTTATCGTTTGTCATGTTATTTTTAATTTACTATATTTCAATTTGCATTTTAAATTTTTTGTTAATTATATAATTAGTTATTGTTAATATAATTTTATTTAAATGTAAAAATAAAACATATTGTTTTGTTTATATAAAATAAAAACATATCAAAATTGAAGGATTACTTTGTAAATAAAAAAAATTTCACTCTAAAAAATAGAGAACTTTATTTTTAGAGTAGGATATAGAGTACCATTGGAGATGGTTTTAATTTAAAAATAGAGTTTAAAGACAAAAATATAATCTCATTGAAGATGCTATTACAAGAGATTAAAAGCTAAAAAGGGAGAAACATAAGCCTGCGGAACAACAACATATCCCTCCCTGGAGACAACCATATGAAAGTAAAGCAACACATAAAACTAAGATAATGAGAAAGAGAAATGTTGTACTGAAGCAAAAGAACTCAAAACTCTACACCTAAACTGCTACCAAAGCACTCCCATGAAAACCCTAAAGAAACTAGTTGATCTCGAAACTGAGCCAAGAGACAAGAATAACAAGAAGCTATCCAAGCCAAGAGACAAGAATAACAAGAAGCTATCCAACATAGCACTCCACCATAAAATCGAGAAGCTTGAACAAGGAACAACACCGAGTTCAACCTGAAGCAGCAACAACAGGAAAAAACGCAGGACCGAGACAGATCAGAGCAAAGGAACATGATGGGGTGTTAGAAGTTTTATTAAAATATAAGATAAGTAAAAGCTGCTAGTGCACATCAATTAATTGTATTACTTTAGGTTATCGCTTCATTTTGAAATTTTTATTTTCTAAATTTCTAATAATTTTATCTTTTAAGCTATTCACATTTGTTTTGCAGCATATTCGTCTTATGTATTTTTTTAGAAAATAGAAAAAGATGGAAATTATTAGGTGTAATTTTAATTCAAGTTTTAGTAAGTCAAATCCGACTTAGATTAGAGAATTGTGACCGACCTCACCGAGAACTCGCCGAAGATTCGGAACCGACTTATAAGATAAGGAAAAAATTGTTCGATAAGTCATCAAAGATTCATAGCCAACCTTGTGAGATAAATAAAAGAAAAATTCGATAAGCCATTCAAGATTCATAACCGACCTTGTGAGATAAGGAAATGGAAGATTTGATTCCTACCTACACAAGGATTAGGAGGGAGATGATTAAGAAAAGGAAGTGATGACACAAGGGACGAGAGACGAAAAGCAAAATATATAGAACAAGAAACAAGAAAAAAGCAAACGATCATTTTTTTTTTGGGTCCAAATTTCATTAGATTAAACTTAGTTTGGGATTGGACCAAACAAGATTAAATCCAGTTTAGCAAGTCCATCCACTAAATTGTTTTGATCACGGCTAATTGCCCAAAAGCTTACAGAAACAAAGTGTTTTGTTAGAGCCCAGGTATCCGAAGACGCCATGCAATTCGGACAATCCTTCATCCGATGTCAGTGCTTTCATCGATTGCGCTGAGTCCGATTCAAGTCGGAGTCTTGTGAATCCACGGTCTAGAGCATCTTCCAATGCCGCTCTGATTGCGAGAGCTTCCTCCATCAGAAGGAGATCTGACATAGGAAGCCACCTTGGTCTGATGCACGATGCCTTGTCCCTGATTTGAAGAGAATTCCCATCCCAAGCCCGCAATCTTACAGTCTCCTTTCCATGCCGCATCAGATCTACAAATGATACATGTATCGTCTCTGGATCTGGTACTTTCGATTGTAAAGCTCTTAGCTTGACTCTTTGTAAGTTGAGCATCGTTCCATTCTTTCGTGCATAAGACCGCTTGGTTGACGATTTCTTCTACTGTGTAAACCTTATTGCTAAAAATTTTGTTGTTTTTCGCTGTCCAAAGGTGCCAGAGGAGCCACGGGCCCAACGGAGCATAAGCGATTACACTCGGGGGGCTGCAGATGAGTTTTCTAATAATCGGCCATCCTCATGCAAAGTCTCAATCCCGATCTGGCGTGAAAGCATCACTAAACGGGGCTGCTTCCCAAACTTGTCTGGCGAAAGGCAGTGTAGTAGCACATGAGAGACCGTTTCAAATTCTCCACATCTGGTACACGTTAGATCCAGTAGAATCTGTCTTGCGGCTAGTCTTTCACCCACGGGAAGTGCTCCCTTCGCTGCTTTCCATATGAATAGTTAGATTTTTGGTGCAGTTTTGACTGACCAAATGTCAGGTATCCATCTTATACCAACTGGAGTTCTGAGTTCATGTGTTGTTTTGTCTTCTGGGGCTGAATAGTATCATGTTTTCGTAGAGTATATACCGGATCTCGTTTTTAGCCACGCTAACTTATCCCCCACTCTTGTCTTGCTTGGTTTCAGGTCTAGGATCTCTGCAGTATGGGCCGGGAGACTGCGGCTGACTTTCAGAACATCCCACGCTTTAGAGTTTGGGAGAAAGAGGTCTGATACCCTGAGATACTCAGAGTTTGCTGGTTCTGGTCCCATAGGTGCTTGTTTTTGGTTGAGGGAGATCCAAGGATCTCGCCAGACCTGGATGGATTCGCCATTTCCGATTATCCAGCCCAGTTGCTCCACTAGCAGGTCCCTCCCAATCAATATTCCAGTCCAACCGTGCGACGAAGCTAATGCTCGAGGGCATTCAAGGAAAGGCGTATCTAGGCAATACTTACCTAAGCAGACTCAGGCAAGAAGACAATTCGGTTTGGTATGGAGCCTCCAACTTAGTTGGCCAACAAAGCGTCGTTAAAGCAAGGTATGTCTCTGAAGCCTAGCCCACCTTTCTCTTTTGATTGCGTTAGATTATCCCAAGCAATCCAGAACATCTTCCTTACATCTGGGTTTGTGTCCCACCATAATCGTGTCAGAGCTGACTGTATGCGCTTACAGAGTGACACTGGGAGTTTAAAGCAAGTCATGGCATGGGACGACATGGAGGATAACACACTTTTCAGCATTGCCATCTTTTTTGCCGGCGACAGAAACTTTGCAGACCAGCTAATGGCCTTTTGACGGATTCTATCCACTATACCCGTGAAGAGATCTCTTTTTTTTTCCTTCCAAAGTGCTCAGGCAAGCCAAGGTACTTCCCTACTCCACCCTCCATAGAGATTTCCAGATCATACTTAATTCTTTCTCTTAGTTCACTAGGAGCTTTATGCGAGAAAGTAATAGCTGACTTGGCTTTGTTGATACCCTGATCCGAGGCTTTTTCGTATTGGTTGAGGATATGCTTTAGGGCTTGACTGTTTTTTGTGCTTGTTTTGCAAAAAAACATAGTGTCATCTGCAAAATGGAGATGGTTGACTTGTGGACTTCCTCTTGCTACTCGGATACCCTTCAAGCTTCCTCTTTTCTGTACTTGGTGGCACAATCCAGATAGGACCTCACTAAAGACAATGAAGATGTAGGGTGAAAGTGGATCCCCTTGTCTGACCCCACGCTTGGGATAGACGTTACCGTAAGAAGCACCATTTATCAGGTAAGAGTAGGACACAGTAGTAACACACTGCATTATCCAGTTTATCCACTTAGGGTGAAAGCCCAGCCTTTCAAACACACCCTTGATAAAACCCCATTCTAATATGTCATATGCTTTACTCTTATCGGTTTTTACTGCTATTGCACAGTGAACTTCGGCCGTGGATGTTTTCATGTAGTGGAGCACCTCATGGGTTATTAGCACGTTGTCTGAAATAGCTCTACCCGAGATAAAAGCTGACTGATTCTCCGATATAATGGCAGAGAGTATCGATTGTAATCTCTTGGTAAGTATTTTCGATATCAGCTTATAGTAAACGTTGCACAAAGCAATGAGCCTATACTCTGCAACTGTTTTCGGTCCTTGCACTTTAGGAATTAGTCGCACATGAGTTATTGATAGATGATGGTAGGATTCCAGTGTCGAAAAACTCCTGCACTTCTTTTACAATCTCCTCTCCAATTGAGTTCTAGTTTGAGTGGAAAAAACTAGCTGAAAAACCATCCGGTCCGGGTGCTTTATCTGCGTGGGCTTTCCTGACTTCCTCAGCCGAGGGGTCTTTGATTAGCTGAGCATTTATCTCCTCTGAAATCATAGGCCGAAGTGCCTGATTGATGATGCTAGTGTTATCTTCACCATTGGATTTGAATAGGTTTTGATAGTAACTCACAATGACCCTTGCTATTCCAGCTTCTTCGTAAATCGCCTTCCCTTTTTGTCTTCAATTACTGAGAATCTGTTTGTAGTGTATCTTCCCTTAGTAATAGCATGGAAGTAGCCAGAGTTTCTATCCCCTAGGCTTAGCCATAGCGTTCTGCTTCTCTGCTTCCAATATGCTTCCTCCTCCTTATAAGCATGTTTTAAATTTCCTTTGATTTCTGTCAGGAGGGTTTCATTGTGTTGGGGATCAGTCATTGCCTTGTCCGAAGTAGCTTGGTTCTCTTCAATCAGTGTTTTGCTGTTAAGGTGTTGGTTTTTTCTCCACTGGATTATTGCCCATCTGACTCGAGATATTCTCTCTCCACTGGTAAGTTTTCCCTTCTTTCCAGGTAGTTTCTACGAGGAGTTTAACTTCCTCATTATCTCTTAGTATTCGATCATATCTAAACAGTCCTTTGTTTCTCTTTCTTTCAGGTTCAAAGACATAGATGATAGGTCTATGGCCTGAGCCTCCGAACCTCAGATATTGGCATATGGCCGTTGGAAAAATCTCTGCACAGGAGATGTTAACCATTGCTCTATCCAGTCTGCATATGACTGTCTGTTGGTCTGCTCTATTTCCCTTCCAAGAAAGCGGATTACCAGAGTGGTGGAGGTCATATAGCTCTGCTTCAGAGACAAATGACCTGAAGTCCACAAAGGAGCCTTCTGGCCGTTGGGTGCCTCCTGTTTTCTCTGTAAATCAGGGGGTGTCCCGCACCACCGCTTGAGCAACCATAATATTTCAGGTTTCTTTTATTTTATTCCTGTCTGTTTCTCCATACACAAAAGTTGCATTGAAACTCTTTCCTTTGTATCTGACCCTAGTGTGGCAATCGATCACTTGAAGACCATAATTCATAGATCGACTAATAATTTCTTCATTTTCGTTGTTTTGCTACTTATATCTTATTATTAAAAAGCCTATTTCACATCTATTAAGTATTTTTCTTAGTTTTTCAGCGAATCAACTATTTTTTTCCAAACTGTTTGAAATTATATGAAGGCATAAGTAAAATCAACGTGAAATGACATGACACAATGACAATAACACGATGACTAATGCGAATCGTGACACTCCCTTGGAATAGGAAACCTTGGCCATTCGATGAAGGAGAATACCGAGAAGCTTCCACAACTAGAGGCTGTTGGGATTTTGATGAAACACGTTTATTTCTCTCTTAAACTTTTATTTTATTAATTCTCTCTTTCACTTTGATCTTTGTGATCTCTGTGATTTGTGATGTTTTGGATACTATAAACCTTAAGCCTAGGACTCTATTTATAGAGTTAGGATTCTAAACAAGAATAGTAAATTGCTAATTCCTATGGTTACAATTTCCTTTCTCCTTGTTTGCCTTTTCTTCATGATTTCCTTTTCGTCCAATTTCCTTTGTTCCTTGATTTTCCTTTTGCTTGTTTTTCCCTTTTGCTTCTTTTCCATGTTCTTGATTTTCCTTTTTACTTGGTATCCTTTTCCTTTTACAGAAAATGGATCTATTCCAACAGGAGCAACGAAAGAGAAATCTTCCCATATGCCAGCGAGGAAGGATGTCACATACAGAGAGGGTGGGCTTCAAACACCCATCCAGCGTATACAACTTATGAATTCTATGCAGATATCATGGGACATCCGTGCGAGGAACCATCAAACCTCATCGACGGTGGAAGATTCATTGCTATCTAAGGGTGGAAACACTTAGGGTTTGAAAATTCATGTTTCCAGCCATGAAGATGTAGTGATGTTAAAACGGGCGGACCAGGCCTGTTTAACTTTAGACCCATTTAACGTTAGATCAGCTGGGCTTAAACCGGTCCGTTTAGATTTTTTTATTTTATTTTATTTAATTATATATTAGTTGTTGTAATAATATGTATGTTATGAAATTAAATCACATGTTATATTTTTAATTTGTGGAATTTTTATGAAATTAAATTCTAACAAAAGAATCGATTTAATGTCTAAATCTACAATATTGCATATTTAATGTGTGCAGAAAAACCACAAAAGATGCAATAAACAGAAAGGTAATGCAAAGTCTGAAACTTGAGAAACATTCTTCTCGATCCAACATCTGTTTTCCCTGTAAGAACCCCAAAAATGATTAATATCGAGATCAAACATAACAAGCATTTATAAAAAAAAACAAGTTTTGAACACATAAAAAGAGAAATAAAGTTAAGCACATAGAAATACCATTGTTCTCGTCGTGAAAAAAAAAAAAAATACCATTGTTCTCATGGCACGCTTGAATCTTCTGTTCTTGATCCTTCTATTTATGAGCTACTCGCGGTCTTTCTAACACTTTCATTCTTTCAATATCAGGCTCATCAGCATTCTTTATGGTACCTACAATTTAAAATGTTAATTAAATAAAAAAATCATTTAACTATAAAATTATTTTTGTGAATTTTGAAATTTTACCTCCATATTCAGCATAACCACGTAGGCAGTTGTGGATGCAAAGTAAATGTTGAACGTTTTTTGGGAGCAAGCGGTTTTTGTATGGAGTCAAAACCTGACCTCTAATTATGAAAACTGATTCTAATGCTACTATAGTAATTAACTAAAATGGTGAGCAAATCATGTGCCATCTCAACTAAACCACTAAGTCGATGTTGACTATCCTTCCAGTAGCCTAAAAGATACAGTATGATGGATGAGGCAACTGATATATTCAACCAACTATGTAACATATAAACTATAGTTTGACAAGCTTTGATTAAAGAATACCTCTCTTTATTAAGTTTAGAAAACTCTCAAAACTAAACTCCAAAACTCATACATTTGATTACAACTCAATCAAAGTATTTATAGAGATAACACAACTTTGTTATTTCTATTTTCCTATTCCTATTAGTAAAGGAAAACTACTCTTTTCCTATTACAACTTGAATAAGATAATTTCCTTTTAGCCTTTCTTATCTCTAACCAACTTGTTAAAGACTTCTTGGGCTGCAAGCTATTCGAAGCTTATCCAACATTCTCCCTCGTAAGCTTCGACTTGATCTTGGACATGTCTTGAACACCTATCAAGCTTCTCATCTCAGCAAACTTGATCCGTGCCAATGCCTTAGTCAGAATATCTGCCTTCTGTTTAGTTCCCGGTACATGTTCTACGTCGACAAGCTCCTTTTCAATACACTCTCGTATAAAATGGTAACGTTTATGGATGTGTTTACTTTTACCATGAAATACGGGATTCTTGGTGAGTGCTATTGCTGATTTGTTGTCGATCTTGATAAGAATTTGTTCCATCTTCCATCCGGTGATCTCGCTCAAAATATCTTGAAGCCAAATAGCTTGTCTTGATGCTTCCGTTGCTGCCATGAACTCGGCTTCACAAGAAGATAGTGCAACCGTGTTCTGTTTTTGGAAACACCAAGTGATTGGTGACGATCCGAAGTAGAACACATGATCCGTAGTACTTCTTCCATCGTCTTGGTCGATATTGTGACTACTATCACTATATCCAATGATCTTCTTCGAGCCGTCACGGTTAAACTTTAATCCGAAAGCAGTAGTTCCCTTAAGATATCGGAGTATTTGCTTTATTACCTCGCCGTGTGACTTGCGAGGACTCTGCATATACCTACTAGCAACGCCCACAGAAAACGCTAAATCCGGTCTGTGTGTGTAGTAGGTACCTTAAACAACCGATGTTCCTTCGGTAGCTTGTAGAATCAACCTCTTCTTCTTCTTGAGCCTTTGACACTTGCAGTTCGAACACCATGGGTATTAGGGTCGGATTGCAACCTTCCAAGCCCGCTTTTCTCAAGATTCTACATGCATATCCTTCTTGTGTAATCTCGATTCCATCTTCTCCTTGATGCACTTCAATGCCAAGATAGTAAGTGAGTCTTCCGAGGTCTGACATCTCAAACTTAGATGACATTCCTTTCTTGAATTCTTCAATTACTTTGAGATTACTTTGAGATTGTTTCCGGTCACGAACAAGTCGTCCGCATACACTGCAACTATGAGTAACATACCTTCTTCTTCCTTACGGTATACCGACGTCTCTTTTATGCATCTCTTGAACCTCATTCCTTTCAAGATTTTATCAAGATTTGTGTTCCAAGCTAGTGGAGCTTGTCTTAGACCGTATAGAGCTTTTTAAAGATTGTACACTTTGTGTTCTTCTCCTTTCACCTCAAAGCCTACGGGTTGACTAACATACATGTCTTCCTTAAGTTCTCCATGTAAGAAAGCTGCTTTCACATCCAAGTGATGAATCTCCTATCCATGTGAAGCTGCCAATTCAATCAACAAGCGTATGGTTTCAATACGAGCAACTGATGTGAACACCTCGTCAAAATCTATGCCGGATTCTTGTACATATCCTTTAGCAACAAGCCGCGCCTTGTATTTGTTGATAGTACCATCCGCATTCTTCTTGATTTTGAAGATCCACTTGAGGCCAATAACCTTTACTCCATTCGGTTTCTCCATTAAGGACCATGTCTTGTTTTTGTTGATTGAATCAATCTCTTCTCCACACGATAATCTCCACTTCAATGATCCATTTGCTTCTCCGAAACAGCTTGGTTCATCATTCATTGCAAGTAGAAGCTTCTCACATTCCACTGCAGCTTGAAGAACATAATCACAAGATAACTTGGTAGGTTAACTTGACGAGGTGATCTTCTAAGAGGTTGCTCTTCTTGTTGATGATGAGCGTCTTCACCTTCTTCCATGTCATCATTATCGCCATGATCACTCGTCACATCATTCTCGGGTTCACCATGATCTTGATGTTGATCATTGTTTATGACTACGGGTCCTTCTCCTCCATCTATTACTTCTCACCATCTCATGTAGAACATTTCCGGATCACTTCTCGATCCGTCTTTCGGTTCATTCCAGCTCAAACTTGTTTTCTCGTCAAAGACCACATCGCGACTTACAACAATTCTCCTTTCCGTTGGATTGTAGAGTCTATATGCCTTGGATCCTGGCTCAATCCCAAGGTGTACTAGTGGCTTTGATCTGTCGTCAAACTTCTTGAGGTTTGGAGCTTCGATCTTTGCGAACGCTAAACAACCGAAAACTCTTAGATGCTCTATGTTCGGTTTCTTCTCGCACAAGCATTAATAAGGAGTCATGTTGTCAAGTGCTCTTGTTGAAATTCGATTGATGACATAAGTAGCATGACGAACCCCCTCTCCCCAAAGGTAATTCGGCACTTTCATTGCCTTGAGCATACTTCTTGTCATCTCCATCAATGTCCTATTCCTTCGATCTACCACACCGTTTTGTTGTGGTCTGTAGGGCGCCGTTAGATGTCTTTTGATACCACTTGTATCACAGAAATCATAAAACTCCTTTGACGTGAATTCTCCACCTCTATCGGTTCTTAGAGTCATGATCTCCTTCCCGAGATCCTTCTCCACACCTCTCTTAAACGCTTTGAAGCTAGAGAATGCTTCACTTTTCTCCTTTAACAAAATTGACCACATGTATCTTGAGAAATCATCGATGATAACAAATATGTATTTGTTATGTGCTATGGTAGATGGGGTTATGGGACCACAAAGGTCAGCGTGAAGGAGTTCTAGTGGCTTGGTTGCTCGAAACATAGTCGTCTTCGGGAAAGCTTGACGAGTTTGTTTCCCTACCAAACATGATTCACATAGCTCTTCCTCTTCTCTTACGTCTTCTAATCCGTGAACCATTTTTTTCTAGAACGTTGCTTTAACCGTCTTGAAGCTGACATGTCCCAACCTAGCGTGCCACTTCCAAGTGTCGTCTTCTATTCTTGTATACAAGCAGATCGGTTTCCCAATCTTCAAGTTTATCTTGTAACGACGATTTGGTGACCTCATGACTTTCACTAAAAGTCTTTTACTTGGATCATGGACTGTTAGGTAGTCTTGCCTCATTCTTACATCACATCCGACCTCCATAGGTTGTCCTAAGCTTAGGATGTTGCTCTTAAGATCCGAAATGTAGTAGATATCAGAGATAAGAGTTTGTTCATCCGTTTTACTTTGAAATAGAATCGACCCCTTCCCTTCTATTTCTACACATGAACATTCTCCAAACTTCACCTTGCCTTTGATGTCTCGTTAAGCTCGGAACAGTAAGTCTTGTTCCCTGTCATGTGATTACTCGCACCGTTATCAAGATACCACATACCATCTTCACCTTTGTAGTTCCTTGGTATGAGTTTATCTTCGTTCAAGAATACGATCTCATGCATATAAAGAGTTTGATCGGCTACTTCCGTCTCCACTTTATTTGCTTCTTGCATCTTTTGTATTCTTTCGGGGCATGAGGAGGCATAGTGGCCGGATTTGTCTCAGCGAAAACAAATTATCTTTGATATATCCTTCTTCTCTTTTGTTTGATCATTGTAATTTGTTGACAGTTCTTGCGAGTTGTTTCTTCCTTTGCCTCGTCCTCTATTACCTTTGCCTCCTCTTCCACGACCTCTCCCTCGAGTGCTTGTAGATCCAGATTGCTCTGAGCTCGTGAGCAACAACTTTCCTTGTGTGTCTCCTTGCTTCTCATCATCAAGAATTCGCTCCTCATATGCTTTGAGTCTTCCTACAATGTCTTCAAAGCTTGTTGTTTTTAGGTCTAGCACTTGCTCGAGGGAGGCTATGATGTGGATAAATTTACTCCTTGGCAAACTATTGAGAAACTTCTTAACGAGTTTCGGAACGTCAATAGTTTCTCCAAGAGTCGTTGCCTTCGTTGCTATCTCGGATAACTTGCCAGCAAAGTTATCAATTGTATCTTGGTCCGTCATCTTCATCCTCTCGAATTCGGCCATTAGGGTTTGTAGACGTGCCTCTTGACACGATTAGCTCCCAGGTTACGAGTCTTGATCGCTTCCCAAATATCCCTCGGTGAGCTTTGATCTCCGACTTGTAAGATAAGGGCCTCCGGAATAGATTGAAAGAGCATCGCTATTGCGACGTCGTTTTTGTTGGCGTCATCAATTCTGGGTTCAATCGCTTCCCAAACCTTGTGAATCCGTAACAATACTCGCATCCTCATGGCCCAAACTGTATAGTTTGTAGTCGTAAACATGGGGCATTGAATCGGAATTGCTCTGTCCAACTCCTTTGGACGTGTTTGCACAATATCCGCCATTGCGCGGTTCTTGCGTCTTGTTGCGAGGGGCCCGAGATCGAGTCCTCTTGATTGACTCTTAAACCTAACGCTCTGATATCAAATATAATTTGACAAGCTTTGATTAAAGAATACATCTCTTTATTAAGTTTATAAAATCTCTCAAAACTAAACTCCAAAACTCATACCTTTGATCACAACTCAATCACGGTATTTATAGAGATAACACAAGTTTGTTATTTCTATTTTCCTATTCCTATTAGTAAAGGAAAACTACTCTTTTCCTATTACAACTTGAATAAGATAATTTTCTTTTAGACTTTCTTATCTCTAACCAACTTGTTAAAGACTTCTTGGGCTGCAAGCTATTCGAAGCTTATCCAACATAAACAATAGATGATCACAACAGTAATTCAAAGAGAATTTTGCAAGGCCACAATGCGCAGGGGTTAGAGTTCGAGCCTCACTGGACCTTCTCGTCAATGGTTCATCAACCTACCGAATAACAGAACAGTTTTATAAACTCATTTGCGTCATTGAATGATCTCTTTGTCAAACAATTCACAAACAACATAAACATAAAAAAAAAATCAGCGGATAATCTCTACGAGATAAAACAAAACAAAAGTGAGTTGTTGCGTGCCTATGTGGGATGGATCGACTATGGCCTTAAATTCGTTCTAGGAACATGGCCGAGATGTTTACGATATTTGGCAATGTAACAATTTTGGTTTATCTATCGGAGTGTTATACTTACATGTATACCCACTCAAATCCTGAAGGAATATGAGAAGTACAGTAGAAACTCTATAAATTAATAATATTGGGACTTTGATATTTTATTAATTTATAGAATTATTAATTTATCGGTTTTGAATAAAATAAATTATTTATTAATAATTAATTAAAAATAATATTTTCTTTAAAGTTTATAATATTTTAAATTTTTCATTTTCAAATTAGAGATAAGTTGTAAAATATTTCAATTTTAATAAAAACAAACAACAATATATTCATATTTTAGTAGATTATCATAGTTATATCTTTGTATAAGATTATTTTTTATTAATAATTAATTAAAAATAATATTTTCTTTAAAGTTTATAATATTTTAAATTTTTCATTTTCAAATTAGAGATAAGTTGTAAAATATTTCAATTTTAATAAAAACAAACAACAATATATTCATATTTTAGTAGATTATCATAGTTATATCTTTGTATAAGATTATTTTTTATGCTAATTATTAATTTATGATATTAATGAGACCGTATATTTACATAGGTTTTTTAAAAAAATTATTATCTTATTATCTTATCGATTTGTGTTATATTTTGAACCGGTCCGGAACCAAATACATTTATAAATTTATAAATTTATAAAATTTATTAATTTATCGAATATTAATTTATAGAGTTTCTACTGTATATAATCATTTTTGTTCCAGTAATTTTTCTCATTTAATTATTCCACTATTCATCAAACATATCAATCAAGTTATATAATCATTTTCTCTCTACTAAAATACATCATGTGGTGGTATTTCAAAACATTTTACATGTGTATTCCACTTATATTTTGTATGCTTGTGCCATTTGACAATAAAAAAAAAAACGTTTGAGCCAGGTGGAAAATAAAAAGGCCCAGCAGTAATGGGTATAGTCGGAGAGATTGCAGAGGAAAAAAAAATTCCCAAAAAAAAAAAAGGTTCTAAGAATCTTCGGAACGAAACCATTTCACCTAAAATCTCTCCGTCTTCTCTTCTCTATAAATATTTTGCTTCTGATTAGAATTTAGAAACCCTTTCTTCCACAATTCTCAATTTCGGTTTTTTTCTCTTTGGGTCACTTTCCTCGACTCCTCCGTTAAATCTCAGTCTCTCTCTCTTTCTTCCCCGATTCTTCGTCTTTTGATTTGAGAGTCGAAATCATCTTCCTCTCTCGTTATCGTTCGCTATTTTTGCTTTCGCTTTCGGCGAATCAGTGACCTAATCTACCCGTTGCGTGTAAACGGAGAAAGATTATTCTTTTATTTCGTCTTAATCCGAAATTGATGCCGCGAGATTGAGTCGAGGTTTTGGGGTTTTTTTCTGGGAAGGATTTTGAATAATTAGGTATGCGAGTGGAAGATATGGTGCCTCAGGGAAATGAAACAGACGACGAAGTGGTGCTTGATACGGCGTCGTTTGAACAAGTCGAGCAACAGCAGCAGAAGAAACTCGTTATTGGGTATGCTTTGACGTCTAAGAAGAAGAAGAGTTTCTTGCAACCCAAGCTTGAAGTTCTTGCTAGGTACGCAGTTAAAACCGTTTCTTCACATTCCCATCTTTCTCTATGCCCAAAGAACAATCAATTGATGAAATTGTTGGAACAATCGTTAATTTGAATTATATATCGTTGAAGTTCTTTACATTTGATTTGTTCTTTTAAAGAATTTCCCCTACTTTTGGCGATTTTTAAACAGATTGTTGTTGTTACTGTGTATGATCAGTTTGGTCGATTGTACTGTGCAGGACAGTGATTTTTATATTTTGGTTTGATTTTCATTTGCCATGATTTGTCCATAATCGAGTGCTTGCACTAGTATGCTTGTGGGATCAGGAATCTCTTGTTTCTCTGGGAATATTCCTTTATATAATCCTTTGGGATTAGTTCCACTTGGAGGTCAAAATGTCTTCAGGGCTTGACTTATGATTTTAAAACTTAATTATCTTTTGTCTCACTTACTTTTTCTCTTGCTTGGAAATCTTCTTAGCTACTTGTGTATACTAGTCAAATCAGTAAACAGTTGTTTAGTCAGCAACCTCTCAAAAGAAAGATTTGGTTAAAAGTGATTAATGTTGCTGATCAATAGGGATAAAGATGTTTTGTTTTTCTTTAACTGCTGTTGAGTCTTTGCTTTTGCTTAGCTTTCTTAATTCTTTCTTCTTTTCCAGAAGCATTTTTTTAAAGAAGATGATGACATTAGCTCTTGTTTGTGTTTATAGGAAAAAAGGCATTTCCTTTGTTTCCATTGACCAGGACAAGCCACTCTCCGAACAAGGGCCATTTGATGTCGTTTTGCATAAGGTTTGTGTAGCACGAAAAATGTCTTTTTTTGCGCATCTATCCTTTAGTTGTTGGAAAGTTTAGTTTTCCTTGGAATCTAATGGACTGTATATGATTCTTCCCTTGCAGTTGCTTGGAAATGAGTGGCACGATGTAATTGAGGTTCGACAAACTGTCTTCCTTTTATGTAATATTTTCTTCTTCATGGAGCTGTAGTTTAATTTCTGTTGTAACTACTGATGCTAGTTCTAAGACATTCCTGTGATTCTTGCAACTATCTTAGCAGTCAACTTAACAGATAGAAAAAGCCCTCGTTTAATTTGGAGATTCAGAGCAACTTGGTTCATTATTCAACTAAATTAGAATTAGTATTAGATAAATTTAGTTTAATTTCTGTTGTAACTACTGATGCTAGAAGTTCCTGTGATTCTTACAACTATCTTAGTAGTCAACTGAACAAATAGAAAAAGCCCTCATTTAGTTTGGAGATTCAGAGCAACTTGGTATTAGCTTCATTATTCAACTAAAGTAGGATAAGTATTAGATATATGAGTGATATCATGTTTGAATAGTACCATCCAATCTTCTGTTCGGCAACTTACAAAAGCAGCTTATGTTTATGTCTCTCCTATCTGCGCTTGTAGGAGTACCAGCAAAACCATCCAGAAGTAACCGTTCTTGATCCTCCAGGTGCAATTCAGCGTATATATAATCGACAATCAATGCTCCAGGGTATTGCGGACTTAAATCTTGCAGAATGCGATGGTAACTTCTATACGACAGTTGCAATCCTCATTTATTCTTTAGAGTAGGAATCTCCAATCTTTTGCATGAAATGACATTATGGTTTCTTTGTAGGCATGATATGTGTTCCAAAACAAATGGTTATCTTAAAAGATACAACATCTAGCGCTAACGAAGTTGAAGAAGCCGGTCTAAAATTTCCACTAGGTATAAAAATACTTGGATCTATAGTTTTCATTCTGAATGTTCTTCCTCTCAAATGGCTACTGTGTATTAATTTATGCTGACAGTTGATTAAAGCTTCTTTTTGTTTACTTGTCCAGTTGCAAAACCACTTTTGGTCGATGGAACTGCAAAGTCACATCAGTTGTTCTTAGCCTATGACCGTCTCTCGCTTGCAGAACTTGAACCCCCTTTGGTTCTTCAAGAATTTGTAAATCATGGTATCGGGTTTACTTGCACTTATGATATATCGTTTGCTTGAATCTGCAACGCGATCTTGACACACTTTTATGCCTCAAGGTGGAGTTCTCTTCAAGGTTTTCGTTGTTGGTGATGTGATAAGGGTGGTCCGACGATTCTCTCTACCAAATGTAAGCAATGTTGAAAAATCCAAAGTTGCTGGTGTATTTCAATTCCCAAGGGTATCATCTGCTGCAGCTTCAGTTGACAAAACAGACTTGGACCCTCGTGTTGCTGGTTAGGATTCCCGCCTTTTCCTATTTCTATACCTATTGTATTGGACTTGTATGTTTATGTGTTAGTTGTTGCTGCAGAGCTACCTCCAAAGCCTTTGCTCGAAGGGCTTGTGAGAGAATTACGAAGCCGATTGGTATGAATCATTATGGTATGAATCTATAGCTGTTTCCTATTGTAAGCGTCTGATTTCTGTTGTGTTGCTGCTCGTAGGGGCTACGGTTGTTCAACATAGACATGATCAGAGAACATGGGAGCAAAGATGTGTTTTATGTCATTGACATCAACTATTTTCCTGGCAAGTTTACTTTTTTTTTTATGAACTCTCTGTGGTGTGGCTCAATCAGATAATGTCAATGTTATTGATTTGCGGATTCACTTGCAGGGTATGGAAAGATGCCGGATTACGAGCAGGTATTCATCGATTTCTTCATGAGCCTGGCGCAAGCGAAGCATAACAAGAGATAGTGTGTGAAAAGTGGAATAGAAAGTGATATAAAACTCTTGCCTTCTGCAATATTATTGTGTTGAGATGACAGAGCTATGTACAGAAAATAGCTTTTCCATGTTGCTCGTTGTAGCAGATAAACAAGTTTTGATTAGTGATCACATACATCTGTTCTGCAAAATTGATTTTGACATTCTCCTTTTACCATTCACAGCATGTTTCTTTTTAAATTTGCCGGATTTTCTTTTTTTATTTGCCGATCTGAAAATATCTTTTAAAAAAATCTGTGAGAAAGCAGTCCGATTAGGTAAGGCTTTGGGTCTTTAGTTTTAGGCTTTAGCCTTTTAGGATGGGCTCATTTACTAGATTGCCAAAACTTTTAGCAAAACTGGCTAAAATGCAATGTTCAAAATCAAATGAAGAAGTTAGATTCATCCACCATGCACATTCGTAACATAAAACATACTACATAAACGTTCTAAAGAGTTTGATTCAACAACCACAAAGGAAAAAAAAACATATAGTATAAGGAGAAAATAGTCGATCTTTTTCCTTTCTCTCTCTAAAAAAAAATCTTCTCCGTATTTTCTTCGTTTACTCCGCCCAGATCTACTTTCGGACCGACGTCGGTGGCTTCCACAGCCACGGCGTTGGTCTGGGTTTTGTTTTATGCTTTCGTTTGGCCTTTTCCCTGGTGCTTTAGATGTTAAGCTTTCTTATGCTGCGTTTTCTTCCTCATCTTCTCTCTGATTTTTCTTTAGCTTATTCCGATCGACCCTCAGCCTTTCTCAGTAAGTGATTGATGCTGTTTCGGTAAGCGATTTCCTAGAAGTCTCCTCTACTTGTTTTAGATTTTCAGATCTGGGCGAGATCTGTTTATCTTTGGGCTGCTCCTCACTGGATCTATGTCGTATCAGTATCGACATCGACTTCGCCGGCCCCGGCTACTGGGTTTCTACAGCTTCGTCTGTGCTCCCGCCAGCCACCTTATCAAGCCCAAATTTTCATTTTTCAAAGACTACCAATTTCAAGAGAGGATAAGAAGATCTGAAGATTTTGTTAAGAGTTGATGGTTTATCCATTATCATCTTTTCCTCTTCCGATCTCAGGAATATATTAGGTGGGTTGAAGTTTGAAGAATTTGCAGTTTTTTGTTAGCTTTTGTTTAAGTTTTTTTCCTCTGTATCCCAAACATGTATTTCATCTTTGTATCTCTTGTGTGTTTTAATAAAATTTAGACGACAAAAAAAAAAGTATAAGGAGAAAATTACATTGAAACACACTTTTTGACTTACATATATTACATAATAAGAAACTTTCAACTCTTGAGACACTTTAAAGAAATTACTAAGTTGTGTTAATGTGTTAATGACTAGTATAAGTCAAGAAATTACCAAGTTGTGTCTGGGCCATGTCCTAAAATGCATAATGTTTCACCGGTAAGGAAGAAAACACATAATTTGTCTTTTTTTTTTTGAGAAAGGGTTAAAAACCATATAATTTTAGTAAACACAAATTACTAAAATATTAGAAATGATGATACTAATTTAATGCAATTCAAGATAGTAAAACGAATGTAGTACTAAATTCAAATTGTAGATTAAGAAACAAAACAAAATTGACTATCATTTGGACAGAATAAACGGTTATAAACGCCGATGAGGGACCTAATCTCCCCAGGCTTGTGAAGGGGACAAGGACGTAACCAAGTCATCTTTACTCCAACAAGTGAACATAGGCAAGGTTTTCTAATTTTCTCTAATTTTATAGGAGATCTGAAACCAAAAATTATAGTTATAGATAGTTTATTTTGTTTTGATTTTTGATAAAATAAGATACAAGCCTATCACCGTAAACGTACCACCACAATTAAGTTTGGGCGATTGGGTATTCGGTTCGGGTTGGGTTTCAAGTACTAAATAGGGTTTTGCATTTTTTACCTGTTTTGGAACCATAGAGTTTCGGCTCGATTTGGTTCGGTTTGATTCGGTTCGGTTCTTTTCGGTTTCGGGTCGATTTAATTCTTAATTTTAAGAACCGATAAATATCCGTTTTTTAGATATGGTTCAGTTTTGGGATTTATTACCGAAAACATGAAAATATATCCGAAAACACTAAAATATATTTGAAACCCCAAAAAATATACCCGAAAACCTGAAAATATACCCGATAACCCAAAAATATATCCCAAAACCTAAAAAAGATATCATAAAACCCGAAAATATACCTGTAATACAAAAAAATATCTAATATATTTAATATTTTTGGGTCATTCTGGTATCCAACCGGATATCGGTTCGGTTTTGGTTATTATCCGATACCAGACACTGCCCTGAGCCCAAGCAAAGCAAGCTTGGGCTTGCGGCCCCATTTCTATTATATAATTTATCGGTCCCAAATTAGCAAAAAATCTTCTTAGCATAGTGGTTGGAAACTCTAAGCTCCGTGTTAAAGGGAGCGGATTCGACCAAATATATGGCAAAATATTTGTTTTTCAACAAAATCAGTATAGTTAATAGGCCTTTAGATTTTTTTAGCTTGTGGCCTCTATATTCTCAAGGCCGGCTCTATACCCACATATAACAATGTATAGAAACCGTCTGATATTTGACTATACCCGAATCCGAACCGAACCGATTATTTCGGATTGGTTTTGGTTCTGGTTTTTATGTCGAGGACTAACTACAACAACCAATAAATCTACATAGATAGTTTATTAGATACTAATTAATACTAATACAGCGAAGAACAAGCATAGTTTAAATCTATTAGATACTAATACAACGAAGAACAAACATATTTATAAAATATATTTTTAAGTTCTAAATGAATAAAATTTAAAAGCTGAAGAGAAAATGCAAAGTCAATATCTAGGAAGAGAACATTCCTTGGGAAGCTTGTTATGGAACCTTGCATAATCTTGGCAATAATCATAAATCAAGTGGTACTTCCTCACCCATTTAAACCATCTCTTTTGCACTCTTGTCAAAGAACTAAACTCATTCTTGTTCCACCAGTTTTCATTGCTCTCTTCTCTACATGATCTTGGGTTGCCTTTCCAAACACAAGCATCTATCTTGTAATCTCCAAAGGATGCCACGAATGGACCCTTTGACCAATCAATCTTGTCACGCCCACCGCGTGTAGCCCAGCTCTCACCGTTCCATAGACTAGCCTTTACACTCATAGGTTGTAAACTTGGGTAGGCTACACCTTTCTCCGTGTGGTTTCTGTACAATCTTATCGGAATTTGATCCACCATAAACCTGAAACAACCCCAAAACATCATTCTTACGCGTTTTGCTTCTTGGAATGCGTAGTGAAAGAGATTTTGGTTAAAGAGTCTTACACAATTTGGTGAATGTTCCACAAGATAGAATACGTGTGGAAGTCCTTGGTTGGGTCGAACCAGAGATGGATCCTTTCTTCGCGGTTATCAATTCCATCGGCATAGACATTTGTCTGAAGAATGTAAGGGTGCCCGTTAACGTTTCCCAAGAATTCAAAGTCTATCTCATCCCGGTTTGTCTGATCCGAGGACATCTGATCAAGTGCTTCACAGATTAGTCATTAACATTATGAGTTTCACGCAGGGCCGGTTTAACGTTTTTAGATGTTCTACCTTATACGAAATACTTGTGCCACTTTTCATATGTTTAAAGCCTATAACATTTCTCCCGAATTTTGACCAAATATATTTGAGAGAGAAGGTTACGTACATAATAAGCAACCACGGTTCCTTGAGAAGGTCCAGGGATTAGTTTGATCTTCATATCTATTTGCCCGAACAAGAACATCTGGGAGGAAGAAAAGGAAGCTCCTATGCATGCATATAAAATCGAAATATAAGTTCTTGATGGTGAAAAAAATCGAAAAGAGTTTGGGACGGTAAATGAGAATATTTATATTATATACCAGATTCTTGATCGAGCTTAAGGGTTCTTGATCGACCATCATTGGACGTGTTAACGTGGGTAGGAGACCATGTCACAAAGAAGTCTTTGTTAAAATCTCCGGATGAAACAACGGAAGCTTCTGAGACCCATAATAGCAAACTTGCGAGAAAGAAACCTAGAAGTACAAATGGTTTTGAGCGGTTTATAAGAGTCATTACCTTATTAGGATGCATGAGATTGGGTTGGACGTTTGATCATTCATCAGTATATATACATATTGTATTGCATGAAAAGTGTTTGAAGTAGTTTGTGTTCGTATAAAAAGAATATCTTTGAGGAGAAGCAAAGAGAATACATACTTACCTAGGAATATTTGATTGCTTTCTTTTCCCAAAAAAAAAAGGAATGTTGGTTGTTTGCTTCATAACAATTTATACTTTTAACCTTTGTTGAGGGAAAAAATTATACTTTTTTTCCCTCTAGATTTTTATTATTGAAATTTAAAAAGTGAATAAAACAAAACCGAGAGAATAAATAAATATCACTAGAAATAAAGCAGGGAAAAAAATTCTCCGAACACAAAATCCTATAAAAAAAGAAATGAAAAAACACTAAGGGGGTGTATTGGATTATAAATTTTATAAGATTAGGTGGTTGTTTTAAAATCTTCTGTTATTGAACTAATGATTTCTAAATGTTTTACCAAATTCTATGTTATTCAATTAAGAATTTATAAAAAGTAAATCAATTCTACTGTTATTGGAAATATTTTAAATAGTGGATTTTAAGAGATTTGGAATGAATTTAAGATGTTTTGATGGAGTTTCCTAGTTGAAAATATAAAATTTTAAATCTCATGGTTTTAGGTGGGATTTGATATAACTTCAATAACAAATCATAACAACTTTCATAATTCAACCAAATCATATAAAAACTCATTGAAATTCAAATCACTCCAAATCACTTCAAATGTTAAGTTGAATATACCAAGACCAAAAAACACGAAACCCGATACAAAAACAGAAGCAAAGCGACTTGAACCCAAATATTTGTTTGCTTATATATATTTGATACAAATGAATAGTTTAGGCATAAACTAACTTACAATACTAGTTTTTCCCATCGGCACTCCGCGTCTTTGTGGTCTTTGAACCTCTCGTAGATACTAAATACTTGCTCTTCTTTTATACTGAGATTTGGTCAGAGGATATATATAAAAAAGTTATAACTAAAAAAATTTTCAACAAAAAACTGTGTTAGTAGCTCGACCTAATCCAAACGTCAGCTCTAGCAAAAAATTAGAGATGTCAATATAGGCCACGGCCCGCGAGTTCGGCCCAACTAGGTCTATTACGGGACGAGCTTGGGCTTAAAAATATGAATCCAAAAATTGCCGAGTCTCGCAAGTATGACCCGTGCGAATGGCAGGTTTCGCGTGTCCACCTTTTGCGGTTTGACCCGCAAAATTCAATTGTTTATGTTGACTTTGAGAATTTTTGATAGGCGATGGGATTTCAATAGTAACTTCAAGCATTTCCGTTGGTGACTCCGATCAAGATCGCTGTAAACAAAGCTGATACGCTACGCTGCAGAACAAAGCGACGGAGGAGATTAAGCTCAATCCATCAACGAATAGAACCGGCCATGTATGCCATGTGTTCTTGGAAGGGGATTTCAAAGATATGTTGTATGGTTACAGATTTGACGTGAAGTTTTCTCCTAAAGAAGGTCACTATTATGACTCCTCCAATATTTTATTGGATCCTTATGTGTAGATTGACAATCGTTTACGGTTTACCTGTCTGTTTTCATAGGTTAGGCATCTGAAATCACTTTAAGATAAACGAGTTATGTTCTCCTGTCTTTTCGTTCGCCATCAACCATACTTATTATATTTTCAGTTTCGTGTTGTAGTTTGTAGTCACTTATAAAACTAAAATCAAAATGAAACCGGTTTATAAAGAAATCCGCGGATCAGCCCGCTAACCCGTAAAAAATACGCAGGTTGATTTTGGGCCATAAAATTTTGAACCGCAGCCTGTTCGGGCTGGCCTGTCAGACCCCAATTTTTTTTGAAACCGCCTCGGGTAGGGTTATTTTGGCTCGGATCGGCCCGCCAGACATCTCTAAATAAAATTAATTAAATTTATTCAGATCCAAAACCAAGCCATGTTTTTACTTTTTAGTATTCACGCATGGGTAACTGAGATTTTTCCAAAAGCGGAGCGTATTTTTGGGGTTATGGTTGGCCCATTCATTTTGTCACCAATCACAGTTCACAAATATAGTGCGTATTTGTTTATTTTGTAATAAAAAATATAAGTTAGAAGCGCGTATCAATTTTATGAAAATAGGAATATGTTCCGCTACAGCAAGCAATTAAGCAGATATTGGGTGCATTTTTGGGTGCATTTTCATGTGTTTTAAGTGTGTTTTTCTCTATTAAAAAATTTTAAAAAGTTATTTATTTTGATCTTAAAAAATATTTGACAAAATTAATCATATATTAAATCCGCATTGTATTTATAATCCGCTTATCCCATACAAACCGCACTTAAACCGTACCGCTTCAACTAATTGCTTGTCCCACCAAAATAAATCCGCAAATTCCTCATTCTGTCAATTCCACTAATTCCACAACATTATGCATGAATGATTCATCTTTAGTTTTATTGAACCAGTTCACACCAAAAATTCCACGAATTTACCCAACTTAGTGTGACCATTAAACCCTACATGTTTTTCTGTTTAGAAAACTTAAAACAATTTTATAGAAGTTGAAATGATTTTTCTTATTTCATCTTCCAAAAATGATGACATTTTTTTTTTTATCAACCACACATTTGATCTAAAAGATTACTCTATGATTTTTTGATTAATCAGGATCCTACATCCAAAGTTTACAAACAATAAATCCAAAAAACAAGATTTTAAAATACAGACTAAACAATCCACCTAATAAAAATGGAGAATTTCTTTTATAATATTTTAAATTAGCTTAATTTATCACTTTTCTACGAAGAGATACATATTTTCTGATGGCTTAGTTCAAATGGGGAACTTTGGCTTTAGTAGTAGGAATGTTAAAGCGGATTAACTAGTTTTAATATGCTCTGCATGCAACTAATGAAATATTTTGAATAGAAGACCAGTTTGCCAAAAAGCAGGTCATAAAAATACTCATTCTTATTTCCACCGTCTTATGAACGCAAGTTTTGCCACCGTCTTAGTGACAATGGCCATCGAGTTCTTTGGTTTAAGAATCTAATCATCAACCTCAATTTGAGTGTTTATGATTTGATAGATGTGAGGACAAAGAGGTGGAATTTTGCCCTGCTACAGGATTTGTTCTTTCAAAAGGATGCCGCTTTAATCTCTTCCATGAAGCCGGCTTTTGATCACCCGAATTTTTGGATTTGGAAATTCCACAAAAGCGGTGATTTCTCAGTGAAATCAACTTATTGGCTGGCGTCCTCCCTGGTAACCAGTGATACTGCAAGAGAAGCAGCCATGCTCCCCTCCTTAAATCCTCTGAAAGAGAAAGCATGGCACATGCAAACGGCACCTAAGATCAAATCCTTTGTTTGGAGGGTTATTAGCGGAGCAATTTCGGTGGCCAGTAATATCCAAAACCGATGCATCAAAGTGGATCCTTGTTGCCAAGCCTGTGGAGCCGAAGTGGAGTCTTCCAATCATGTTCTTTTCACCTGCCCTATTGCACGACATGTATGGGCTTTATCAGACTTCCCGATTCCCCAGGATGGCTTCCATCCATTATCTGTCTTTGTGAACATCCACTTTGTGATATCAATGGGGACGAACTTTCGGGTTCCGGTTGGTGTGAGAAGGAGTTACCCTTGAGTACTTTGGTATCTCTGGAAAAACAGGAACAACCTGTTGTTTGAAGGAAATAGGTTTTCTAGGATTGAATCTACCATTAAAATCATAGAAGAATCGGATTTGTGGTTCCATGCGCATCAGATGGAACGCCCGGCTTCTGACGAGGCTCATATCCGGTTGTCTCCCACTAAAAAGAAGTGGAAAGCCCCAAAAGAAAACTGGTTAAAATGTAATGTTGGTTGATCATGGTCTCACGTTACCAAGAAGGCAGGTGGTGCCTGGGTACTTAGAGATAGGAATGGGTTAGTCTTACTGCACAGTCGCAGAGATTTTGGATCGATGGTGACGAAGGATGATGCCATTTTCCACTGTTTGTGCTGGTCCATTGAATGTATGTGGTTTCACAAGGTGGATCTCTTAGTTCTGGCATCTGAAACCTCGGATGTCCTACAGGTCTTCTCGAGACCTAAAGCTTGGCCTTCGTTCCGGTGGATGCTTTCTCCTTTGAATTTTTTGTTGGGGAGATATAAAGCTTGACAGATTGTTCCTGAAGTTAGAGCTACCAATAGAGGAGCTTATCTCATCGCTGAAAGTGTTACCAAACATGAGTTTTTCCAATCCTATGTTGCTGCGGGTCATCCGCTTTGGTTATCCGATCTCTTTCTTAGTGAGAAGTATAATCGTCTTCCGGTGTATGGCCTTTTGTGTATTTTCTTGCTTAACCTTTAATGGGTTTATAGGTTCTTCCTCTTGTAGCATTTTTTGGAAAGGCATCTATCTTGCCCCTCATGTTTTCTTCTTGTGGTCTTTGTAAGTATCCGTTCTGATCTCGTTTGACGAAATATATATATCTCCGTTGACAAAAAAAATGAACGCAAGTTTTGCAGATCTATCAATAAATTCTTAAAAATTTAATTTCAACTGTTTTTATTTTCAAATATGGCGCTTATGAAAAAAATATTTATATATAGATAACTATATATACGATTGACTATTTTTAATTCATAAAAATTTAATATTACTTAGTAAACTAAATATTAAAATTACAAACATCTATATTATATATTTGAGATTAAAATGGGAAAATCGCATTTTAAACCCTCAAAGTAGGATTCACTAGCACTTTAAACCCTGGAACAGTGACACTCTCACTCTAAACCATCAATGTACAAAAACTTATACTTTTAACCGTCAAATTAGGTTCCGAGTTTGCGCCGCCAAATGACTGGACGGAATAGTTAACTCCGTTGACGGAACAGTAAACGACTGTTAATTTTTTTAAAACGTGTTTGATATTATATTATTGTTTTACTTGTTTTCATTTAAAAAAAAAAGAAAAAACAAAAAATGAAAGACACACGGGACAAAAACAAAAGAACCCCCAAATCGATTTAGGGTTCTTGAGAGAAAAAAATCCAGAAACTCTAAAGAGATTGGAGGGGGAAAAACCGAGAATCAAGAAGAAGAGATGACGACGTTGGAATGGAAATGGGGTAAGTGTAGTTTCTTTGTTGATTTCGATTGTATTTCAACTTCTCTGTTTCTGGTTCGATTTCTCTGATTCAAACTCAAACTCAAAATCACAAATCGATTATCATTGATTTGTTTGCTTTCAATTGTAGTTCTGTTCGATATCTCTGCTTCTAGTTCTGTTAGATTCCGATGAAGGATTTTTATTTTTCTTCTGAATTTTTAACTTTGTTTTCTTCTGGATTTGTGAGTTTTTTTTTCTTCTTGATTTGTGGATTGCGAATTATTTGTTGAAGTTAGTGTTGCTTCTGGGTTAGATTTTGGGTTTACTTCGATTGTTTGTTTTTGATATTCAACAGAAGGAATGTTATTAATTGTTGTAGCTCTTGCGAGTGTAGATTAGGAATCACGATTTTCTGGTAAGTGATGTCTTAATGAAGGTTTGTTATTCTTATTTCTAACTTTCTATTTTCTTAATGCAGTGACGATGTCATGCTAAAATTCAAAATCCAATTTGGTGGTGCTATGAAGAAAGAGAATGAAGATTACCAGTATGTAGGAAAATTGGGATGTCTTGACGCCAACTGGAAATTGTCAGAGACTACATGGGAAAGGTTTGGAGACTTCCTTAGGAACGATGCAAATATTAGGTTCATCTGGTTCAAAGAAGTAGGGAAAGAGATGAAGACTGTAGACTATGCATTAGATGAAACACATGAGCTTTGTTTGGTCGGGAAAAAAGCTGGGGAGCTTGATGTATTTATAGAACACGATTGCTCAGAACATGTTCCTGGTCATACGACCAATTATTTACTGAGAAGCAGCCAAGATGAAGATATGAATTGGCATGAGGATGACGCTGAAGGTGGATACAAAGCTGGTCTGGAAGATGAGGATAGTGATGAAGATGATGTTGACAGGCCGAAAGAAGATGAAGAACCTGAAGAATTTGAGGATGAAATCAATAAAGAGGAGAATGTGGCTGAGAATCAATGTGATGGTGTGGCTGAAAATCAAGGAGATGTAGCTGAAAATCAAGGAGATATGGCTGGAAATCAAGGAGATAGGTCTGTTGAAGGAGATGAGGCGATGGGGATGAGGTTGTCATAGATGCCGGAGATGGACGCAGTGATGATAGGTTTAATGAGGTCTTTGAGGAAGGGACAAGGGTACATCCAGAGAAGGAAGCGTATTGTAATAATGAAGAAAAAAAGATGCAGAAAAGGAAGCAGAAGAAAGTTAGGAAGAATATGGTATAGGTCAGAAAGAGTATCCAAATACACCATTAGAGTCTGAGGAAGAATGGGAACAGTGGGCAAATAAGAGAAGATCAAGAGGGAAACCACATTTTCATGGAGATTTCGATAAGGAGCCATACCTCTGGTTGTTTCAGAAGTTTAATAGCGGATTAGAGTTCAAGGATCAGCTTCTGCGATATTCATATTGAAGACTCAGTATGATGTGAAGATGGCAAAGTCAGAAGCAAACATGATTGCTGTGATTTGTTGTGGTAAATAATGTCCTTTTAGA
This sequence comes from Alliaria petiolata, assembly GCA_020283515.1. NCBI lineage: Eukaryota > Viridiplantae > Streptophyta > Magnoliopsida > Brassicales > Brassicaceae > Alliaria > Alliaria petiolata. The sequence goes on from JAHZTW010000001.1 coordinate 356,691,793, forward strand.
GTCTACTGCTCATATGAGAAACCTATTAATAAGTGGATGGTGAAAGTTTGTAATCTGAGGCACACTCATCGAAAATCAAGTAGAGTGTCAATGTTGAAGCAAGGAGTGATTGCAGGATTGTTTAGAGAGGAGTTAAGAAGGAATGTCAGTCTACAAGCATCAGAGATTAAAGATGCTATAAAAAAACGGTATAACATTGTTGTATCGATGTCAAAATGCTATAGAGGAAGGCGTATTGCTCTAGACACCATCCTCGAAGCACATTCGACTCAGTTTGGTAAGCTGTGGGACTACGAGGCTGAACTACGAAGATCTCATAAAGACATCATCACTGAACTTAACACTATACAAGTTAATGATGGTGATATGTTTGACTGCTTCTACATCTGTTTTGAAGAGCTAAAGAATACTTGGAAAAATTGTTGTAGACCAATTATTGGTCTCGATGGATGTTTTCTGAAGTGTGAGTTGAATGGTGATTTACTTTCAGCTGTTGGTAGAGATGCAGATAATAGAATGTATCCAATTGCGTGGGCAGTGGGCAGTGGTTCGTGGTGAAAACAAAGACACATGAGGCTGGTTTGTTAAGAAGCTAAAAGAAAATCTTGGCTTGGGAAATAGGGAAAATTTGACAATAATTTCTGATAAGCAGAAGGTAACATATCCTTTATCATTTCTGTTAATAGTTTTCGAGGCTTTCTATAGTTTCTGTTTTGTTAGTAATTGCTATAGAGGCTGAAGTGGTTAGGCTGAACTTTTTTTCTTTTTTGTAGGGTTTAGTAATTGCTATAGAGGCTGAACTTTCATAAGCTGAGCATCACATGTGTGCAAGGCATATATACGCTAATTGGAGGAAGAAAGGTTTCACAAGGTCAGAGTTCAACTCTATTTTGGGGAGTTGCCTACAGCTACACAGAAGGAGAGTATGAGGGTAAGTTGAAGCTGCTACAAGAATATGACAATGCTGCGTTTCAAGCTCTTATGGAGACATAACCAGAGAGGTGGTGCAGAGCATTCTTCAGCTTTAAATCTCATTGTGCCGATGTGCATAACAATCTGTCCGAAAGTTTCAATAGGACGATTAAAATTGCTAGATCAAAGCCGGTGATAAACTTGTTGGAGGATGCAAGAAGACAGGCTATGAGAAGAATATCCAGAAGATCCGTAAAGGCAGAAAAGTGTGACACAATCGTGACACCAATCACAATGGCCCTTTTGGAGAAAGCAAGACAAGAGAAGAAGTATTGCTCAACAAACCGCAGCTCTTCAAGCGTATATGAAGTGGTTGAGTTCGATTGTGGATATACAAATAATTTGTCCACACACCAGTGTGCGTGTAGGAAGTGGGATCTTACTGGTAATCCTCTTTTCTTTCCTCTAATCCTATCATTACGAGATAAGCATACATAGATTCTAAAAATTTGAGTTTGTTCTTTGGTTAAGTAGGACCTTATCCGATTGTTTATTGTTTCATGACTGTGTGTTTGATGGCAGGGATACCATGCAAACATGTTGTATGTGTTCTAGATGACAATCAAGAGGACCCGGTGTTGTATGTGGCCGAATATTACTACACATATGTCTTGAGGAACACACATAAGGATAACATCAAACCTGTCAATGGTGAGAAGCTGTGGAAGAGGACTAACAAGCCTCCTGTGAGAATACCTGAGCTACTGAAGCCACGAGGTTGACCAAAAAATAGAGATAGAATCATGGAGCCTTTTGAATCACTTGAGAATGCAGAAAAAGCAACAAGACATGGAAGGATACCATATTGTAGCCGTTGTGGTCAAGCTGGACACATTAATAGAGGATGTAAAAACGAGCCAGTTGTTGTTGAGGGACCAAAGAACAAGCATGGTAGACCTCGTAAGCATCCAGCTGAGGTACTTCTATACAACTCTATATTTAAGAAGATTTGTTGAACTTTCTGTTTAACATTACACACTCTGTTTTTCCAGGTTAAGACGAAGCCTCCACCAAAGTCGAGGAAAAAACGAAATGCTGAAACAAGCTCCCAACCAGCAGGTGAAACAAGCTCCCAACCAGCAGGTGCAACAAGCTCCCAACCTGGACAAACATGTGAATCAAGTTCACAACCCCAAGTTATTTCGAGTGCTCCTGAGCCATCAATCTCATCAAATGAACCACCAAAACCACATGCAAAAAAAGCTCCACGAGGAAAGCCACTGAAGATCAGAAAAACAGGTAACATCCCACATGGTGTTGGAACATTGTGGAGTCCATTCACAGACATGCCTTTTGAAGTGTTCGGAAACCGATTTTATGATAGATCTACCTCTAATCCACCACCAGCAGAAGACTAAATTTAAGCTTAGCAGCTTTGTGATTTGTTGTTTTGTTTTTTTTTTTTCCTAGTATCGGCGTTATTGTTGGGTTTTACCAACTAGTTACATGACCAGTTCTTGTTTTGTTTCAAGGTCTTTTTTTGTTTCAACTTTTGTAACAACGTTGTACGTGATTGAACAACGTTTGGTTTTAACAATTTTGGTTTAACAACGTTGAATTTTAACAACTTTTGGTTTTAACAATCTCATAGAGATCAAACATTAAACATAAAGAACAATAACAAACCACTTCATTCATCAAACAAAATAGACACAATGTCTTACAACAACAATGATAAAACCAAACACAAGTACTAAGAAACAACGGTCAAAGCAATTTCCCTCTTCTACCACTTGCACATTGTCACCACCACTCCACGCACCATTGTAAATCCAAACGAAGAAGTAATAAGAACATTAAGGAATACCAGACTCCTTTCATTCAAAATCAACACTTTCAGCTTCAGTGCTTCACATTCCTCACGAGTTTGCTTCAATTCATCAACTATGTCTTTCGGATTTTCCATATTACTCTGAACCTTATGAGTGAGTGCTTTTACCGAATCCCTCAACTTCATAATCTCCTCTCTTTGATCCCGGATGATATATCTTGCCTCGATCAATGCTTCATGTTGCCAACCGTGTGGTTTCTACACATCAAACCAACGAAAAAAGTTACATGACTCATACCCGTGACCCACCTTACGCCCTGCACAACCATAGAACCTCCGCCCAGTGTTTGCATCAGTCTGAGCTCTCACAATCTTCGCTGACTGGTTGCAATTACATACAACACCTTTGTTGTTCAAGAACGAAACGGTTGATGAACTTGAACTGTCACTGCATTAAGAACTTAGATGGCTACAAATGTTTAGAAACCAGAAGGAGAATTAACTCGGATTGAATGATTGGAACTACACTTGCAAAATCCAGAACATCAAATCGCAAATCAAGAAGGAAAAAAACGATTCTTCGTCAAAAGCTATCAGATGAATCGAAACAGAAATCACAAAAATTAACTCAGATTGAATGATTGGAACTACACTTACCCCATTTCGAATCCAACGCAGTAGTTTCTTTCTCGCGATTTAACCCCCCTCCTATCTCTTTAGTGTTTCTGGAGTTTTTTTTTCTCAAGAACCCTAAATCCCTAAATCGATTTGGGGGTTTTAGTTTGGGGGGTTCTTTTGTTTTTGTCCCGTGTGTCTTTCATTTTTTTTTAATTTTTTTTAAATGAAAACAAGTAAAACAATAATATAATATCAAACACATTTTAAAAAAATTAACAGCCGTTTACTGTTCCATCAACGGAGTTAACTATTCCGTCCAGTCATTCGGCGTCGCAAACTTGGAACCTAATTTGACGGTTAAAAGTGTAAGTTTTTGTACCATGATGGTTTAGAGTGAGAGTGTCAATGTCCCATGGTTTAAAGTGCTAGTGAATCCTACTTTGGGGGTTTAAAATGCAAGTTTTGCAGATCTATCAATAAATTCTTAAAAAATTAATTTCAATTGTTTTTGTTTCAAATATGACGCTTATGAAAAAAATATTTATATATAGATAACTATAGATACGATTGACTATTTTTAATTCATAAAAAGTTAATATTACGTAGTAAACTAAATATTAAAATTACAAACATCTTTATTCTATATTTGAGATTAAAAACTAACATTTTTTTATAATCAATCATAATTTCATGTTGGTCTGTTAGAGCATCTCCATCAGGTAGTCTATTGTCTCTACACTATTTAATATTAATATTACTTATTTAAATAATTAAATTAGAATTTATAAAAGAAAGGAGACAATAATTAAATGACACCTGTATAGAGACGTTTCTTAGGGCATCCTTAATGGAGAGATCTGAAGAGTTTCTTAAAAAAAAAGAAAAAGAAAAAAAAATAAAAATGATGTGTCAAATTTTTAGGAGAGAGTCGTCTCTCTGCAAAGAGACGTTAGAAACGATTCTAGGCCACGTGTGACGATACGATTCGTCTGACCTTTGTTTTTTTTTTTTTTCTTTTCAAAAATCATTTTTTTTTATTATTAAAAAAAGTTTTAGAGCTTTAAAATCAGCTCTCCAATGCTGATGCTCTCCCATACGAGAAACGTCTCTAGTTTTTCTCTTTCTTTTTTTTTCAATTTTTCATTTATTTAATACTCTCATCATCTAGCTTTGCGTGGTCTGCGATAGATGAACCAATGAAACGCTTTTATCCCTCTAAAACTTAAAATAGTCACATCAGTTTGGCTGAAAATGGTCACATCATTATGGAAGAATTGTGAAATGGAATTGGCTGAAAATTCTAACGTCATCATTTGGGTTGTGGAAAGGAATAAGCCGAATTCTGACAAAAAATAAATATTTTCATATTTTTAATGTTTTTATGTTTCTATGTAGCGTAAAAACCATTCTTCCACAAGTTATTTGATTAGTCCAATATTTAATCAAAGTTTCTGTTAGGACGATTTTACACGGACCAATCTCGTATCAACAAGTTATCATAGGCTCTATAATTATAGGACGATCTCCACATGAGAGATTTGACTCGGAGCCGGATAATCATGTTGCATGGCTACCAATGGCACCGTAAGTATAAGCATGGAAGAGATCTACCTGGCTTAGATATTTGGTCAACTACTCTCTATTAATGATAGGCGATGGAACAAATCAAAAGAAAGTATCAACCAATGGTTAAAGAGGAGAAAGCTCCTTCCTTGGCCTTACAGCCTTACTGATGGTAACAATATGAGCGGTACTTTACCAGAGCGTTTAAAAGTCATTAGTGAAAGCATGTTTTATATATTATGGTTTTCTTGTCTCTATATAAACCATTCTTTCGAACCCCAAAAATCATAAAACACTAAAGCTTGGAAATAGCCATTTATACACTAAGAAAAATGAAAATTATTAGCTATTCTCGACTTCTACTATTCTTGGCAGCCATTGTAGGTGCTCTTGTTCTTCCCTCGAAGGCTCAAGACAACCCACAAAACTATGTAAATGCTCACAACCAAGCACGACGGGCTGTGGACGTAGGCCCCATACAGTGGGACGATAGGGTTGCAGCCTTCGCTCAGAGCTACGCAGACCGACTAAGAGGCGACTGCAATCTCATACACTCCGGCGGGCCTTACGGGGAGAACTTGGCCTGGAGTAGCGGTGACTTATCTGGCGTCAACGCCGTGAACGGGTGGGTTGACGAGAAGGCTAACTACAACTACCCTACGAACACGTGCAATGGAGATTGCCTTCACTACACTCAGGTTGTTTGGAGAAAGTCAGTGAAACTCGGATGTGGTAAAGCGAGGTGTACCAATGGTGGAACCATCATATCTTGCAACTATGATCCTCCTGGGAATTATGTGAACGAGAAGCCTTACTGATGCATTTACACAATAAACACGTGCATACATGCATGACGTGTATTTATATATAATTCAATAAAGAGCATCATATGCAGGATGTGTAACAATATTTATTAAATAATATGAAAAAGAAGAGCTGAGTTTCCTAGAATATCCACTATCAACTTAAAAACCCTAATCAAAGATAAAGTATGTGTAACGATCCGGGCCAGACCCATTTGAATAAGTTTAAATGGATTGATTTGCCTACTTATGTCATTAAAATACACTTATCTTTTCCGATCACTTATCCTAAGAGAACTCCATAGTTAAACGTGCTTATGCTGTAGTAGGACTAGAATGGGTGACCTTCTGGGAAGTCCTCTGCGGAACCGTGTGAGTGAGGATAAAACACGGGAAAATGTCATGTGGTGATTGCAGGGACAAGTAAATCAGTCGGTCGGGCCACCGAAAAAAATAACGCAACGACCGTCGGACAGGGGCGGGGCCGACGAGCCCGACGGAGGGATGGGTGATTCGCCGGTAGGTGCGGTCGGGGTGTTACAAGTGGTATCAGAGGCAAGGGAAGTCAAACTGGTTCTGTCCCAGGAGACTGTCTTTGGGCACTTATCTTTTCCGGTCACTTACCTTAAGAGAACTCCAAAGTTAAGCATGCTTATGCTGGAGTAGGATTAGGATGGGTGACCTTCCGGGAAATCCTCTGCGGAACCGTGTGAGTGAGGGTAAAACACGGAAAAAAATCACGTAGTGATTGCAGGAACAAGTAAATCAGTCGGTCGGGCCACCGAAAAAAATAACACACCGACCATCGGATAGGGACGGAACCGACGAGCCCGACGGAGGGATGGGTGACTCGCCGGTAAGGGCGGTCGAGGTGTTACAGTATAGAGGCCTCTCTCCTCCGTTAGTAGATATCTGGTGGACTTGAGGTCACGGTACCATAAACGACAATGGCTACAAAGGATCTTTTAAATCTAAAAAGAACTACAAGTATTTGGCAACTAAGCCGCGTTTGTATACATGGAACAACATTTTTGCGCTAAAACTGTTAAATTAAAAAAGTTAATCATTAGAAAACATATTAACATACAAAATATTCAAGTACGTCATTTTAATATGAATTACCTAAATATTTATTTTCTTGTAATTAAACTAAAAAACAAACGAAGTTACGTTCAAATTCAACATCTAAATGCTTGGCAAAGCCACATTGATAGTATAGGGGGCAGTTGCCCCGGATGAAAATTATTTGTCTGGTGTTATTTTATTTTGACTAAATTTTATGTTTCTATTAAAATTTTATTTTTCGATAGTATGCCCTCTAAAAAGTAATTCTAGATCCGTCACTGAAAACAAGTGTAAGAAAACCAATATCTTTTACATCCAAATTTAACATTAATGTCGGCAGCTCGTACAATCTTCATAAATTTTAAAAAGAGATGAGAGTTGTAAATCAAAAATGGCATCGCAAATTAGTGACGTAACGTAAGTATCGGTAACATAAGGGTAACATTGAATTTATAGATTGCATGTTAACCAAGTCTTTTTATGTCCGTTGAATTTTCAAAAAGTTCTTGAAACTATTAAGGAAAGAATATAATTGTTTTAAAAACGCAATCTAAGGTAACTAGGAAAATCAACTAACTTAAACATAATTAAAGTAAAACACTTTTACGCCATTTTGAGTTTTTGACATAGACTCACAAACGAATAAATTCACATCCAAATGCAAATACCAATTAAAAAACGAACAAAATTGGATGTTAATGATATATTGTATATATATTGTGTATGTGTGTGTATATTTATACAAAAAAGAAAAACATTTTACAGTAATAGAATGTTTTTTTTTGGGTCAATTTGTTAAATGACCATAAGGAAAATAAAAATTAAGAAACTAATCAAATGGTTAGAGAGAGATAAAGAGAGATAGAGAGAGAAAAAGAGAGGTTTTTGGTTAGTTTGTAAATTTTTGGTGTTCTTATGGTTATTAAGTTAATTTTCCTTTTTTTTTTTGAGAAAGAAAATAATAGAATGTTGAAGATATATGATGCACGTGATTTTCCATAGACGTAAACGAAGCAGCCATTGGACTTCTATTGGGCTTGAAGCAGGCTTTGATTATTCCATATTGACGATATCGTTTTAGTAAACAAGTCAAGATAGCTCTGTTTTTGTCGCTCATGGATGGTGGTGCTACGTAGTTGGTCCCATGCCATATCAATATGTTTTGTTTTCGGTTCATGTTGCTATCCTGTGGGTACACATGCATCATGGAAGAGACAATCGAAAAGTAACTCGGAACACCAGCATGGTGTTTTAAAGATTTAGATGAATCTTTAGAGAGTAACTCGGAACACCAGCATGGTGGTGCTACATAGTTCGCCGTCGTTGATTTATATATGGTGACTGATTTGTTAGATCTATTCGATTTGGTGGCTGATTTTGTTTTATGTTGCGACTGAGTTACGGTTTGCTTTACGGCTGATTTATGGTTTATCAATGCATTTGTGGCTGAGTTTGTTTTATGGTGTGACTGAGTTATGATTTATACTCTGGCTGATTTTAACTTTCTTATCAGATGGCTAAGGTTATTTCTGAAGAACAAGCAAGGGATTACCCTCCAAGACTTTACGCAGAAGGGGAGTCTAATCTAGAGAATAAATCCATTAACCACAATTTTAAAATGGCAGATCTCCCTGGGATTAGAGAATCAATAGGTCAAGATGTGTGGGATCAAATGAAGGAGTTACCTATTGGAATAGTTGCTAAGCTATCTGACAGCCAATTCACGTGGTCTGGTAAGACTGTACACTATCTTATATGTAGACAGTTGAGAATACATAAGAAGGAGATTTGGTGTCTCGTCGGTGGTCAACCTATCAGGTTTGGCTTGAATGAATTTAGTCATATCACAGGTTTAAACACAGATCCAATGCCTACAGAGATGTTTGAACATGAAGCTGACTACAGAACGTTCTTCAGAGAATTAAATGTGCCTGGTGGGGAAGGACCAAAGTTAGATGAACTTAGGGCAGGATTATCAGTGTGCCGGACATGACCTCCTCAAAAGCCTAAATGGTTAGGGCTGTTGCTTCTTCAATGCATTGGTATTTATGGATTACATCATATTTCTAGAATACCATTCGAAAGTGCAAAAAGAGTTTTTGATGATGAAGCCATGAAGACTTATCCATGGGGTCGGTCAGCGTTTGAAACTCTTGTTGATGCTATAAAGATGTTGACGCCTATAGGAAAGTAGTACACCATTAGTAGTATGGTTTACGTGTTACAGGTTTAGGCGTATGATTCAGTCAAATGCTTTGGAGAGCGATTTGGGAACATAGTCAATAATGATGAGATACCGTTGTTTCGATGGGGTAGAAACCGTACACGTTCAACAATGGAATCGACCATTGCTGAAGATATCGGAACGTATGGTGAGGTAAGGTTTTGGCTGTGTTATGATAGTTAATGGCTGAGTTATGTTTTTAATAATGGCTGAGTTAGTTTTGTGATGGATGAGTTATACGGTTGCTGAGTTATACTTTTAGTGATGGCTGATGTATGGTTTAGTGATGGCTGAGTTATGGTTTATTAGTGGTTGAGTTATGCTATAATGATGTCTGAGTTATACCTATTGATGATTGAGTTAAAACTTACTGATGGGTTTCATAATCTCTTATGTTATAGGTGCGTGTGAGTAAAATGGTTATGAAGGATGATGTAAGAGAGCTATTTCATACGTGGCCAGATCAAGCAGAAGACCCAGCACTTGATCACTTGATCCAAGACATACACGAGGATAAGTTTGTCAAAGGTTTTTGGGATGTGAAGAGGAATGAGAAGAAGAAAAAAGCAGCGGTTGAGTCTGAATCTCCCGCAAAGAAGCAGAAAGTCCAGAAGGTCTCAAAAACAATGGAAGTGATCAACAGTGAGGGTGGTGAATATGGTGAAGGAGATGCACATAAGAAGAAGAAGAAGAAGAAAGAAGCAAAGGTAAATGATATGGTATATAGTGAGTTTATATTTTATGTAACGTTTGGTTAGCTTGTTTATGCGTTTTTGTGTATGTTTTGCAGGGTGTTAGTGAGGAGGACGATGTGTCGGTTAGAACAGTCGTGGATATGGTGTCTAAATTAAAGTCAAGGTTTGACACCGTTGATAGAACCACTAGAGAAATGTCTTCAAATCTGGAGAAGGTGATTGGAGATAGAGTAGAAGTGAGGATGGATGCAAGGTTTGTCCCGAGGATGAATGGCGTTGAAATCATGCTTGGATCTATTGAGACTGAATTCAAACAGATAAAGAGCACCTGAATGCCATGGGGGTAGCACAATCTGGCCAAAACGTTGGTGATGGCGAGTCAGATTTCAGAATTATCGATCTGCTCAAGAAGAAGAAGCCACAACTACCGACACCCCAAGTTCCACAGAAACCGCCACAAAACTACTCTGTTAATAGTCCTATGGTAAGCTAACACTGGCATACATACGACCGAAATATCAATACATTGTGGCTGAATTATGAATACTTTACGACTGAGTTGTCATATAAGTTGCGGCTGAATTATGTTTAATGTATAACTGAGTTGTCTTAACGTTGTGGATGAGTTATCGTTATTTTATTTTCTTCGCTATGTTATACAAGCGAAGAATTTTGTCGACATAGAGAAGGACAGTGGTGTTGCTGGGGTCAATAAGAATCTGTATAAGGAATTTGTTAAGGCCACTGATGGAAAAGATGATCCTATTGATTTCATTAAGCAGTCTCCTGCTATTAGATTACGCCCCATAAATACTAAAAACCAAGTGTCCAAAGAAGCAGAGGTACAGATGCCGGCCGAAGATAATAAGCCAAAGAGAAGAGGTAGAAAGCCTAAAACGGTGGCCAAAGAAGCAGAGGTACAGAAGACAGAAGTCGAAGATGAGAGCAAACAGATGCCGGCCGAAGATAATCATCCAAAGAAAAGAGGTAGAAAGCCTTCATCGGCGACAAAGCTGAAAATAAAAGTACATGCTCCGAACATTAAAGAGATGAAAGAAGCTAATGAAGTCCTGAAAAAAGCTGACAATAACGATCCGAAGGAACCCGACCGTGACATATGTGATGTCACAGACCAGCTTGACGCTGATAACACGAGCATGTTGCTTGAGTCTGATGATGATGATGAGGAAAAGATTAGGATAGATATAATTAAAGCTTTAAGGACGGAGAGTGTTAGGCTGTCCCCGGATGGGAGTGCATTGAATCCACAACAAGATCATCCAACAAAGGTTTTTCCTTATATTGGAGACAACGGACTGACGTGCATAAGGAAGAATTGTGTACCTTCACCTGGAATATATGATCCTCTGGTACCGGTTGATCCGGCCAAATTGCAGAAACTTAAGGATTACCTAAAGCCATTCGAGTATGACCCTTTAGACCTTATTAACTTGTTAATTACAGCTTGTTAACAGTATTTGTGTATATAAACTTGTGTTTATCTGTTAGGAATATCCCATTAGGCAGGGTAACAGACTTTGTTGATATCTATAGGGTTATCATCACCGAAAGAAAGCATTGGCTAGATCGAGAATATGGATGGTTGTTCGATGTTGTAAGTATTACTTTATGTCTGAGTTATTGTTGTTTACGGCTGAGTTATGATACAATATTATGTCTGAGTTATGCCACATTGCGGCTGAGTAATGATATATCATCTCTCACTTATTACAACATGTGTGCGCGCTCCTGAGAGTCCTCGGGAACAGGTTCAAGCGAGATCCCTGCCCATTCCACAACAAACGCATTGCGTTTATAGACACGTGGTTCGTCACTCTATGGGTTAAAGAGTATGAACAGTTCAAGTTAAAACCGAAGATATTTAAATTCAAAGACACCCCGTATGAGAACGTAGTTAACGGTTTGGTTCCAGTGGATCAACCGACAAATATGAAGTGGATACAAGATGTGGATCACTTGTATATTATTCCACAAACCGGAGACAATCACTGGGTGGCGCTGCACGTGGACCTGCGTAAGGGGCATATTGATTTCTATGATAGCATCGTGGTACAAGTAACCACATAAAGTGAATATAATATTCTGGAAAGTTGTAGGCCGTTTACGCGGATGATTCCAGCAATGATGAACGATCTAGTTCCTGCCACAATCCGTGAACATAGCTTCGAGCAGTTTACCTTCAGAAGGAGGAGTGTCTCCATGGTCCCTCAAAACGTACAAGTTGGGGATTGTGGCGTATACGCGTGTAAATTTGTCGAATGTCTAGCGCTTGGTTTAACTTTCGATGGCATATGTGATCAAAATATCCAGGCTATACGGATTAAGATGGCAGCATATATCTACGCTGAGGCACCTGATATGCCTGCATAGTTTCAATGATATATTCTATTTTCGTTGATACCTATTATGATATTATAATATTTGGATTTTGAACATATTATGTTTGTGGATGATTTAAGGATTTTACAAACATACTTACCGGCTGATTTATAGTCAAGTTACGGCTGGTTTGCTAATATCATCAATAACAGTGTTACGGCTGAGTTACGAAACGAACCCAACCTAACATACCCAAATTAATTATCTTTCTTCCCATCCATTGGATTTAGTTTTATCAATGGTTGATAATAAAATAAAGCATGATCCTTGTTTCTAAGAATTAACCAATGAGAAGCAAGTTCTTTGTTGTCTACACCAAATAAATATATTTGAAAATTAGTTACATGTGTTGTAATTTTTTATATCAGTTGATTTATAGTTTATGATTAAGAATTAAAGGTTTAGGGTTTAGGATTTAAATTTGGGAAATTAAAGTTTATTTGTCGTTAATCCAGTTACTACGAGTAGCCACAAAATCGTAGTTGCTTAGTGATACAAATTTTTGTTACAAATTAATGTTGTGACAAAAAACATAGCTATGATGACCAATTCTTTTAATGAGTATATAACTTGCAATCCTTAATGTAAGTTTGTATAGGAATGGAATCTAAGTCTTCACATGAATGTATCAAATATTCACATCTGCCATATTCGTGGTTTAGCCGAGTTATGCCATATTCGTGGTTTGACTGAGTTATTCTAACGACATGGCTGACTTAACGCAGATTCATTCGTGGTTTGGCTGAGTTATTCTAACGACATGGCTGACTTAACGCAGATTCATTCGTGGTTTTGCTGCGTTATTCTAACGACATGGTTGACTTAAGAAAGAGTCATTCGTGGTTTAGCTGAGTTATTCTAACGACACGGCTGAGTTTTAGTCAAGTTACGCCTGATTTATAGTCAAGTTTAACAATGGAATTCACGGGTATGCTAAAATCAAGTGAAATCAAAAGTCAAAAGAAAAGATGATCATAGCTAGATAAAACACCATTACATAGAAGTTCATAGAGAAGACGACAGTACAAAGAAGTTTAACAATGGAATTCACGTTCTGAAACCGACATCATCTGGGCCAAATTCCTCAAACATATAGACCAAATTATTCCACACTATCCTATTAATCCACTCGGGCTTATCGCCACCACGTGCCCATATCCTCTTCAACGCACGCATCTTGTCTCGGAATAACGTTCTAGCACACAAATTAAACTGCGTCCAAACGGTTGAAGTATGTTTTGGATCCCACGTGTATTTACGCTACAAATAAAGAAAAGAAAAGAAGTTATAAGAGTATAGAACCATATTAGGGATTTTTGTTTTAGTGTGCTTTATATCAAAAAATTGGTGCTTACCGAGAGGAGGAAAAACCATTGTGTCTTATAATGGACGGGAATCAAGCGGTACGTCGGCCACTCATGGTGCCAGTTGTGTTGAAGGATCTCTCCGATCGCGACATAGAGAAAGTGATTGAACTTGAACCACGTAGCAGTGGTTTTATCAATCTAGAAACCCGCACCAGGGTATAGAACAGGAAGATTCTTCCGATCAGCAGCGTTAAGGATCGCTTCAACATCTATGAGAAACTGTCCTGTGATGGGAGGAACAACGTCCATGTCGAAATGTTAAGAGAATGAGATGGAATATAAGATTTAGAAGAATCTAATATAATAAGAAAAAGAGATATGAAGAGGAAAGGCTGCGTAAAATAGGTTAACTTATGGTTTCGCGGCAAAACAACAGTGTTACGTCTGAGTTATAATACTTAATGGAAGACAAAAAGTTGCGTAAAATAGGTTAACTTATGGTTTCGTGGCAAAACAACAGTGTTACGGCTGAGTTATAATACTTCACGGCTGAGTTATTATACTTCACGGCTGAGTTATAATACTTAACGGAAGACGAAAGGTTGCGTAAAATAGGTTAACTTATGGTTTCGCGGCAAATTTACATTTGATGGCTGAGTTATAATACTTCACGAAATACGAAAGGTTGCGTAGATTAACAAATTAGGGTTTCGCGCCAGAGTTATAATGCTTCACATAAACATAAAACACATTAACCAACAATCATGTTCGCCATTACCAAATAGGGAAACGAAAATACATACCAACAATACTACGTCAGAGAAGTTATCGCATTATGCCCAACTTGTGTACATAGAGAACATGCGTGTTGCTTCGTAGGGCGTTTATTTCCAAGGGCAACTTCCAAAGATGATTTAATCCTAATTTTCTTGGGCCTTCCTAGCTGGTTTACAACAATCGGAGGCAAACACGGTTGGATAGTTACAATTTCAGGAACAGGTAGTGCTGTATCTGAAGGCATGATTGAATCAGCGTATGCGTTAACCAAATAACCACTCTTATAGTAAGGACTGCATAGAGATATACGAGACACACCCATATGCTCTACAGCTGCGATTGCATGGACGCATGGTATTTTTTCGTGGTCGAAACGACGACATGTGCATCTTTTTGCATCCACATTTACAACATGCAAATATGTTCCATATGTTACATGTACACGTAAAGCATCAATCGTTTGTACATCCATAAGTCTTGCTACGGTGAAACGGGCCTATTTGAGAGAAGAACCAAAAAAAAAAACGTTAAGGCAGATTTATCAAAATAATGTCTGGTTTATGAGCATTTGACAACTGACTTATGTAAACGATTACAGCTGAGTTACCTGTAACAGTTTTTCAACACCTCGTGAGAGCGTTGTTAGCTGCGATTTCGCATCCTCTCTCCGTTCAGCAAACCATCTGGTCATCATAGTCCGTATCGCTTCTAACAGTCGAACTATGAGAAGACTTTTAGCATTTGACAGTGCTTTGTTCATTGATTCCGCAATATTCGTAGTCATTAAATTGTATCTTTCACCCGGGAAATGAACACGCGCCCACATTCGGATACCAGCTCTTTGGAGGTATCCAAGTAGTTCAGGATGAAGCGCTTCAATCTCATTGAACGCCTCAGTAAAATCAGCCAGCCTAAAACACCTTGCCGCTTTTTTCACCAGAGGGAAAATATGTTTTCCTTTGAATTTCACCAAAATGTTCTTATACAAATGATAAGTGCAAATTCCACGAGAAGCCAACATATACACAACACCAATCCCTATTGACTTATGTATGTCCGAGATTATTGCAAGATCCTTATCGTCAGGAATAACAACTTTGAGTTGCGTAAAAAACCAACACCAAGAAACATCATTTTCAGTGTCAACAACACCGAAAGCTATTGGGAAAATCTGAAAATTACCATCCTGAGCTAGGGCTGTTAGAAGCGTCCCTTTGTAACTACCATGGAGAAACATACCGTCGACAACAACAACTTTTCCCATGAAAGGAAACCCATCAACACTCGCACCAAAAACAATGAACACATATTTGAATCTTCCACACTCATCAATTCGAAGACGCGTGACTGTACCGGGATTTGCCCGTCTTATCATGTATAGGTAAGAAGGCAATTCATTAAAACTACTCTCAGGAGTCCCCATATCGATCTGCCTTACAAACCTTAGCCTTCAATGTGACTTCCAATAATCCATCTGTTGACACAAACATATTAATAAATCAGCCGAAATGAGAATAACCCAGCCGTATCGTAATTATAAGTCAGCCATAATATATCAATAACTCAGCCGTAAAAAACCTATAAGTCAGCTGTAAACAATTCATAAGTCAGCCATAATGTATTAATAAATCAGCCGAAATGAGAATAACCCAACCATAACGTAATGATAAGTCAGCCGTCAACAACATATAAGTCAGCCGGAGTGTATTAATAAATCAGCCGAAACAATCTATAAGTCAGCCGCAATCAATCTATTACCTTTATACTAAAATGCTTATTGATAATTATTCCGACACTGCGAGATTTAACGGACGGACCAACGTCACCACGAAAGTCCCTGTAAAGAGCTCCCAAAATATCAGGTGTTGCTTGTCGGGATCGATTAGAACGTTCCGTCACAGAACATGTGTGTTCCGAATCGT
>JAHZTW010000001.1:356834790-356874126 GCA_020283515.1 Alliaria petiolata
TCCGACGTCATTTTTTAATTGATGAAGTGGCAAGTAAGCCACCAAACGAACACGTAAATCAACTGTCTTAAACCAGCCATCAAACAAAACTTTAAGTCAGTCGTAACATGAATACTATTACAGTAATTAAAAAACGAAAAAATGGCTGCCAAATTCAGCCGTTTAATGTCGTAACTCAACTGAAAATATTTAGCTCAGCCGTATCATTTAATAAGTCAGCCGTTAAAGCATGCTATTGTGGTAATTAATATTTCGCTACTAAATCAGCCGTAATTAGGCCGAGTTTTTTGTTAACCCAGCTCATTACGGCTGATTTATGACACTTACACGAAAATCAGCCGTAAAGAAGCAATAACTCAGCCAGCCGGAGAAAGTTAATTCAGCCGTGTCGAAACAATAACTCAGCCAAATTTTGACAAATCAACCATCGAGCTATAACTCAGCCGTAACTTATGGATGGGTTATGCTCTTAAGTCAGCCGTTTTCTCATAACTCAGACATATTTCATTAAGTCAGCCGAAACACCAGGCTGGGTTATACACGTAAGTCAGCCATTAGCTCATAACTCATCCATTTTCCTTAAATCAGCCGAAACATACCATAACTCAGCCGTCATTGCCGATGTAGCGCTTTACGGCTGAATTCATAAATACACTTCAGCGATTTCTGACGTGGCGGCGCGTTTTTTCTGATGTGGAATTAAAAAGTAATGGCATTCTTTGTAATTACGTTTTTTCCTATAACATGTAACAAGGACACGCTGGGTATGGAAAATATAGGCAAAATATGATAGTAATAAAAAAACATTTTGTATGTAACTGGTCATATCACCTAATTTGTATGATATCTGAGTAACTTTTCCTTTATTTATGCATAATTGAGCATTTAATTTATGAATATAATCTCTTTCTTTCTATTTTTTTACCAAAAGTATATCATACTAATTACTTTTTAAAACACTAGATTTCTTCCCTTATTTTTGTTTAAACTTAATTTTGTAAGAAAAACAATCATCAAAACATTCATATAGTAAAAAATATATAGGTTTTTTTTGTACATGTGTTGTAATTAGAATTTTAAAAATGAATATAAATTACAAAAATGATTAATAAATATGAGTATGTTTTAAAAGTCTCATATTGGAAATGAGGATGTGTTGTGTAGATGGTTCAAAAATAATTATAAAAATAACATAAATGATTAAAAAAAACTGTAAAAATAAGAAGCTTGATTTAATAGACATCCATATTTATAAATTTTTTTTTGGTTTAATATTGTTTGTTAATAGAACCATATAAATTAACCAAATAATATAAATATTTAAACTTCATCGCAAGTTAAAAGTATTATATAAAAATTTTAAATATTAAATTATATTATTCACATAAATATAAAATAGATTAAATTATTTTTACTTTAAATAATTTCAAAATCATATTTAATAAAATTATTTATAGATTTCTCACCTTGCGCATGGCGCAGGTTATCACCTAGTTGGTTTAAAAATAACAAGTTTTCAATTAAATTTAAACTTAGCACTTGAAAATGCTACAAATTTTATCAGAGCACTCATTTGAAAACGTAGAAAAGTACAAAAAGTAAATATTCCAAATCATAAAAAAAGATGATACATCAAAGGCACCTCCAAATTGACTGCAAATCATCTGCTCCTCTTTGATTGCTAAGCTCTAGATATTATTTGAGAACAAGGTAGAGTCGTAAGTATGTATGGAAATGCATACTCAATAAATCTAGATTATTCTGAAACCCAACAAATAGTATAAATATAACAATAACAATGAATGACATGTTGATGTGGTACCGACCTTGAAAGGATGTAGGGGTCTTGGTGTACAACCTCCTAGTTATAAATTCTTATAACTTCCCTATCATTAGTACCTATTGTTACTGTTACATGCATATAATAGTCGCATCACTCAACATTCGTGTCATGCTTTAACAAAAATAAAAATAAAACATTTATGTCATGACAATGCACATCTCAATTATCCGCATTGTGATACAAGTCTTATATAACATTACAATGTGCATCTCCGTTATCGGCATTTTGATGGGAATCAACTAATACAATGTGGCAAATTATGTCCAACGAAATTGCCGCACAAGTGCATTGACATATGTAGATGCAGCTGAAGCAGGAACTTGTGTTGACGTCAGGGCGTGTACCAGAAGGAACAACGGGAATTGGAAAGTTGCCGTATCGAAATGAAGCTGACTAGGCAAGGATCATTAGAGAAGATCTCTCGTATATCATTCTATATACGAAAGAGGCAACTTGGAAAAAGGAAGGACGTGACAAGGAAGTAGACCAAGCCTAAGTTTAGGTTTAGGTTACTAGTATATAAGGGTTAGAGATGCAAAGTGTTTAGACTAACACATTGAGATCAAACAGCTTATTACCGCGTTTAGGTTTTTCATAGAGAAAAGAGAGACTTAAGGTGAGTGTTCTTTAGATCATTAGATTCACGTGTAGTGAGATCTATTGAGGATTGTAGTTCGAACTTGGAATCGTTTGGAATCAATCTAGGTCTTTTAGAGTTGAGTAAATCCAAAGATTAGTGTAATCGTTGTATGATTAACTGATAAGATTCAAGTTGAATAAAAGCATTCGTCTTGGTGCTGTCCAAGACACATAATTCTGTTGGTGTTACGTTTTCTACTCTTATAATTGGTATCAGAGCAGACATCTGCTAAGGATTGTTTGTTCTTTTAAAATCAGGTGTGCTCTGGGAAGGAGTATGGAAAACATGCATCAGTTTGGATCAATGAAACCGCTGCTACTTGAGAAAGAGAATTTTGGCTGGTGGAAAGTTCAAATCAAGGCATTAATCAAGGGTATTTATGAAGATGCGTGGACTATGGTAGAAGAAGGATGGACGGCTCCAACCATTACAGATGAAGCCGGAGTGACACGACTTAAACTTAAGCGTGAGTGGACGGCTGAAGAAAAGAGCTGGTCAAAGTACAATTCCAAAGCTCTGTATGTGATTTGGACCTCTCTCACAAGAGATCAATTTCAGAAAGTACAAGGATGTACCACTGCAAAGGAGGCATGGAAATCCCTGCAGACCTCATACGAAGGAACCAGCAGTGTCAAGAGAAGCCGAATTGATATGCTGGCAACTCAGTTTGAAGGCCTCGCTATGGGAGATGAAGAATCTGTTGAAAGCTTTAGTGGAAAGCTAAAATCAATTGCAAATGAAGCTCTTATTCTGGGCAAAATATACAAAGAGAAGAAGCTCGTGAAGAAATTTTTGAGATGCTTACCAGAAAAGTTTCAGGCGCATTAGTCTGCTCTTGAGGTGTCGCTAAACTCTGATGAACTGAAGTTTGATCAGGTTGTAGGAATGATGCAAGTCTACGAACTTGAGAGGAACACAAAAGGAGTTGCTAAAGCAAAGGGATTGGCTTTTACGGCTACAGAGCAAGATCAGACTAATGTCTTGGAAGACAAAGTGAGTCTGATTGTGAAGAAGTATTTCAAAAAGTTTGATAAAGGACAGAGAAAAGTGAGCTTCAACTCTGGAAGAGGTGAGGTTGATCAGAAGAATGACAAACTATTTGGAAGATAAGAAATTCAGTGTCATGAATGTGAAGGGTTTGGTCATATCAAGTCTGAGTGTCCCACTATCAAGAAAAGAGAATATCTCAGGTGCACATAATGCAAGGGAGCCGGACATACCAAGTTCGATTGTGTGGGAACGTTCAGGAAGAAGGAGAAATCATTAGTGAGCATGGAATCTGAATCTGAAGATGATAGCGAGGAAGAAGGTGTTAATCTACTGAACTTAATATCATATCTCGGTGTAATTGACGAAAATGCAGTCTCTGAAGTGGAATCTGATAAGGAGGAAGATGATATAGCTGTTCTGTTTGATGAGAACACAATTCTATGTGAGAGTCTCATCAAAATTAAAGAAGAAAAAGATGCTCTACTTCAAGAAAAAATTGAGCTAACAAGAGTCTGTGAAAAACTGAGAATGGAAATTAAGACATAAAAAGAAGAAAAACAGATTCTTCAGGAAGGTGCTATCGTGCTTAAAGAAGAGCTTGAGAAAGAGATCGAAAAATCTAAGGAATTATAAGGACGCTTCGATGGTCAGTTGAAGAACATTAAGATGTTGAGCAAGGGCACATATGGTTTGGATAAACTTCTGACACTAGGCAGAACATCTAAAGGCAATTGGGGCTTAGGATTCCAACATGGTGAGACATCAAGCAATCACACCAAGTTCGTCAAAGGAAGTCTGATTCAACATAATGCCGCGACAAAAGGTGAGGTGAAACAGGTGTCTCATGATCTGAGGAACATACCAACTGAGAACCGAGCTAATATAGTAAGAGGAAAGAAGATGTCAAAGTTGGGAAATCAAGTTGATTCATCAGGTGAACAGACCAGATTTCCAACTAGAATACCTGCTGTTATAAGAGAAGAAGCACCTAAGTTCACAATCAGGAAACGGATATATGATAGTCAGGGACATCAGATATATGATATGTCTGGCTGCTACTACTGTGGACAACCAGGGCATATCAAAGCCTTTTGTTACAGGTTTTTGGAAATGAAAGACAAGATATGGAGACAGAGTCAGTATCACAGAAATCAACGGAGTCAACGTCAGGTTTGGATGGAAAAAGAGAAGCTGTACAGCTATGTGGCATACACCGTTGATGAGGATGTCTCAGAAGAAAAGGCCTGGTACTTCGACAGCGGTTGCTCCAGACATATGACTGGGAATCAAGAGAACATGACAACACTTGAAGAAATTACGGCTGGAAAGGTGCTTTTGGAGGAGGAGCTCGAGGGAATATCAGAGGAAAAGGTGAAATTTCGGGTCCTAACAAGCCAAAATTGATAAATGTCTACTTTGTGGAAGAAGTGAAGGCAAATCTGATCAGTATCAGTCAACTGTGTGATGAGGGTCTTTTCGTGACCTTTACAAGAACAGATTGCAAAGCATATGACGAACAAGGTGTTGTTAAAATGAGTGGAATTCGATCTGGTAACAATTGCTACATGTGGAAGCCATCAGAAGTTTGCATGTCTGTCACAAAGCCGAATGATCTGCAGCTTTGGCATCAGAAACTTGGGCACATGAATGTCAGAACAATGGTCAAGCTCGGAAAACAAGAGGTTATTAGAGGAATGCCAAAATTGAAGCTAGAATCCGAATTCGTTTGTGGACCATGTGCTAAAGGAAAGCAAGTGAAAGTACATCACAAAGGGATCCAAGAGATACAGTCAAAGCAACCTTTGGATTTGATCCACATGGATCTGATGGGACCAGTATAGATAGAAAGCATTGCTGGTAAGAAATACATTTATGTTCTGGTTGATGATTTCACCCGGTACACATGGGTAAGATTTTTGAGAGAAAAATCTGAGACGTTTAACAGCTTCAAGATTCTGGCGCTTCAACTGATAAATGAGAAGAAAACCAGAATTAAGTGTATCAGGAGTGATCATGGAGGAGAATTTTAGAACGAGGTATTTAACAGATTATGTGCCGATCAGGGAATAGTGCATCAATACTCAGCTCCTCGCACGCCGTAACAAAATGGAGTTGTTGAACGAAAGAATCACACACTTCAAGAAATGGCGCGTGCAATGCTGATAGGCAATCTAGTTGCGAAGCATTTCTGGGCTGATGCTATAAATACTGCCTGTTATGTGATTAATAGGGTGTATGTCAGAAGAGGAACATCTATGACACCCTATGAAATGTGGAAAGGTAAACCACCAACTGTCAGCTATTTTCATGTATTTGGCTGTGTGTGGTACATCCTAAACGACAAAGATCAGTTAGGAAAATTTGACTCAAAAAGTGATGATGGCATATTTCTGGGCTACTCAAGTACAAGTACTGCCTACAGGGTGTACAACAAAAGACAGGTGCAGGAGACAGTGAATGTTGTGTTTGATGATGCATCTACATTAGGACTTCATTTCAGAATGGTCGATACATAAGCTGAGAGGCCGACTGAGAATCTGGGTGAATCAGCTGAGCCCGATCAGATAGATTAAGAGTATGAATCAGATTCAGAATCAGAATCTGACGAGGACGACAAGCAAGCTGATAAGGACTCTGTAGAGCCAGCAAGAACTCATGTAGTTCCCAAACAGCACTCCAAGAAGGATGTTATAGGGGGTCTGTCTGAAAAACGGGTTACACGAGAAATAAAATACGACTAGAAGAAGATGGCAAATGATAATGTAGCAGTCATCAGCTTTGCTTGCTTTGTGGCAACATTTGAGCCCAAAGATCACAGAGAAGCACTTGTAGATGAATATTGGATTATTTCTATGCAAGATGAGCTTGAACAATTTGAAAGAAATCAAGTCTGGACACTTGTGCCAAGACCTGTTGCAGAAAATGTAGTTGGTACGAAGTGGGTGTTTAAGAACAAGATTGATGAAAATGGGAGTGTTGTGAGAAACAAAGAACGACTAGTTGCTCAAGGTTATTCTCAGGTGGAAGGAATCGATTTTGAGGAAACTTTTGCTCCTGTAGCCAGGCTTGAGTCCATCAGACTTCTGATAAGTATGGCGTGTTTGATGAAGTTTAAGCTACATCAGATGGATGTAAAGAGTGTGTTTCTAAACGGGATGCTACAAGAGGAAGTCTACGTTGAGCAACCTAAAGGCTTTGAAGATCTTGAGCATCTGTACTATGTATACAAGTTGAAGAAGGCACTCTATGGTTTGAAGCAAGCACCAAGAGCGTGGTATAAACGGTTAACCACGTTTCTGACTTCCGAAGGATATCAACGAGGAAGTGTAGACAAAACGCTGTTTATCTTTGAAAACCAGAGAGGATTAATGGTGGTCCAGGTATATGTGGATGATATAGTATTTGGAAGTCCGATTCAAGCACTTGTTGATGAGTTCGTGACTATGATGACTAAGGAATTCGAAATGAGTATGGTGGGAGAACTGTCCTACTTTCTTGGACTTCAAGTGAAACAGTCTGAGGAGGGTATCACCATCTCACAGAGTACCTATGCCAAGAATCTGGTGTCAAGGTTCGGGATGCACACATGCAAATATGCAAAGACAACCATGGGGACCAACACCAAACTGTCACGTGATGAGTATGGAGAAGATGTGGATCCAAGAATGTATCGAGGGATGATTGGGAGCTTGCTGTATCTCACTGCTAGTAGGCCTGATTTGTGTCTGAGTGTGGGAATCTGTGCAAGATATCAAGCCAAACCGAAAGTGTCTCATCTCCATGCGGTGAAACGTATCATCAAGTATGTAAAGGAATCTGGGAGGATACTGTTATGCTGATTGGGCTGGATGTCTTGATGACTGTCGAAGCACAAGTGGAGGCTGTTTCTTTCTGGGGAATAATCTGATCTCATGGCAAAGTAAAAAGCAAAACAGTGTGTCTCTATCAACTGCTGAGGCTGAGTACATAGCTCTCGGCAGCTGTTGCACGCAACTTCTATGGATGAAACAAATGACAGCTGACTATGGTATGACCTCTGAATCTCTGTTAATACATTGTGATAATGAGAGTGCTATAAACATTGCAAAAAAAAAAACCAGTACAACACTCACGAACAAAACACATAGACATCATACATCATTTTATTCGTGAACTTGTAGAGGAGAAACTCATTGAGATTGATCACGTGAGAACTGATTATCAATTGGCTGATTTGTTTACCAAACCTTTGGACTTTAATCGATTTATTTATCTAAGGAAGTCCATTGGTATTTGTGAAATCTAATCTGTGTGTGTGAGCTTGGATTGGTCTGAGACAAGAACAGGCACAGGAACATGCGATAAAGAAAAAATCATCATAAAGTTTTTTGTCTATGTGGTACTTGATGGAAGAGGGCTGCATGACATGTTATTCCGTGTTGACTCAGAACAGGTTAGTTATCAGAAAGCTGTTAGTTCATAAGACAAGGTGCTTGTGGGTCTGTTTGTCGAGGTTGTCTGAATAAACTCCAGAAAATACTAGCTGTATTAGCTTGAATTAAAATAAAAAAAAATAAAAAAGGGGGAGTTTATTCAGATAGAGTCTATGCAACTAACACCTATTGATCAAGAAAATCAAATAAAGGTTGGTGCTTAAACCGCTGTGTAGCTGAATCTGATGATCTAGATTTATGACAGATCAGATGATGGTTCAAAGAGACAAACAGGAACTCATTCATCAAAAATCTGTGTTCCATCAGCTGGCTGATGGCTCAAGGTTGAAAACTGTGAGGACTAGGAAGAAAGACATGTCAGTGTGAAAGCTGTCCATTAAGATCAGGTCTGAATTTATTTGGTATATTAAAATGTGTTCGCATGTTTCCTGGTGTGAGTTCTGGGCAAATCCGTTGATGTCTATCACAATCACACACAACAGATGCGAGGTATGATTTCACAGTGTTTTGGCCTTAATGATAGCTCTGAATATATAAACTCTGATGTGGGTCCCTCACAAGTTTCTGAATTGCTATGAGTCTGTCTGTTTGTGGCGTTAAATAATGTGATGTGTGAGTAGATTAATGAGCACTATTATCTTGATGGACGATAGAGATTATGTCATAAGTCTCTGCTGATGTGTTTTTGTGTTTTAAGTTCAAGTAACAGGAATGGTTACAACCCCATTATCAGATGAAGGCCCAAATTTGAAAGGACGTTTGCAGTTGGAGGGAATCTATTTAGGGTTTCGGAGGAGGGAAACCGAATAGTTATCCCAAATTTGAAAGGACGTTTGCAGTTGGAGGGAATCTATTTAGGGTTTCGAAGAAGGCATAAAGCGTTGGAAGACGACTCAGCTTGACAAAGGAAAGAATCCTGTTGAGTTTGATCTCACAAGATTCTACTCTGCTAAAGCCAAGGAGAGGTATGATTCGTTCATCACTCGTGATCTATTAGATGAGAGAATCATTGAGTTTGCTGCTGAGTATCAAGATGTAGAATCTCTGGTCCTTGATTTTGGACTAGCCAATACTCTAATTAATATCAAGCCATTTGCTAAGGATGTGAATCATGGAGTTTTGGGCACATCTATCTGTAGTTAAGGCCACATCAGTCGTCTGGGTATTCGGACGTGAGTACGAGATTTCGCCCGCCCACATCAATGCTCTGTTTAGTCTTGAATCGTTGGCAGAAGCTGCTTCAGTTGCTGAGATGAAGGACCTCTCGGATGATGACTTGGCCTGGTTTATGTCGGATGGCAAGACGCAACATTGGAAGTCCTTGCTGAAAACCCAGTTTGCTCCGGTTCAGTCACTACTATACATGATCTGCTGTTTCAACTGGATGCCAACGAACAATGCTGGCTATCCGCATCCTGCCAGGGCAAAATTGGTGTTCAAAGTCATGAACAAGATTCTTTTTTATTTTGGTAAGTTGGCATTTGATCAGATCATCTATGAGGCTCGCGATGGGGACTCAAAGTTCTATCTGCCATTTCCCAGTCTCATCTCTCAAGTGCTGAATCATCAAGCGCTGATTGCTCTTACTCCACATGGTGAGTTTGAAGCAATCAAAATTTACAAGAGGGTGCCTGTTGGCAATATAGTCAAATCAGAACCATCCAGGCCTATCAAGCAAGAAAGACAGCACTCTGACAAGCACGAGAGGACTCAGCATCATGCACCAATGTCCACAGATGCACCTGTCCGGACCTTGCAGCTTTCATCCAGAGATCGGCAAACCCTGACAGCTGCTGTCACAGTGCTTCAACGTCTACTTGCTTCAGGTAAGAAGTTTTTACTCTGCATAACATTTGCATTCTGTTTTGTGTTTTTTAACTTGATTATGTACTCAAGCAGGGGGAGAAGAGGATGACGAGGTTGAGGATGTGACTCCGGGGGAGTTTGTTTGATGGGGGGAGTTTGTTTTTTTTTCTGTTGTTTCTTTTTCAGTTGAAATTTTTTTTTGGGTTTGTTAGCACAAGCTGGTTGTACGTTATGCTTTAAGACTTGATGACTCATGGTGATAATGTTTTTTTTCTTCTCAAGAATTTGTCTTGGTGCAGAATGTGTTTTGTCTTTGTGCTTGTTTGTCGTAAATTGTCATTGTCAGGTTTTAGAAGCTGGGTTTGCTCGAGCATCAAATCAAGTCAAAAAGGGAGAGATTATAGATGCAGCTGAAGCAGGAACTTGTGTTGACGTCTGGGCGTGTACCAGAAGGAACAACGGGAATTAGAAAGTTGCCGTATCGGAAGGAAGCTGACTAGGCAAGGATCCTTAGAGAAGATCTTTCGTATATCATTCTATATACGAAAGAGGCAACTTGGAAAAAGGAAGGACGTGACAAGGAAGGAAGTAGACCAAGCCTAAGTTTTGGTTTAGGTTACTAGTATATAAGGGTTAGAGATGCAAAGTGTTTAGACTAACACTTTGAGATCAAACAGCTTAATACGGCGCTTAGGTTTTTCATAGAGAAAATAGAGACTTAAGGTGAGTGTTCTTTAGATCATTAGATTCACGTGTAGTGAGATCTATTGAGGATTGTAGTTCGAACTTGGAATCGTTTGGAATCAATCTAGATCTTTTAGAGTTGAGTAAATCCAAAGATTAGTGTAATCGTTGTATGATTAACTGATAAGATTCAAGTTGAATAAAAGCATTCGTTTTGTTGCTGTACAAGACACATAATTCTGTTGGTGTTACGTTTTCTACTCTTATAACATATACTTGCCTCATCATACGAACCGCACACTTCCCTTTTGTTTCTTTCGATCCTACTTTTGATCTGGTGAGAACCCAAGAATCACGGCACACGACTAAAGCCACTGAGTCCATTAGCATTTCTGACGATTAAATCAAAGTGTGATCATTTCATTCGGATCCTAGATAGGGCACTTATCTGCCCTATAGTACAATGTTGACCTATGATAAACATAACTTGTTATTGTGGTAACACCATACTTATGGATTAAGTTAAGCACATTTAATTTACATAAGTATACGAGCGTATAAGATACGAATGTTTGTATCATTGATCTTCACTTCCATTTGAAGATCAGTTTCGGGTCCGACCATGGACCTGCTACTTAATCACATTTTTAAGCTCAAATGGTGTTTAATCGGTTCTGTTCAATGGTTTAACGGAGTTGACAGAGCCAGTGTAAAACCAACAATTTTTGAATGTTTATGTATTAAACTTCTTTTAAATAGTCTGAGTATTTTTGGGGAGATAAAATAGTTGGTGTATTTTTTGTCCAAATTTTAAAAAGTTCGTGTATTTTTAAGGGTTTTTCCTTTAAAAAAAAACAAAACGTGATTAATCTACTAAAACTTCATTTTTGGTGTTTTATAAATTNTTTCTACTCTTATAACATATACTTGCCTCATCATACGAACCGCACACTTCCCTTTTGTTTCTTTCGATCCTACTTTTGATCTGGTGAGAACCCAAGAATCACGGCACACGACTAAAGCCACTGAGTCCATTAGCATTTCTGACGATTAAATCAAAGTGTGATCATTTCATTCGGATCCTAGATAGGGCACTTATCTGCCCTATAGTACAATGTTGACCTATGATAAACATAACTTGTTATTGTGGTAACACCATACTTATGGATTAAGTTAAGCACATTTAATTTACATAAGTATACGAGCGTATAAGATACGAATGTTTGTATCATTGATCTTCACTTCCATTTGAAGATCAGTTTCGGGTCCGACCATGGACCTGCTACTTAATCACATTTTTAAGCTCAAACGGTGTTTAATCGGTTCTGTTCAATGGTTTAACGGAGTTGACAGAGCCAGTGTAAAACCAATAATTTTTGAATGTTTATGTATTAAACTTCTTTTAAATAGTCTGAGTATTTTTGGGGAGATAAAATAGATGATCTCCATTAGTTTAGAACCTCATTTGAGGTTCTCATCAATTTAATATTAATATTTTAATATAATATAGTTATATGATTAAATTTTATTTTAAGAAAAAAGAATCAAACCAATAGAAAATGAGCAAATGTAACCAGAGGTTCTCATGTGCATTTGTGCATTTCAAATGAGAAAATGAGAACCATTTCTCACCGTCTCCCATTTTTTTCTGTTTTTCAATATTTTAATAATTAAATTCTATGAGAACTTTTTTATGGAAATGCTCTATAGGATTACATTCATTAAAGTCCAAAAAATATATAATAAGAGCCTACCTTTTGATAAAGATCATTCGATGAGATAAGTGAAACATATAAATGCAAAAACTCAACAATAGTGTTTATATGATTTGTCACGCACTAAATTAAATGCTTTTATTCACTAGAGTTTGATAAGTTAATTTTAGAATGATTACACTAATTTTGGTGTTGAAACAAGCTCCCAACCAGTAGGTGCAACAAGCTCCCAACCTGGGTGAATCAAGTTCACAACCTCAAGTTATTTTGAGTGCTCCTGAGCCATCAGTCTCATCAAATGAACAACGAAAACCACATGCAAAAAAAGCTCCACGAGGAAAGCCACTGAAGATTAGAAAAACAGGTAACATCGCACATGGTGTTGGAACATTGTGGAGTCCATTCACAGACATGCCTTTTGAAGTGTTCGGAAACCGATTTTATGATAGATCTACCTCTAATCCACCACCAGCAGAAGACTGAATTTAAGCTTAGCAGCTTTGTGATTTGTTGTTTTTTTTTTTTTTTTTCTAGTATCGGCGTTATTGTTGGGTTTTACCAACTAGTTACATTCTTGTTTTGTTTCAAGGTCTTTTTTGTTTCAACTTTTGTAACAACGTTGTACGTGATTGAACAACGTTTGGTTTTAACAATTTTGGTTTAACAACGTTGAATTTTAACAACTTTTGGTTTTAACAATCTCATAGAGATCAAACATTAATCATAAAGAACAATAACAAACCACTTCATTCATCAAACAAAATAGACACAATGTCTTACAACAACAATGATAAAACCAAACACAAGTACTAAGCAACAACGGTCAAAGCAATTTCCCTCTTCTACCACTTGCACATTGTCACCACCACTCCACGCACCATTGTAAATCCAATCGAAGAAGTAATAAGAACATTATGGAATACCCGACTCCTTTCATTCAAAATCAACACTTTCTGCTTCAGTGCTTCACATTCCTCACGAGTTTGCTTCAATTCATCAACTATGTCTTTCGGATTTTCCATATTACTCTGAACCTTATGAGTGAGTGCTTTTACCGAATCCCTCAACTTCATAATCTCCTCTCTTTGTTCCCGGATGATATCTCTTGCCTCGATCAATGCTTCATGTTGCCAACCGTGTGGTTTCTCCACATCAAACCAACGAAAAAAGTTACATGACTCATACCCGTGACCCACCTTACGCCCTGCACAACCATAGAACCTCCGCCCAGTGTTTGCATCAGTCTGAGCTCTCACAATCTTCGCTGACTGGTTGCAATTACATACAACACCTTTGTTGTTCAAGAACGAAACGGTTGATGAACTTGAACTGTCACTGCATTAAGAACATAGATGGCTACAAATGTTTAGAAACCAGAAGGAGAATTAACTCGGATTGAATGATTGGAACTACACTTGCAAAATCCAGAACAGCAAATCGCAAATCAAGAAGGAAAAAACGATTCTTCGTCAAAAGCTATCAGATGAATCGAAACAGAAATCACAAAAATTAACTCGGATTGAATGATTGGAACTACACTTACCCCATTTCGAATCCAACGCAGTAGTTTCTTTCTCGCGATTTAATCCCCCTCCTATCTCTTTAGTGTTTCTGGAGTTTTTTTTCTCAAGAACCCTAAATCCCTAAATCGATTTGGGGGTTTTAGTTTGGGGGTTTTTTTTTTTTTTTTCCTTTTTTTTTTTTTTTTTTTTTTTTTTTTTTTTTAAAATGAAAACAAGTAAAACAATAATATAATATCAAACACATTTTTAAAAAATTAACAGTCATTTACTGTTCCGTCAACGGAGTTAACTATTCCGTCCATTCATTTGGCGGCGCAAACTCTGAACCTAATTTGACGGTTAAAAGTGTAAGATTTTGTATCTTGATTGGTTAGAGTGAGAGTATCAATGTCCCATGGTTTAAAGTGCTAGTGAATCCTACTTTGGAGGTTTAAAATGCAAGTTTTGCAGATTTATCAATAAATTCTTAAAAAATTTATTTCAACTGTTTTTGTTTTCAAATATGACGCTTATGAAAAAAATATTTATATATAGATAACTATAAATACAATTGACTATTTTTAATTCATAAAAGGTTAATATTACGTAGTAAACTAAATATTAAAATTACAAACATCTTTATTCTATATTTGAGATTAAAAACTAACATTTTTTGTATAATCAATCATAATCTTATGTTGGTCTAGAGCATCTCCATCAGGTAGTCTATTGTCTCTACACTATTTAATATTAATATTACTAATTTAAATAATTAAATTAGAATTTATAAAAGAAAGGAGACGTTTAAATTAGAATATATTACCTGTATAGAGACGTTTTTTATAATCTCCCAAACGAGAAACGTCTCTAGTTTTTCCCTCTCTTTTTTTTTCAATTTTTCATTTATTAAATACTCTCATCAGATACGGCCGATAAAAAAGCTATGCGTGGTCTGCGATAGATGAACCAATGAAACGCTTTTCTCCCTCTAAAACTTAAAATAGTCACATCAGTTTGGCTGAAAATGACATCAATATGGAAGAATTGTGAAATGGAATTGGCTAAAAATTCTAACGTCATCATTTGGACGTCATCATTTGGGTTTGTGGAAAGGAATAAGCCGAATTCTGACAAAAAATAAATATTTTCATATTTTTAATGTTTTTATGTTTCTATGTAGCGTAAAAACCATTCTTCCACAAGTTATTTGATTAGTCCAATATTTAATCAAAGTTTCTGTTAGGACGATTTTACACGGACCAATCTCGTATCAACAAGTTATCATAGGCTCTATAATTGTAGGACGATCTCCACATGCGAGATTTGACTCGGAGCCGGATTATCATGTTGCATGGCTACCAATGGCACCGTAAGTATAAGCATGGAAGAGATCTACCTGGCTTAGATATTTGGTCAACTACTCTCTATTAATGATAGGCGATGGAACAAATCAAAAGAAAGTATCAACCAATGGTTAAAGAGGAGAAAGCTCCTTCCTTGGCCTTACAGCCTTACTGATGGTAACAATATGAGCGGTACTTTACCAGAGCGTTTAAAAGTCATTAGTGAAAGCATGTTTTATATATTATGGTTTTCTTGTCTCTATATACACCATTCTTTCGAACCCCAAAAATCATAAAACACTAAAGCTTGGAAATAGCCATTTATACACTAAGAAAAATGAAAATTATTAGCTATTCTCGACTTCTACTATTCTTGGCAGCCTTTGTAGGTGCTCTTGTTCTTCCCTCGAAGGCTCAAGACAACCCACAAGACTATGTAAATGCTCACAACCAAGCACGACGGGCTGTGGACGTAGGCCCCATACAGTGGGACGATAGGGTTGCAGCCTTCGCTCAGAGCTACGCAGACCGACTAAGAGGCGACTGCAATCTCATACACTCCGGCGGGCCTTACGGGGAGAACTTGGCCTGGAGTAGCGGTGACTTATCTGGCGTCAACGCCGTGAACGGGTGGGTTGACGAGAAGGCTAACTACAACTACCCTTCGAACACGTGCAATGGAGATTGCCTTCACTACACTCAGGTTGTTTGGAGAAAGTCAGTGAAACTCGGATGTGGTAAAGCGAGGTGTACCAATGGTGGAACCATCATATCTTGCAACTATGATCCTCCTGGGAATTATGTGAACGAGAAGCCTTACTGATGCATATACACAATAAACACGTGCATACATGCATGACGTGTATTTATATATAATTCAATAAAGAGCATCATGTGCAGGATGTGTAACAATATTTATAAAATAATATAAAAAAGAAGAGCTGAGTTTCCTAGAATATCCACTATCAACTTAAAAACCCTAATCAAAGATAAAGTATGGAGGCCTCTCTCCTCCGTTAGTAGATATCGGGTGGGCTTGAGGTCACGGTACCATAAACGACAATGGCTACAAAGGATCTTTTAAATCTAAAAAGACCTACAAGTATTTAGCAACTAAGCCGCGTTTGTATACATGGAACAACATTTTTGCGCTAAAACTGTTAAACTAAAACAGTTAATCATTAGAAAACATATTAACATACAAAAATATTATAGTACGTCATTTTAATATAAATTACCTAAATATTTATTTTCTTGTAATTAAACTAAAAAACAAACGAATTTACGTCCAAATTCAACATCTAAATGCAAAAGCAAGTGTAAGAAAACCAATATCTTTTACATCCAAATTTAACATTAATGTCGGCAGCTCGTACAATCTTCATAAATTTTAAAAAGAGATGAGAGTTGTAAATCAAAAATGGCATCGCAAATAAGTGACGTAACGTAAGTATCGGTAACATAAGGGTAACATTGAATTTATAGATTGCATGTTAACCAAGTCTTTTTATGTCCGTTGAATTTTCAAAAAGTTCTTGAAACTATTAAGGAAAGAATATAATTGTTTTAAAAGCGCAATCTAAGGTAACTAGGAAAATCTAAACTAAACTTAAACATAATTAAAGTAAAACACTTTTACGCCATTTTGATTTTTGACATAGACTCACAAACGAATAAATTCACATCCAAATGCAAATACCAATTAAAAAACGAACAAAATTGGATGTTAATGATATATTGTATATATATATATATTGTGTGTGTGTGTGTGTATATTTATACAAAAAAGAGAAACATTTTACAATAATATAATTTTTTTTTGTTGAGAAAGAAAATAATAGAATGTTAAAGATATATGATGCACGTGATTTTCCATAGACGTAAACGAAGCAGCAATTGGAC
Source organism: Alliaria petiolata (assembly GCA_020283515.1). NCBI lineage: Eukaryota > Viridiplantae > Streptophyta > Magnoliopsida > Brassicales > Brassicaceae > Alliaria > Alliaria petiolata. Next base: position 356,851,649 of record JAHZTW010000001.1, read on the forward strand.
TTCTATTGGGCTTGAAGTAGGCTTTGATTATTCCATGTTGACGATATCGTTTAAGTAAACAAGTCAAGATAGCTCTGTTTTTGTCGCTCATGGATGGTGGTGCTACGTAGTTGGTCCCATGCCATATCAATATGTTTTGTTTTCGGTTCATGTTGCTATCCTGTGGGTACACATGCATCATGGAAGAGACAATCGCAAAGTAACTCGGAACACCAGCATGGTGTTTTAAAGATTTAGATGAATCTTTAGAGAGTAAGGGTGTGACTGGCACAATATTTAGATGAATTTAAAGATTTTTATTACCTAATATCAATGATCGCAAATAAAGCAAAGAAAATAGCATTTGAAATTGCAAATGCTCATTCATTAATTCTGTTACATTTTATTCTCATTTAGATAACGTCATGCACATCAATTTTATCATCACATGTCACTAACTTCGAGAGACCATGACGTTACATTGCAAATTTTTACTGAACTAAGGCATTTTGTAACAAATCCTTAAACTCTACCCGTCCTATTAAAAGCCGCCCCGGATAAGTTAACCAAGCAGGCAGTGGTCGCTTAACTAGTTAGTCAAGAACTATGGTAAGTATCATTAGTTTTTAAAATCATATTGGAAATTCTTTCACCTCCTCTCCGGAACTGCCACGTTTACTGGGACACTTGCAAACAGAAGTAGTTGCTCTGGAAAAGAAAAAAAGGGGCCGTCCCCCGGGAATGAAGAAAGGGGCAAATAGCCCTCTCTTACAGACAGGAGCACGCTCAAGAGCAAAAAAGTTCAACAATGCCAGAACATCATAAAAAATAGCCAAAACTACACAAAGGAGACCTACCTCCACTGGCCGCCCTAAAGCAGGAAGAGCTAAGGGAAACCAAATCTCTGCAAACATCCCTGGACCAAGTACCACGTTGATCCCAACTTCAATAAAGAAGGGAGGGGATTTTCGGGTTCCCCCAGGTCCTCATCCTTAACAATTGTAGCATGGAACTGCCAGAGACTGGGGAATCCCGAAACAGTTCGGCGGCTAAATGGTATCCGGCAGGAGTTTTGATAGGGCTCAGGTTTTATCCTAATAAAAGTACTGCAAGTGCACAGCAAATGCAATCGTAGTATAAGGGGTATCGAAATCCCAAGGGAAGTNGCCAATGTGTATGCATGAAAATATAACCTAAATATATGCTAAATATGCAAAATATAGCATACATTTAAAAATTTAAAATTTTTATGATTTTTCTATGCCAATGATTTTTTCGTCAGCTTCTTGTTGGAGTTCATCATGGGTTTGAGCTTCATCCCTTGTTCCTCATTCCCTTGTGTGATTTCGGTGTTGATGGACTCCACATGTGTTGGTGCAGCAACTCTTGGACATGGAGCATGAGAACCTAGCGTAAAGTCAAACATGCTAATGCTCTCATTCAATCTTTCTTGCTGCTCCAAAAGCAACTTCATCATGTTGAGATTTTCTTCCTCATTAGAGATTTAGGAAGAATAGGCTGCTCGTTGCTCATACTCCATGTCCCAAGATTGGTATCTCTCACTATATCCATATTGATCCTCTTGAGCAGAATGTTCATCCATGAGTCCTCCTTGATAAGTGGACGAGCTTTCAAAACCGTGGTGGCTTGTGAGGTCCCAAGCCATCTCTCTCTCTTGATTCTCTAATAAAGCCTCAAACATTGAAGCTATATTCGAATCCATGCTTTCTCCCCTTGTGATTGTGCCTTGCAAAAAGAACAAACACTTGAAAGAAAGTTAGTAACCAAAATAAAAAATAAAAACCTAGTCTATACTAAGCTCCAAATCCTAGTAATTTCAGCAAACCCTAAGTTGGGAACGGCGCCAATTGATGTAGAGGTTTTTAAGCCTTAACTCAATCCTCAAACACACATGTCATTGTAGTATGTGAGGTGTCAATCCAGCTTAGGTGTGAAAAATACTAGGAATACAAGAGCAAAGTAAAGCCAAGTCAAATTCGGATTAAATGGAAGAGATAAATCAAAATAAACTAATTGCAGCTACTGAATAATTATAAAAACTATTTTAAAATCCCTACTGAGATGTTAACTAACTAGCAGACAACTTCTAGGAATTTAAATGAGACAACTACTAATTTTATAAATTCGAAAACTAAAAGCAGATAAATAAGGCTATTTCTAGCAACCTAAAGGAGCCAACTTTAAATCTTAAAATGAAAGCTTTTGAAACTTCTTAATTGATAAAGACAGATCTAAGGATGGAGGTTCATGCTTAGGGAAGTTAAAGTTCCGATCTTGGTTGACTAAAAGTAAATCTACACATTTATAAATGAGCTATCCTTAGGCCTAAGAAGCAAACTTTCCATGGTTTGTGGATAAGATAAGATCCACTCATCATTTATTCTATCCAAACCCATGGTTTGTGGTGGAAAAGAATGGTTGATGGAGCTGAAGCACATATCTTAACAATGGCCTAACTAGCCCTTAATAGCCACTATCATGGTCTTTAAGGCATACTAGTTCTTGATTTGGACATAAGAGATTTCCTAAGTTCTTATGAGACAAGGAAATCTCTTGGATCATAAAGCCTCTCTCAAGGTCTTTAACCATTTGATGCTCCAAACCAAGAAAGGATAAAGTTAAGAACAGATAATACCAAGATCTAACCTTTAAAACCTTCCTAATCACCTTATCCTTAAATCCTAAAGAACTACTCTTTAACCATATTCGAACTCCTCAAAATCATGAGATAAGAGGTGTTCAACATGATTAAAGTAGGAAGAAAGAAAGATAAAAGCTTAAAGAGAAGTACTTGAAATAAAAAATCAAAAGTATTTACAAAAATAAAAGTTTAAGGTTTTTTCTCCCAAAAAATGGAGGCTAGATCTAAAAATGGGAGAGACATTCCCCAAAATTTCGTGTATACCCTAGAAAATTAGGTAAAAGAGTTTATATAGGTCAAAAAATATTGGTCACCTCACTAAAAGCCAAAAAACATGAGTTGGCAAAAGTTTGAAAACCAAAGGAGAAGGAAGGAAGTTTGACTAGAGATCTAGTGGCTTGGTCGATCTTCAGCTCGATCTGTTTGTTGGATCTAGTGGCTGGGTCGATCTTCAGCTCGATCTGTTTGTTGGATCTAGTGGTTGGGTCGATCTTCAGCTCGATATGTTTGTTGGATCTAGTGGCTGGGTCGATCTTCAGCTCGATCTCTGCTTGTTGGATTTAGTGGCTGGGTCGATCTCTTTGTTGGATCAAGTGGTTGGGTCGATCTTTTTTGCTTTTCTTCAATTTTCCAAGTTCTCCCTTGACTCCCAACAACTCCTAAGCTCCTCTTTTAACTCCTTGTCCATGCTCAGCACCCAAGATAGCTCCAAGTACACCAAATAACCTGAAAACGATGCATATATGTAAGAAATATGCAATTGCCAATGCAAAGTGTCATATGACCTAAAATGGAACAAAAGTTACAATTAATCTAAATATGAATGCAATATGAATGCAAAATCTATCCTAAATGGGTGCTAAAATATTCGAAATTATGAGTATATCAGGCTTCTCGTGAGGGTACCATTCATTTCGTCTGAGACCTGCGCAGTAATATACCGGAGTGATTCCTCATGATTATCTGAATTTTCCGAGGTAAATATATTATGGAACTTTTGTGTTGCAACTTGCTCTATTTCTTCCTCGATCTCGACCTAGGACCCATTGGCAGCTTTAATTTTGGTTATACGATTTCGCGCTCTCCGCTGTTTGGTGGTGGCATGAAAAAATTGGTGTTACGATCACCTTCTTTTAACCAGTTAGCTCTGCTTTTTTTTGTTTCCAAAAAAACTCCTCGTCTCGAAAAGCTGTGCATAGCATCCATTTCAGATTGAGTACATTTTCGTTGGACATACTTTCATCTCAATTCTGTTTTTGCCGAATTGGTTGGGTTATCTTTCTTCCACTTCGAGAGCGCTTTGCGGCATGCTCCAATCTTGGAGAATAAGTCGAGAGAATCCAAAGGATTCTCACCTCCCCAACTCTTTTCTACCGTTTTGTGAAAACCATCTTTATCAAGCCAGCGCTTGTCGAATTTAAAGTTCCTATGAATACTGGTTTTGCGCGAAAGAATCCTCGCTAAACGGGGTGGTGATCTGAACCCCAAAGTTTTAAGTACTCCACCCCAGTGTGTGAAAATAAATCGTGCCAATCTTCGATGCACACCGCACTATCCAATCGGCATTGGACACGACCTGAACCCTAATCAAAGATATTTGTTTAAAAACCCTAATCAAAGATAAGTATGTAGGCCTCTCTCCTCCGTTAGTAGATATCCGGTGGGCTTGAGGTCACGGTACCATAAACGACAATGGCNCTTGATTGTTTAAATTCGCAAAGAGATTTGGAATTTAGGGATTTAGGCATAGATAACTTCTGCAACGAGAGTTGATTGGTTTTACCTTAGAGTTTCGAGTTCTAGACAGTTCTTAATAAATCCCTAATAGACTTAGATTCTGCATTCTTGGATTCAAACCTGATAATTATCCTTGCCTAGCGCCTCGTCTCCTGAACCTTAATCCATCTAATTCCGATTTATTACTTGCTTTAATTGCTTAGTTTTAAATTTCATTATTCGACCTAGCATAATCTAAACCTAGAAACCATAAGTGTAGCTTTAACTTCCCTGAGGATTCGATACCCCTTATACTACAACTGCATTGCTGTGCACTTGCAGTAGTTGATTATTTGGGTAAAACCTGAGCCCTATCATATAGTTGTTGTTGTAGTTGTTGTTGTATCCTCCTTGGCCACCCACGAAATTGACCACTTCTTCACACTCTTGAGACTCAACTTGATCATCACAATCTTCTTGATTCTTACCAACAAAATGCACATGCCTTTGAGTGGAGGACATGAGCTTGTCCATCTTGTCATGTAGAGACTTTATTTTTTTCTTGTGAGATTCATATTCATCTCCCCTTGGAGCTCTATCATAGTCCTCATTATAATTACCATCACTCAAGGCAAGATTCTCTACAAGCTCTAATCCATCTTCTACTTCTTTCCCTAAGAAGTTACCATTGCTTACGGTATCGAGAAGCATTCTTATATTTGGAAGGACACCTCTATAGATGGTGCTTAGTAGAGACTCTTGTGTGAAGCCATGATGAGGGCATTGCATTGTGTAGCCCTTGAACCTATCCCATGCTTCATTGAAAGATTCATTATTCTTTTGAGTGAAACTTGAGATGTCATTCCTCAACTTGGCAGTCCTTGAGTTGGAGAAGAACTTAGATAAGAAAGCCTTCTTGCATTCATCCCAAGAGGTGATGGTACCTTGAGGCACGTTTTTCTCCCATTGCCTTGCTCTATCCCCAAGAGAAAAGGGAAATAGTCTTAGCTTGAAAGCATCCTCACTCACACCATTCATCTTGAACAACCCACAAACTCTATCAAAGTTATCCAAATGATCAAGTGGATCCTCCATTGGCAAACCATGGAACTTGTCTTGTTGAACCATGGAGATGAAAGCTGGCTTGACCTCAAAGGTGTTGTTGTGAACTGGTGGAGGTTGAATACCATATCTATTTTGATGAATATTTGGAGCATCACCAGCCCCAATAGTCCTTCCTTGTCTAGGCGCATGCAAGGGGTTTTCATTGCCCCTTGGTGCTTGCTCATTTCCATTATGAGGAGCATGTGCATGCGCCATGTGTGGAGCATTTTGATCCCTTTGTTGCTCTTCCATTCTCAACATTTATAACCTTGTAGCCTCCCTTCTTGCAATCCTAGCAACCCTTTCCAATTGATCAATCTCTTGAAAGCCTTCAAAGTTGTTGCCTCCTTGTGATCTCAAATGCATTCAAAGGAAAACTGAAATTTAGAAAAGTAGATGGTCAATAAACACAAAAAGATCACTTAGTCTCAAACCAAACTCAAATCTTAATGATCAATCAATCCCAATATGGCAACGGCGCCAAATTGAAACAAGAGTTTTTACTCTTGCAAGCAATTCCTCAATTGCTCATATCATTGCAATATATTGAGGTATCAATCCATCTTGGGAGATGATGCAATAAGAATACAAAGTTAAGCTTAAGTTAAGCTAAAATAGCAAATGCAAGTCACAAACAAGTATTGAAAGCAAAGCACAAACTAAAATAGACACTACTAGAGCAATATTATGAAACTAAGCCTTAATTACTACTAATCAAGATACTAAGCAAGGATTACTACTAAGCAAGATTAACAAAATACTAAAACGAAACCTAGGGATGGAATCATTGATTTGGGCATCTAAATGGCAAATCTTGCAATCATTTAAGCAACTAAACAAGTCATATCTATGCCTAGAACACTAATAAAGACTAATCCATGGTGTGTGGCACTAATCCCTTTACTAATCATCTTAATGAACTAATGATGTGTTAGCATTAAAATGATGAGCAAGCATTAATTATAAGTCTAAATGGCATGATAAACACCCTAGGCAACTAATATCTTAGGCTAGGAATGTAAATCTCTTATTAAGTTGGTTCAAGCATTTCATCAAACACTTGGTGGGTGTATGAAATGCCTATGATCCAAAATAGCAAAGATTAGCTATTTGGCATTAAGAACTACTTAATAAGAAGAGAAATGGAAGAATCTATCCTAGATTGCAAGATTGAACCATTAGAAAACCCTAAATCTAACCCATCCCTAAGTTTCTAGAGAACTACTCACTAATCATACTTAAACCTATCAAATCAAATATTAGAGAAAGGTTAAACATGATTAGAGAAAGATTAAACAAGAGATATAAGAAATATATTGCATTAAACTCAAAGATTCAAGCTTAAACAAAGTATTTGCCCAAAGTGGCTAAAAGTTTAAGCTAAGAACAAGAGAATAAAAGTTAACGGCTCATTGGGATAGATGTATATGAAAAATACCCCCCCCCCCCTAGAAACGTATAAGAGGCTAACATAAAAAATTAGGTCTAAAGAGTATTTATAGGAGGGACACATAAAGAAGACAAAAGAGTTTTTCTGGGAGAATTTCGACCAAACTCGTCGAACCATCTCGTCGAACGGGTCACCAAGCTTCGATCCATCTTCACGCGTCTGGGAAAGTTTCGACGTAGTTCGTCGAACGCCTTGGCCGAACCGTCGTCCTGGAGGAAAGTTTCGGCCAGCCTTCGTCGAACGGGCGTCCTGGAGAGAAGTTTCGATGAGCCTTCGTCGAACGCCTTCGTCGAACGGGCGTCCTGGAGAGAAGTTTCGATGAGCTTCGTCGAACCTGCTCATCGAAACTTCTTCAGGATTCTTCTTCTCCATCTTTTTGGCAACTTCTTGCTCTTCCAAGTGATGTGCCATTCCTTTCCAACTCCATTGTTCCCTCCACAGCATCCATGTTACCTGATCAAGACTCCAAATGCACCAAAACATGCAAGGACTATGCAAAAACACTCTAGGACTCTAAATGATACAATGCAACACAATGATGCTATATTAGGTTCCTAAATGATGAGAAACTTATACTAAATGGATGCTGAAATCATGCAAAGTATAGATATATCACTCGGCCGAGGGGTTTTTGATTAGCTGAGCATTTATCTCCTCTAAAATCATAGGCTGTAGTGCCTGATTGATGATGCTAGTGTTATCTTCACCATTGGATCTGAATAGGTCTTGGTAGTAATTCACAATGACCCTTGATATTTTAGCTTCTTCGTAAATCGCTTTCTTTTCTTTGTCTTCAATTAATGAGAATCTATTTGTAGTGTATCTTCCCTTAGTAATAGCATGGAAGTAGCCAGAGTTTATGTCCCCTAGGCTTAGCCATAGCGTTCTGCTTCTCTGCTTCCAATATGCTTCCTCCTCCTTATAAGCCTGTTTTAAATTTCCTTTGATTTCTGTCAGGAGGGTTTCATTGTGTTGGGGATCAGTCATTGCCTTGACCAAAGCAGCTTGGATCTCTTCAATCAGTTTTTTGCTGTTAAGGTGTTGGGTTTTTCTCCACTGCATTATTGCCCATCTGACTCGAGATATTCTTCTCTCCACTGGTAAGTTTTTCTCTTCTTTCCAGGTAGTTTCTACGAGGAAGTTTAACTTCCTCATTATCTCTTAGTCTTCGATCATATCTAAACAGTCCTTTGTTTCTCTTTATTTCAGGTTCAAAGACAGAGATGATAGGTCTATAGCCTGAGCCTTCGAACCTCAGATACTGGCATATGGCCGTAGGAAAAATCTCTGCACAAGAGCTGTTAACCATTGTTCTATCCAGTCTGCATCTGACTGTCTGTTGGTCTGCTCTATTGGCCTTCCAAGAAAGCGGATTACCAGAGTGGTGGAGGTCATATAGGTATGCTTCAGAGACAAACGACCTGAAGTCCACAAAGGAGCCTTCTGGCCGTTGGGTGCCTCCTGTTTTCTCGGTGTCTCCGAGAATCATTCAAATCGCCCGTTACAAACAGGGGGTGTCCCGCGCCACGGCTAGAGCAACCAGAATATTCCAGGTTTCTTTTCTTTTATTCTTGTCAGTTTCTCCATACACAAACGTTGCATTGAAACTCTTTCCTTTGTATCTGACCCTAGTGTGGCAATCGATCACTTGAAGACCATAATTCATAGATCGACTAATAATTTCTACATTTTCGTTGTTTTGCTACTTATCTCTTATTATTAAAAAGCCTATTTCACATCTATTAAGTATTTTTTGTAGTTTTTCAGCGAATCAACTATTTTTTTCCAACCTATTTGAAATTATAATGATGGCATAAGTAAAATCAACGTGAAATGACATGACACGATGACAATAACACGATGACTAATCGTGACACTCCCTTGGAAGTTGGAATAGAAAACCTTGGCCATTCGATGAAGGAGAATACCGAGAAGCTTCCACCACTAGAAGCAACGAAAGAGAACTCTTCCCATATGCCAGCGAGGAAGGATGGCACATACAGAGAGGGTGGGCTTCAAACACCCATCCACTTTATACAACTTATGAATTCTACGCAGATATCATGGGACATCTGTGCAAGGAACCATCAAACCCCATCGACGGTGGAAGATTCATTGCTATCTAAGGGTGGAAACACTTAGGGTTTGAAAATTCATGTTTCCAGAAGATGTAGTGATGTTAAAACGGGCGGACCACACTTGTTTAACTTTAGATCCGTTTAACTTTAGATCAGCCAGGCTTAAACCGACCCGTTTAGATTTTTTATTTTTATTTTATTTAATTATATATTAGTTGTTGTGATAATATGTATGTTATGAAATTAAATCACATGTTATATTTTAATTTGTGGAATTTTTATGAAATTAAATTATAACAAAAAGAATCGATTTAATGTCTAAATCTACAATATTGCATATTTAATGTCTGCAGAAAACCCACAAAAGATGCAATAAACAAAAAGGTAATGCAAAGTCTGAAACTTGAGAAATATTCTTCTAGATTCAACATCTGTTTTCCCTGTAAGAACCCCAAAAATGATTAATATCGAGATTGCAAACATAACAAGCATTTATAAAAAAGAAGTTTTGAACACATGAAAAGAGAAATAAAGTTAAGCACATAGAAATACCATTGTTCTCGTCGTGAAAAAAAAAAACAAAAAAATACCATTGTTCTCATGGCACGCTTGAATCTTCTGTTCTTGATCCTTCTATTTCTGAGCTACTCGCCGTCTTTCTAACACTTTCAATGTCAGGCTCATCAGCATCCTTTATGGTACCTACAATTTAAAATGTTAATTAAATAAAAAATCATTTAACTATAAAATTATTTTTGTGAATTTTAAAATTTTACCTCCATTTTCAAGCATAACCACGTAACCAGTTGCGGGTGCAAAGTAAAGGTTGAACGTTCTTTGGGAGCAAGCGGTTTTTGTATGGAGTCAAAATCTAACGTTCAAAGCCTTTTAGCAAAAAAAAATCTGACGTTCAATTCTGAAAACTGATTCTAATGCTACTATAGTAATTAACTAAAATGGTGAGCAAATCACTTGCCATCTCAACTAAAATGGTGAGTTTGATTGGTTCTTCCGCTAACATCCGCAAACGCAGCTTTTACGGGTGGTAGCGGTTGCTGGCGTTTGGCAACAATCACGCAAAACGCTTTGTACCGCTTTTTATCTCTCAAAATCAAAAGCTTCATCCAGCTAGCGTTTGCGGTTGCGGCGATTGCGGGTGGATAATTAAAAAAAACCACAAATATAATTTAAAATCAAGATATATATAATATTTTTTTATAAAAATAAAATTTGAATATTATAATTAAAAATAAATAAATAAATTTGACACTTTTTAACTAATATTCATTAACAATCTTTCATAATTTTATATGTATATAAGATCTATAAACTCTAATTATTTTGTTAAATTTTCTCTCCATCACTAAAAGTATCTTTAATGCAGAGACCTTTAAGGTTTCTTAATTTTTTTTAAAAAGAAAAAAATGAGGTGGCAGTAGAATCGACTCTCTGCAAAGAGTCGCTAGAATCGACTCTTCCTCTGCTTTTTGACACGTGGCGAGATTTGATTCGTCAGATTTTTTTTTTCTTTTATTGGCAAAAAATTATTTTTTTTTATAAAAAATCGTTTTTAATATTAAAAAATTATAAAAAAACCCCATGTGAGGCTCTCTGTTACTGATGCCCTAATATATCTAACAAGTAAATTTCTTTTCATCTAATATCTTCATACAAAACAAAAAAATTTCTCTATTGAAAACACAACTTTCATCCAAACTATAAAAATTAAAAAATAAACATAAGTATTATACACATACGATTTTTATAATTTTTATAATTAATGTTAATTAATGATTTTATAGTTTTTTTATAATAATATGGTTTTTGATGTTTTTTATAGTTATAAAATATGCTTATATTGTTAATTTATTGTTTAACCGTTATTGCACCCGCATGTTAACCAGTCGTAAATATCCCGCAAACGCACCTATTTTCAACCGCTATACGAGTCGTATAAACTGCTTAATAACACTGTTAACCGCAAACTCCCACAACCGCAACTGCAATCGCTGCGTTTAAACCATTCAGGCCCTAAACTCCCGCAAGTCGATGTTGATTATCCTTCCAGTACCCTAAAAGATACAGTATGTTGCATGAGACAACTGATCCAACCAACTATGTAACATAATCTATTATATAAAAGTTGGTCAACTCTCTCCCTCAGCTTGACACGTTAGGGTTTGAGAGAGTGACACATTGCATTCATTATTTAATTTTCAAAAATTCATTTTATTTGTATTAAGACTTGCACACATGAGAATTCGAACCCACAATCCACTCAACATTAGACAACTATTTTATCCATTAGGCTATAAGTACTACTTGACAATCCTCTCTAAAAAATTGTGATATTGTCTCTATGTTCTACACATTAAATTCAAAGCATTTTTTTTAACAATTGGAAGCATTTATATGGGAAATACATATTGTATGAACACATATGGACTTTAATTTTGATAGTTTTATATGTAAATTTAGATTTTTGAATTGAGTCAAAATTTTGGATTTCTGATTAATGAAATTTTTATTTATTATGTTCATGTTAGTTTTTTATCCGTTCATAATTAATTATATGGAAAAAATATTTTACGCATTAATTTATTTCATTTCTCCAAAAAACAACCTCTTCAATTTATCAAGCCGTGCTTGTGAAGTCAGTCGTATCCGTGCTTGTGAATTGGATAGATGAAAACCCCGCATGGATGAAATATATAGAAGGGGTAACATTTTTCATTCATCGATTTCCAATCACAAGATTGTGATCTTACTCAAATGTCAAATCAAAATTTTGCATCTTCTAACAAGTTTGATGAATATCGTTTAATATGCGCCTCAGAGAGGATGTACAAATCCCCTTCAATTTTTCTTTAGGTGTATGGTCTAATATTTGCTTATAATATTATACATAGTGAATTCGAATTGCAATCGTATGTGAAAATTGATCAAAAAAGATATATAAATTGAAATTAATCAAAATTAATATAAGGATAGAGATAAAACTCATTTATTCAACTTCAAAAAATTTAATTTAAAAAAAGAAATATAAGCTATAAATACGACTGTTTAACTTTATGGAGTTTGTGGAAATGTAACAAGTTGTGGAGGAAGACGGAATGACTCTTTCTGTCTTCATTCTTTTCATATTTCGTACGTGTGAGTTTTAGTTTATTTTAAAAATAATTTAGACTTTTAATACCTATCAAATTTGGACTAAACTTCCTTATAGAATCAAACCACACTTAATGGATCACTATTTTTGCTTTTCCATAACACAACAAAATCATTTACAAACAAAAATTGTATACTTTTTAAATATAAATATATAATGGTTGAATGTATCAAATTATAATTAATTTTGATTGTTGTGAGCATAAAAAATTTACGATATATAAATTAGATATTTTTGAAAAAAATATATAGAAAAAAAATCTGCGCGTATGCGCATATATTCTCCAAGTATAAACAATAGATGATCACAATACTGGAAATAACTATCAGCTTTTTACATTTTTCCTCTAAATTATTCAGTTTACGAGTTTTTGTTCCAGTAAGTTTGAAAATTTAATTATTCCACTATTCATCAAACATATCAATCAAGTTATATAATCATTTTCTCTCTACTAAAATACATCATGTGGTGGTATTTCAAAACATTTTACATGTGTATTCCACTTATATTTTGTATGCTTGTGCCATTTGACAATAAAAAAAAAAAACGTTTGAGCCAGGTGGAAAATAAAAAGGCCCAGCAGTAATGGGTATAGTCGGAGAGATTGCAGAGGAAAAACAAATTCCCAAAAAAAAAAAAGGTTCTAAGAATCTTCGGAACGAAACCATTTCACCTAAAATCTCTCCGTCTTCTCTTCTCTATAAATATTTTGCTTCTGATTAGAATTTAGAAACCCTTTCTTCCACAATTCTCAATTTCGGATTTTTCTTTCTCTTTGGGTCCCTTTCCTCGACTCCTCCGTTAAATCTCAGTCTCTCTCTTTCTTCCCCGATTCTTCGTCTTTGATTTGAGAGTCGAAATCATCTTCCTCTCTCGTTATCGTTCGCTATTTTGTTTTCGCTTTCGGCGAATCAGTGACCTAATCTGCCCGTTGCGTGTAAACGGAGAAATATTCTTCTTTTATTTCGTCTTAATCCGAAATTGATGCCGCGAGATTGAGTCGAGGTTTTGGTGATTGAGTCGAGGTTTTGGGGTTTTTTTCTGGAAAGGATTTTGAATAATTAGGTATGCGAGTGGAAGATATGGTGCCTCAGGGAAATGAAACAGACGACGAAGTGGCGCTTGATACGGCGTCGTTTGAACAAGTCGAGCAACAGCTGCAGAAGAAACTCGTTATTGGGTATGCTTTGACGTCTAAGAAGAAGAAGAGTTTCTTGCAACCCAAGCTTGAAGTTCTTGCTAGGTACGCTGTTAAAACCGTTTCTTCACATTCTCATCTTTCTCTATGCCCAAAGAACAATCAATTGATGAAATTGTTGGAATAATCGTTGATTGGAATTATATATCGTAGAAGATCTTTACATTTGATTTGTTCTTTTAAAGAATTTCTCCTACTTTTGGCGATTTTTAAACAGATTGTTGTTGTTACTGTGTATGATCAGTTTGGTCGATTGTACTGTGCAGGACAGTGTGACTTTATATTTTGGTTTGATTTTCATTTGCCATGGTTTTGTCCAGTGTGCTTGCACTAGTATGCTTGTGGGATCAGGAATCTCTTGTTTCTCTGGGAATATTCCTTTATATAATCCTTTGGGATTAGTTCCACTTGGAGGTCAAAATGTCTTCAGGGCTTGACTTATGATTTTAAAACTTAATTATCTTTTGTCTCACTTACTTTTTCTCTTGCTCGGAAATCTTCTTAGCTACTTGTGTATACTAGTCAAATCAGTAAACAGTTGTTTAGTTAGAAACCTCTCAAAAGAAAGATTTGGTTAATAGTGATTAATTTTGCTGATCAATAGGGATAAAGAAGTCTTTGCTTTTCTTTAACTGCTGTTGAGTCTTTGCTTTTGCTTAGCTTTGCATTAGCTTTCTTAATTCTTTCTTCTTTTCCAGAAGCATTTTTTTAAAGAAGATGCTGACATTAGCTCTTGTTTGTGTTTATAGGAAAAAAGGCATTTCCTTTGTTTCCATTGACCAGGACAAGCCACTCTCCGAACAAGGGCCATTTGATGTCGTTTTGCATAAGGTTTGTGTAGCACGAAAAATGTCTTTTTTGCGCATCTATCCTTTAGTTGTTGGAAAGTTTAGTTTTCCTTGGAATCTAATGGACTGTATATGATTCTTCGCTTGCAGTTGCTTGGAAATGAGTGGCACGATGTTATTGAGGTTCGACAAACTGTCTTCCTTTTATGTAATATTTTCTTCTTCATGGAGTTCTAATCCATTTCTGTGATTCCTGCAACTATCTTAACAGTCAACTGAACAAATAGAAAAAGCCCTCGTTTAATTTGGAGATTTAGAGCAACTTGGTTCATTATTCAACTGAAGTAGGATTAGTATTAGATAAATGAGTGATATCATGTTTGAATAGTACCATCAAATCTTCTGTTCGGCAACTTACAAAAGCAGCTTATGTTTGTGCCTTTCCTATCTGCGTTTCTAGGAGTACCAGCAAAACCACCCAGAAGTAACCGTGCTTGATCCTCCAGGTGCAATTCAGCGTATATATAATCGACAATCAATGCTCCAGGGTATTGCGGACTTAAATCTCGCAGAATGCGATGGTAACTTCTATATGACAGCTGCAATCCTCATTTATTCTTTAGAGTAAGAATCTCCAATAATTTTTCATGAAATGACATTATGGTTTCTTTGTAGGCATGATATGTGTTCCAAAACAAATGGTTGTCTTAAAAGATACAACATCTAGCGCTAACGAAGTTGAAGAAGCCGGTCTAAAATTTCCACTAGGTATAAATACTTGGATCTATAATTTTCATTCTGAATGTTCTTCCTCTCAAATGGCTACTGTGTATTAATTTATGCTTATGTTTGTATATCCTGGCAGTTGATTAAAGCTTCTTTTTGTTTACTTGTCCAGTTGCAAAACCACTTTTGGTCGATGGGACTGCAAAGTCACATCAGTTGTTCTTAGCCTATGACCGTCTCTCGCTTGCAGAACTTGAACCGCCTTTGGTTCTTCAAGAATTTGTAAATCATGGTATCGGGTTTGATTACACTTGTGATATACTGCTTGCTTGAATCTGCAACGCGATCTTGACACACTTTTATGCCTCAAGGTGGAGTTCTCTTCAAGGTTTTCGTTGTTGGTGATGTGATAAGGGTGGTCCGACGATTCTCTCTACCAAATGTAAGCAATGTTGAAAAATCCAAAGTTGCTGGTGTATTTCAATTCCCAAGGGTATCATCTGCTGCAGCTTCAGTTGACAAAACAGACTTGGACCCTCGTGTTGCTGGTTAGGATTCCCGCCTCTTCCTATTTCTATACCTATTGTATTGGACTTGTATGTTTATGTGTTAGTTGTTGCTGCAGAGCTACCTCCAAAGCCTTTGCTCGAAGTGCTTGTGAGAGAATTACGAAGCCGATTGGTATGATACATTATGGTATGAATCTATAGCTGTTTCCTATTGTAAGCGTCTGATTTCTGTTGTGTTGCTGCTCGTAGGGACTACGGTTGTTCAACATAGACATGATCAGAGAACATGGGAGCAAAGATGTGTTTTATGTCATTGACATCAACTATTTTCCTGGCAAGTTCTTTTCTTTTTTATTTATGAAATTCTCTGTGGTGTGGCTCAATCAGATAATGTCAATGTTATTGATTTGCGGATTCAATTGCAGGGTATGGAAAGATGCCGGATTACGAGCAGGTATTCATCGATTTCTTCATGAGCCTGGCGCAAGCGAAGCATAACAAGAGATAGTGTGTGAAAAGTGGAATAGAAAGTGATATAAAACTCTTGCCTTCTGCAATATTATTGTGTTGAGATGACAGAGCTATGTACAGAAAATAGCTTTTCCATGTTGCTCGTTGTAGCAGATAAACAAGTTTTGATTAGTGATCACATACATCTGTTCTGCAAAACTGATTTTGACACTCTCCTTTTACCATTCACAGCATGTTTCTTTTTAAATTTGCCGGATTTTCTTTTTTTATCTGAAAATATCTTGAAAAAAAATTCCGTGAGAAAGCAGTCCGATTAGGGAAGGCTTTGGGTCTTTAGTTTTAGGCTTTTAGCCTTTTAGGATGGGCTCATTTACTAGATTGCCAAGACTTTTAGCAAAACTGGCCAAAATGCAATGTTCAAAATCAAATGAAGAAGTTTGATTCATCCACCATGCAGTCGTAACATAAAACACACTACATAAACGTGACTCTAAAGAGTTTGATTCAACAACCACAAAGAAAAAAAAACATATAATATAAGGAGAAAATTACATTTAAACACACTTTTTGACTTACATATTACATAATAAGACACTAAAGAAATTACTAAGTTGTGTTAATGTGTTAATGACTAGTATAAGTCAAGAAATTACCAAGTTGTGTCTGGGCCATGTCCTAAAATGCATAATGTTTCACCGGTAAAGAAGAAAACACATAATTTGTCTCTTTTTTTTTTGAGAAAGGGTTAAAAACCATATAATTTTAGTAAACACAAATTACTAAAATATTAGAAATGATGATACTAATTTAATGCAATTCAAGATAAAAAAACGAATGTAGTACTAAATTCAAATTGTAGATTAAGAAACAAAACAAAATTGACTATCATTTGGACAGAATAAACGGTTATAAACGCCGATGAGGGACCTAATCTCCCCAGGCTTGTGAAGGGGACAAGGACGTAACCAAGTCATCTTTACTCCAACAAGTGAACATATGCAAGGTTTTCTAAATTTCTCTAATTTTATAGGAGATCTGAAACCAAATATTATAGTGATAGATAGTTTATTTTATTTTGACTTTTGATAAAATAAGATACAAGCCTATCACCATAAATGTACCACCACAATTACGCTTGGGCGTTCGGGTATTCTGATCGGGTTCGGGTTGGGTTTCACGTAAATAGAATTTTGCAATTTTTACCTGTTTTGGAACCATAGAGTTTCGGTTCAGTTCGGTTCAATTTTTTTCGGTTCCGGGTCGATTCGATTCTTAAATTTAAGAACCGATAAATACCCGATTTTTTGTGATATGGTTCGGTTTGGGCATTTATTACCGAAAACCTGAAAATATACCCGAAAACACTAAAATATATTTGAAACCTCAAAAATATACCCCCTGAAATTATATCCAATAACCCAAAAATATATCCGAAAACCTAAAAAAAATATATCATAAGGCCCGAAAATATACATGTAATACACAAAAGTAACTAATATATTTAATATTTTGGGTCATTCGGGTATCCAACCGGATATTTGTTCGGTTCCGATTATTACCCGATATCCATGGTTAACAATGTATAGAAACCATATGATATTTTTGACCATACCCGAATCCGAACCGAATCGGTTATTTCGGTTGGTTTTAGTTCTGGTTTTTATGCCGAGGACTAACTACAACAGCCTATAAATCTACATATATAGTTTTTAGATACTAATTAATACTAATACAGCGAAGAACGAGCATAGTTTAAATCTATTAGATACTAATACAACGAAGAACAAACATATTTATAAAATATATTTTTAAGTTCTAAATGAATAAAATTTAAAAGCTGAAGAGAAAATGCAAAGTCAATATCTAGGAAGAGAACATTCCTTGGGAAGCTTGTTATGGAACCTTGCATAATCTTGGCAATAATCATAAATCAATTGGTACTTCCTCACCCATTTAAACCATCTCTTTTGCACTCTTGTCAAAGAACTAAACTCATTTTTGTTCCACCAGTTTTCATTGCTCTCTTCTCTACATGATTTTGGGTTGCCTTTCCAAACACAAGCATCTATCTTGTAATCTCCAAAGTATGCCACGAATGTACCCTTTGACCAATCAATCTTGTCACGCCCACCGCGTGTAGCCCAGCTCTCACCGTTCCATAGACTAGCCTTTACACTCATAGGTTGTAAACTTGGGTAGGCTACACCTTTCTCCTTGTGGTTTCTGTACAATCTTATTGGAATTTGATCCACCATAAACCTGAATCCATCCCTAAACATCATTCTTACGCGTTTTGCTTTTTGGAATTCGTAGTGAAAGAGATTTTGGTTAAAGAGTCTTACACAATTTGGTTAATGTTCCACAAGATAGAATACGTGTGGAAGTCCTTGGTTGGGTCGAACCAGAGATGGATCCTTTCTTCGCGGTTATCAATTCCATCGGCATAGACATTTGTCTGAAGAATGTAAGGGTGCCCGTTAACGTTTCCCAAGAATTCAAAGTCTATCTCATCCCGGTTTGTCTGATCCGAGGACATCTGATCAAGTGCTTCACAGATTAGTCATTAACATTATGAGTTTCACGCAGGGCCGGTTTAACGTTTTTAGATGTTCTACCTTATACGAAATACTTGTGCCACTTTTCATATGTTTAAAGCCTATAACATTTCTCCCGAATTTTGACCAAATATATTTGAGAGAGAAGGTTACGTACATAATAAGCAACCACGGTTCCTTGAGAAGGTCCAGGGATTAGTTTGATCTTCATATCTATTTGCCCGAACAAGAACATCTGGGAGGAAGAAAAGGAAGCTCCTATGCATGCATATAAAATCGAAATATAAGTTCTTGATGGTGAAAAAAATCGAAAAGAGTTTGGGACGGTAAATGAGAATATTTATATTATATACCAGATTCTTGATCGAGCTTAAGGGTTCTTGATCGACCATCATTGGACGTGTTAACGTGGGTAGGAGACCATGTCACAAAGAAGTCTTTGTTAAAATCTCCGGATGAAACAACGGAAGCTTCTGAGACCCATAATAGCAAACTTGCGAGAAAGAAACCTAGAAGTACAAATGGTTTTGAGCGGTTTATAAGAGTCATTACCTTATTAGGATGCATGAGATTGGGTTGGACGTTTGATCATTCATCAGTATATATACATATTGTATTGCATGAAAAGTGTTTGAAGTAGTTTGTGTTCGTATAAAAAGAATATCTTTGAGGAGAAGCAAAGAGAATACATACTTACCTAGGAATATTTGATTGCTTTCTTTTCCCAAAAAAAAAAGGAATGTTGGTTGTTTGCTTCATAACAATTTATACTTTTAACCTTTGTTGAGGGAAAAAATTATACTTTTTTTCCCTCTAGATTTTTATTATTGAAATTTAAAAAGTGAATAAAACAAAACCGAGAGAATAAATAAATATCACTAGAAATAAAGCAGGGAAAAAAATTCTCCGAACACAAAATCCTATAAAAAAAGAAATGAAAAAACACTAAGGGGGTGTATTGGATTATAAATTTTATAAGATTAGGTGGTTGTTTTAAAATCTTCTGTTATTGAACTAATGATTTCTAAATGTTTTACCAAATTCTATGTTATTCAATTAAGAATTTATAAAAAGTAAATCAATTCTACTGTTATTGGAAATATTTTAAATAGTGGATTTTAAGAGATTTGGAATGAATTTAAGATGTTTTGATGGAGTTTCCTAGTTGAAAATATAAAATTTTAAATCTCATGGTTTTAGGTGGGATTTGATATAACTTCAATAACAAATCATAACAACTTTCATAATTCAACCAAATCATATAAAAACTCATTGAAATTCAAATCACTCCAAATCACTTCAAATGTTAAGTTGAATATACCAAGACCAAAAAACACGAAACCCGATACAAAAACAGAAGCAAAGCGACTTGAACCCAAATATTTGTTTGCTTATATATATTTGATACAAATGAATAGTTTAGGCATAAACTAACTTACAATACTAGTTTTTCCCATCGGCACTCCGCGTCTTTGTGGTCTTTGAACCTCTCGTAGATACTAAATACTTGCTCTTCTTTTATACTGAGATTTGGTCAGAGGATATATATAAAAAAGTTATAACTAAAAAAATTTTCAACAAAAAACTGTGTTAGTAGCTCGACCTAATCCAAACGTCAGCTCTAGCAAAAAATTAGAGATGTCAATATAGGCCACGGCCCGCGAGTTCGGCCCAACTAGGTCTATTACGGGACGAGCTTGGGCTTAAAAATATGAATCCAAAAATTGCCGAGTCTCGCAAGTATGACCCGTGCGAATGGCAGGTTTCGCGTGTCCACCTTTTGCGGTTTGACCCGCAAAATTCAATTGTTTATGTTGACTTTGAGAATTTTTGATAGGCGATGGGATTTCAATAGTAACTTCAAGCATTTCCGTTGGTGACTCCGATCAAGATCGCTGTAAACAAAGCTGATACGCTACGCTGCAGAACAAAGCGACGGAGGAGATTAAGCTCAATCCATCAACGAATAGAACCGGCCATGTATGCCATGTGTTCTTGGAAGGGGATTTCAAAGATATGTTGTATGGTTACAGATTTGACGTGAAGTTTTCTCCTAAAGAAGGTCACTATTATGACTCCTCCAATATTTTATTGGATCCTTATGTGTAGATTGACAATCGTTTACGGTTTACCTGTCTGTTTTCATAGGTTAGGCATCTGAAATCACTTTAAGATAAACGAGTTATGTTCTCCTGTCTTTTCGTTCGCCATCAACCATACTTATTATATTTTCAGTTTCGTGTTGTAGTTTGTAGTCACTTATAAAACTAAAATCAAAATGAA
Organism: Alliaria petiolata; assembly: GCA_020283515.1. Lineage (NCBI taxonomy): Eukaryota > Viridiplantae > Streptophyta > Magnoliopsida > Brassicales > Brassicaceae > Alliaria > Alliaria petiolata. The sequence goes on from JAHZTW010000001.1 coordinate 356,872,337, forward strand.
ACCGGTTTATAAAGAAATCCGCGGATCAGCCCGCTAACCCGTAAAAAATACGCAGGTTGATTTTGGGCCATAAAATTTTGAACCGCAGCCTGTTCGGGCTGGCCTGTCAGACCCCAATTTTTTTTGAAACCGCCTCGGGTAGGGTTATTTTGGCTCGGATCGGCCCGCCAGACATCTCTAAATAAAATTAATTAAATTTATTCAGATCCAAAACCAAGCCATGTTTTTACTTTTTAGTATTCACGCATGGGTAACTGAGATTTTTCCAAAAGCGGAGCGTATTTTTGGGGTTATGGTTGGCCCATTCATTTTGTCACCAATCACAGTTCACAAATATAGTGCGTATTTGTTTATTTTGTAATAAAAAATATAAGTTAGAAGCGCGTATCAATTTTATGAAAATAGGAATATGTTCCGCTACAGCAAGCAATTAAGCAGATATTGGGTGCATTTTTGGGTGCATTTTCATGTGTTTTAAGTGTGTTTTTCTCTATTAAAAAATTTTAAAAAGTTATTTATTTTGATCTTAAAAAATATTTGACAAAATTAATCATATATTAAATCCGCATTGTATTTATAATCCGCTTATCCCATACAAACCGCACTTAAACCGTACCGCTTCAACTAATTGCTTGTCCCACCAAAATAAATCCGCAAATTCCTCATTCTGTCAATTCCACTAATTCCACAACATTATGCATGAATGATTCATCTTTAGTTTTATTGAACCAGTTCACACCAAAAATTCCACGAATTTACCCAACTTAGTGTGACCATTAAACCCTACATGTTTTTCTGTTTAGAAAACTTAAAACAATTTTATAGAAGTTGAAATGATTTTTCTTATTTCATCTTCCAAAAATGATGACATTTTTTTTTTTATCAACCACACATTTGATCTAAAAGATTACTCTATGATTTTTTGATTAATCAGGATCCTACATCCAAAGTTTACAAACAATAAATCCAAAAAACAAGATTTTAAAATACAGACTAAACAATCCACCTAATAAAAATGGAGAATTTCTTTTATAATATTTTAAATTAGCTTAATTTATCACTTTTCTACGAAGAGATACATATTTTCTGATGGCTTAGTTCAAATGGGGAACTTTGGCTTTAGTAGTAGGAATGTTAAAGCGGATTAACTAGTTTTAATATGCTCTGCATGCAACTAATGAAATATTTTGAATAGAAGACCAGTTTGCCAAAAAGCAGGTCATAAAAATACTCATTCTTATTTCCACCGTCTTATGAACGCAAGTTTTGCCACCGTCTTAGTGACAATGGCCATCGAGTTCTTTGGTTTAAGAATCTAATCATCAACCTCAATTTGAGTGTTTATGATTTGATAGATGTGAGGACAAAGAGGTGGAATTTTGCCCTGCTACAGGATTTGTTCTTTCAAAAGGATGCCGCTTTAATCTCTTCCATGAAGCCGGCTTTTGATCACCCGAATTTTTGGATTTGGAAATTCCACAAAAGCGGTGATTTCTCAGTGAAATCAACTTATTGGCTGGCGTCCTCCCTGGTAACCAGTGATACTGCAAGAGAAGCAGCCATGCTCCCCTCCTTAAATCCTCTGAAAGAGAAAGCATGGCACATGCAAACGGCACCTAAGATCAAATCCTTTGTTTGGAGGGTTATTAGCGGAGCAATTTCGGTGGCCAGTAATATCCAAAACCGATGCATCAAAGTGGATCCTTGTTGCCAAGCCTGTGGAGCCGAAGTGGAGTCTTCCAATCATGTTCTTTTCACCTGCCCTATTGCACGACATGTATGGGCTTTAT
>JAHZTW010000001.1:356876573-356902010 GCA_020283515.1 Alliaria petiolata
TTGCTTGAATCTGCAACGCGATCTTGACACACTTTTATGCCTCAAGGTGGAGTTCTCTTCAAGGTTTTCGTTGTTGGTGATGTGATAAGGGTGGTCCGACGATTCTCTCTACCAAATGTAAGCAATGTTGAAAAATCCAAAGTTGCTGGTGTATTTCAATTCCCAAGGGTATCATCTGCTGCAGCTTCAGTTGACAAAACAGACTTGGACCCTCGTGTTGCTGGTTAGGATTCCCGCCTTTTCCTATTTCTATACCTATTGTATTGGACTTGTATGTTTATGTGTTAGTTGTTGCTGCAGAGCTACCTCCAAAGCCTTTGCTCGAAGGGCTTGTGAGAGAATTACGAAGCCGATTGGTATGAATCATTATGGTATGAATCTATAGCTGTTTCCTATTGTAAGCGTCTGATTTCTGTTGTGTTGCTGCTCGTAGGGGCTACGGTTGTTCAACATAGACATGATCAGAGAACATGGGAGCAAAGATGTGTTTTATGTCATTGACATCAACTATTTTCCTGGCAAGTTTACTTTTTTTTTTATGAACTCTCTGTGGTGTGGCTCAATCAGATAATGTCAATGTTATTGATTTGCGGATTCACTTGCAGGGTATGGAAAGATGCCGGATTACGAGCAGGTATTCATCGATTTCTTCATGAGCCTGGCGCAAGCGAAGCATAACAAGAGATAGTGTGTGAAAAGTGGAATAGAAAGTGATATAAAACTCTTGCCTTCTGCAATATTATTGTGTTGAGATGACAGAGCTATGTACAGAAAATAGCTTTTCCATGTTGCTCGTTGTAGCAGATAAACAAGTTTTGATTAGTGATCACATACATCTGTTCTGCAAAATTGATTTTGACATTCTCCTTTTACCATTCACAGCATGTTTCTTTTTAAATTTGCCGGATTTTCTTTTTTTATTTGCCGATCTGAAAATATCTTTTAAAAAAATCTGTGAGAAAGCAGTCCGATTAGGTAAGGCTTTGGGTCTTTAGTTTTAGGCTTTAGCCTTTTAGGATGGGCTCATTTACTAGATTGCCAAAACTTTTAGCAAAACTGGCTAAAATGCAATGTTCAAAATCAAATGAAGAAGTTAGATTCATCCACCATGCACATTCGTAACATAAAACATACTACATAAACGTTCTAAAGAGTTTGATTCAACAACCACAAAGGAAAAAAAAACATATAGTATAAGGAGAAAATAGTCGATCTTTTTCCTTTCTCTCTCTAAAAAAAAATCTTCTCCGTATTTTCTTCGTTTACTCCGCCCAGATCTACTTTCGGACCGACGTCGGTGGCTTCCACAGCCACGGCGTTGGTCTGGGTTTTGTTTTATGCTTTCGTTTGGCCTTTTCCCTGGTGCTTTAGATGTTAAGCTTTCTTATGCTGCGTTTTCTTCCTCATCTTCTCTCTGATTTTTCTTTAGCTTATTCCGATCGACCCTCAGCCTTTCTCAGTAAGTGATTGATGCTGTTTCGGTAAGCGATTTCCTAGAAGTCTCCTCTACTTGTTTTAGATTTTCAGATCTGGGCGAGATCTGTTTATCTTTGGGCTGCTCCTCACTGGATCTATGTCGTATCAGTATCGACATCGACTTCGCCGGCCCCGGCTACTGGGTTTCTACAGCTTCGTCTGTGCTCCCGCCAGCCACCTTATCAAGCCCAAATTTTCATTTTTCAAAGACTACCAATTTCAAGAGAGGATAAGAAGATCTGAAGATTTTGTTAAGAGTTGATGGTTTATCCATTATCATCTTTTCCTCTTCCGATCTCAGGAATATATTAGGTGGGTTGAAGTTTGAAGAATTTGCAGTTTTTTGTTAACTTTTGTTTAAGTTTTTTTCCGCTGTATCCCAAACATGTATTTCATCTTTGTATCTCTTGTGTGTTTTAATAAAATTTAGACGACAAAAAAAAAAGTATAAGGAGAAAATTACATTGAAACACACTTTTTGACTTACATATATTACATAATAAGAAACTTTCAACTCTTGAGACACTTTAAAGAAATTACTAAGTTGTGTTAATGTGTTAATGACTAGTATAAGTCAAGAAATTACCAAGTTGTGTCTGGGCCATGTCCTAAAATGCATAATGTTTCACCGGTAAAGAAGAAAACACATAATTTGTCTCTTTTTTTTTTGAGAAAGGGTTAAAAACCATATAATTTTAGTAAACACAAATTACTAAAATATTAGAAATGATGATACTAATTTAATGCAATTCAAGATAGTAAAACGAATGTAGTACTAAATTCAAATTGTAGATTAAGAAACAAAACAAAATTGACTATCATTTGGACAGAATAAACGGTTATAAACGCCGATGAGGGACCTAATCTCCCCAAGCTTGTGAAGGGGACAAGGACGTAACCAAGTCATCTTTACTCCAACAAGTGAACATAGGCAAGGTTTTCTAATTTTCTCTAATTTTATAGGAGATCTGAAACCAAAAATTATAGTTATAGATAGTTTATTTTGTTTTGATTTTTGATAAAATAAGATACAAGCCTATCACCGTAAACGTACCACCACAATTAAGTTTGGGCGATTGGGTATTCGGTTCGGGTTGGGTTTCAAGTACTAAATAGGGTTTTGCATTTTTTACCTGTTTTGGAACCATAGAGTTTCGGCTCGATTTGGTTCGGTTTGATTCGGTTCGGTTCTTTTCGGTTTCGGGTCGATTTAATTCTTAATTTTAAGAACCGATAAATATCCGTTTTTTAGATATGGTTCAGTTTTGGGATTTATTACCGAAAACATGAAAATATATCCGAAAACACTAAAATATATTTGAAACCCCAAAAAATATACCCGAAAACCTGAAAATATACCCGATAACCCAAAAATATATCCCAAAACCTAAAAAAGATATCATAAAACCCGAAAATATACCTGTAATACAAAAAAATATCTAATATATTTAATATTTTTGGGTCATTCTGGTATCCAACCGGATATCGGTTCGGTTTTGGTTATTATCCGATACCAGACACTGCCCTGAGCCCAAGCAAAGCAAGCTTGGGCTTGCGGCCCCATTTCTATTATATAATTTATCGGTCCCAAATTAGCAAAAAATCTTCTTAGCATAGTGGTTGGAAACTCTAAGCTCCGTGTTAAAGGGAGCGGATTCGACCAAATATATGGCAAAATATTTGTTTTTCAACAAAATCAGTATAGTTAATAGGCCTTTAGATTTTTTTAGCTTGTGGCCTCTATATTCTCAAGGCCGGCTCTATACCCACATATAACAATGTATAGAAACCGTCTGATATTTGACTATACCCGAATCCGAACCGAACCGATTATTTCGGATTGGTTTTGGTTCTGGTTTTTATGTCGAGGACTAACTACAACAACCAATAAATCTACATAGATAGTTTATTAGATACTAATTAATACTAATACAGCGAAGAACGAGCATAGTTTAAATCTATTAGATACTAATACAACGAAGAACAAACATATTTATAAAATATATTTTTAAGTTCTAAATGAATAAAATTTAAAAGCTGAAGAGAAAATGCAAAGTCAATATCTAGGAAGAGAACATTCCTTGGGAAGCTTGTTATGGAACCTTGCATAATCTTGGCAATAATCATAAATCAAGTGGTACTTCCTCACCCATTTAAACCATCTCTTTTGCACTCTTGTCAAAGAACTAAACTCATTCTTGTTCCACCAGTTTTCATTGCTCTCTTCTCTACATGATCTTGGGTTGCCTTTCCAAACACAAGCATCTATCTTGTAATCCCCAAAGAATGCCACGAATGGACCCTTTGACCAATCAATCTTGTCACGCCCACCGCGTGTAGCCCAGCTCTCACCGTTCCATAGACTAGCCTTTACACTCATAGGTTGTAAACTTGGGTAGGCTACACCTTTCTCCGTGTGGTTTCTGTACAATCTTATCGGAATTTGATCCACCATAAACCTGAAACCACCCCAAAACATCATTCTTACGCGTTTTGCTTCTTGGAATGCGTAGTGAAAGAGATTTTGGTTAAAGAGTCTTACACAATTTGGTAAATGTTCCACAAGATAGAATACGTGTGGAAGTCCTTGGTTGGGTCGAACCAGAGATGGATCCTTTCTTCGCGGTTATCAATTCCATCGGCATAGACATTCGTCTGAAGAATGTAAGGCTGCCCGTTAACGTTTCCCAGGAATTCAAAGTCTATCTCATCCCGGTTTGTCTGATCCGAGGACATCTAATCAAGTGTTTCAAAGATTAGTCATTAACATTATGAGATTCACGCAGGGCCAGTTTAGCGTTTTTAGATGTTCTAGTTTATACGAAAAACTTGTGCCACTTTTCATATGTTAAAGCCTAAAACATTGCCCCAAATTTTGACGCAGTATATTTGAGAGAGAAGGTTACGTACATAATAAGCAACCACGGTTCCTTGAGAAGGTCCAGGGATTAGTTTGATCTTCATATCTATTTGCCCGAACAAGAACATCTGGAAGGATGAAAAGGAAGCTCCTATGTATGCATATAAAATCGGAATATAATTAAGTTCTTGATGGTGGAAAAAATCAAAAAGAGTTTGGGACGGTAAATGAAAATATTTATATACCAGATTCTTGATCGAGCTTAAGGGTTCTTGATCGACCATCATTGGACGTGTTAACGTGGGTAGGAGACCATGTCACGAAGAAGTCTTTGTTAAAATCTCCGGATGAAACAACAGAAGCTTCTGAGACCCATAATAGCAAACTTGCGAGAAAGAAACCTAGAAGTACAAATGGTTTTGAGCGATTTATAAGAGTCATTAGCTTATTAGGATGCATGAGATTGGGTTGGAGGTTTGATCATGCATCAGTATATATATACATATTGTATTGCATGAAAGTGTTTGAAGTAGTTTGTGTTCATATAAAAAGAATATCTTTGAGGAGAAGCAAAGAGAATACATACTTACCTAGGAATATTTGATTGCTTTCTTTTCCCAAAAAAAAAAGGAATGTTGGTTGTATGCTTCGTAACAATTCTTTTAACCTTTCTTGAGTGATGTATTGCGTTTTTGAGGATTTCTAACCTAATGTTTTCAATGGTTTTTTGAGTTAACATATGTTTTTTTGGGTATTTTAGTCTTTTATCGAGTCTTTTCAGGTTTTAGGTCGTTTTGAAAGAAAATGAGTCATTTTGGGTACAAACGAGCATATGGAGATGCAGAACCATGCAGAGATGTCTTAAGTTTGGTCTTCGTTGAAGCACTTCCCACCGATGGATCGAGCTGAATTTTGGATAAAAATAGAGATTTGTGTTAGCTTTCATATGGAAGTGATTTTAAGTAGATCCAACGGTGCGATCGAAAGTTATGCCAGTTTTCGTGAAGACTGTCCAGCCTGACGAGAAGATGAAGCATGTGCAGAAAAAGTCCATAAGGATATTAGATCGATCGATCCACATTTAAATCGATCGATCCAGTATTTTGAAGAATTCCCGAGGCTTTTTAGATCGATCGGTCCAGATTAGATCGACCATTCTAAATTAGATCGACCACTCCAATATCAGATCGATCGATCTAACCCTCAGACGAGAAAAAGGCAATCTGAAACTTTCTGTTTTGCCCTGAAATCACCCTAACTCAACTTATTTCGACCCTAAACCTATATATACTTATTTTTTGGCCATTGTTTAGGCAACTCTTTCTATTATATTCATACTTTTTGGTTTTGTGCTTTGTAAGCTTGGGGAGACGAGTTTCTGCATCTTTGGAGAAGATTTCTGAACCCCTTTGGATTTCTTATTTATTGATTATGAATTTCTCTTCATCTCTTTGCTTGTTCTCTGCTTCCATGTCTGAGTAGATCCATAGTTAGGTTTAGGGTTTTCAAAGGAATTTATGAATCATTGAATTAGACATAGATAGGGAATTATCTTGTGGTTTCTTCATCTATTGTTGATCTCATTGCTGAAACTTGATTAGCTACCTAGTTTCTGATCTTAGGTTGTTTAACGCATCAAAAGTGTTTGTTTAAAAGCCTGAAAGAACATAGATGAGCAAAACGTCCTTAGCCAAAGAAAGCTGATGTTAAGGCGTTTTGTGAACATATCAAACTCGAAATTAATGCTTGTCTAGAATTCTAAGTTCAAACGACAGTTTAGATACTTAGGTTGTTAGACAAAGTACCACGACGGTGGATTGGTTATACAATTGTGCTTTGAGTTCTAAAACGGTTCATAATCCATTCCCTGAATAATTGTTTGATTCATGATCTCTGAATTCCTGCGAATTGCCCTTGACCTAACGCTTGTTTTTATTGATCTTTACATCGTTTTTATTTGCTATTTTCGTTTTACCTTAAAACCAACAAACCATAACTTTGTCTTAGCTTAACTTTGGTCCAAAGAATCGTAGTGTAGCCTTTGGAACTTGTGGATTTGATTCCTAAATACTACGACATTGCTGTGCACTTGCAGTAATTATTTTAGGGTTAAAACTCTGCACATCATTGAGGGAAAAAAAATTTATTCTTTTTTTTCCCATCTATATTTTTATTATTGAAATTTAAAAGTGAATCTTACATAACTCCAAATAAAACAAAACCGGAACAAGTAAATATCACTAGAAATAAAGCAGTACAAAAAATCCTATAAAAACAGAAATGAAAAACACTAAAATAACAATGCAGAATATTTTAAAACCAAGACCAAAAAACACGAAACCCGATACAAAAACAGAGGAAAAGCGACTTCAACCCAAATATTTGTTTGCTTATATATATATTTGATACAAATGAATATTTTAGGCATAAACTACTAGTTTTTCGCTTCGGCGCTCCGCGTCTTTGTGGTCTTTGAACCTCTCGTAGAAACTAAATACTTGCTCTTCCTTTATACTGAGATTTGGTCAGACCGTCAGAGGATATATATAAAAAAGTTATAATTAAAAATTTATTCAACAAAAAACTGTGTTAGTAGCTCGACCTAATTCGAACGTAATTCAGCTCTAGCAAAAAAATTAGAGATGTCAATACGGGTCACGGTCCGCCGGTTCAGCTCGACTAATCTACTGCGGGGCTGGATTGGGCTTAAAAATATGAATCCAAAAATTCTCGTGGGTATGACCCGTGCGGAAGGCTGGTTTTGCGGGTCCACTCTTTGCAGTTTGACATGCAAAATTCAATTGCTTATGTCGACTTTGAAAATTTTCGATAGGCGATGGGGATTTCGATGGTGACTTCAAGCATTTCCGTCGGTGACTCCGATCAAGATCTCTGTAAGCAAAGTTGATACGCTGCATAACAAAGTGACAGAGGAGATTCAGCTCATTCCATCAGCAAATAGAACCGGCCATGTATGGCATGTGTTCTTGGAAGGAGATTTCAAAGATATATTGTATGGTTATAGATTTGACGTGAAGTGTTCTCCCAAAGAAGGTCACTATTATGACTCCTCCAATATTTTATTGGATCCTTAGACCATCTGCATTGGTGAGAGAGTCTCTTTAGTCTCTCATTATGTTTAATATTAATATTTTAATTGTAATTTTATTTTATAATTAATTTATAAGCTATTTAAAAAATTGAGTCACTCATGTAAAGACAAGTGTGTAATGAGTCTCTCAAAGTTTTTAAAGAATCTCTCAAATGAGAGATTCATCTCACCTTCTCTCTCCTGTTTTTATTATTTTATTAGCTTTTATTCATGAGAGACTCCTTGAGAGACTGCCAATGCAGATGCTCTTATGTGTAGATTGACAATCGTTTTACCTGTCTGTTGTATGGTTATAGAAATCACTTTAAGATAAACGAGTTATGTTCTCCTGTCTTTTCGTTTGCCATCAACTATATTTTATTGTATTTGCAGTTCGTGTTGTAGTTTCTAGTCACTTTTTTTTTGGGTCAAATCTTGTCACTTATAAAACTAAAATAGAAATGAAACAGGTTGGCTCGGGCCGGCCTGCCAGACCCAAAATGTTTTTGAAACCGCATCAGATTGGGCTATTTGGATTCGGGCTGGCCCATATGACATCTTTAAGTAAAATTAATTAAATTTATTCAGATCCAAAATCAAGCCATGTTTTTACTTTCTAGTATTCAAAAGTGGGGCGTATGGGTGGGGTAACTGAAATATAGTGCGTACGTATCTGTTTATTTTGTAATAAAAAATATAAATTAGAAGTGCGTATCGATTTTATGAAGAAAAATAGGAATACGTCCCGCTATAGTAATTAAGCAGATATTAGGTGCATTTTCATGTGTTTTAAGTGCGTTTTTCTATATTAAAAAATTCAAAAAAGTTAGAAGTGCGTATCAATTTATTAAGAAAAATAGGAATACGTCCCGCTATAGTAATTAAGCAGATATTAGGTGCATTTTCATGTGTTTAAGTGCGTTTTTATATATTAAAAATTTTAAAAAATTAAAAATAACTAGACATGTTGATTTAATTATAAAGCTCAATTCTGTTAAACAAGTTATTTATTTTTATTTTAAAAAATATTTGACAAAATTAATCATATATTAAATCCGCATCGTATTTATAATCCGCTTATCCCATACAAACCACACTTAAACCGTACCACTTCAACTAATTGCTTGTTCCGTACCGCCTAATTCCGCAAATTCCTCATTCTGCCATTTCCACTAATTCCACAACATTGGATCCAAATGTTAACATATAAATTTTGCTGAATGTGGAATCTGGCTGAATTTTTGTGTCCTTTTTGGCAGAATCTGGATGAATTACTATGAATTCAAATGGTAACCGAGGAATCTAGCTGAATAACTAAAAATATTTATAAGGTAAATGATCTAAATGGTTACGAAATAAATAAAATATAGTGCCAAAAGTTTAAAATTTATACTTTAGTGTTTACTTATTATGTTATAAATTTCAATTTAAAATTTATAAAGTTATAAGTACTCTATTTTTAGATTAACAAAAAAATTAGTTATTTAAAATTAACATTTATTTTTCGAGTCCTTACAAATTCTTTAACTGTTAAATGATTTGCGTCAGACAGTCATTAGAAAATATTTTCCCATCGTGTTTTCGAAATATCACATTTATTTTTACTAAAGTTTGTCATGTAGAGAAATAAAAAAATATCCTAAATACAAAGTTTAAAATCAAATATGAGTTTAAATTCCTATATGGAACTTAGATCCCAACAAAGTTTCAAAAAAAAAAAAAACTTAGATCCTAATAGTCATTCGCTCAAACAATGTAACATACAAATCCACTCGGACAAAATCTCACACCCATCTTATACGGTTATTATCACCAATAAAACCTGTAATATGATTTATATAGAGAATACCTAAAATAAAATAACAAGTGAATAATTGAAAAATGAATATTTAAACTATAAGGTAAATAATTACGAAAAATAAAGTATATCACCAAAAATATAAATTTTACACTGCTAAATAATTCAAAAAAATAAAGTATATCACCAATAGTTTAAAATTTACACTCTAGTGTTTATTCATCATATTATAAATTTCAATTTAACATTTATAAAAGTTATAAATTTTTCATTTTTAAAATAACATAATTTTTTATTTAAAATTAACTATTATTTCTAATTTCCGATTTTTTCAGGTATCTTTATTGTTTTTGTGGTTTTTTTTATTGTTAACTGATTTGAACTTAAATATTTTGCATAAATTCAGCTCATTCAACTTAAATATTTGGTTAATTCGGTTAAAATATTGAACCAGCTTAAATATCCCAAAATCTAAAATTTGTTTTGGATATTTTGCATAAATTTTAGATAATTCGGATATCCAAAACCGATCTGAACCTAGACGAAACCGAACCAAACTCGACCTGAAAAAATACATGAATATGTCTTATACCGTAATACTAAAATATTTAAAACCCAAAATAAACTAGTCTTGAATTTTTCATACTACAGCTACTATTAAAAATTATTTTAAAACTAATATTTTATTCATATTTATCTACTATTATCTTATCTATTATCTTTATTACTAAGATTTTATCATATTTGAAACCAAATTTGAACATAGATAAAATTATAAGAATAAATTAGCTTAATACTTATTAATATGTAATTACCGATTAATATTATAAAAACCAGTCAACTAAAAAAAAAGAAAACAAAAATTCTGCCATTCAGCCACTTAAATTAAGCTGATGTAACTGGTGAATGCTTATTGGTTTCAACTTAATTTCCTCATAATTCAGCTGTGGAATTGTTACCATTTGGACCCATTATGCATAAATGATTCATCTTTAGTTTTATTGAACCAGTCCACACCAAAAATTCCACGAATTTACCCAACTTAGTGTGACCATTACGCCCTACATGTTTTTCCGTTTAGAAAACTTAAAATAATTTTATAGAAGTTGAAATGATTTTTCTTATTTCATCTTCCAAAAATGATGACTTTTTTTTATCAACCACACATTTTATCTAAAAGATTACTCTATGATTTTTTGATTAATCAGGAGGAACAAAGTTTACAAATAATAAATCCAGAAAACAAGATTTTAAAATACAGAAAAAACAATCCGCCTAATAAAAATGGAGAATTTCTTATATAAAATTTTAAATTAGCTTAATTTATCACTTTTCTACAAAGAGATACATATTTTCTGATGGCTTTTTTCATCTTAAATTTAAGAATTTCAAATGGGGAACTTTGGCCTCAGTAGTAGGAATGTTAAAGCGGATTAACTTGTTTTAATATGCTCTGCATGCAACTAATGAAATATTTTAAATAGAAGACCAGTTTGCCAAAAAGCATGTCATAAAATACTCACTCTTATTTCTACCGTGCATTTCTATTTGGTGTAGTTATGAGGTTTTTAAAATGAGATTCTTAGTTAAAAAAATAAAATAATAATTATAGGTTTTTTAAAATGGAAAGAGAAAGCTCTAAAGTATATTGTGTAAGAAACTTTAAAAAGTAAATTTCTTAATTTTAAAAAACTCATACAATATTATATTATTACTTATTTTAAATATATTTATAGAATTTGTAAAATCTCTCTTAAGATACATGTATAGAGATGGTCTTATGAACGCAAAACTAGGCAGATCTATCAATAAATTCTTATAATTTTAATTTCAACTGTTTTTGTTTTCAAAAATGGCGCCTATGAAAAATATATTTATATATAGATAACTTAGATACGATTGACTATTTTTAATTCTTAAAAAGTTAATAATACTTAGTAAACTAAATATTAAAATTACAAACATGTATATTCTATATTTGAGTTTAAAAACTAACATTTTTTTGTATAATCAATCATAATCTCCATTAGATAGATACCCTCTCTACCGTTTCTACACTATTTAATATTAATATTTTTTATTTAAATAATTAAGAAATTATAAAAGAAAGGAGCTAATAATTAAATGACATATGGTTCTTAAAATATCGCAAACGAGAAATGTCACTGGTTTTTTTTTTCTTCCTTTTTTTCAATTTTTTATTCAGTAGATATCAGATACGGCCAATGAAAGTGATCTTGATTCGTTGCGTGGTCCGCAATAGATGAACCAATGAAACGCTTTTTTTTCCCTCTAAATCTTAAAATGGTCACATCAGTTTGGCTGAAAATGGTCACATCAATGTGGAAGAATTGTGAATTGGAATTGGCTGAAAATTCTAACGTCATCATCTGGACGTCATCATTTGCGTTTGTGGAAAGGAATAAGCCGAATTCTGACATAAAATAGATATTTTCATCTTTTTAATGTTTTTATGTTTCTTTTTTTTTTTCCAACTGAACTGATATTGAAAACAAGAACACGGTTACAAAGTAGGATACATGGTAATGTTTTTATGTTTCTATGTAGCGTAAAAATCATTTTTCCGCAAGTTATTTGATTAATCCAATATTTAATCAAAGTTTCTGTTAGGACGATTTTACACGGACCAATCTCGTATCAACATGTTATCAAAGGCTTTACATTTGTAGGACGAGCTCCACATGCGAGACTTGACTCAGAGCCGGATTATCATGTTGCATGGCTACCAATGGCACCGTAAATGTAAGCATGGAAGAGATCTACTTGGCTTAGATATTTGGAAAACCACTCTCTATTAATGATAGGTGATGGAGCAAATCAAAAGAAGGTATCAACCAATGGTTAAAGAGGAGAAAGCTCCTTCCTTGGCCTCACAGCTTACTGATGGTAACAATATGAGCGGTACTTTACCAGTGAAAAGTTATCAGTCAATGCATGTTTATCTTTAACCCAAGCTAGTTTTCTATTCTCTATATAAACCATTCTTTCCAACCCCATAATACACAACAAAGCTTTGTAATAGCCTTTTATAAACTAAGAAAAATGAAAGTTATTAGCTATTCTCGACTTTTACTAATCTTGGCAGCCCTTGTAGGAGTTCTTGTTCTTCCCTCGAAGGCTCAAGACAGCCCACAAGACTATGTAAATGCTCACAACCAAGCACGAGCCATGGTCGGGGTAGGCCCCATGCAGTGGGACGAGAGGGTTGCAAGCTTCGCTCGGAGTTACGCAGACCGACTAAGAGGCGACTGCAGGCTCATACACTCTGGTGGGCCTTACGGGGAGAACTTGGCCGGGAGTAGCGGCGACTTGTCTGGCGTCAGCGCCGTGAACATGTGGGTTAACGAGAAGGCTAACTACAACTATCCTTCGAACACGTGCAATGGAGTTTGCGGTCACTACACTCAGGTTGTTTGGAGAAAGTCAGTGAGACTCGGATGTGCTAAAGTGAGGTGTAACAATGGTGGAACCATCATATCTTGCAACTATGATCCTCCGGGCAATTATGTGAACGAAAAGCCTTACTGATGAGTGATTATGCATATACACATAAAAAGCGTGCATACATGCATGGCGTGTATTTATATATAATTCAATAAAGAGCATCATATGCAGGATGTGTAACAAAATTTATAAAATGATATGAATAAGAGCTGAGTTTCCTAGAATATCCACTATCCAATTTTTTAACTTCAAAAACAAACTCCATATATTAGTTTATTGGTTCGAATAGGTTAGTTTTGTGGGCTTACCAAGTCGGAACCAAATCGCTTACAAGGGAAAACATAAATCCACAAGCACAAGCCCCTTTATCAAGAGAATCCGCTCACGTATTATAAGTACAAAAAAGATAATGAAATCTTTGAAAAAGCAGAGCGAAAATGATTAAATTTTTTTTAATTCTGATGCGAGATTCGACCATTTCTCATCTCCATCAAGGAGTTTAATAAGCTGCAGACAATCTCTCAAAAAGTGAATAGAAGTAATACCAATCTGATGGGCAAACGTCATTGCCCACATGATTGTTTTAATCTCGGCATGTAGAGGTGATTGTGCCGAAATTCCTGCAAAAGCTCCTAGCTGCTGGATCGCAACGTCATGGAGAAGAACCATATCTCCTCCATATAATTTATCCGTAGCTACCCAAGAGACATCAACTTGAGAACTGAATTCATTACCTGGAACATCGTGACAAGTGACATTACTTCTTGGTTACCCACTTCACCGCTTGCAGCCAATTCGAGGGTATGAATTGGGGCGTATCATTCCCTTAAAAACTTTGTCATTCCTAACTTTCCAAATGTACCATATGATCCATGGGAATATCTTGATCTGCTCAGTTGTTGCTCCCCTCTATTTTGACCTTGTAAATAAATAATCCATGTTACAAAAAGAGCTTCACACGGAAATACCTCCGGAATATTTGGGACCGGTGACAGCTCCCATACTTGAAGCGCTAGCGGACATTGAAAGAATAAATGGTTTATCGCTTCTTCCGATGCTTCACATCTTGGAAACCACCGGTCATTACCACAATGGCGATCAACTAGCTTACTACAAATTGCCACACACCCCGAAAGTAATTGCCAAAAAAGGTGTTAAATTTTTCTCAATGTTTAATCGCCCAAACCTTACTCTCCAAAGCCGTAGTGCTCGGCTCAAGCACTTTTGAAATCTTGAGTTCTTCCTCCATTTCGCAGGCCACTTCATTGCCCGATTTAACGGTGTAATTTCTTGATTTTGTGTGTACCTAGCAGTATCCATCAAAATCAAAAATACGAGACGGTCGAAGACTTAGAATTCGCAGGATATCCTCGGGATCAACTAACTCTTGTTTCTTCTCGACACGCCACATCTTAGAGTCGAAATCAATCAAGTGGTTGACGGAATAAATTTGGATCTTCAAATGTCGAGATACGTTTCGCCGGACGTGTCGGGATCACCGGGATCCATGGGTTGCTCCAAACCTTGGTATTAAAACCAAATTTGATGGTCTTACGGAGGCCCGGTTTTAATAAATCTTTTGCTGCCATAATGCTTCTCCATCCATACGATGGCAATGAGGAGTTTTCAACATCCAGGGGGTTTGAATATCAGTAATATATTCCTTTTAAAACTCTAGCTAGGAGAGAGGAAGGATACCGAATGAGCCTCTATAATTGTTTCGCCAGAAGGGCCAAATTAAAGCTCTTCAAGTTCCGGAAACCGAGCCCCCCTTTGTCAAGTGGAGTACAAATCTTATCCCAAGCGATCCTGTGTATGCCACGACTATTAGACTTTGTACTCCACCAGAATCTAGAAATAACACTTCTCATCTTATTACAAATGTCCTGCGGCAATAGGAAGCTCGACATCACGTAAGTCGGAATGGCATGTGCTACTGACTTGATCAGAAGTTCTTTCCCTCCTTTAGATAACAACTTGGATGACCAAGAATTTACTCTTGAGTTGAGTTGTTCCTGCACATAAGCGAAAACCTGTTTTTTCGACCCACATATCTTCTCAGGTAACCCAAGGTACATTCCCATGCCACCTTCTTTAGAGATACCAATGGATCTTTTAAGCGCATTCCTAGAGTCAGGGTTAACCTTACTACCGAAGAGGATCGATGATTTCGAATAATTAAGTTGTTGCCCGGAAGCCTGGCCGTATAAATTTATAATATTTAATTACTCTGCACATTGCGGGATCTCTGCTTTGCAGAAAAAGACTATTGTCTGGGAAGAGTAAATGAGATATAGCTGGGCTTGCTCTTGCCACTTTAATTTTAGTGATTCTCCCTTCTTCCTCAGCTCCCCGCAATTGACTTATGAGTGCTTCTGTACAGATAATGAAGAGAAAAGGAGATAAGGGATCCCCCTGGCGGATGCCTCTGGAGGGACTTATATTTCCTATTGGTTCACCATTAATCAGAACTTGATACGAGACTGGAGTAAGACTCGGACAGGCCAAACCTTAGAGGGTGGAATCGAACGTGCTGGCCTAAAGGATCTCTCACGTTGGATCGGTTAATGGGGTTGATAGTCTCTCATTTTAGCATATTTTTATCACTCATATAAGATAGTTTTGCATCCATACATGCATTCATTAGATAGTTTTAGGCTAGATTGCATTCATTTTAGAGTTTAGTGAGTCTTAGCTTAGAAGATTGTATATATGTTGCATTTGAAGTGTTTCTCAGGTATTCTAGAGCTAGAGGAAGCTATTGGGAGGATGATGAATGAGCAATAAAGCCAAGAAGGTGAAGAGTAGAAGGAAAACATGCAGCAAAACTCGCAAAGGACATAAAAGAGCCAGTATCGGTGCGCTGTATTGGTGTGATCACACCGATACACATATTGGACAGCTGTATCGGTGTGGTCACACCGATACCCATATCGGTCTGCTATATCGGTGTGATCACACCGATATGAGCTCCCGTTTTCTGTTTACTTAAGACGAAAATATATACTGTTGATCATCATTATGCAGTTGACTTTTTATTTCCAAACTTTTCGAGAAACTCTCTCTGTATTGGGTGATTTTATTTGCAAGACCTTTGGATCAAAAACTTCAATTCAAGAGTTCTTCTTCTCTAATCTCTTCCCTTTACTCTTTCTAATGCTTATTCTCAAGTTTTTACAAGTTTTTATCGGGTTGATCATGAATTGTGAGTAGTTCTTTAGAATCCAAGGTTGGTTAGATTTAGGGTGTTTAGGGTGTTATTCTTGATGTCTATGAGTTAATTCTTCCATATCCCTTCTTGCTTAATGTTCTTAATGCTAATTTCAACCTTGATCATGTTGAATTTGATTTCTAGGGAGTTTTCTCATCCAAAAGATTTGTAAAATTCCTAGATCATTTAAGTAAGAGATTTACATACTTAGCTCACGAAAGTGGTTGTCTAAGGTGTTTATTAGCAGATTAGAACTGAATCTTTATGCTTGTTGCATCTTTGATCACAAATGAAAGTTTGTTCTTGATTAGAAATGTGATAAAAGGATTAAGTCCATGAAAGTGGTTTAATCTATTCTTGAAGTTCTAAACTTGGGGATTATCATTTATATGAGTAGAATGACATCATTGATTACACTTTTTCAACACCTGAAAATCAATACCATAACCTTGGATTCATCTTTCCTTAATTTACAAAAACCTTTTAGAAACTCTGTTTTGTGTTTTACTTATCTTAAAGATAGTTTGTCATTCACCTTGTTTAATTTCACTAATTATATACCAAAACCTTCACTAGACTTGCTTAGATTAAGAAGTTTTATGAATTCCTTTTGTCACAATAAACCCATATGGATTGATCCTCAAATACTACAATGATATGTGTAGTAGGATTGAGTAATTTTTAGCAAAATCCTGTTATCAATTTGGCGCCGTTGCCATTTTGGTTCTGTTTTGTGCATTAGGATTTTAAATCCTCTTGAGACTAAGTTTTATTTTTCGGTTCATTACTAATCTCTTTTGCATGCTCTATTTTTCCTCACTATAGGTGCATGAACTTGAGGTCTGGAGGACAAGAAGATCTTGTTGAACCAATAGACAACATTCATAGACTGAGTAGAAGAGCATTTGTAAGAAGAGAGCAAGAAAGAGCAGCCCATATAGCACGCTTGGGCATGGAAAATCTGGAGGAAGCAGGTGGTCAACCACCACCTCATTATCTTGAACAGCAACAAAGAGCTCAAGGAGCAAGAGTGCCACAACGCCCACCAAGACAGCCACGTCATATTGGAGCTGGAGATGCGCCTAACACTCATGGCAATCGCCAAGGCATCATCCCTCCTCCAGTTGAGAACAACAATTTCGAAATCAAGAGTGTGTTGATCTCTATGGTGCAGAACAACAGGTTTCATGGACTACCAATGGAAGATCCTTTGGACCACTTGGATGAGTTTGATAGAATCTGCAGCATGACAAAGATCAATGGGATTTCAGAGGATGATTTCAAGCTGAGATTGTTCCCATTTTCTCTTGGGGACAAAGCACACCTATGGGAGAAGACACTTCCACAAGGTTCTATCACTTCTTGGGATCAATGCAAGAAATCTTTCTTGGCCAAATTTTTCTCCAACTCAAGAACTGCAAAGCTGAGAAATGACATCTCTAGCTTCACTCAAAGGAGCAATGAAAGTTTCTGTGAAGCATGGGAAAGGTTCAAGAGCTACACCATGCAATGTCCACACCATGGATTTTCTGAAGAGTCACTACTAAGCACTCTCTACAGAGGCGTGCTTCCTAAATTTCGCATGCATCTAGACACTGTAAGCAATGGAAATTTCCTGGGGAAGGAGGTAGAAGATGGTCTTCAGCTGGTGGAGAACCTAGCCCAAAGTGATGGGAATTATAGTGAAGACTATGATAGATCATCAAGAGGTGGAGGAGATACTGAAGATCAAAGAAGAAGAGAAATGAAAGCCCTCAATGACAAGATGGATAAGTTGCTCCAAGCTTCTCAAAAATCAGTACATTATGTGGGTGATTATGAAGACAGCCATGGACCTCATCAAGAACCAAATGAGGATTTCAGAGAAGAGGTCAACTATGTTAGTGGGCAAGGATTTCAAAGGGGCTTCAACAACTACAGGAACAGCAACAACAACAACCTCTCCTACAGAAACAACAATGTGGAGAACCCACAAGATCAGGTTTACTCACAACAAGGACAGAACCAAGCTCCGCCACGAAGGCTTTTATGCCATACAACCAACACCAAGGTTTCCCTCCAAAGAACAACTACCAAGGGAACCAAGGAAACTTTCAAAAATACCAAGGAGTGCAAGGGAACTTTCAGCAAAGACCACAACAGCCACCTGGTTTTGTGCAACAGCAACAACGACAGCCTTTAGTTCCTCAAGATATGGACATGAAGAATATGCTCCAGCAAATTCTACAAGGCCAAGAACAAGGAACAATTGACTTAAGCAAGAAGATGGCAGAAATACACAATAAGGTGGACTCTACATACAATGAGCTGAACTCAAAGATAGAAAGCCTCAATTCCAAATTTCAGCAAATGGAAAACAAGGGCAAGGCAACAACATCAAGGCAGCAAGGTACTCTCCCTGGAAATTCAGAGACTAATCCTAGAGAGTACATCAATGCAGTAACATTGAGAAGTGGGAGAGTCCTACAACCACCAGCCACACATACCAAACTCAATGAGGACATTGAGAGACAAGATGGGGAGGTTAACTTTCAAAATGATGAAAGTGTGATTGCTGAAGATTTTGTGGTTCAAAGAGAAGGCAAAGAAAAAGTTAGGGAGAAACCAAGAGAGGAAACTATTGTTTACAAGAAGAGTCCCTTTGTTCCACCACCATACAAACCAAAACTATCATTTCCTGGGCGCTTTAAGAAGCAATTGGTGGAGAAGTATAGAGCTCTCTTTGACAAGCAAATGAGTGAGATTCAACTAACCATGCCTTTGATGGATGCATTCATGCTGGTTCCTCAATATGCCAAGTTTCTCAAAGATGCAGTGATGGAGAGGACTAAAGAGCTGCAAGGTATGGTGGTTTTTACTCATGAATGTAGTGCCATTATTCAAAAGACCATCATCCCAAAGAAGCTTGGTGATCCTGTTAGTTTTACTCTGCCATGTGCTTTGGGACCTTTGTCATTCAACCATTGCTTGTGTGACCTTGGAGCTAGTGTAAGTCTGATGCCACTTTCAGTAGCTAAAAGACTGGGCTTTAATCGCTACAAGGAGTGTGGAATCTCCCTTGTATTAGCTGATAGATCAGTTAGACTTCCTGTGGGTTTGCTTGAAGACCTGCCAGTCATGATTGGGAATGTTGAAGTGCCCACAGACTTTGTGGTATTGAGGATGGATGAAGAACCAAAAGATCCACTCATCTTTGGGAGACCTTTCTTAGCAACAGCTGGGGCTATTATTGATGTCAAGAAGGGGAAAATTGATTTGCACTTGGGAAAGGACTTTGTTCTCAAGTATGACATCAATGACACATTGAAGAAGCCTACTATTGAAGGTCAAACTTTCTGGATTGAAACCATGGACCAATTAGCTGATGAATATCTTGAAGAGTTAGCCATGGAAGATCATCTCCAAGTGGCTTTAACCAAGGAGTATGGTGAGAATGGGTTTCTACATGAAGAAAGTCTAGGATACTTGAAGCTGCTGGATTCACACAAACCATTACAAGGAGAAAACACCTTCATGGAGCTGAGGCATAACAACAATGGAGGTCCTATATTTGAAGATGTTGGTTCCTTAGACACTACACAAGATGACAAGAAGGAGGCTAGCAATGGTAAGTCTAGCATTGAAGATGATTGGTGTGAACTCAAAGCACCAAGGGTGGAACTCAAACCTCTTCCACAAGGGCTAAGGTATGCTTTCCTAGGTCCAAATTCGTCTTACCCTGTCATAGTGAATGAAAATCTGAATGAGGAAGAGTTAACATCACTTTTGAATGAGCTGAAAAGGTTTAGGAGAGCCATTGGTTATTCTTTGGATGACATCAAAGGAATCTCTCCTTCTCTTTGCACACATAGAATTCATCTAGAAAATGAATCATTAACTTCAATTGAACATCAAAGGAGATTAAACCCAAACTTGAAAGAAGTAGTAAAAAAGGAGATCCTTAAACTTCTAGATGCAGGTGTTATCTATCCCATTTCGGATAGCACTTGGGTTTCACCTGTTCATGTTGTGCCAAAAAAAGGAGGAATAACTGTGGTAAAAAATGAAAAAGATGAATTAATACCAACTAGAACCATAACTGGCCATAGGATGTGTATTGATTACAGAAAACTAAATTCAGCCTCAAGAAAAGATCATTTTCCTCTCCCATTTATTGATCAAATGCTGGAGAGACTTGCAAACCACCCTTTTTATTGCTTCCTAGATGGGTATAGTGGGTTCTTTCAAATACCCATTCACCCCAATGATCAGGAGAAAACAACTTTCACATGCCCCTATGGTACCTTTGCATATCGAAGGATGCCATTTGGGTTATGTAATGCACCAGCAACCTTTCAAAGGTGTATGATGTCAATATTCTCTGATCTTATAGAAGATATGGTAGAGGTCTTCATGGATGATTTTTCTGTATATGGCCTCTCTTTTGCTGGGTGTTTGTCAAATCTTTGCAGGGTGCTTAAAAGGTGTGAGGATGCAAACTTGGTGCTGAACTGGGAGAAATGTCATTTCATGGTGAGAGAAGGCATTGTGCTTGGGCACAAAATTTCTGAAAATGGGATTGAAGTGGACAAGGCAAAGATTGAAGTGATGGTGAGTCTAGAGCCTCCACGAAATGTGAGAGGAATAAGGAGCTTCCTAGGCCATGCTGGGTTCTATAGAAGGTTCATTAAAGACTTCTCCAAGATTGCAAGACCACTCACTAGACTGCTGTGCAAAGAAGCTGAATTTCTGTTTGATGAAGAGTGTCATAGTGCATTCTTGAAGATCAAAGAAGCTCTTGTGAGTGCCCCTATAGTGCAAGCACCAGATTGGGATCTCCCTTTTGAGATCATGTGTGATGCAAGTGATTATGCAGTGGGTGCAGTTTTGGGGCAAAAGAAGGACAAGAAACTTCATGTCATCTACTATGCAAGTAGGACCTTGGATGACACTCAAGTGAAGTATGCAACAACTGAGAAGGAGCTTCTAGCTGTTGTCTTTGCCTTTGAGAAGTTCAGAAGCTACCTAGTAGGATCTAAGGTGGTGGTGTACACTGATCATGCAGCATTAAGGTACATTTATGCTAAGAAGGACACCAAACCAAGACTTCTTAGATGGATACTTCTTCTCCAAGAATTTGACATGGAGATTGTGGACAAGAAAGGCATTGAAAATGGAGTTGCAGACCACTTGTCAAGGATGAGAATAGAAGAGACCATCCCCATTGACGACTCTCTTCCTGAAGAGCAGCTAATGTTGATCAAAATCCTAGAGAAGGGATACCAAATGGGGAGAAAGCTTGAAGAAGCCAAAAGCCTGAAAGAAGGAGAGTTACCTTGGTATGCAGACCTTGTGAACTACTTAGTGGGAGGTGATGTGCCTCTAAATCTGGATGCATACAACAAGAAGAAGTTCTTCAAAGATGTTTCCCATTACTTTTGGGATGAACCTTATCTGTTCAAGAGGTGTTCTGATGGCCTCTTCAGAAGATGTGTTGCACAATCAGAAGTGAATGGCATCTTATATCATTGTCATGGATCAGCTTATGGAGGGCACTTTGCCACATTCAAAACAGCAACAAAAATCCTACAATCTGGGTTTTGGTGGCCAACCCTCTTCAAGGACACTAATGCTTACATATCTACATGTGAGGCATGTCAAAAGAAGGGCAACATAAGCAGAAGAGATGAGATGCCACAGAACCCAATCCTTGAGGTGGAGGTGTTTGATGTTTGGGGAGTAGATTTCATGGGTCCTTTCCCATCTTCCTATGGCAACAAATACATTCTAGTGGCAGTGGACTATGTCTCCAAGTGGGTAGAAGCTATTGCAAGTCCCACAAATGATGCTAAGGTGGTGATCAAGCTTTTCAAATCCATCATATTCCCAAGGTTTGGAGTGCCAAGAGTGGTAATAAGTGATGGAGGAAGCCACTTTATCAACAAAATTTTTGAGAGCCTCCTCAAGAAGCATGGAGTTAAGCATAAAGTGGCAACACCTTACCATCCTCAAACAAGTGGCCAGGTCGAAATTTCAAACAGAGAAATCAAAGCCATTCTAGAGAAGACAGTTGGGGCTATAAGAAAAGACTGGGCAGCCAAGCTTGATGATGCACTATGGGCTTATAGAACAGCCTTCAAGACACCCATTGGGAGATCGCCATTCTCTCTTCTGTATGGGAAATCATGCCACCTACCTGTGGAGCTTGAGTACAAGGCGTTATGGGCAGTCAAACTCCTTAACTTTGACATCAAAACAACCCAAGACAAAAGATTGATCAATCTTTTAGAGCTTGAAGAAATCCGCTTGGAAGCTTTTGAAAGCTCCAAAATCTACAAGGAGAGAACCAAGGCATTTCATGACAAGAAGATCAAACCAAAAGAGTTCTTGGCTGGACACATGGTACTGCTGTACAATTCCCGGTTGAAGCTATTCCCGGGAAAGCTCAAATCAAGATGGTCCGGTCCTTTCAAGATCAAAGAAGTTCTACCTTATGGAGCTGTCACTCTTTATGGTGCCAAGGGAGAAGAATTCACTGTAAATGGGCATAGGTTGAAGCCTTACTTGGCCAGTGAAACAATAGAAGAGGCAACCTCAGTTCCTCTTCATGATCTTACCAGCGCCTAGGGGGTTTGAAAAGTCAAGCTCAGAGACTATAAACGAGCGCACTTGGGAGGCAATCCCATGTTTATCATTGTATATATTCTTGTTTATATGTTCATAATGTGTTTTTGAGTGTTTTTGATCAACAGATTCGTCTCAAGAAGAAAAGACTTAAGTGCCAAAAAGTTTGAAAAGAAGATGTGGATGCATATCGGTGTAACGTATCGGTGTGACTACATCGATACGCATATCGGTATGCCATACCAGTGAGTGCACACCGATATCAATATCAGGGAGATATATCGGGCAAACCCTACCGATACGCATATCGGTAGGACATATCGGTGAGATCAGACCGATACGGTCTAAAAATATTGGTAAGTATTTACTCGACCCAAACTTCTTCTTCCCCATTAAACCATCATCCCGAAATCTTTCATAACTCTCTCAAAAATCAAGCGAATTTCGTGATTCCAAGTTCTATTGCTCCGAAATCTCGTGCTCATTCAGATTCTTTAATCAATTTCGTCCTAAATCACTCAACAACAAGGTATGATTCTCAATTTCCAAGCTTTTCATAAGAGCTTCAATGGTGAATTTTTTTGATTCTTTGGGGAATTTCTATAGGGTGTTCGAATTGAGTGTTTGAGGATTGGGCATTCATAGATAATGATAGATAAGAAGATTTCGAGTGCTATAACACAATTTCCATGGATGAATTTCGAAAATTTGGCAATTAGGGTTCATAGTGCGAAAATTCAATTTACTCCCTAGAAACTTGTCAAATTTTAGGGCTTTCACTTGCAATGGCTTCAATCCTTCATGGTTAATGATCATCAATTGATAGAACTCGAAATTTGCCACTTTGAAATTTTTGGAAATTTTGAAATTTTGTCAAAAATTTTCTAAGTGTAAGAATGTGAAATTTTGAGATTTTTAGACATTGTTTCTTGCTTGCTAGGTTGTTTGATTGAATTGTTTGTGTTTCTTATATAGGAACAATGCCGAGAACTAAAGCAGAAGCATCAAGAAGTCTTAAATCAAAGAGTGAGGGAAAGAAGAAAGTCGTTTCCGATGACGACGGAACTGAGAGCAGCGATGATCAGATTGAGCTTGGGGAAAAGAAGAAGAGTTCACGGAAAGCTGCAAAGGATGCTACAAAAACAAAACCAACAGTCCCACAGCTTTTTCATGCATTCAGAAAAGTTGGATTCAAGGGAACGCGATATCCGCACCGGCAGTCTCTGCAAGCTTTAGGAATTATGGAAGATGTCGAGATGCTCTTCAAAAAGATGGGATTGAGACATTTCTTCACCATGTCTCATCCAGCACACAAGACACAGACATGCCAATTCCTGGCATCATTAGAGGTGGACTTCTACTACGAAAGCGAAGATACACCCGAAGAAGATGGACATGGGTATATCAAATTCAAGATTGAGAAGATGGTCTACACATTATCATTCAGAGAACTTGAGGAGATCTTCGGGTTTACAAAAGGTGCGCGCAGGACCAAGAACCTTGCCATTGGTGAAGATGAATTAGTTGGGTTGTGGGATGTCATTGCCTCGGGTACTTTTGAGCCGGGAAGAAGCAAGGGATCGCTGATCAGGCATCCAGCCATATGGTATGTGCACAAGGCGCTAGCACATACATTCTTTGCCAGACGAGAGTGCGGGATGGTACAACTGGAGGAGTTACAGTTTCTGGACATGGGTTTAGCGAGGGTCCCGGGATTTAGGCCGAGAGACAGTGGTATTTTTCGAGACTGCAGGTACGGGTTTGGTCTCCATGCTGCTACGACAGTTCCTTTCCTATAAGGACTGGGTGATGACGATGAGGGACAAGACCCCTCAACTTAGTATCGGTGGCCTGATTACACCGATACTCGAGGCAGTTGGGCATCCGTTGGGTGAAGACGGTTTAGAGCCACAATGGATGGACATTTTCTACCTCAGCAAGACTCATTTCTTGGCAGGGAAGAGTGGTAACTTGTTCGCATACAAGTTCTCGATTACCCAAGCAAGTGAAGCCAAGCTACTTCTTCCACAACAAAACGTCACCTCATTGCAGACCCAGAGGAGCTTCGAGTTTGAGCCATCGCCCACGTAGCTCTATAACACGACGAGTCATAGGCATCTAGAGACTATCACCAAGAAGAACATGTTTTCACTTGACTCGGTCGCAGAACCTGAGGAAGGAGGAGAAGAGCAAGAGCAGCCAGACCTGAAGTAAGGAACCGAGAGATACCATTTCTCCTCCTATGGTGGGGCAATATCAAGCCCAGCATTGCGGTAAGCTCATGACCGCATTGACCAGCTCCAGCAATGGAGCAAGCACCAGGACAACACCATCAACAAACTGCTAAAGGGGTACAAGAAGCTGAAGGCAAAGTACAAGAGCCTCAAGGCAAAGATCTCGTGTTCATCATCCTCTACACATGTGGAGCAACCAAGGAAGAGGAAGCCGAGTCACTCACCTCCACAAACATCATCCACCGACGAATCCGTATCTATCGGATCACCTTCCTCATCTTCACAGACCTAGAAGACCTAGAAGTAACACTTCACACTTCATGATATATATCATTTAGTTTTTGTTTACTCTTATTTGTTTTTGTTTTGTTCGGATTGCGGTCTCTCTTGAACTTTTATTACACAGGAGACTGTGTAATTTAAGTTTGGGGGAGAGGTTGTGAGATTTGATACTTTGTGTTAGATATTTGTGATTTATGCATTTGTGTTTCATGCATTCTTCTCTAAAAAAAAAAAAAAAATTATTTAGAATTTAACATTTAGACATTGCATTTGCACTTAAGGATTGTGTCTAGTTGCATTTCATATAGGATTGCATTCATATTGCATGGGGAGCAATGATGAAATTTCCTTTGAAAAACGTTAATTTTTTATATCAAGTCATTGCCCACGTTCACAATTGTCTGATGCATTCGAGTA
>JAHZTW010000001.1:356907924-356927228 GCA_020283515.1 Alliaria petiolata
TGAATGAGGAAGAGTTAACCTCACTTTTGAATGAACTAAAAAAGTTTAGGAGAGCCATTGGTTATTCTTTGGATGACATCAAAGGAATCTCTCCTTCTCTTTGCACACATAGAATTCATCTAGAAAATGAATCCTTAACTTCAATTGAACATCAAAGGAGATTAAACCCAAACTTGAAAGAAGTAGTAAAAAAGGAGATCCTAAAACTTCTAGATGCAGGTGTTATCTATCCCATTTCGGATAGCACTTGGGTTTCGCCTGTTCATGTTGTGCCAAAAAAGGAGGAATAACTGTGGTTAAAAACGAAAAGGATGAATTAATACCAACTAGAACCATAACAGGCCATAGAATGTGTATTGATTATCGAAAACTAAATTCAGCCTCAAGGAAAGATCATTTTCCTCTCCCATTTATTGATCAAATGTTGGAAAGACTTGCAAACCACCCATTTTATTGCTTTTTAGATGGGTATAGTGGGTTCTTTCAAATACCCATTCACCCCAATGTTCGGTGTTTACGCCATTCCCTCCTTCTTGAGGAGGTTTTGCTCTCAAAAATGTTTCTTCTGCATAAAAAGGGGATAAGTCAGCAACATTAAAACTATGTGAGATATTAAACTCACCTGGAAGTTCCAGCTTATAGGCATTGTTGTTGATCCTTTCCAAAACTTTGAATGCACCGTCTCCCCGTGGCGCTAGCTTGGAACTTCTCTTGTGTGGGAATCGTTTACGTCCCTTGTTCTTGTTCCTTATGTACTGCTCGGTTTTCTTTTCTATATTCTCTTTATCTCTCAGGTGTATCTTCTTTATAAACTCGCCTCGGCTTAGACCATCTAGATTCACTTGCTCCGCTTGAGGTAATGGCGTGAGATCTATTGGCGACAAGGGGTTAATCCCATAGACAACTTCACAAGGAGATAACTTGAAAGCAGAGTGAGTAGCACAGTTATAAGCAAACTCAATGAATGGAATGCAATCTAACCATGTTTTCATATTTTTACCAAGCATTGCTCTAAGTAATGTGGAAAGAGTACGGTTTACCGATTCTGTTTGGCCATCCGTTTGAGGGTGGCAAGTGGTGGAAAACAACAACTTAGTACCCATCTTTCTCCTAAGTGTTTTCCAGAAGTGGCTGAGGAACTTAGTATCACGATCCGACACAATAGACCTTGGTACTCCATGTAAACGAACCACCTCCTTGAAGAACAAGTCTGTGGTTTTAGTTGCATCATTCACTTTGGCGCATGGTATGAAGTGTGCCATCTTGGAAAATCGATCCACCACGACAAAGATAGAGTCCTTGTGTCTGATTTTTGGCAATCCTAATACAAAGTCCATGAAAATATCTACCCATGGGGCGTTAGGTATAGGAAAAGGAGTGTATAAGCCATACAGATGTAACTTGGACTTTGCTTTCCGGCATGTTATGCAATGAGAGCAGAACCGCTCTACATCTTTCTTTAGGTGTGGCCAGAAGAAGTGATCCACTAGAACATATTGAGTCTTGTCCACTCTGAAGTGTCCCATTAGGCCACCACCATAAGCTTCCCTAATCAGCAATTCTCGAATGAACCTTGAGGGATACACAATCGCTTATCTTTGAACAGGAACCCATCAAAGATGTTGTACGCTGCATAAGATCCTTTTCCATTCTCCTTGTAACTGTCTCCAAAGTCTGGATCCTCCTCATATAGACCCTTGATGTGCTCAAAACCCAGAACTTTAGCTTCCATTGTAGAGATCAGGGTATGTCTCCTCGACAATGCATCGGCTACGATGTTCTCTTTTCCCTTCTTGTACTTGATTACGTAAGGAAAAAGTTTCTATAAACTCCAACCACTTTGCGTGTCTCCTCTTTAGTGATGTCTGACCTCTCAAATGTTTCAAGGTCTCGTGATCAGTGTGAATAACAAACTCGTTAGACAGCAAATATTGCTGCCGCGTCTCTAAGGCTCTAACTAGCGCATATAGCTCCTTGTCATATGTTGGATAATTTAGTGTGTCTCCACTCAGCTTCTCACTAAAGTAAGCTACTGGTTGTCCCCTCTGGTGTAGTAAGCTACTATGCCTAAGCCCGAAGCATCACATTCTACTTCAAACATCACTTCGAAATCCGGTAATGCTAAAACAGGGGCTCGTGTAAGACGATCCTTGAGCGTGTTAAACGCAGTTTCTTGAGCTTCTCCCCCATGAGAAAGGAACACTCTTCTTGATAACAGCAGTAAGTGGGGCAGTTACTCTACTGAAATCCTTGACAAATCGGCGGTAGAAGGATGCTAAACCGTGAAAGCTTCTAACATGGCCGATGGAAGATGGCGTGGGCCATTCTTGAATGGCTTTGATTTTCTCTCCATCCACTTGTAATCCCTGTTCACCTACTACAAAGCCTAAGAAAACAAGCTTGTTAGTACAAAATGAGCACTTCTTCAGGTTAGCATATAAGCCTTCCTTTCGAAGCATTTTTAAAACAAGCTCTAAATGTGTAAGATGATCAGATACATATTTGCTATAGACAAGTATGTCATCGAAGTATACTACCACGAATCTACCAATAAAAGATCTTAGAACCTGATTCATGAGCCACATGAATGTCCTAGGGGTGTTGGTGAGGCCGAAAGGCATCACTAACCACTCGTATAGTCCCTGCTTAGTCTTGAAGGCTGTCTTCCACTCATCACCTTCTCTCATTCTAACTTGATGATACCCACTTCTGAGATCCACCTTTGAGAAAATAGTTGCACCACTAAGCTCATCCAGCATGTCATCTAGGCGTGGAATGGGATGTCTATACTTGATGGTGATGTTGTTAATGGCTCGGCAGTCAACACACATCCTTCACGTACCGTCCTTCTTAGGTACTAGTAGAACTGGTACTGCACACGAGCTTAGACTCCCCCTGATGTATCCCTTATCCATCAAGTCCTTTACTTGCTTCTCAAGTTCCTTGGTTTCTTCAGGATTCATTCAGTATGCAGCTTTGTTAGGCAACGCAGAACCGGGGACTAAGTCTATTTGGTGCTCTACCCACAGATAGGGGGTAATCCAGCAGGTATCTCCTCTGGAAATACATCTTTAAATCGGTCTAACACAGCTTGAACTTCACTCGGAAGTTGTGGATCACCTAAACCTGTACTTAGACAGTCTTTGAAAACCATTAGCAGCACGGTGCCTTGGGCACTCATGGTTTTAAAAACAGTATTGCTTGTAACGTACAAATTAGATTTACTTACCTCGGTCTCCTTAGCCATATGAGTTTGCATTTGATGCACTTCGGTGGGGCTTAAGGGGGCCAGGTTGTGCTTACGGTCCTTGTATGTGAAAGAATAGAAGTTGGACCAGCCATTATGACTTGTTGCTCGATCAAACTGGCACGGTCTCCCCAGCGGAAGATGCCCAACTTGCATCGGTACAACATCACAGGTTACTTCATCTTGATACTTTCCCACGCTAAACGGTATAATGACTTGTTCCGAGATTCTCAACTCGGTTTGATCATTCAACCATCTCAGCTTGAAGGGCTCGGATGCTTTGTCTTCTCCAGACCTAGCTTCTCTACCATATACTTAGAAGCAACATTAGTGCAAGAACCACCGTCGATTATAAGATTACATACCTTGTTTCGGATGGTGCATCTTGTATGAAAGATGTTCTCTCTTTGCACTTTCTCCTCTGGTGTAACTAGGGCGCTTAGAATCCTCCTGGTGACAAGCATCTCGCCATGGTTGATATATCATGGTTTTTACCCGTTTTTAAGCCATGATATAAGTGTTTTATAGAGTCTTTTGCTAGTTTTGGAGTCTTTTTAGAGTCTTTACAGGATGGAGAGCATTTGGAGCTAAATGGGAGAATCTGGAGCATTTTGGAGCACTTTGGAGAAGCAGCCGAAGTGATGAAGTCAAGAGGCTGGAATTCACGAGCTGAGTGTCGATCGACACCATCAGTGTCGATCGACACCAAGGATAGACGGCGAAGCTTGACGGTTTCCAATCAGGAAAAGGAAAGAAGAGCAAGTTCTGAAGAATTACGAATCTACCCCTGGACGAAAAATCCCCTTCTATAAATAGTTTTCAGGCATTGTTTAGCCAATTACATTATCATTATTTTCTGTTTTTGAGACTTAGAGAGAGATTGATCCTGAGCTTTTGGGGAGACAATTCTAACTCATCTGAGCCAGATTTCGAACCCCTGTATCATTCTCTATTCTTTTATGCAATATTATTCAGCCATGTTTTGTGTTTGCATTATTATGTCTGAGTAGTTTGCTAGTTAGGTTAGGGTAATTTAGGGTTTGATGAAGAGTTTGTAGAATCACTAGAATTATTAGGGAAATAAATTGGATCTTCACCTAGATTTGTGCTTAACTTGATTCTCTGAATTGATCACTTAGAAATCAAACCTTAGGTTGTTTAATAGATGCGAGAGCATTATTAATAACTTGAACTAATCTTAGGTGAGCAAATTATCTATTCGCAAAGAGATTTGGTATGGGTAATTTGTGAACAAATCGAACCTGTTCTTATTGCTTGCCTTGATTGTTTAAATTCGCAAAGAGATTTGGAATTTAGGGATTTAGGCATAGATAAGTTCTGCAACGAGAGTTGATTGGTTTTACCTTAGAGTTTCGAGTTCTAGACGGTTCTTAATAAATCCCTAATAAACTTAGATTCTGCATTCTTGGATTCAAACCTGATAATTATCCTTGCCTAGCGCCTCGTCTCCTGAACTTTAATCCATCTAATTCCGATTTATTACTTGCTTTAATTGCTTAGTTTTCAATTTCATTATTCGACCTAGCATAATCTAAACCTAGAAACCATAAGTGTAGCTTTAACTTCCCTGAGGATTCGATACCCCTTATACTTCAACTGCATTGCTGTGCACTTGCAGTAGTTGATTATTTGGGTAAAACTAGACCCCTATCAATGGGCAGGATAGTGTATCTCGCCTTCTAGCTCATCAGCATCATCATCTCCCTCGTCTTGAGATTCATAATCTCCACTTGGGGTTAAGATCATGGTTCTCTGATTGGGGAATTCCCTTGACATGTGGCCTCGTCCCTGAAATTTTAAGAATATTATTTCACGAGTTCTAGATATACTTGGGAACTTACCTTGCTCTAGCCGTGTGGTCTTAGGGGGTTCAATGGCTTTGCTTTTGAAACGGAAGTCAATCTCCACTGCTTTTCCTTTGTCCAGGGGCTTAGAGCTACTTGCATTCCACGGCTGTGGTGCTGGGTTTCGGTTGGATAGGCTGGTCTTGAGCTTGATCTGTTGTTCTATTTGCACCGAAAGGTGTAGGAGCTCATACATACAGCTGTATTGGGTTCTCTCAACCTTCCTAGCAATACGCTCTTGTAATCCATCAATAAACTGAGCCATCAAAGCTTCCTCCGATTATTCTAGCTCCAACAGGTTCATTAGCTTTTCAAATTCTTCGATATACTCATCCACTGTCCTAGTTCCTTGAGAAAGCTTTCGGAACCGCTTCTGCAAATCCCTGTGGTAATGATCAGGAAAGTTTCTGGACCTCAAGAGAAATTTCATGTCTCGCCACATGGTGACTGGTGCAAAACGGTTTCTCCTTCTCTCGGCCACGTTTCTGTCCCACCAAGCAATGGCATTGTCAGTGACCTGTGCAACAACTAGGGCAACTCTCTTGCGGTCGCCGTATCCATAACACTCGAATATGTATTCAAGCCTTCTTTCCCAATCCAGATACACGTCTGAATTTGATTTTCCAGCAAAGGTTGGGGGGGGGGGGGTTAGCTTAACGTCCATGTTTGCTTCCCTAGGCTCTTCTTCTCACGCTCGCGGCCTCCTAAGGTGATCTTGTGCACGCTGGTATTGTTGCTGCAAAGGGTCAGGGGGAACATCATCTTCAAGCTCAGGCATTTCCTCCTCAGGTTCCACCAGATTTATCATTGGGGCTCTCGGTGGAGGGACAGCAGCTGGTGCTGGTGGCGGCTGTTCCAAGCGCACCATACGCTCACCAAACTCTTGTCTCATGTCTCGCATCTCTTCCCTGAAGGCAGCCATCATCTGCATCACGGCGTCTTGTGGAACTTCTTCACCCATGTTGTCTTTAACAAGCCTGTTTGGTTCCTGTAATCCAACAAAAACAACAAACTATCAAAGCACCACAATAGATGAAAACAAAAACCACAAAACAACTTAAGCAGAAATCAAAACAAGCCGAATAAGTTAGCAATTCAAGGAAACCAATGAGCTGCAATAAACGGCTATCTAAACAACACGGAAATAAACAACTTTTCTCTTTAGGGGTTTTATGGTTTTAATGAAACAAAACTATCAAGCAAACAAATCAGATCAGCTCGCACAATCAAAGGAAACCACTTGAATGCAACAACCTAACCGGATCTAACGAAATAGCACTTAAAAAAGATCTAGCGGAAGCAACAACAATATTTTTATGGGTTTTCTATAAGAAACTGAAACAAAACAAAGATAAAAAGAAACAAACCGAAAGGTAGAGGGATAGATATCATCTGATGCTAGGAACCTTTCGGTTCTGATACCAGATGGAGTAAGACTCGGACAGGCCGAACCTTAGAGGGTGGAATCGAACGTGCTGGCCTAAAGGCTCTCTCACATTGGATCGGTTAATGGGGTTGATGATGAAACGATGGCACCACAGAGAGGATGGGAAGGTCTCTGATACAGCAAAGTCACTCGGCCTTATGTGAATCGACACCCAAGAACAAGATCAAAGTTTCGCGGCAAGGCGGCGCTTGATAAGAGAACTGGGTTATTTTATTGATATGGGGGAAAAACTTGAGGACTACAAAGCCGAAGTGGAGCTTTATAAACAGCTCGACGGCGTGACCTTCTAGGGTCTCCCAAGAGAAAAATTAAAAGAGAAAAATACAAAAAAAAAAACAAAATAAAAGGAAAAACGCCTATTACAAGAAAATAGAAATAACTAGAGTTTTTTAATCCAGAAAAGGAAACAAATTTGAACCGAAACAAATAACTTAAACTTGGCATCTTTCTTGATCTTTTGACGTCTCTGGCTTAGTCCTGAAACTCAGTGATAGTGCCGGTACCTGCAAGCATTATTGAAATGGAAATTACCTTGTTGTTGCTTAGAGGCGGCCATGGATGTTGTTGCGTGGCCTGGACGGTTCTTGGCGTGGCTTTGGTGAGGCTTTCCTTTATCTTGACAGTCTGGAGTGTACTTGATGTCCTGCTGTTGAAGTCTTCACTGGAGCGGTCATCATTGTCTCCCAACTCTTCCAGCAACGCCGAATGCTCTTCCTCGGCTTCTAGACTTGTGATCGCAGTATCTTGAAGCTCGGCAATGGTCTCTTCATGCTTCCTGTTACATTGCATCATATCATCAGTTAAGAACGAGGTCATACCTTGGTGTTGCTGGGAAAAGGCTTGGATGTTGTCTTGCTGGGATAATTCCTATCGATGCTCTCTCTCGCGCCCTTCACGGCTCTCCTGCATGGTATAGTCAGGTAGGTCAGTGGCGTCCTGTTGAGAAGCACGTATGATCTCCTCCACAGCTAGGTTGAACTTCTGGCATAGGGACTTGGTCTTGGATCGAGTCATCCTGCCCTCCATGACCGTGGGTGCTGCTTGTGCGGCTTGCTCAGGTTTGGTGTTTACACCAGAGACCGAGCTGATGCACCACATGATCCAGTTTACAAATTTAGGGTCGAAACTCATCTTCAAGATCAGAGCTTTTACAAAGCTCCATTCGACTCGATCATAAGCTTTACTCATGTATGTCTTCATAGCAGCAAACTTAGAGTTACAGATGGGGTTTGTCCGGAGGGCGTGAAAAACTTCTTGGGCGATCAAATTGTCCGTTATAAGTCTCTTCGCCAAGAAGGCGGATTGCGTTTCCGATATCAGCTTGGGTAGAAACTTTTTAGCCTTTTACAAAGTATCTTTGAGATTAAAATTTTTATGATTTTTCTATGCCAATGTGTATGCATGAAAATATAACCTAAATATATGCTAAATATGCAAAATATAGCATACATTTAAAAATTTAAAATTTTTATGATTTTTCTATGCCAATGATTTTTTCGTCAGCTTCTTGTTGGAGTTCATCATGGGTTTGAGCTTCATCCCTTGTTCCTCATTCCCTTGTGTGATTTCGGTGTTGATGGACTCCACATGTGTTGGTGCAGCAACTCTTGGACATGGAGCATGAGAACCTAGCGTAAAGTCAAACATGCTAATGCTCTCATTCAATCTTTCTTGCTGCTCCAAAAGCAACTTCATCATGTTGAGATTTTCTTCCTCATTAGAGATTTAGGAAGAATAGGCTGCTCGTTGCTCATACTCCATGTCCCAAGATTGGTATCTCTCACTATATCCATATTGATCCTCTTGAGCAGAATGTTCATCCATGAGTCCTCCTTGATAAGTGGACGAGCTTTCAAAACCGTGGTGGCTTGTGAGGTCCCAAGCCATCTCTCTCTCTTGATTCTCTAATAAAGCCTCAAACATTGAAGCTATATTCGAATCCATGCTTTCTCCCCTTGTGATTGTGCCTTGCAAAAAGAACAAACACTTGAAAGAAAGTTAGTAACCAAAATAAAAAATAAAAACCTAGTCTATACTAAGCTCCAAATCCTAGTAATTTCAGCAAACCCTAAGTTGGGAACGGCGCCAATTGATGTAGAGGTTTTTAAGCCTTAACTCAATCCTCAAACACACATGTCATTGTAGTATGTGAGGTGTCAATCCAGCCTAGGTGTGAAAGATACTAGGAATGCAAGAGCAAAGTAAAGCTAAATCATTTTCGGGTAAAATGGTGGAGAAAATCAAAATAAATTACTTGCAGCTACTAAATGAAGGCGAAAACAATTTTATAAATCCCACTGAAGNAGCTACTAAATAAATATGAAAACTATTTTAAATATCCCTATTAAGGGTTAGCTAACTACTAGATGACTGCTACAAATTTAAATGAACAAGCTACTGATTTATAAAATTCGAAATCTAAAAACAAGCAATAATGGCTATTTCTAGGAAATGAAAAGAGCAAACTTTAAATCGAAAAAAATGAAAGCTTTTAAATATACTCAAGTGATAAAGACAGATCTAAGGATTGAGGTTCATGCTTAGGAATTTAAAGATTCGATCTTGGTTTAAAAAAAGTAAATCTACACATTTATAAATGAGCTATCTCTAAGCCTAAGAAACAATCTTCCCATGGTTTGTGGATAAGATCCTCTCATCAAACTTTCCTTCAAACCCACGGCTAGTGGTAGAACAGAAGGTTGATGAGCTTAAAGAACGGATCTTAACATGGCTTGACTAGCCTCTAACTTGCCACTTTCGTGGTCTTGAGAGCATACTAGTCTCTTGGTTTGGGCTTGAGAGATTCCCTAGGTTCTTATGAGAAAAAGGAAATCTCTTGGATTCATAAAGCCTTTTTCAAGGTCTTTAAACAATCAACACACCAAACCAAGAAGAGATAAGGTTTAAGAGCAAGAAAATACCAAGATTCAACCTTTAAAACCCCCCAAATCACCTCAATCCTTAAATCTTAAAAGTCAACTCTTCAACCATTTTCGAACCCCTCTTACTCATAGGAGAAGAGGTGTTCAACATGATTAAGATAGCAAGAAAGAAAGAACAAATCTTAAAGAGAAGTGCTTGAAATTAAAAATCAAAAGTTTACAAAATGGAAAAGCTTGAAAATGCCCTACAATGGTGACTAGATCTAGATCTAAAAATTAGACAATCCCTAAAAAACGTGCCTACCTTAGAAAATTAGGTAAAAGAGTTTATATAGGTCCAAAAATATTGGTCCCCTCACTAAAAGCCAAAAAAACATGAGTTGGCAAAAGTTTGAAAACCAAAGGAGAAGGAAGGAGGATTTGAACTAGAGATCTAGTGGCTTGGTCGATCTTCAGCTCGATCTGTTTGTTGGATCTAGTGGCTGGGTCGATCTTCAGCTCGATCTGTTTGTTGGATCTAGTGGTTGGGTCGATCTTCAGCTCGATATGTTTGTTGGATCTAGTGGCTGGGTCGATCTTCAGCTCGATCTCTGCTTGTTGGATTTAGTGGCTGGGTCGATCTCTTTGTTGGATCAAGTGGTTGGGTCGATCTTTTTTGCTTTTCTTCAATTTTCCAAGTTCTCCCTTGACTCCCAACAACTCCTAAGCTCCTCTTTTAACTCCTTGTCCATGCTCAGCACCCAAGATAGCTCCAAGTACACCAAATAACCTGAAAACGATGCATATATGTAAGAAATATGCAATTGCCAATGCAAAGTGTCATATGACCTAAAATGGAACAAAAGTTACAATTAATCTAAATATGAATGCAATATGAATGCAAAATCTATCCTAAATGGGTGCTAAAATATTCGAAATTATGAGTATATCAGGCTTCTCGTGAGGGTACCATTCATTTCGTCTGAGACCTGCGCAGTAATATACCGGAGTGATTCCTCATGATTATCTGAATTTTCCGAGGTAAATATATTATGGAACTTTTGTGTTGCAACTTGCTCTATTTCTTCCTCGATCTCGACCTAGGACCCATTGGCAGCTTTAATTTTGGTTATACGATTTCGCGCTCTCCGCTGTTTGGTGGTGGCATGAAAAAATTGGTGTTACGATCACCTTCTTTTAACCAGTTAGCTCTGCTTTTTTTTGTTTCCAAAAAAACTCCTCGTCTCGAAAAGCTGTGCATAGCATCCATTTCAGATTGAGTACATTTTCGTTGGACATACTTTCA
This sequence comes from Alliaria petiolata, assembly GCA_020283515.1. Classification (NCBI taxonomy): domain Eukaryota; kingdom Viridiplantae; phylum Streptophyta; class Magnoliopsida; order Brassicales; family Brassicaceae; genus Alliaria; species Alliaria petiolata. The sequence goes on from JAHZTW010000001.1 coordinate 356,918,651, forward strand.
TCTCAATTCTGTTTTTGCCGAATTGGTTGGGTTATCTTTCTTCCACTTCGAGAGCGCTTTGCGGCATGCTCCAATCTTGGAGAATAAGTCGAGAGAATCCAAAGGATTCTCACCTCCCCAACTCTTTTCTACCGTTTTGTGAAAACCATCTTTATCAAGCCAGCGCTTGTCGAATTTAAAGTTCCTATGAATACTGGTTTTGCGCGAAAGAATCCTCGCTAAACGGGGTGGTGATCTGAACCCCAAAGTTTTAAGTACTCCACCCCAGTGTGTGAAAATAAATCGTGCCAATCTTCGATGCACACCGCACTATCCAATCGGCATTGGACACGACCTGAACCCTAATCAAAGATATTTGTTTAAAAACCCTAATCAAAGATAAGTATGTAGGCCTCTCTCCTCCGTTAGTAGATATCCGGTGGGCTTGAGGTCACGGTACCATAAACGACAATGGCTACAAATTTTAAATCTAAAATGAACTACAAGTATTTGGCAACTAAGCCGCGTTTGTATACATGGAACCACATTTTTGCGCTAAAACTGTTAAACCAAAACAGTTAATCATTAGAAAACATATTACAGTAAAATATCTATAAATTAATAATGTCGCGACTTCAAGATTTTATTATTTTATAGAGGTATTAATTTATACAGATATTTTCGGTTTAAATTTTTAACGTTCATCAAGAAACAATAAAATAATATTTTCGAAATTATAAAATTTATTTAGAAATATCATATCAACAATGTTTATAAACTTAAAACAATAATTTAATTATATTTTACTATATTACCTTAGGTATATATGTAGATATATATGTTTAGATGTATAATTATTAATTTAACTTATTATTGGGACCATTTATTTACATAAGTGTTTCCAAAAAATTATTATCTTATCGAATTTTTCTAATTTTTACACTGGTCCGACTCGGAACCAACAAAATTTATTAATTTATAGTGATTATTAATTTATCGAATATTAATTTATAGAAGTTCTACTGTAACATACAAAAATACTCTGGTAGACATTTTAATATAAATTACCTACATATTTATTTTCTTGTAATTAACTAAAAAACAACCGAGTTTTATTAGATGAATAAGCTGGTTTAGATAGTTGCTTTAGCTTGGTCTAGTTGTTGGTTAAGTTTCCTTTTGCTTATCCAATGTATATATACGATCCATTGTACATTTTTCATAATTAATGAGAAATATCATTTCACTTTAATATGGTATCAGAGCTATTCTACATGCGTAGAGTTTGTTAGTTTCCGCCATTGTTTCTCGTTCCTTTTTCTTCAGTTTCCTTGGATTTTCCGGGAAAATTCGTTTGTGAGCTTCAGATCTTCAGCTATGACTTCTTCAATTGCTCAGCTGTGTTTTGATTTCGTCTCACGCTTTCTTCTCGCCGTGTTCGAGTTCCTTTCTCTCCTCATTTTTCGTCCGCTATTTTTCTCTCTTTGATCTTGTTTTGAGGTCGATTCTCTTTGTTTTCTTCTATCTCGACTCGAATTTTCTTTGTTGATTTCATTTTCCACATCGAAAATGGCATCAATTCCTCAAGCTCCTGCGGCGAACTGATTCTCGATATGCGGCAGATCAATATGAGAATCCTTTTTTCCTCCACCCCTCTGATCATGCTGGTCTCGTACTTGTCTCAGATCGCTTACTCACGGGCTCCGATTTTCACTCTTGGAGACGCTCGGTTCGAATGGCGCTTAACGATCAGAACAAACTCGGATTTATCGATGGTACGATTCCTAAGCCTCTTAGCACTCATAGGGATGCTGGATCTTGGTCAGGTTGCAATGATATGGTAGCTACTTGGCTTATGCATTCTGTCTCGAAAAAGATCGGATAGAGTCTATTGTTTCTTAAAACTGCTGAGGCTATCTGTAATAATTTGCTATATCGATTTCAGCAAGATGATGCTCCTAGGATGTACGAGATTGAGCAATGTGTGAGTACAATTCAACAAGGTCCTATGGACGTTAGTTCTCACTATACATAGTTGGTAACTCTTTGGGAGGAGTTAAGAAATTACGTTGATCCCTATATGCACTTGTGGCAAATATGAATGTCATGCAGCTGGTTTATGGGAGACGCTTCAGCAACGAAGTCGTGTTACCAAATTTCTGATGGGCTTGAAGTCTATAAGTCTACGCGTCGTCACATTCTGATGCTTAAACCGATTCCATCTGTTGAGGATGTCTTCAATATGGTTGCTCAGGATGAGAGACAAAAGTCGAGTTGGACTTTTACTAAGCTGGAAAATGTTGTCTTTTATAGCTCAGGTTCTGCTAATGAGGACAATGCCAATGGTTATTACTCTGGTCCGCTTGAGAATACGGCTTATGCTGCTTACAAACCTCACCACCAGAAGCCAGTTTGTACACATTGTGGCAGAAATGGTCACACGGTTCAGAAGTGTTACAAGCTTATTGTTTATCCTCCCGGCCATAAGATGCATCAGAAAGCTCCACCGCAAATGCAATCGACGCAACAACCACAATACCAACCTCGTGGTCAATCCTACAATGGCCCACGTCCTGCTTTCCCACAACAATCTCAATTTTCTAAGCCGAATACAGTGGCTAATGCTGTTTCTTCAAGCAGCTTTGATCTTACTCAATTTACTACTGATCAGGTGCAATCTTTGGTTTCTCAACTTACTTCACATGTTCGGATTCCAGAGCCGATGAATCCTTTCCATACGGCCACAATAACTGAAAATGGTTTCATGGCTGCTACATCTACCTCTGGTACTGTCTCATTTGACTTTCCTTCTTCTAGTCTTCGCTATATAAATCATTCTTTCACTTTTCAACACCACTGTCTCTCCTCTCTCTATTCTATCCTTCCTACTGGTTCTTGGATAATTGACAATGGTACCACTTGTCATGTGTGTTCTGATTTGACATTGTTTAGTGAGACCTTCCCTGTATCAGGAGTTACAGTCTCTTTGCCTAATGATACTAGCGTTCCTATTACACACACTAGCACAATGCATATCTCTGCGACTCTTGTCTTGCGTGATGTTCTTTATGTTCCCACTTTGCAATTCCATTTGTTCAGTGTTAGTACCTTATTGAAGCATAATAAATGTTATGTTCATTTTTATCCTGATTGTTGTTTTATTCAGGACCGTATTCAGGACTTGACGATTGGTAGATGCACTCTTTTACATAGCCTTTATATTATGGAGACTACTGTTATCTCTCCTTCAACCAACTTCTGTGGATCCTTGTTAGAAGATGGACTTCTCTGGCATCAACGCCTAGGGCACCCATCTCCTTCCAAGTTACAACATATTACAGGTTTTAAGTCTAGCATAGCTCATTGTGAAGTTTGTCCTTTAGCTAAACAGAAACGGTTACCATTTGTTTCGAATCCACACTTGTCTGCTTCACCATTTGATCCCATTCACCTAGATATTTGGGGTCCCTTTTCTGTTGAGTCTGTAGAGGGTTACAAATACTTTCTTATTGTTGATGATTGTACGAGAGTTACATGGCTTTACATGTTGAGGAATAAAAGTGATGTTTTGTCAGGTTTCCCTGTTTTACTTAAACATGTTAGTACTCAATATCAATCTGTCATTAAAGCTATATGTACTGATAATGCGCCTGAACTTGCATTTACTCAACTTGTTAAGGACCATGGATGGTATGCTGCATTATTTCTCTTGTGCATACACTCCAAAACAGAACTCAGTAGTTGAACGTAAGCACCAACATTTATTGAATGTATCTCGTGCATTACTGTTTCAGTCCAATGGACCTTTGATATATTTGTCTGCTTGTGTTCTCACGGCTGTTTTATTAATCAATCGTACTCCATCTCTGGTTTAAAACAAACTGTTACCGTATGAATTGTTGTTTAACAAAAAACCTGAGTACACTTTTCTACGGTCTTTTGGTTGTCTTTGCTATGTGTCCACTCTTGCAAAGGATAGAAACAAGTTTACTCCTAGAGCTAAGCCGTGGGTTTTTCTCGGTTATCCATCAGGATATAAGTGTTACACAGTTTTGGATCTTGACACAAATGTGATTTCCATTTCGAGGAATGTGATCTTTCATGAACAAATTTTCCCTTATAAAACTGTCTCTAATCCTGTTGTTTATGATGATTTGTTTTGTAAGTCCATTTTACCTTTGCCTGTTCCTATTTCTTTAGATGTTGACATACATGTTCATGTTGCTATAGTTCATGAATTACCTGCTTCTGTTCATCATGTTAGTCCTTCTCATGCGTCAACATCTTCTGCACCACACGCTAGTACCACATCTTTATCAAAGACTATGACTACTAATACAGGACATGTTGCACTACCCAATGCCAGGTCAAAGCGACCCGTGAAGGCATCAGGTTATTTGTCTGACTATCATTGCAATTTCGCCCAAATTTATACTCCATTTACTGTTCTTTATCCTCTTTCTTCAGTCCTTACTTACTCCAACATGAGTTCCTCGTATCAGTCGTTTGCCTTCTCTTGTTCATCTGAGACATAACCATAAAACATTAAGAAAGCTATGGCTCATCCTCATTTTCCAAAGGCCATGGACGTGGAATTGTCTGCTCTGGAGTCTAAGGGTACATGGGGTATTGAGTCTCTTCCGGCTGGTAAACATGTCATTGGATGTAAATGGGTTTACACTATTAAATACAATCCAGATGGCTCTAATGAACGCTATAAAGGCCATTTGGTGGCTAAAGGTTACACTCAGCAGGAGAGAATTGATTATATTAACACTTTTTCCCTGTAGGGAAGGTTGCCAGTGTTAAGTTTGTTCTCGGCTTGGCATCCTGCCATAACTGGTCTCTGACACAGATGGATGTTACGAATGCTTTCTTACATGGCGATCTTGATGAGGAGATCTTCTTGAATCTTCCTCTGGGTTACACTCATGCTAATCCTTATTCTTTTCCTCCCAATCCTGTTTGTCGTCTTCACAAATCCTTATATGGAATTACACAAGCGTCTAGGCAGTAGTAACTATGTTTTTCTAAAGTCCTTCTGCAGGCTTATTTTGTTCAATCACCAGGCGATAACACTTTATTTGTTAAACAAACTGTAACTTCTTTCATTACCTTGTTGGTATATGTTGATGACATTCTAATCGCCTCTGACAGTGACTCTGAACTCCAACTTCTGAAGGATGCTTTACATCGAGCTTTTCAGATTAAAGATATGAGAGTTCCACGGTTCTTCTTGGGTTTGGAGATTGCTTGCAATGCCTCGGGGATCTCTGTTTGGTAGTGTAAATATGCTCTGGATATTCTTGCCTCTACAGGAATGTTGGCTTGTAGGCCCAGTGCTGTTCCCATGGACCCAACTGTTCATTTGAGTAGAGATTCTAGCATTCTATTGGAAAATCCGACCACTTACCAGGAGCTCATTGGGCATCTTCTCTATCTCACAATCACTCGTCCGGATATTACTTTTGCTGTCAACTACCTCAGCCAGTTCCTCTCTTGTCCCATCGGCGTTCATATCCAGGCTGCTCACCGAGTCCTGCGATACTTAAAGTCGAATCCAGGTCAAGTTTTATTCTATGCAGCTGATTCAGATCTCTGTCTTAATGCCTTTGCGGATGCAGACTGGGCGACATGTCCTGACTCTAGGCGATCAATTACTGGTTTCTGTGTTTATCTTGGGAAGTCATTGATTACTTGGAAGTCTAAAAAGCAGCAGACCATGAGTAGAAGCAGCATGGAGGCCGAGTATCGTAGTATGGCTTTTGCTACTTGTGAACTCCTTTGGTTAGCACAACTGTTAAAGGATCTGAAGGTTACGGTTCACATGAAGGCCAAGCTTTTCGGTGACAACATATGAGCTATGCACCTGTCTCTTATACACATCTAGATGTGTATAAGAGACAGATCTTGGGAAGTCATTGATTACTTGGAAGTCTAAAAAGCAGCAGACCATGAGTAGAAGCAGCATGGAGGCCGAGTATCGTAGTATGGCTTTTGCTACTTGTGAACTCCTTTGGTTAGCACAACTGTTAAAGGATCTGAAGGTTACGGTTCACATGAAGGCCAAGCTTTTCGGTGACAACATATGAGCTATGCACATTGCAACAAATTCCGTCTTTCATGAAAGGACGAAGCACATCAAAATTGATTGTCACACAGTCCGTGATCAGGTCAAGAACGGTTTTCTCACTCTTATTCACGTTTCTAGTGCCAATCAGCATGCATATATTTTGACTAAGGCTCTTCATCCTGGTCCATTTCACTCCCTTCTCTCTCGGATGTCCATTTCAAACCTCTTCCATCCTGTATCCAATTCTGATCATCGGTTTGGGGGTTGTATTAGATGAATAAGCTGGTTTAGCTTGGTTTAGTTGTTGGTTAATTTTCCTTTCGCTTATACAATTTATATATACGATCCATTGTACATTCTTTCATAATTAATGAGAAATATCATTTCATTTTAATAAATTTACGTCCAAATTCAACATCTAAATACAAAAGCAAGTGTAAGAAAACCAATATCTTTTACATCCAAATTCAACATTAATGTCGGCAGCTCGTACAATCTTCATAAATTTTAAAAAGAGATGAGTTGTAATTTGCAAATCTAAAATGGCATCGCAAATTAGTGACGTAACGTAAGTAGGGTAACATTGAATTTATAGATTGCATGTTAACCAAGTCTTTTTATGTCCGTTGAATTTTCAAAAATTTCTTGAAACTATTTAGGAAAGAATATAATTGTTTTTAAAAGCGCAATCTAAGGTAACTAGGAAAATCTAACCTAACTTAAACATAATTAAAGTAAAACACTTTTAGGCCATTTTGACAGACTTTGTGTAGCGCCCCGATCCGGATTTTCTAACCCGCGGCCGGACCACAATAAATTTTTGTCTTTCTAACAGATATTTTAGATGAAGTTTAATACATTCCTTCCATCTAACAACTTAACAAAGTCCATTCTCATCGACTATCCAACAACCTACGCAGTCAGAATAATCAATACAAGTTTCGGCTTAGTAATTACCTTGGCCATTCGCAGACTTGGATGCACTGACCCACGCTCCAATTGTCTCAGCCACAACGCTGGCCACCCACAAAGCACATCTCCCCCCCGTACTTAGTCACTCAACCAACCATCCCCACGTGACCAAGTACAGAAGAGAGACGGCCCGGATCCCCGATCCCTTGCACGTCCAGACACGATCCACACGATCGCCAGACACGATCCACACGATCGCCAGACACGATCCACACGATCGCCAGGCACGGTCCACACGGACCGCCAGACACGATCCACACGGACCGCCAGACACTGCAGTCACGATCAATCCTGATCGCCAGTCAGTCCATCCATGATCAATCCTGATCGCCAGCCAGCCCAGTCATGATCTCCTTGACCATATCTACGTTTCTCATGACCACAGTCGTGGTACTCTCGGCTATCTATCGGATATAGCCGACTCCTCTTGACTATTTCTCGGCTATCACTCGGATATAGTCGAATTCTCTCGACTATCTCTCGGCAGCCCCACTTTCTCTCGATCAGAACATAAATCTCTCGGTGAAAATTCGACCAGAACAGAAATCACTCGGACGTAGTCACGCGTCTCTCAGATCCAGTCGACTCATCTCGGCTATTGGTCGGATATCACTTTGCCCGACCAGCATCTCTCGGCTATCTCTCAATCCGGTCAGAATTCATCGGACAAACTTGATCCTTCCCTCGGTAAATCGACCACTCCAAGTCGATTCTCTCGATAAGAATTCCCAGAAACAGAACCGAACACGCGATCTCTCGATGACCCTTCTTTTCTCTCGGACGAACTCGACTTTCTCTCGGCCGAAACTTCTTTCTCTCGGATAACTCTCGATCCAGGCAGAATTCATCGGACAAACTTGGTCCTTCTCTCGGTAAATCGACCACTCCAAGTCGATTCTCTCGATTAGAATTCCCAGAAACAGAACCGAACACGCGATCTCACGACGGCTCTCGATTCTCTCGGATGAACTCGACTTTCTCTCGGCCGAAGCTTCTTTCTCTCGGATAACTCTCGATCCAGGCAGAATTCCTCGGACAAACTTGATCCTTCCCTCGGTAAATCGACCCTTCTGAGTCGTTTCTCTCGAACAGAATTCTCAGAATCGGCACGGACAGAACAATCTCTCGAACAGCTCGGATTTCTCTCGGCGAAATCACCCTTCTCTCGAGCCAAATCGCTTCTCAGGTGTTTCTCTCGGGATTTTTCCCTTTTCTTTCCAGCACAAATACGGCCCCCCCCCGTGAGAAATCCCCTAAAACTCACTTATATAGGTGAAACCCTAAGAATAAACCGCTTGGTCAAGCCTTAGCCGACGCGTCCTGGTTTTCTCTCGGTTATAGTCGGTCTGTTTTAAGTTTCTCTCGGCTTAATCCGGACGGATTCCTTTTCTCTCGACTAAAACCCGAACCGCTCGACCATTCACGGGATAAATCCTTCCCTGCCAAGGATAATCTAAAATCTCTCGAGTAAAAACCACAGCCAACGGCCCAACCTTAGTTTCTCTCGGCACTTAGATAATTTCGCGACAATTCCACAATATTTACTCGGTCCAA
>JAHZTW010000001.1:356927904-356938148 GCA_020283515.1 Alliaria petiolata
CGGCCAACCACACGAATCGGTCTACCTTCCACGGTCAGATCCTCTTGCAGTTCCGGAGGCGGTTCAGATATCACATTCTCACGTTCGGTTATGTGCTTTCTCAGCTGCGACACGTGGAACACATTGTGATAAGCACTCATTTCCGGCGGTAAATCCAACTTATACGCCACTGCCCCAATCCTTTCCAGAATCTGGTACGGCCCCATGTACCTCGGACTCAATTTAGCATCAAACATAGCTCGGATTTTCCCCTTGTAGGTCATAGCCTTCAGATAAACCAGATCGCCCACTCTGAACTCTAAGTCCTTACGGCACTTAACAACATATCTCATTTGTCGGTCTTGAGCATCTTAAGCTTAACATTCAGAAATCGGATCTTTTCAGTAGTCGTCTCGACCACTACCAGTCACAATACACTCCCCCACTTGGGTTCAACATAACAGCGCTTTACGCAACCCAACCAAAGGTAGACAACTCTCCCAGTGAGCACCATAATCGAGCTCTCCCACTCTTATATGGCCTCCAATAGAACTTCGTGATGCCTCACGATCCGTCCCAACGTTGACCCGGCCAATGCCCTTATCCAGATTGTAACGCAACACTCTTCATACCTTGTGTCGTTACCATATCCGAGTCCCCCTCCTCGGACTCTATCCACTCTTAATTTAGCTGTACTAAACTCTTTTTCCCAATCGCAGCCTTCTCAGATACTTGACCTTAGACCATCTCGGCCTTGGTCCAGATTTCCATCCAATCAGAATACAAGTACGCCACATCTGGCCGAACACTAGTCTACAGAACAACCTACACAACTTTACCACACAGAGCCCTTGTCCGACCACTTCCAAGTCGAACAAACTCTTATCAAACAGACTTCTCTCTCCGCACTAGTCAACTCAAGACTTGCCTTTTTGCTTTCCATCATGCTAAACCCTTCCATTCTCTCGACAGTCTCTTGGTGTGCGTACATATCTTAGAAAACTTCTCAAGTTCCTAAGTATTTCTACTCGCCCCACCTCAACTTCCATTTAATCAGAATGCTTAGCATAATCAGTTAGCTTTGGACTTTCAGCTCAGTTATCCTTGATGATAGGTCATCCTTATGGTCAGTCCATCTTGGCCCATCGACTTGCCTTAGCGAACTCCCGAGTTCCTAAGCGTTTGTCTCATCCTCGCCTCAACTACCATTGACTATCATCATAATTGTTAACCAAGATACACAGATCCTTATTAACGCCACTAACGAATCACTCTTGATTCTTTACTCGAGTTTCCAAAACTCTCTTAAGTTCCTCCTTAACTCTTTCCAGTTAGGAACACACACTCAACCCTTCTTAACAATCCCATTGTTTGAAGTTTGACATTTCTTTTGGTCACTCTTTGACACCTTGATCTTTTTCTCATCCTCCTCTTAAGCCAGTCGGATCCTTGATAACAATTCAGCTTGATCCGCAGTTCTCGAACACATGGTTCTAACCTTTCAGTAAAGGCATCTAACCGCAATGTCCTTAGTAGATTTACCATTCCATCTACTTTATTTTCAGACGATACACTAGCCTTCCACCGGCTCAATGCATCTGCAACCAGAATAGCCTTACCCAAATGATAAGCTATATACACATCATAGTCAGCGACTATCTCAATCCACCTACGTGGCCTCAGATTCCCCGGATCACTCTTTGATCCTCGGATCACTCCTCGATCCACGGATCACACCTTGATCCTTACAGACCTAATGTCTTTGGCAAACTCACCAAGTTTCCAAGAACAATCTCATGGTCACGTCTTGGCTAATCCGCAGATTTCCACATACGCTAGCATCTAGTCGCCTTGGTAACCCGCATGCCACAATCATGTCCCATCTATACTCTCGACAAAAGGGATCAATGACTCAGCCAGTACATGGCACACCATGCCATCACTCGGCTCACAAGGACTCGGCTCACAAGGCCTCGGCTCACACGGCCATTACAAGTCCTCACTTGTATCTTGATTTGGTACCATGCCTTAACCAGCAAATACCCGGCACACCAGCCAATCAGTTCGTACAATGCTTAACAAGCAAGTACTCGGCACACCACATTACTAATCCCACGATGGCGAACTTCCTTAGTCCCCACCGACACAGTCATCACAACATATCCGTTGCAAACTCATGATCACATCATTCATTGGCGATTCCACCGATTTCCACAGATGCTACCACTACCGCACTTTTGCAAACTTAATGGTTTCCGAAGTCGCCTTTATTTCAGTCATGCATTGGCAAACCCACATTTTCCAAATTGCATCTCTGAGAACATTCGTCTTAGCCAACCCTCTTGGTTCTAAGAATGCATCCCAGAAGTATTGGAAAACCCACTTGGCTTCCAATAACACCTCGCAGAAACAGTCACGCTTGGACAACCCACTTGGTTTCCATGGTCGTAACCCAGAACAGTCATGTTTTGCCAACCAACTCCGGTTCCAAAGTCGGAACACAGACAGTCACGCCTTGGCAAACCTACCTGGTTCCCAAGTCGTAACACATAACTAGTCACACCTTGGCGAACATATCCAGTTCCCAAAGCTGTAACCAAAAACAGTCACACCTTGGCAAACCTACCTGGTTTCCAAAGTCGTAACACAGAACAACCACGTCTTGGCCAACCTACCTGGTTTCCAAGGACGCCAGAACAGCACACGGCTTACAAGCCCTTACTAGTCACACAGACTTTTACCACGGCTCACTAGCCTCTTACGGCACACAAGTCCTTCGGCACACAATGGCCCCGGTCACCCAGACTTGTGGCATTATTTGGATCAGCCAAAGAAGCTGATATTGGTTCTGATAGTTTGTCTAATGTGGATGCGGATGCAGACACCAGATCAGAGATCTGTTCAGGAAGTAAGAAATGTGACCCTCAATCTGTGATGTTAGATTTATATGAGGATCTTGTGGAAACTTGCAAAGTAAATGTGACTCTAGTACATGAGAAGAAGAGGTAGCACATCAAAGTTGAAGAACTTGAAAAAAAACTTGATATTGAGAAGAAACGTGCTAAGGAGCTAGAGGATGCGTTGAATAGAAGGAGTAAGAGTAGTGAGTGAAAGAAGAACACATATGTGCATCTAGGTTACAGGCAAAAAACCTTAAGAAAGGAGACAATCTATGTTTCCGAAACGTCTCAGAAATCTTTTGCACATGAGGCTATATGTATTGTAACGTCTCAGAAATCTGTTGCAGAGGAGGCTAAGGTACTTTATCAGACGTAAGTCTTGTAACAAAATCGAGAGCAGGAGCTGTAACAAATACTTCTTCAGAGGTCAAAAAACGAGCTGAAGCAAGACAGAGTGCCAAGATGAAGGTTGACACACGTACACATATAGAGTATAGAAGACAGAGTGCTGATACGCGTGTTGATACAGCTAAAGCTCAGACAAACAGATCAACCACCAGCCCAGCTTGGCATCAATCTGCTGAATGTTATTGTTGTGGTACACTTGGTCATATCAACGCACATTGTTACAAGTTTTTACAACGTGCAGATCAAATATGGAGGAGAAATCGATATGTTCCACACTTTGTGCAATCCAAAAGGGGGTGGAAGTCTGAAGGTCGTGCAAGTACTACTTTAATCGACAGATCAAGAGGTGTATTAAGCTATTATGGTGGATGTTCATGGCATGTGAGAAGTAATAAAGGGGTCTATCAACAGAAGAACCTTGACAGAGACATGAATGTGAGATGATACGATTCAAGTAGGTGGAGGAATAGTTGGATAAGGAGATGGTGAGTCTGATGGGTCGTCCACAGACAAGTAAGTTGTGTAAAAAAAACTTGTTTTATTTGACGACAGATGGATGTCCTGTGCGAGAGGCTGTAACAGGGCATATAAAAAAGTATGCAACATCATGGAAATATGTGTGATTGGTGATGTACGTTGGGGAGATAATCTTCTAGTGTTTTTAACTCAGTTATGCACTCAAGCCGGGGAGATGAGGTGGATATTGGTTTTGCGGATCTGATGTTGATTCTGTTGAGCGTGCTGATGTAGATGAAGCACAATTCATGGGGGAGTTTTGTTCGCTTAGGTTTGGATGCTGCTTTGCCTTGTTCTTGTGTGTGTCTCTGTAAGGGGTTTGCAGATGATTAAAGAGCTTGGTGCTTGGTATCAAACTAAGTTTAAAAGGGGGAGATTGAAGATTTTTGAAGAAGTTGAAGTGGAAGCTTCGGAGGATGCTCACAAGCTTGATGATCGATGTTTGAGGAGGAGTTTGAAGTTCTAAAACTCAGTCATCAAGGGGGAGATTGTTGATGTTTTGCTGACTGGTTTGAGAAACTACATGACCACGTCAGCAGAAAGATGATGCAATAGACGAATCAGACACATCAGACTTCTGATCAGACGTGACATCAGGAGGCAAATTTATGGAAAGTATATATATTTAAAGGGGGACGCCTTAAATATATAACTTGAAGATAAAGCTCAACAGAAAAGGAAGATTGAAGCTATTTGGAAGACTTGATGTGATATGGAAGTATTACTTTGATTAGGATCAATCAAAAAGGAATATTTCCTCTTGGGTCAAGAAAAATAGGGAGAGAGACGTGTGAGTGAGTTTGACAAGTGTTGTACCCGTTTGGCATTTTTGAGAGAAAAGGGTGAGAGTTCATCACAGAGTGAGAGTTCTAGGTGTAGATTAATATGGCTAAACTTAGGGATCTCATTGTGAGTTAAGAATAGATTGGGGTCGAGCTGAGAGATTATTAGAGTAGTGCAATTCCAAATTGGATAGTAATTGTACTTGTATTCAAAAAGATTCTTAATAAAGGTTTGAAGTTTACACACATTGTCTAACTTTGATGTATTTTATTGTGTATTGGGGTTTCTCTGCACTTACAATACCAATTAAAAAATAAACAAAATTAAATTTTAATGATATATATATATTATGTGTGTGTGTCTATTTATACAAAAAGAAAAACATTTTACGATAATAGAATGTTTTTTTTTTTGAGAAAGAAAATAATAGAATGTTGAAGATATATGATGCACGTGATTTTCCATAGACGTAAACGATGGAGCCATTGTATTTCTATTGGTCAAGATATGAACGGCTTGAAGCAGGCTTTGATTAATCTTGTTGACGATATCGTTTTAGTAAACAAGTCAAGATAGCTCTGTTTTTGTCGCTCATGGATGGTGGTGCTATGTAGTTGGTCCCATGCCATATCAATATGTTTTGTTTTCGGTTCATGTTGCTATCCTGTGGGTACCAGTAAGTCAGTAATTGGTATTAGTATAACAAATAAACGAATGGTATTGGTATTCTTAATTTGATCTACCAGAAAATTAGAAACTGCCATAAAAGAGATCTATTTATATATGGATTTATAATTTCATTCTAATACTAAGTTGAGAGTGATTGTGAAAGAGATTGGTTTTGCGTTTTTTAGGCTTGGTCCGGGCCTCCGGGGCATCTCCAAGAGGTGACCCTTGGGGAAGTAAATACACATGCATAATGGAAGAGACATTCGAAAAGTAACTCGGAACACCAGCATGGTGTTTTCTAAAGATCAGTTGATGTTTATGTAAATGGGCTCGGAAAGGGTTTAGGTTACTTGTCTCAAGATGCTTGTTGAGCGTAAGGGTGTGACTGGCACAACATTTAGATGAATTTAAAGATTTTTTTATACCTAATATCAATGATCACAAATAAAGCATAGAAAATAGCATTTGAAATTGCAAATGGTCATTCATTAATTATGTTACATTTTATTCTAATTTAGATAAAGTCATGCACATCAATTTTACCATCACATGTCACTAATTCGAGAGACCATGACGTTACATTGCAAATTTCTCTTGAACTAGTTAGGCATTTTGTAACAAATCCGTAAACTCTACCCGTCCTATTAAAGGCCGCCCAGGATAAGTTAACCAAGCAGGCAGTGGTCACTTGACTAGTTAGTCAAGAACTATGCTAAGTATCATTAGAAGCAAAATTGGTTAAAAAAAACAAGTTTTAAATTAAATTTAAACTTAGCACTTGAAAATACTACAAATTTTATCAGAGCACTCATTTGAAAACGTAGAAAAGTACAAAAAGTAAATATTCCAAATCTAAAAAAAGATGATACATCAAAGGCTCCTCCAAATTGACTGCAAATCATCTGCTCCTCTTCGATTCCTAAGCTCTAGATATTATTTGAGAACAAGTTAGGAAGAGTCGTAAGTATATATGAAAATGCATACTCAATAAATCTAGATTATTCTGAAACCGAACAAATAGTATAACTATAACAATAACAATGAATGACATGATGATGTGGTACCGACCTTGGAAGGATGTAGGGTCTTGGTGTATAACCTCCTAGTTATAAATTCTTATAACTTCCCTATCATTGGTAATTACTGTTACACTGTTACATGCATATAATAGTCGTATCACTCAACATTCATGTCATGCTTTAGCAAAAATTAAAATAAAAAACATTCATGTCATGACAATGCACATCTCAATTATCTGCATTGTGATGCCCTATTATCGGCATTTTGATGGGATTCAACTTATACAATGTGGCATATTATGTCCAATGAAATTGCCGCCAAAGTGCATTGACATATACTTCCCTCATCATACGAACCGCGCACTTCCCTTTGGTTTCTTTCGATCCTACTTTTGTTCTGGTGAGAATCCAAGAATCACGGCACACGACTAAAGCCACTGAGTCCATTAGCACTTCTGACAATTAAATCAAAGTGTGATCATTTCATTCGGATCCTAGATAGGGCACTTATCTGCCCTATACCACAATGCACATAAGTTGTTATTGTGGTAACACCATACTTATGGATTAAGTTAAGCACATTTAATTTACATAAGTATACGATCGTATAAGATACGAATGTTCGTATCATTGATCTTAACTTCCATTTTTTAGATCAGTTTCGGGTCCGACCATGGACCTGCTACTTAATCACGTTTTTAAGGTCAAACGGTGATTAATCGGTTCCGTTTTAAAGGAGCTGACAGGGCCTGTGTAAAACCAACAAGTTTTGAATGTTTGCTTATTAAACTGGGTCTTTTAAACAGTCTGTGTATTTGTTTGGGAGATAAAATAGTTGATGTATTTTTCGTTAAAATTTGAAAAAGTTAGTGTATTTTTAAGGGTGTTTTCCTTTAGAAAAAAAAAACGTGATTAATATACTGAAACTACATTTTTGGTGTTTTATAAATTTTCAGTGAATTTTCAGTTCAGTTTATCCCGCTAACAATTTTTCAGCTATTATTCCGTCAGACCCTATAGTTAAATTAATTTGATCAATAATTTAAACATAGAAAAGAGTTAATCATTGAACAAACTATTATAGTTAAAAAAAAACCCCCCTATTACATCGTTTTCATAGAAACTTGCATCCATACTTTTTTGCAAACTCGTAAAAGAACAAATATACATCCACTTTGAAAAAGGAGTTTCAAAATTGAATACATATGATGCATGTGGTTTTCCAGATACAGAAACGAACGAGCTGTAATTAGACTTCAATTAGTCACCATTCAATCATTATTTTTTTTAAATGTCATTCAAGTACAGATAAGATTTGAAAAGGGTCTAATAGCAGCCTTGTTTAAGAAGCACGCTTTGATTATTCCATGTGGATCATGCAATTATCGATCTCAAGTCAAGGTCGTTTTGAGTTATGATGGCTTTGCTTCTTTCTTCATGGATAATTCATGACGTGCGTACTCTGATGCCATTTCAATATGATTGGCTTCATGTTGCTATTTTGTGGGTGCTACTAAATTCAGCAGCGAATCTAGATTTATATTTGACTAAGGGCATAAAGATTAAAATATTAAGTTCTAGGATCTAATTTAAAATATATTAAAGTAATTAACATAGAAATTTAAAAATTGAGTGGTGACAGCTGCCCCCGCTGGCCAATGTAAATCCGCCCCTGACTAAATTTGTGTTATTATAACAAATGAACGAATGCTATTTTTGATTAGGACACTGGGAGAGAACTTGGTGTTAGATAGTTAGAGCATCACCAACAGTGAGATACTCTCAAGGTATCTCATAAAATATAAAAATTAAATTTTAAATAAAAAACAAATTTTAACCAATTATAAAAGGACATTTATGAGGACCACTTCTCAAACGAGGACCGCTTCTCCTTCCCTCTCATTTACCGATGGATGCTATTAGATCAGTTTAGAATCTCATTTGAGGTTCTCAACAAATTTATATTGATAATTTAAATATAATATAGTTATATGATTAAATTTTAGTTTTAGAAAAAAAAGAATCAAACCATTAGAAAATGAACAAATGTAACAAGGGTTTTCTTGTGTATTTCAAATGAGAAAATGAGAACCCTTTCTCATGTCCCCACTTTTTTTTTTCAGTATTTTAATAATTAAATACTTTATGAAAACTCATTGATGGAAATGCTCTTAGATTCCGTCTATAGGTTTACATTCATTAAAGTCCAAAAAATATATATATAAGAAGAGCCTACCTTTTGATAAAGAATCATTCGATGAGATAAGGGAAACATATAAATGCAAAAAACTCAACATAGACTGTTTATATGATTTGTAACGCACCAAATTAATTGCTTTTATTCACTAGAGTTTGATAAGTTAATTTTATAACAATTATACACTAATTTTGGTGTTACAAAACTCTAACTATTTGAATTGTCGGCAAGTGATTTCTAGTTCTACCCAAACACTTATCTCTAAGATTCTGTTTCTCTGTGGAATCTTCAAAGTTACAATATTTTGATCTTGCGGCTCAAAGTATTGTTCACCCTGATTCCAAGCCTCTTTATACTAATCACACAAAACCCTAACTTATAGATAAAATCTTTGAGTAATTTTCAAACGTGCTTTCCACGTTTATCCTTTCTTGGTATTCATTCAGCGTATATTTGAATATCTATTGAAGATCTCCTTTGGAAGGTTTTGATATTTCAGCTTCCCCGCGTTTATTATGTCCCCTTCGTTCTGATATTATGTCTGATGTATCTTCTGATTCAGCTGAGGGTTCACAAAATTTCCATCTTCAATATATCTCCCCATTTGTAGCTTAGTTTGATACTCAAAACATTTCTTCCTTTCACCACCTGTTAGACATCACAGAGATACACAAGACACAGAGAAGGAGACTAGTATACAAGAGCAACAACACACAAGCACGAGAAAGAAAACATCAAATGTAACCTTGAATATAAGCCGGTCACAAACCAATAACTTTTGTAAACAAAAAATTCTAGATCTGAGTTGTTCTTTTTGTTTCTGTCATCTATAGTTACGGATATCATTGATATTTTAAACTTTGAATTACACCAAGCCGGCGGATGACAACACATCCCAAAAACAAAACCGATGGAATAAAGGTGTAACACCCTGACCGCCCCTACCAGCGAGGCTCCACACCTTTCACGGGCTATGGGCCCCGCCCTTATCCGATGGTCGGTGCGTTATTTTTCTTGGTGGTCCGACCGACTGATTTACTTGTTCCTGCAATCGCCACGTGATATTTTCCCATGTTTTGACCTCACTCATACGGTTCCGCAGAGGATTTCCCGGATGGTCACCCATCCTAGTCCTACTCCATCATAAGCACGCTTAGCTCTGGAGTTCTCTTAGGGTAAGTGGCCGGAAAAGATAAGTGCACTTTGATGACATAGGTAGTCAAATCAATCCATTTAAACTTATTCAAATGGGCCGGACCCGGGTCGTTACAATTCTCCCCCACTTAACCGGAATTCTTCCCCAAATTCTGATCCCGCTTGTGTGAACCCTAACCCATAAACCCCAAGACAGTCTCCTATGATAGAACCAGTTTGACTTTCCTTAGCCATGATACCACTTATAACTCTTCGACCGCCCCTACCAGCGCGGACCCACACCTCTCTCGGGCTGTGGGCCCCCGTCCCTGTCCGACGGTCGGTGTGTTATTTTTATTAGTGGCCCGACCAACTGATTTACTTGTTGCTACAATCACCACCTGAGAATAAAAACCCATTGCCGCCTGAATAAAATTTAGAGAGAAGTATTCCCGCCTGTCACCTGAGAAACCCATTGCCGCATGAGATCACCTGAGAATTAGTATACTTACCACTATACTATATCAAATTTTGGCGCCGTTGCCGGGGAAGGAGATTAGTTGCCTACAGATTTCTAGTATTAGAATTTTGTCTAGGTTTTTATTTTTGTTTTTGTTACTGATTTAGTTTCTTATCTTT
>JAHZTW010000001.1:356940281-356956057 GCA_020283515.1 Alliaria petiolata
AGAGAAATTACCAGATCCAGGGAACTTTGTGCTAGATTGCTCAATCTCAACAGGAAGGTTTCCTCGTTCTCTCTGCGATCTAGGCTCAAGTATCAACTTGATGCCACACTTTGTAGCTGTTACACTTGGAATAACTGACTTCGAGCCAACCAGGATCTCCCTTGTCCTAGCTGATCGATCAAATAGAATCGCAGAAGGTGTTCTAGAAGATGTTCCCCTGAAGATTGAAGGCTGCATTATTCCTACGGATTTTGTGGTTTTGAAGTATGATGAAGAACCTGCAGATCCTCTTATTTTGGGAAGATCATTTTTGGCTTCAGCTGGTGCCATTATTGATGTGAGGAAAGGGAAAATAGAGCTTGATTTGGGTGAAGTTGTCATGAACTTTGACATGGACAAATTAAGAGGACCATCCACCATTGATGGTCAAGCTTTTTCAGTAGAGATGTCCATAGATGAAGGTCCAATCATGGAAAATTCGGATGCCATTACTGCTGGGTATGTCAAGGAGCTTGATACTGAAAATCAAGAGGACAAACTGGTTATTCAAGAAGCATTGGCTTAGAATTCTAAGAAAAATGTGGAGTTTGAAGATTGGAGTGGAAACAATCATACCTTCAGGACATTGAGCGAAAGTGAAAGTCTAATCAGTGCTAAGTTGATGGAGGAAGACGTTTTCATCATGGAGATAAGGATTGCGGAGCAGAACTACAACAAAAGTGCAGAGATTCGAGCTACAAGCTTGGTGTCGATCGACCCCACCTGTGTCGATCGACACCCTTCGCGGATCACACCAGAGTCACTTCCAATGCTGCAATTTCATCACAAGTGGTCATACAGATGCTTCCACATCCTACATGCCATAAACCTCGAAGGAAGCAAAGGTACGAATTCCCTGGAATGAATTCCAAACCTCCTGATCTTGTCAATAAAAACTTTAAAGGTTCAAAGAATGCTGCGCACTTATCCAAGCCACGAGATTCTCGTAGAGGGCTTGGTATTTCTTTTGATTATGCTGGAGGAAAACGAAGTATCCCACCCCAACTCAAGTCCCACCCTGTTGTTGTTCCTCATTTCCTTGGTCAATCTCATGGACATAATGCCTATACACCACCTTGGATGAGAAGACATTCGTCTGGGAAGCACTCAATGCCACCCTCTGATCCACCAGACGTCTGAATCCCGACACAGTCAAGCTAATGACTGAAAACGAGCGCTGAGTGGGAGGCAACCCACTGTTAGGTAAGGTTTTCTTTTGTCTTAGTTTTATATGTCCTAGTTTCAGTCAATTGAAAAAAAGGCGACATTGGACTCGACCTTGACCAGTGTCGATCGACACTACTAGGTGTCGATCGACACCATGCGCAGACAAAGGTAAGTCTTCTATTTGGTCTTTTATGTTGTTTCTAATCTTTCTTTTAGCTAACTTCGGGCTTTATTACACTGGGGACAGTGTTGTTTAAGTCTGGGGGAGGTGATTACTGACTTTTTGTTTTGTTTTGAGATTCTTGAGTCAAAAGTTTTCAAAAATTGTTTTATTGAGTCAAAATCAGTTGGAACTTTCAGTTTTTCTAGGAACTAACCACAGGAAGTTGACACTTGAAGAACCATTGCTATAAGAGTTGATTGCAGGATTTACTAAGTAGAAAGCTGCAAGTGGAATCAGTCTAACAGAGCGAGTTCGGATCCCCTTATAAGAACTAGGTATGCGCAGAACTTGATTCCTCTTTCAGTCCGAACAAATAGGCAATTGCAGTCTCTCCTTGATCTTCCCTTAAGAGAAAAGAAAAGAAAGAAAAAAAAATAGTCTAAGTCTGGAATAGTGCCTTTGTCATGAGCCAGTCTCCTTACAAGGAACAATATTAGTGATGCTCTTGAACACGTCTCCTCACAAGGAACACAAGTAGAGAGTAGCACTATTCCACAGATCCCAAAAAGAATAAGAAGAGTCAATGAAAAGATCTTAGAACACCCTGAAAATGGGCAGAAGTTGACTAAGGGAAGAGAAAATAGGGGAGCTGTATGAGAATGTCTTGTTCAGGCACTAAGGAAGGGAAAAGAATCAGAAAAGTTCTATGGCATTACCAATGTTAGAGTTCGAAATTTATACCAAGGAAAGGATCTGGATTTGAACTGGGAGATTGCTAAGCTTGTGGTAAGTACATTGAACATTTCCTAAGGTTGGCTCTAATATCATGTGGATTCAAGAAGTGTTAATCACTGTGGCGTTTTGAAGAAGTACTCGGAAGTTCCTGTTTTCAAACTTCTACTTCAGTCTAAGTTTCTGTTTTGCTTGAGGGCAAGCAAAGGCTAAGTCTGGGGGAGTTGATATATCATGGTTTTTACCCACTTTTAGGCCATGATATAAGTGTTTTTATAGAGTCTTTTGATACTTTTAGAGTCCTATTAGAGTCTTTATAGGTTGGACTACGTTTGGAGCATAATTGGAGATTCTGAAGCTTTTTGGAGCATTCTGCAAGAAGCTGCGAAGTGATGAAGTCAGAAGAGCAGAATTACGTACAAGGTGTCGATCGACACCAAGGAAGGACGGCCAAAGTTTCCCAATTCCATCAGAAAAAGGAAATCACTCAAGCTTTGAAAAATTACAAGATTCTCAAACAAATCTGAAGCTTCACCAACAAAGTGGACTTGTTTTGGCTAGGAAGCATCATCTTGTTTATCTTCTCATGGAGCGCTTTAAGCTCCTTCTTATGTGAATCAAGATATCCTCCTCTTGGTGTTCTGTCATACTCCTCAGAGTATTTTCCATCGCTTAGAGCCAAGTTTTCAATTAGTTCCATTCCTGCGGTCACCTCTTGGCCAAGGAAGTTTCCTTTGCTTGTTGTATCCAATAGCATTCGGTTTTTTGGTAATGATCTACGATATATAGTGCTTAAAAGGGACTCATCGGTGAAGCCATGATGTGGGCACTGAAGTATGTAGTCTTTGAATCGCTCCCATGCTTCTGTGAAAGTCTCCTTATGTTTTTTAGTGTAGCCTGAAGTCTTCTACAGGCAGGCCATGGAACTTGTTGTTCTGACCATGGAGATGAAGTCAGGCTTGATTTCGAAGTTGTTGTTTTGGACTGGAGGTGGAGTGATGCCAAAATGGTTTGTATGTGTGTTTGGAGCATCACCCGCTCCAATGATACTTGCGGTCTTTGATGGTGTTGTGGGTGTATTTGTCCACGTCCATCAACAACTTGTGGAGGGGGGTTGAAACCAGGTGGGTAAGGTTCTTCTTGTTCCTCATGAGCACCAAAAGCTTGTTGAGGATTGTCCATGACTTTTGGGAAAATTTCTTGAATTTGTTTCCTTTCTCCTATAAACTTTGCGGTTCCAAGTAAGTGGATGTTGTCTAGAGGGTGTAGCAGATGTTTGTTTCCTCTTGAACGTAGGTAGATGTACCTGAAAACCAAGTGTAGAAGTAGAAAGGTAAGTAAATAAAATAAAAAGAACTTAGTCTTTGAAAATTTTCAAATCCTAATGCTTTTAAAAATCTCGATATGGCAACAACGCCAATTGAAGCAAGCTATTTTTGTGCTGCTTTGCAATACCCAAGTATTACTATCGATTACTTTAGGTTATTAATCCATTTCAGGTTTAAAAGGCACTATGAATACAAGAAATTAATAAAGCTAAGTCAAATATGAAAATGAAGGAAAGAGTTTATGATATTAAAGAAAACAAGTGATATCTAAACATTTTGAGAACATAAGTAATGAATTTTTTTAAGGAACTTATAAACACAGCAAGTTAAGTAAATGATTGAAATGATTTTATATAATTCAAAGCTAGAAAAACGAATCCAAGGTTGAGGTTCATATTTTTGGGATTAAGAGTTTGTTCTTGGTGAATAATTATACTTTATAAACACATATATAAATGAGCTATTCTTAAGTTTAGGAAACAAAACTAGATCAATCCACTTTCGTGGTAGAAACCCTTTCATAAATCATCCTTTCAGAGCTAATCATCATTAGTGAAAGATTGATTGATGAACACTAAGGGATCTCAACATAAATCATCCTTTCAAAGTACCCTTTGCATCCACTTTCATGTGAAAGGTATACAAATCTCTTGGTTTGGGCTTAAGGGATCTCAACTCAATCCTTTTGTGACAAGGAAATCCCTATGATCATAATGCCTTCATCAGGGTCATTAAGCATTAAGACCTCCAAACCAAGAAAGAATAATAATTAAAACTTAAAACACCAAGAACATCCCCTTAAAACCCCTTTGATCCCCTCAACCTTGAACTCTAATAAATCTACTCACTAGACATGTTTAAGCTCTTACTATCCATGAGGTAGAAGATGTTAAACATGTATAACTAAGAAAATATGAAGACGGGGCTAAATTACTTAAGAAAATAATGAAGAACAAGCTTAAGAACACTATAAAGACTTTAAAAGAGAGAATAAGAGCCTTTCTTGATTTATTTAGAATAAGAAGACTTGATTAAAAAATGAATGATTATTACAAGCACCCACACACTTCTTATATAGAGTTTTTAACATGGCTCTTGGCCTTAAAATAGGGGTCAAGGGGCAAGGGACACGTTAGAATTATCCAATCCCACTTTTACTAAAGCATAAACACTCTTTTGAAGCAACTTGCAAATGGTACCTTTTGGTCTGGGTAAAGGGATCGATCGATCTATGTCTGGATCGAAAATTCTGAGTATTTTATGATAAGATCGATCGATCTCATAGCAGTTGGTCCATCTTGACATTTACAGTAAATTTGTTCAAGCACCGGATCGATCGTTCTGGACATAGATCGATCGATCTATGCTAAAATAGCTGTATCCTTTGAACTACTGCACCGTTTGACTTGAAATCACCACCAAATGAAAGCTTACACAATTTACTAAGACTTTCGTGAAGACTTTCGAGGCTAAATCGCAATGAAAATCCTTCCTTGGAGTTGATCTTTCAGTTAACGAAATTAGTCGCCAAACTTCCAGACGGACATGTTGTTACTTAAATATCCGTATCTTCTGAACCACTGACCATAATGACTTGAAACAACCTCTTCACGAAAGATACCTCAATTGTCTATGAGTTTTATGAAGATTTCGGAGGCTGAATCAGAATGAAAAGTCTTTGTAGGGTCTGATCTTTAAGTCGCTTTAGGTGGCATGGACTTGAATTGGTTTCAACATCTCGGTACAGCAAGTCAGACGACATCAGTTTGCTTCTTACTCTTCTCGACTTGGTCCTACCTCATCGTCTTATGTTTCTAGCTTCCACATTGTCGGCAAATCCATAGAATAACCTGAAATGATGCATATATATACAAAAGAAAATGCAAATGTTCTAAATCCTATAAATGATCATAAACTATTTTTATACTTAATTATGAATGAAATATGGATGAAAACTTATTCTAAATGAATGTAAATATATGGAAAATATGAGTATATCACATGTTGGGGCATTGGTCCAGGTAAGGCCTGCATATAATGAATATTCCCCCATACAGTTAGCGTTTGGCCATAAGCCAGATATTTCTCATCTTCGTGTGTTTGGGTGTGCGTTCTATGTCCCTACAGCGCCACCCCAAAGAACAAAAATGGGACCACAAAGAAGATTGGGAATTTATGTCGGATATTCGTCACCAAGTATAATTAGGTATCTTGAACCAGTACCTGGTGATATATTCACGGCACGGTATGCTGATTGCCACTTTGATGAGAGTGAATTCCCTGCGTTAGGGAGAGGATTGAGAGAATCACCAAATGATATCACCTGGTGTACACACTCTTTGACTTATTTTGATCCTCCTACTAACCAACGCGAGGTGGAAGTTCAGAAAATTATACATATGCAAAATTTGGCAAACCAGTTACCTGATGCATTCACATATACGAGGAGGGTGATGAAGTCCCATATCCCCGCAGCTAATGCTCCATCAAGGTTAAATGTTCTTGAAGAACATATTGATGTAAGTAGAGCAAATGAACCGAGGGTTCAGCTGAAGCGCTGGAGGCCTATGGGATCAAATAATAGAAATCCCCGACAAAGAAAGAAATTGGGAGCAAAGGTTCCGGAAGAACCACATAAAGCCAAATGTCCGGAAGATATTTGTGTCAAATGTCCTGAAGACATTTCTGAAAAGGTTCCTGAAGAACCAAGTAAAGATATATGTCCGGAAAACATATATAAACTGGTTCCAGAAGAACCTGGTAAAGAGATTCGTCCTGAAGACTAATCTGGAACAGAAAAATATCAGATTTCCATCTCCTTCACCCAAAGTGGAAAATTATGGGTTAGAAGTGAAATAGAGGATGATGATGGAATGTTCTCTTTTTCTGTGTCCAATGAGATCGATCATGAAAATGATGATCTAGATCCAAGTTCTGTGTCAGAGTGCCAGAGAAGGCCTGACTGGGATAAATGGCAAGTGGCCATGAAGAATGAAATATTCTCCCTTACTAAACAAAACGTATTCAGACCGATAGCTGTTACACCTGAAGATGTAATACCGGTTGGATGCAAATGGCTCTTTGTAAGAAAGAGAAATGAAAAAATGAGGTCACAAGGTATAAAGCTCGCCTTGTGGCTCAAGGTTTTTCTCAAAGACTGGGAAAAATTATGAAGAAACATATTCTCCGGTCATGGATGCAATCACATTCAGATACTTAATAAGCCTAACGGCCTCTAAGAATTTAGAGATGTACCTGATGGATGATGTGACTGCATATCTATATGGTTCACTTGATAGTGACATATACACGAAAATCCCTGAAAGGTCAAAGATACCTAAAGCATCTAAAGATCTATGTTCGGTCAAACTACAACGATCACTTTACGGGTTAAAGCAATCCGGACGCATGTGGTATAATCGCTTAAGTGAGTACTTGTTGAGTAAATGTTACGTCAATAATGCGATATGCCCATGTGTGTTTATAAAGAAATCCGCATCAGGATTTGTGATCATTGCTGTGTATGTTGATGAACTGAACATGATTGTAACTCAAAGGAGATTGATGTTGCAAGAACTAACATGAAAGATGATTTCGAGATGAAAGATCTTGGAAAGACAAAGTTTTGTCTTCGGCTCCACATAGAGCATTTCCAAGAGGAAATATTTGTGCATCAATCAAATTACAGCAGAAGGGTGTTGAGACGCTTTAGTATGGATAAAGCGACTCCTTTGAGTACTCCAATGGTCAATAGACCATTCGATGTTGACAAGGATCCATTTCGGCCTTGTGAAGGTAATGAAGAAATATTAGGTCCTGAAGTGCCTTATATGAGCACTATAGGTGGACTTTTATATCTTGCAAATTGTACTAGACCAGATATAGCTTTTGCTACTAACTTACTTGCAAGGTATAGTTAGTTTATCACTGAAGCGCAGCCATTGAAATGGAATAAAGCATATATTTCGTTATCTTCAAGATTCGATTAATTTTGTATTTTATTATTCTAGAAACCCCGAGGTCGGTCTATTTGGTTTTGCAGATGCAGGATATCTATCTGATCCGCATAAGGCTCGATCGCAAACTGGATACATTTTCACATTTGGTGGAACTTCGATCTCTTGGCGATCCCAGAAGCAAACTTTGGTCGCCACTTCTTCAAATTATGCGGAGATTATTGCGGTTCATGAAACATGAATATTATGTGTATGACTCAGATCCATAGCTCATCATATACAAAAAACACGCGGAATAATCACGGATAAAGAACTAACAATAGTGTTTGAAGATAATGCTGCTTGTGTCGCTCAAATTAAAGAGGGTTATATCAAGAGCGATAGAACGAAGCATATCCCTCCAAGATTTTTCTCTTATATTCTAGAGCTCGAGAAAAATAAAGAAGTGGATATTCAATATGTTTGCTCAAGTGACACAAGCAGCATTAAAGAAGTGGATATTCAAAATGAAGAGAAGATGAGATCCATCATTTTCAGGGGGAGTTTGTTGTTGCTGTTCTCTTTTCCTTCGTCATGATTTTTGTCCCACTGAGTTTTTCTATGAAAAGGTTTTTAACGAGACAGCGCGCAGCTTCACAGTGATGGATACTCAAGGGAACATTATTGCACTCTTTTTCCCTTGTCATGGTTTTATCTCATTTGATTTTTTCATAAAAAGATTTTTAAGGAAACAGTACGTAATACGGTATTGATGATGAATAAGGGGAGTGTTGTGATAAGAATGATGATTCACCATCATTTTGTCGTTTACCATATGACATGTGTCATGTAGTTAGACGAAAATATTTCTCTATATAAAGACTAACACATTCCTTGTCAATGTAAGAAGAAGTGAATAACACTTTCTCTCCTCTTCGTCCCACTACTTATTCTCTATCTCAGTTAACATATGCATACAAATATATGATATAACACACATATATATATGTATATATATATATATCTCACTTGTTATATAGTTTACAACAAAAACGCAATTCTAAATGATTTTTTACCTTTTAAGTTTATTTTTAAACAGTTAACAGTAATTTTGCAAAAAATTACAACACTTACCATAGCTGGGAAAGAGAAAAAAAACATACCGTTTACATAGGATTTAAAGCAAAAAAAACTAATGAAAGAAACTCGATATTCAAAAATTGAAATAGAAGATTTAAGAAATATAAAAACTAATGAAAGAAAATATTGAATGACATTAAAAGAAAAATTTAACACAATCTTCTTTGATATAGTGTTGTTTCACACCTCTTTTTTTGTTTTACATTTCATTTGGTTTATAATTGCATGTCAAAATAATATGAAAACAAGTTAGCAATGACAAAATAACCAATTAGAAGAAATTACAGAAAATATCAAGAGTATTCACATTGAGGGGTTCTCACGAGAGTATCTCATATTATAAAAAAAAATCAAAAAGAGAGAGAGAATGAGAAGGGGTTCTCAAACGAGAAGCTATGACAAACTCTTGAGAACCCTATAATACACTTTGTATTAAATAGGTTGGGTTCTTAAAAAAAAAAACTAAAATTTCATTATATTTAAATAATATTTATCTTTTGATATACTCTTATATTAAAATTAAAATAGACTTACATAAGTCTCTCACCAATTTAATAATAATAATTTTAATTATATTATTTAGTTTTAAATTAAAAAGAAATAAATAAACAAATGATATGAAAACAACACATGAGATGAGTCTCTCGGTCTCTCATAGTCTCTTATTTGAGAGACTCACTCCATTTTCTCTCTTCTCTTTTTCTAAATTTATTAATATTTTATGTTGAGAGAATTGGTGAGAGACCACCAATGCAGATGGTCTTAGAGCAGGCAGTTTCTCATGAATAAAATTTAATAGAATAATAAAAACAGGAGAGAGAAAGTTAGATGAGTCTCTGAGTTCCTTAAGAACTTTGAGAGACTCCTTACACACTTGTCTTTATATAAGTGGCTCAATTTTTTAATAGCTTATAAAATAATTATAAAATAAAATTACAGTTAAAATATTAATATTTAATATGATGAAAGAGTAAATAAAGTCTCAGACTAATGCGGATGGTTTTAGGAGTTTTCATGGATGGGATGCACAAGATCGACAAGTATTCATATTAAATTTTCATTAACCTTGTGTTTACCAAAACGTTCTTCTTTATTTTTTATGCTGGCCAAAGACTTACAAGCTAGTTTTTTAGTTTCTGTATCACTACAAGAAAACAACTAATTACAGACAGAAGAATCCGTCAGAAATCCGTCAGAAATAGCCGTTTCTGACGAATTTTCGACGGATTTCGTCCGTCAGATCTAGGTCGCCGGAAAATGAAAACCCGTCAGAAATTTCTAACGGATTTCTGACGGACATTTTTCCGAAGTCTTTCCGACAGACATTTTTCCGACGGCTTTCCGACAGACTTTTTCTGACGGATTTCCGACGGAAATTATAATTTATATAAAAAAAATAATTATTTTTTTAATATTATAATTAGAAAAAAAAATTTATAAAATTTATTGTAGTTATTTTTAAATACGATTACACAAAAATTATATTTATAAATATTAAAATGTAATTGTTTTAAAATGATATAAAAGAAAAACGTTTTTATAAAAATTATTATGTAAATGTTTTAAAATAATATATAAGAAAGAAGTTTTAATATATATGATTATGTAATTTTTTAAAATACTATATAAGAAAAACGTTTTTATATATATTGTTATGTAATGTTTTTAAAATTAATGTATAAGGAAAACGTTTTTATATAAATTTTTTTATAAATAATATTATATATGTAAATATTTTAATTTACTAAGAAAAAGAGTTATAACTATTACAAAAATTAAAAAAAAAATTAAATTAACAATTGTAAAAAAATTGACAATAATAAATTTGTTGAGAAAATAAAATCCAAACACCCTAAATCTAACAATTCTAACACAATCCTAAATGTAACAATCAAAAACCAAACAATCTTAATTATAACAATCTTAAATCAAACAACCTAACAATTCACAATCTAACAATCCTTAAACTAACAATTTTTAACACAACTTTAATATTAAAAAAACACAAATAATTTAAACAAGCTAACAATTTAAACAAATAACTAACTAGATGAAAGACTTATATATTTTCGGATTTGGCAAAGGGTGATTTTGTGAGAGAAGAAGAGATGAGATTTGAATAAAATTTTTAGGGTTTGAGAATGATAAGTAGAAAATCTGGTGTGGGCTTTTTAAAGGAAAATTTATGACGGGTATACCCGTCAGAATTCCGTCACAATTTGACTTTTGATTTTCCCAAATTTTTCGAAACCCTTTATTTTCGCGCCTTTTCGAAAATTCTTGCGGGCAAAATATTTAGACCCGTCGGAAATCCGTCAGAAATTTCCGACGGATTTCCGACGGATCTGAATATTTTGCAAGCGTTTTAATTGGCTAGTAAATCAATGATTTATCCACTGTCCGTCAGAATTCCGTCAGAAATTTCTGACGGATTTCTGACGGAATTGTGGTTTAGGGTGTAAAAACCAATTTTAATTAGTGTTATTATCTTCCTTTTTATATTTCAATCATGAGTGTATAGTTATCTTAGTAATTCTTATAATCTACATCAATATATATGAAATTTTTCAAAATCTCAAACTATCTACAACACTTATACATAAACAAACTATAACTTATACTATAATTTAAACTAAAAAAAATATCAAATCATAAAAACTTAATTAAAATCAGAAAAATAAGTTTAATACGTAAGAGTATTTCGAAATTGTTTATGATATCACATAAAGATTAGTAGGAACTAATTATTTTGTTATTTTAAACCCTAAACTCCAATTCCGTCGGAAATTTCCGACGGAATTCTGACGGGTTTAAGAAAAACATGTTACATGGCTGAAACGTGTTTCCTTTAAATAATTAAATATATTTTTTCTGACGGAATTATAACAGGTGTTCTATTTCGTCAAAAATCCGTCAGAAATTTCCGACGGGATTACGTCTTCCGTCACAAATCCGTCAGACGGGATTCTGACGGATTACGTCTTCCGTCACAAATCCGTCAGAAATTTCTGACAGATTTGTGACGGAACTAAAATCCGTCGTAATCCCGTCAGAATTTCGTCAGAAATTTCCGTCAAAATATTCAATGTTTTCTTGTAGTGTATAAGTCATCTATTCTCACCCTGATAATCATATCACAACGAAGCTTGGAAATAGCCATTATCAACTGAGAAAAAATGAAAGTCAATAGCGATACTCGAATCCTAATAATCTTAGCAGCCCTTTTAGCAGCTCTTGTTCTTCCCTCGAAAGCTCAAGACAGCCCACAAGACTATCTAAGGGTTCACAACCAGTCACGAGCCATGGTCGGGGTAGGCCCCATGCAGTGGGACGAGAGGGTTGCATGCTTCGCTCGGAGCTACGTAGACAGACTAAGAGGCGACTGCAGGCTCATACTGTAACATCCCGACCGCCCCTACCGGCGAGTCACCCATCCCTCCGTCGGGCTCGTGGGCCCCGCCCCTGTCCCACGGTCGGTGCGTTATTTTTCGGGAGTAGCGGCGACTTGTCTGGCGTCAGCGCCGTGAACCTGTGGGTTAACGAGAAGGCTAAGTACAACTACCCTTGGAACACGTGCAACGGAGTTTGCGGCCACTACATTCAGGTTGTCTGGAGAAACACAGTGAGACTCGGATGTGCTAAAGTGAGGTGTAACAATGGTGGAACCATCATATCTTGCAACTATGATCCTGCTGGCAATTATGTGAACCAGAAACCTTACTAATATGCACATACGTATGTATAAAACACGTGCATATATACATGATGTACGTTTTTTTATATATTTCAATAAAGAGCATCATATGCAGGATGTGTATCAATATTTATAATTTAATACAAATAAGAGCTGATTTATAACCCTATCCATTTTAGTAATATGATTCAATATGCAGTATACCACTATCCATTTTAAAACCCTAATCAAAGTTAAACTATAGGCAAGATATGGTGCCAGCCAATATAAGGTCGTAAATGTAAAAAATATAAGCATTTGACCGTTTCCATCGTAACTTAAGCTGCGTTTGTAGCGGATTTTGTATACAATATAGAAACACATTTTGGCACCAAAATTTCTGTACTACATTTTTTGGCTCAAAATTGTAAGAACGAGAATATGAGCACATAAAAAAATTAACGAGGTTCGGCGACGTGCCTACGTCCTCAAAATATTCACTAGAGATTGTTAGATAATCTTACAACAGGATCTTTTCTAATGCAATTACTCGCACTAAGACACCCTTTAGGTCGACACCAACTAATCTCTATCACTTAACAAGACACAACCGCCTTGAATACACAACTGTGTTACACACGTATTTTCGTGTGTCACACCGAGCAGACTCGTGGTCACCAACAGAGACAGAAACTTAACTTTCTTCTCTTTTCTCATATTCGGCTAACCCTAATTTGACTCATAAATCTTGTATTTATAGAGTACGAAACGTTCGGCCTTCAATATCCATCACATATGTAGATAAGGAAATATCTCCTTTTACTTGATATTCTCAATAAGTTTTCAATGCACATCTTCCATATTTCTTTTAGTTTCCACGTTCCAACACATCTTTTATGCAAGCAACAGTTCCACATACTTCCAGCGACTTTGTAACAACTCTGCAGTAGTTCTTGTGTTACACAACTCAGTACATGTGTAACAACTCTGTCACATTCAAGCAGCTTAAGATCCTTGGATCTAACAAAAATTAGAATCGCAAAATTGTCATTTCTTTCTCAAAACATAAACAATTTATGCAAAATCAAGGTTTTTGTTATTTTTACTCTCTTGTTATTTAATAATATATACTTGAGAAATTAATTTCTAAATTATATACTAGATATCTCTGTTGGCATGTAAATCTTGGTCCACAATTTCAGATCCATTAGCAGTAAAGATAAAGACCCAAAGAGAAGTGAAGAACATCACCAAATTGGAAGGCACAAATCGAAGTCATGCAACGAACTTGGACCAACCCGGAGTAAATGACAAAGCCGGTCTAAGATGTCAAACTCGAAATCGATTTCAAGGACGGACTAAAGAATTATTCAATAGTAATTACATACTTTGAAAAGAAATGAACAAATCAACAAAAATAAATGCAATTAATATCAAATCAGGCGTAGTAAAGAAAACGTTACACTACAAGAAAAAATGTCTATAGCCAGACGGTTGCCACAATAATTTTGTGGCAATATTTTTTAACCACAAAAGTATCATAAATTTACCTCGAAAAGCGATTTTTAAAATTTTCTAGAATTTTGTATCAAATTCATGTTAAATTTTGCCACGATGGCAAAATTTATGGTATTTAACGGCGAAATGTGCTCCAAATTGACACAAAAATTTAGTGTCAAAATTTGCCATATTTTAGTAGAAATATTTTGTAGCTAATTTGCCAAAACAAAAAATATGTGAGAATTTGTGGCTAAATTAGCCACAAATTTTGGTCTGACTAATTTGTAACAAAATTTTATATTGATAAGTCGACTCAAATAATGTGGGCGAAGATATTTTATGGGTTTGTCACGAATTACTATTGTGTGCCAAAAATTTGTCACGAATAAACAGTGGCAATCCGTGTTAAAATATTGGTCTCTGTAAAAGTTGTAATGTCGTATCATCGTCGAATGCAGAGAATATATTCGTTTATGCCAGAAAAGAATATGTGGCAATTTGTGGCAAAAATAACATTATATATGATCACGATCTGAGTCGGTGTCATAGAAAAACAAGAAATATTGAAAAATGTCTGATTTTTTTTAATCGAGAGAGTGGATGTATACACATTTAGATATACAACAAAGAGGTGTATCGAATGAATTTGTTGAGGGAATAAACAATTTTTTTTTTCTTTTGTTCATAATCAACCGGCTTATAAAAAACGAGGGAGTTTATTGTGTCCGTGTTTGAAGTGCAAAAATCAAAAACGCCGTGATGCAGATGCCGTGGCAAAACACTTATATTTGAAGGGATTTACAGAGAATTATTATGTTTGGACACAAGAAAGTTGCTATGACGATGGTGGAGCATCCACAAGTCATTGGGCAGATGAACAAGAAACTTGGATTGATAATCCTAGTAGTAAATGCCAATCGATCAATATGATGATGCACATACGGTTTGTAAATTTATTTATTCTACTTATTTATCAGTTATTCGACGTATTTATATAAAGTGTTAATTAAAAAAATGATATAAAATATTTATATTGACCAATATAAATAATTTTAGTATTTGATTCTATTTAAATAAGTGATGTCAAATATTTGTATCTGTTTAAAACTGATATTAAAATACAAGTTTTGATTATTATTATTAGATAGTAAGCATGATTTATTAACAAATTTTTTAAATAATTTTTTTAAAAATTATTTATTTTTGGCAACTCAAATATTTACTAAACTTCTAAATTTTTATATTGATTGAGAGTCATATTTCCAAATAATGTCTTTACAAACAAACGTGGTTCTCATATATTTTTATACACATTTTTGAGATTCAATATCAAGATATCTAAGATATTAAAAGTGATGCAAACTAATAAAGATTTTTATTGATTGTATTGAAATAATATCAAAATAGTCAATAATCATTTATCATAACTAATCTTAAATCAAATAATCTATATTATTTATTAATAAATAATTCAAATTAATATCATCTAATTTTGTTATACTATTTAATTGATTTAATATATTTTTTATAGTGTATAGAAGATGTACACATGGTATCTGATGATATGATACTGTAATTCTCTATGAAAACTGTTATGATAGTTTTCCAAACATTTGAAGAAGCAAATCAACCACTCTACAAAGAATGTCCTGAATGGATTTCTCCAATGTACCTCGCATCAAAAATACTAGATTGGAAGACCAATTTCAACGTGGCTGAGGCATTGATATATCATGGTTTTTACCCACTTTTAGGTCATGATATAAGTGTTTTTATAGAGTCTTTTGGTACTTTTAGAGTCCTATTAGAGTCTTTATAGGTTGGACTACGTTTGGAGCATAATTGGAGATTCTGAAGCTTTTTGGAGCATTCTGCAAGAAGCTGCGAAGTGATGAAGTCAGAAGAGCAAAATTACGCACAGGGTGTCGATAGACACCATCTGTGTCGATCGACACCAGACAAGGATGGCCAAAGTTTCCCAATTCCATCAGAAAAAGGAAATTGCCCAAGCTTGAAGAATTACAAGATTGCCCCTGGACGAAAATCCTCTCCTATAAATATAGTTTTTCAGCCATTGTTTAGGCTACACTTTATTTTAC
>JAHZTW010000001.1:356958335-357047517 GCA_020283515.1 Alliaria petiolata
TATATCAAGATGTGACTGGAAAGATGGACGCCATGTACCAAGACTTGAATGGGAAATTCGAATCTCTGAACAACCATGTCAAGAAATTGGATGTTCAAGTTGCTCAAACCGCAGAAGCTGTTCATAGGCAAGAAGGATTTCTTCCTGGAAAGACTGATACAAATCCCAGACACCATGTCAATGCCATCTTGACAAGGAGCAGAAGCAAGCTGGAACCAAAGGAGAAGAAGAATCTAAATGCTGAAGACCTTGTGGAGTTGGAGGAAATCGAAGAAGAAGCTCCAGACGCCTCTGCAGATCCAGTGTCGATCGACACAGAAGAGTGTCGATCGACACCTGAAGAACTTCGCGAAGTCCAAAGCTCGAGCCCATGTGTCGATCGACACAATGCTGGTGTCGATCGACACCATGCCCAGACTTCGCCAAATCGCGCTAAACCTTCAAAACTCGAAGAGGAAAGAGTGTATAAGCCTAAGATACCCTACCCCCTGCCTCCCAGAAGATCTAAACAGGAGAGAGAGGAAGCTAGATGCAAGGAGATGATGAGTAAACTGATGGTTGAGCTACCCCTAGTTGATGCAGTCCAACTTTCACCTGCATTAAGAAGATATGTCAAGAGAATGGTTGCAAACGGTGTGAGTCCTGAAGAAGGAGCATTACTTACCAGAGATATAAATGCAATTCTCTTGAACATAGTTCCAAGGAAGAAAAAGAAGGTGTGGGTTTCTGAACAAGTCTGTGCTGTGATTCAGAGGAGGATTCCAGAGAAATTACCAGATCCAGGGAACTTTGTGCTAGATTGCTCAATCTCAACAGGAAGATTTCCTCGTTCTCTCTGCGATTTAGGTTCAAGTATCAACTTGATACCATACTCAGTTGCTGTGAGACATGGAATGACTGATTTCAAGCCAACCATGATCTCCCTTGTCCTAGCTGATCGATCAAAGAGAATCCCAGAAGGTGTTCTAGAAGATGTTCCCCTGAAGATTGAAGGCTGCATTATTCCTACAGATTTTGTGGTTTTGAAGTATGATGAAGAACCTACAGATCCTCTTATTTTGGGAAGATCATTTTTGGCTTCAGCTGGTGCCATTATTTATGTGAGGAATGGGAAAATAGAGCTTGACTTGGGTGATGTTGTCATGAATTTTGACATGGACAAGTTAAGAGGACCATCCACCATTGATGGTCAAGCTTTTTCAGTGGAGATGTCCTTGGAAGAAGGTCCAATCATGGAAAGCTCGGAAGACATTACTGCTGGGTATGTCAAGAAGCTTGATGCTGAAAAGAAAGAGGACAAGTTGGCTATTCAAGAAACATTGGATGGGAATTCTAAAGAAGTTGTGGAGCTTGAAGATTGTAGTGGAAACAATCATACCTTCAGGGCATTGAGCGAAAGTGAAAGTCTAATGAGTGTTAAGTTGATGGAGGAAGACGTCTTTGTGATGGAGGCATGGATAGCAGAGCTAAATTGGAGAAAAAGTGCAGAGACTCGAGCTGCAACCTTGGCGTCGATTGACACCAATGGTATCGATCGACACCCTTTTCGGATCACACCTGAAGCTGCTTCCAATGCTTCAAATCCATCACCAGTTGTCAAACAGATGCTTCCACATCCTACATGCCACAAACCTCGAAGGAAGCAAAGGTACGCATTTCCTGGAATGAA
Organism: Alliaria petiolata; assembly: GCA_020283515.1. Classification (NCBI taxonomy): domain Eukaryota; kingdom Viridiplantae; phylum Streptophyta; class Magnoliopsida; order Brassicales; family Brassicaceae; genus Alliaria; species Alliaria petiolata. The sequence goes on from JAHZTW010000001.1 coordinate 356,960,005, forward strand.
TTCCAAACCTCCTGATCGTCTCAATAAGAATTTTGAAGGTTCAAAAGATGTTGCACACTCATGCAAGGCACGAGATTCTCGTAGATGGCTTGGTATTTCTTTTGATTATGCTGCAGGAAAATGAAGTGTCCCACCCGAACTCAAGACCTGCCCTGCTGCTGTTCCTCATTACCTTGGTCGCTCTCATGCACCTAACGCCTATACACCACCTTGGATGAGAAGACATTCGTCTGGGAAGCATTCAATGCCACCCTCTGATCCACCAGACGTCTGAACCCCGACACAGTCAAGCTAATGACTGAAAACGAGCGCTGAGTGGGAGGCAACCCACTATTAGGTACGTTTTCTTTTTATTTTATTTTGGTTTTACTAAGTCCTAGTTTCAGTCAGTTGAAAAAGGAGACATTGGACTCGACCTTGACCAGTGTCGATCGACACCATCAAGTGTCGATCGACACCATGCGTAGACAAAGGTAAGTCTTCTATCTGGTCTTTTAAGTTGTTTCTAATCTTTCTTTTAGCTAACTTTGGGCTTGATAACATTGGTGACAGTGTTGTTTAAGTCTGGGGGAGGTGATTACTGACTTTGTGTTTTGTCTTGAGTCAAAAGTTTTCAAAAATTGTTTTATTGAGTCAAAATCAGTTGGAACTTTCAGTTTTTCTAGGAACTAACCACATGAAGTTGACACTTGAAGAACCATTGCTATAGTAGTTGGTTGCAGGTCTTACTAAGTAGAAAGCTGCAAGTGGAATCAGTCTAACATTGCTAGTTCAGATCCCCTTATAAGAACTAGGTATGCGCAGAACTTGATTCCTCTTTTAGTCCGAACATATAGGCAATTGCAGTCTCTCCTTGATCTTCCCTTGAAAAAAGAAAAAGAAAGAAAAAGAGTCTAAGTCTGGAATAGTGTCTTTGTCATGAGCCTGTCTCCTCACAAGGAACAATATTAGTGATGCTCTTGAACACGTCTCCTCACAAGGAACACAAGTAGAGAGTAGCACTATTCCAGAGATCCCAAAAAGAATAAGAAGAGTCAATGAAAAGATCTTAGAACACCCTGAAAATGGGCAGAAGTTGACTAAGGGAAGAGAAAATAGGGGAGCTGTATGAGAATGTCTTGTTCAGGCACTAAGGAAGGGAAAGAATCAGAAAAGTTCTATGGCATTACCAATGTTAGAGTTCGAAATTTATACCAAGGAAAGGATCTGGATTTGAACTGGGAGATTGCTAAGCTTGTGGTAAGTACACTGAACTTTCCTAAGGTTGGCTCTATTATCATGTGGATTCAAGAAGTGTTAATCACTGTGGCGTTTTGAAGAAGTACTTGGAAGTTCCTGTTTTCAAACTTCTACTTCAGTCTAAGTTTCTGTTTTGCTTGAGGGCAAGCAAAGGCTAAGTCTGGGGGAGTTGATATATCATGGTTTTTACCCATTTTTAGGCCATGATATAAGTGTTTTTATAGAGTCTTTTGGCTATTTTCGAGTCTATATAGAGTCTTTGCAGGTTCAGGTACAATTGAAGATAAATTGGAGATTTGGATGCATTTTGGAGCTTAATGGAATGAAGTCACGAAGTGATGAAGTCAAGACTGGAATTACACGCAAGGTGTCGATCGACACCATGTAGTGTCGATCGACACCAGGTTTTCCAATTTCCAGAATCGAGAAGTTTCCAGTTTTTGAAGAAAAGGAAATCTCCAAGACTTTTCCTAATCCTTTTGGGAATTGAAGACTCGTACCTGAGCCTATAAATATAGTTTTTCAGCCATTGTTTAGGCTACCACTTTTATAATACACAATAATTTTAGAGAGAGATTTTTAGAGAGATTTTAGAGAGAAGAATTTGTCTCCTTCAGAGCAAATTTGGAACTCCTTTGTTTCTATTGATTTCTTTTATGCAAACTATTTTATTCATGATGTTTTCTTTATTCACCATGTCTGAGTAGTTTGCTTGTTAGGTTTAGGGTTTTTCAAAGGTGATTAATGAATTGTTAGGTCGAATTAAATTGTTAGGATAAAATCATTAGAGTTCTTCATCTGGATTTGTGTTTAATGCTTATTCTAGCTTCGCGACCTAGAATCTGATCTTAGGTTAATTAATAGATGCGAGAGTATTATTGATTGCCTGAACTAATGTTAGATGAGCAAAATACCTATTCGCAAAGAGATTTGGTTTAGGGTTTTGTGAACAATTGAACCTGAACTTTAATGCTTGTTTGAATTGATAGGATTTGCAAAGAGATTTGGAATTCTAGGGTTTAGACATAGATAATCTTCGCAGCGAGAGTTGGTTGATTTTACATTAGTGTTTCGAGTTCAAGAACAGTGCTTAATAATTCCTAACATTCGCCTAGACCTAAAATTTGGATCACCTGAGAATCTCCCTAAACCTAGCGTTTCGTCACCTGAACTTACACCGTTTTTAATTGCTTTTTGTCTTTTAATTTCATATTATTTCTTATCTTAATTCGAAATTAGAAAACTGATGTATGACTATCCCTTCTCTGTGGATTCGATCCCTAAGTACTACAACTGATCTCTTAATTTGAGAGAGTTGCTTTAGGGTAAATTTGACCCCTATCAGGCATTCTTGGATGATATATCACAAACATTTAAAAATGTTCTTCCCTCGCCAAACAAAGCTCCTGAAGCAAATCAACCACTCTACAAAGAGTGTCCTCTTGAATCAAAAATACTAGATTTGAAGACCAATTTCAACATGGCTGAGGCATGCTTGGATGATATATCACAAACATTTAAAAACGTTCTTTCCTCGCCAAACAAAGCTCATGAGTCATACTACCACACAAAAAAGTTGACTCGGTCACTTGGCTTGCCTTGTCACAAGATTAATGTGTGCGAGGATAATTGTATGGTTTTTTGGAAGGGAGATGATCGAGAGTTGTTGCAATGCCGATTCCGCAAAAAAGACCGGTTGAAACCGCATAGTGGAACGGGTAAGAGAATACCCAAGCAGAGAATGTTCTAACTGCCAATTGCAGATCGTATGAAGCGATTGTACCAATCAGAGACTACATCAACGCATATGAGATGGCATGTTGAGCATGTGTCCCCTGAAGGAGAGATGCATCACCCATCCGATGGAAAAGCATGGAAGCATTTTCAGAAGGTATATCCTGAATTTGCTTCTGAAAGGCGTAATATTTATTTAGGCTTATCTACAGATGGATTTAATCCAATTGGTATGAACAACTGACATTCGGTTTGGCCAGTCATTCTGACTCCATACAATTTGCCTCCTGGGATGTGCATGAAAATGGAATATTCCTTTCTAGCTATATTAGTTCCAGGGTTGGCCATCCGAAGAAGAGCCTAGATGTTTTTTTGCAGCCATTAGTAGGAGAGTTACAGTTTCTATGGAGTCACGGTGTGGATGCTTACGATGTATCAAAGAAGCAAAATATCAAGATGCGTGTTGCGTTGATGTGGAATATATGGAGAGAGTTGACCATCTTTTATATAATAGACTAGGTGAATACCCGCGCGGGTGCAATTCCACGTCAGCAAAACTCTCTCAAGTGCGATCTGAAAGGCGATTTGGATTTGGGTAGTTTTCAGAGATCTCGGCTCCGGCAAGAGCTCAGGTGAGATGCAAGGGACACCAAAGGAGGCGCCAGCGCTTCCTGACCCAGTGGAGACCGCAACGAAATCTCGATCGGTGATGAAGAAATTCTCGTGGGTCAATATCGTGAAAAATAAGCAAGGTTTTTCAGACCATAATCCAAAAGTAGAAGTCATTGATGGAGCTTCCCTTGTTGAAATTCCAGACGATCTCCTCCAAAACTCGGTTCCTTTATGGGAAGATTTTCTTGAAGGGAAATTTCTCTCGCCAGCTCCGCATGTGGCTAAGATTCATGTCATCGTCAAAAAGATCTGGCCACTTGGGGATAAAACCATTCGGATTGATGTCTTCGCTGTCAACGAGTCTACCGTAAAGTTCAGAATTCGTAACGCCCAAACAAGAAGTAGAGTGCTAAGAAGGGGGATGTGGAATATTGCAGATATTCCAATGATCGTCTCAAAATGGCCTCCTCTCCAAGAAGAAGATGAACCGGAGATTAAAATCATTCCCATGTGGATTACATTGAAAAATGTTCCACACCGGATGTGCTCGTGGGAGGGACTGGGATTCATAGCAAAGGCGGTGGCAAAGCCAGTTAGACTCCATCCGGACACAGAGCTCTGTTCTAACTTTGAAGAAGCTAAAGTTTTTGTAGAAGCAGATATGTCCAAAGAGTTGCCAAAGATACACCGTTACAAATCAAGCATGGGTATTGACGCAGAAGTCGAATTCAACTATCCATGGCTGCCGGCACGCTGCACATTCTGTTCAAAATGGGGTCATCTTACAAAGGATTGTAACGACTAGACAGGAAAACTCAAGGGATTAGAGGAAGTGGGTGTTGAATTAGACACAATCAAGTACTCTCAAGCAGAGGTACATAATAAATCCATTATGTCTAAACCAGAAACATCAGCGGGGAGGTTAGAAAACAAAGAAAATTTAATTCATCATGTTGTTGCGAATGAGGTCGTCGTAAAAACCACTTCCTTACAAGAGGTGGTGCCACAGAAAGACATGAATCAAAGTCTGATAGAGGTTGAGGACACAGAGGAAGGAATATGGTCTAAGGTGTCGCCTGAAAAAGTGGGAAGATCTGGGAAAAAACAAATAACGAATACTGAAACGCAGGTTGATCCCTCACGGTTTGCAATCCTAGAAACAAATGTTGAAGAAGAGGAAAGCATCGCTGATGCAGAGTCAGATACAGAGGAAGAGAAGGAGGAAGAACAAAGAGAAGAGGGTGAAATCAATCCCCAGGAAATTATGGAAAAGCAGGAAATGTAAGACAAAATTAAGTCCTACCATCGACCCAGCATCCCGCGATCTCTAAAGGGAATCAACAAGCATCTCCATCAAAACTTAGCCACAACAAATAAGGGACGTGCCCCTAATGTTTCGGCAAAAAAGAAATCCTCCAAAAAGAATTAGTATGTCGGGGTTCTTTTGGAACGTGTGCGGCCTAAATAAATCAACAAAGCATTCCATTATAAAAAACTGGGTGGATAGAGAAGGGTTGCGTTTTGGTAGTTGTGTGGAGATGAAGGTGAATGAACGGAAGGTGGATAGGTTGACTAGAAAGATTTTCAGAGACTGGTCGGTTTTAACAAACTACGAATACAGCCGTCTAGGCCGTATCTGGGTGGTTTGGAAACAGAACGTGCGACTCACTCCTTTCTTCAAGAGTGGTCAAATGATAACTTGCTCGGTAAAGCTTGAAGAGTGTGAAGACGAGTTCTTTTGCTCTTTCATCTATGCATCCAACTGTGTAGAAGAGCGCAAAGAACTTTGGGGGGACCTTAGGGATCACTATGATTCCTCGATCCTTAAAAACAAACCGTGGATGCTGGCGGGAGATTTTAATGAAATTCTTGATGGAGAAGAACATTCTGATTTTGTAAACTCGCTGCACATCATTCCGGGTATGCGAGATTTCCAGGATGTAGTAAGTCATTGCTCTCTCTCAGATATGCCATACAATGGACCGGTATATACTTGGTCGAACAAGAGGGAGCATGGTTTGATCTCAAAGAAACTTGACATAGTACTGGTCAATGATGTATGGGGCCAAGTGTTTCCCCATTCATATAATGTGTTTGAGGCAGGTGGGTGCTCAGATCATCTTCGACGCAGGTTTAGACTCAGCCCCAACATCTTCAAACCTCGAAAACCTTTCAAGTTTGTCAACGTAGTGGCTGAGTTGGAGGAGTTCCAGCCAATGCTCACAAATTATTGGAAGGAAACAGAATTGTATTCCTCTCAATGTTGGCGACAACAACAACAAGAATTTCTACCGGGTACTGCTTCAACGTCAAACCGGAAATTCTATACGTGAGATTAAGTGCGGTGATGGCAGGATAGTGAAGAATGCAAATGAAATAAAGGAAGAAGCGTCAAATTTCTTCCGAGAGTTCTTACAACATAACCCACCTGACTATGAAGGTACGACTGTGGAAAATCTACAGGGGCTTCTCTCGTTTAGGTACTCTGCCGAGGATGAGAGTCTACTGGATAGAGAGGTTTCCACCGAGGAAATAAAAGGGGTTCTGTTTGCCATGCCGAAGGATAAATCTCCGGGTCCAGATGGCTTTACTTCAGAATTTTTTACATCGGCATGGGATATAATAGGTGCAGAATTTGCCATTGCTGTGCAGGCTTTCTTTGTCAAGGATTACATTACTACCGATTGATATCTTGTTGTAATGTAATCTACAAGGTGATTTCAAAAATCATTGCAAACAGACTAAAAGGAATTCTACCGAAATTCATATCGGCAATTCAGTCTGCGTTTATTCAAGACAGGTTGTTGATCGAAAACTTATTGCTGGCAACAGAACTGGTCAAAGACTACCATTAGGATGGAATCTCGACTCGCTGTGCTATAACAATAGACATCTCAAAAGCTTTCGACTCTGTTCAATGGAAGTTTGTACTAAACGCTCTAGAGGCCATGAGGTTTCCTCAAGTATTCATACATTGGATTTCCTTGTGTATCTCGACGGCGTCGTTCTCAGTGCAAGTCAACGGGGAGTTAGCAGGTTTTTTTTATAGTAAAAGAGGGCTTCGTCAGGGTTGCTCGCTCTCACCGTATCTGTTCGTTATCAGCATGGACGTCCTTTCTAACTTCTGGATAAAGCGGCAAGATTAAAACAATTTGGTTACCACCTAAATTGCAAAAGTATTGGTCTTACACATCTCAGCTTTGCAGACGACCTCATGGTCCTCACGGATGGAAACACAAGGTCAGTAGATGGAATATTAACGATCTTTGATGCTTTTTCAAAAATTTCAGGCCTGAGAATAAGCATGTAAAAATCAACTATGTACCTAGCGGGCATTGATGAAAGGAAACGAAATGACATGGAAGCTAGGTTTGCTTTCGACTCGGGTCGGTTAGCAGTGCGTTATTTGGGTCTTCCCCTCGTTACTAGACGAATGTCAACAGCGGATTATAAGCCTCTCCTAGAGAAAATCCGTCAGAAAATCTCCTCATGGACAGCAAAATTTCTCTCCTTTGCAGGTCGTTTAAACTTGATAAGTTCGGTGATCAGAAGTATCTCAAACTTCTGGCTCTCGGCATTCAGACTTCCTAGGAGCTGCATCCGAGAGATTGATAACATGTGTTCTGCTTTCCTCTGGTCGGGTCCAGAGTTAAGTTCTAAAAAGGCAAAGGTCTCGTGGGTAGAGGTCTGTAAACCAAAAGAAGAAGGAGGATTAGGTCTAAGACCTTTGGCAGAAATAAATGATGTATGTTGTTTGAAGCTTATTTGGCGACTTGTGTCTAACCAGCCATCTCTGTGGGTAACCTGGATCAAGACTTATTTACTCAAAAATAACTCTTTTTGGTCGGTTAAAGAGAATACAAGCTTAGGGTCCTGGATGTGGAAAAAACTTCTACAACAAAGGGAGAGAGCAAAGGGCCTATGCAAAACAGAAGTGCGAAATGGGAAGTCAGCATCCCTTTGGTATAGCAACTGGTCGAACATGGGTTCTTTAATCGATGTCACAAGTACCCGTGGAATTATTGATATGGGGATCACGCTTCATGCCTCTGTGGCTTCTGCGTGGACAAACAGACGAAGACGAAGACATCAGGTATATGTTCTTAATGTCATAGAGGGTTTGTTGGCGGATCAAAAAGAGAAACAAACTGAAGATGAGGATCTTCTACTGTGGAAGAGTAAGGCGGACAAATTCCTTCCCCAATTCAAATCGAAAGAAACCTGGGAACTTATTCGGCAGACATCTTCGCGTGTCCTATGGGATAAAGCGATTTGGTTTAAATATGCAACGCCAAGGTACTCCTTCTGCACCTGGTTAGCAATCAAAAAAAGATTATCAACAGGGGATCGAATGTTGAATTGTAACGGTGGTTCGAGTCCGGTTTGTGTACTCTGCTCAGGCCCATTAGAGAGCAGGGACCACTTATTTTTCAAGTGCGCATACTCTCTAGAAGTGTGGACAAAACTCACCCGGAGGCTTCTCGGTCAAAATTTCTCGGCAGATTGGTCAGAGATTCTGGACTACACAGCAAGGAAACAATTAAACAAGCTCACTGGTTTCCTTCTCAGATACGCTTTTCAAACAACGGTGCACAGTCTTTGGAAAGAGAGGAATGCTAGGCGTCATGGTGAAGCTCCAACTCCATCCATCATTATGCAGGTCCTCATTGACAAGCAAATACGAAGTCGGATTTCTGCAATCCATACTCTGGGAGATAACTCTTTCGAGAAGACGCTCCAACTGTGGTTCGCGGCTCATGGCTAATCGTAGCCACACTCACCTTTCATTATCTAAAATTCGGCAATCTATGTATCCTCTAATGTTCTAAATTCGATTTCAAATTATCTACTTTAATTTTAGCACTTGATGTAAACCAGATATTTTTCTTGAATTAATTTGACATATAATTCAAAAAAAAAAAAAAGAATACCCGCGCGATTCGCGGGTTTGTTTTCTGTCTTACATACACCATGTGTTCCTTAAAAAATGTAGTTTTAGAAAAAAAATATGTTTCAAAAAAAAAGTTTTCAATTTTCTAGGTGAAGTTATTATCTATTTTTACTTAACTTGCATTTATAACATTTAATATTTAAATAATATCTTAAGTAATAATTAATATAAACAAGGTTAGAAAAGTTTTTGTAAAATTTTATTAATATGTGTGAAAAGCTCAAAACCGAGGGAGTATAGTTTAGTGCTCATGTTAAAGTACTTATTTTTTAACGGTGACTAATCACCAATCACCGTACATGAATAGACACCAAAGTACAAATTGCTCTATCACTAATCACTAATCACCAATCGCTCTATCTGTGAGATACAAAGTTCAATAATCTCATTATATTCTTCTTCTTGAACATCGATTTGATCGGAAGGTCTCACATATCTAATAATATTCAATTTTAAAGAGCAGACATTTATGTTTACAAATCTAAAATTTGCTAACACTTTTGAAAAAACGAATAAAGCTAAAGGACATTCGAGAGATGGAATGAGATTGGATACAATTGAAAATGAATAAATTGAGATAAAATGTGCAAGGGTTTTAAGAAAATTGGACAAATGTAAGCGAGGGAGAGAGCAAGTAAACAAATCACAGACGAAGATCAAAAGGGTAGTTAAATTAACATAGGCTAACTCTTTTCTATATTAGTATAAACAAAGAAAAACAACAAACATAACCAGCACAAAAGAAGGAAAAAAGAAAGGTAGGGAACAATATATTTCTGGTTACTTCCTTAATTACTGCGTGTTCCTCACCATCCACACTCGTCATGAGCCTCTAATGATTAAACACCAATTATGTGATTAAATTGTTGAATTGTAATTTAAAATATTAACCTAACCACTTGGTTATGATTTATATTGGATGACTATAAATACAAAAAAGAATATCGAAGTACCTTCTAGAAAGCAAATGTGCAGTTGTTGAAGATTCTTTCGAGTTTGCATTAGAGAGACATCTCATTCTACTATCTGATCCTTTGTTATCCACACGCATGGCTGGAGCTTCTTCCTCCATTACAGCTACTTCTATTCGCATCTTCTTTGCCTCGACCTCCATCGCCTTTGTTAGCGTTTCAACCTTCTTGTCCAACATCGAGATGAAGCTAATTTGACTAGGTAGAGAATCGGCAAACAGAGTCGAGGAAGACGGGAGAGGCCCCTTTTTAAAAAAAAATTAATTAATTTGTTGTAGTTTTTTTGAGATAAATAAATAAAAGAGGCATGTGTCAAAGATAGAACTGATGATGTGACACTCCTAGGAGAGTGCTCTTCCTCTTTCATATAGTAGATTTTCTATTTTATAATTAATTATTTTTTAATCATTTTCATTAGTTGCCATAATGAATTAAATGGCAATATGTGGCAAATTTGCCACCAATATGTTCTGACAATCCATAGTAATTTGTAACAAAAATATTCTTGTAATTCGTGGTAAAATTGCCACACATTATATTGTGGTACGTTTTGGCAATTTTGCAACATAATAATTGTGACAAACAATATGTTTGGCAATTCGTGTTAAATTTGCAGAAATTGTATTGCGATAATTCGTTATAATGTGCCACAAATTATTTGTAGTAGTTTGTGACAAAATAAGCCAGGAATGTGTTTCTAGCTAACTCATGGCTAATTTACAAGAAATTTCACCATGGAAATTCCGTGGCAAAAATGCCAAAAATTGCCGCAAATTTCTTTTTGTAACGACTCTATAGTCACAAATAAATTTCATAACAATTTCTGGTAAATGCCTCTATTGCCACAGAATTTTGGTTGTTGGCACAAAATTATATGTAGGTATAGACAATTTTTCATGAAGTGTTAAACATGACTTCAAACTATAAAAAGACGAGGATTAGGAGAAGAAAACACAAATTTGACAACACTCAAATAAACACTAGTTTTTCTACTTAAATCTCTCAGTTTTTTATTCTTGTAAACGATCTGAAGTCGAAATACTAAAACTATTTGCCCCCATTTTCTACTCTAAATTCTTACTAAAATTGGCCAATTTTTCTTGAGCTAATATCTTGGTTATTTGCTCAAACATTATTCAATTCGTTGTTTCACAAAAGAAGAATCCAGTTCTCTAAGTTATTCCTATTTATAAATTTTGACAGTTGTAATTTCGTTTACAACAATATCATTATTTTATAACTTACATGTTGTAATTATTTATTTATTAAATTAATTTGACGAACCATTTAAATCATTTTAAAAAAGGTTTGGAGTTTTAAAACCAAATAGCTACTGATTAAAAAAACTATATACTTAAGTAAATACAAAGGCGGACAATCTAGAATGAAGTGTTCGAGAGCTTCTTTATGATATTGCTCATGTAAACTAAGTTCCACCGGCTTGGATTGCCTAACCATTTTAAGAACTGAATATGTTTACCAAAAAAAAAAACTTACAAAAACTCTATTACGTCATTTTTATATAAATTGCATCAATTTTATAAAAAAAACTTACAAACAAATTTATATCTAAATACATAAGTTTTTTTGGGTTAAATGATAGTGTTATAATTTTTTACTAATTATATTTAAATAAAATTAGTAATTTAGAGGGTATAAACGGATTTTGATTAGTATAAGGTGCAGAGGCATACAAATTAGTTAAAACGGTACAGATGGACAAGATGATAGAAAAAACATCATTTATTTTAAATTTTCCCCTTATAATTCCATGTAGGTACACTACCAGAGATCCGGCCAAAGACAGTAATAGCAGCAACAGATCCAGCCTGACATTGCCGTACGATCTTCATAATTAAATACAAAAGGCGTTAAAGATTGTAAATCTAAAAATGGGTTAAGTATTTGAACGTTTCCAACGTAAATTAGTGGCTGATTCCTGATAGTGTGAATATAACGTTGAATATTTAGAATACCCGTAAACCAAGATTTTTCAAGTTCATTGAATTCTCAAAGAATGCCCAAAATTAAAGAAGACTTTTTCAATAGCAATTGAAAACGAGATTCTTAGAGCATGTGCAAAGCTAGTTTCATAATTCAAATTTAAATTTTAAAACATATTTAAAAAATGGGAATGTAAAAAAAGTGAAAAGACTCGATTCTTGCTGCTTTTGTTTAGGAGTCGGTTCTTACTCTGCTTGTGGAAAAGTAAGTAACTGATTTTTTTTATATATTTAAAATTTATTTATATTTTTATATTATATTATTATTTTATACATAAGAAATCTTTCCAAGAGTTTCTGGATGCACATGCCCTATACTAAACGAATGCCCAAAAATTAAAAGAGACTTTTTTTCCTCCAAACTCTTATTAAAAATCAAAACAAAGGTAATTGAAAACGAAACTCTTAGGTCCTGTACTAAAAGTGAAATAGACTAGGAAAACTAAACCAAGTAAAACACAAAAGAAAGCTTAGAGAGAGATCCTAAAGGGCTCCAGAAGTTTTATTTCGCTTGCAATTTTGAGTTTGTAATTGTAAGTCGGTTGAACTACTGCTTTCTTCTCTGTTTTAGTTTCGGGCTCTTAGAGTTTTTGTTTCGAATTTCATCATAATATCTCTTAAAATGTATCCTTCCAAATTTATCATTTTCAAGTTCTAATAAAATCTTCACATGACCAAAAAAAAAAAAAAGAGAGATCCTAAAGGGACACACTTAGAAACGAGGAAAATAAAGACCAAAGCACAAAACTTAATCTTATCTTCACTTGTATCACTTAAGATCCATTGTAACGAACCGAGCCCAATAAATATGAGAGAGGCCAAACTGATAAGTGAAGCTCAAGTGAGCCCAGACCTAGAGACGCCTCCTTCTTCCTCTTCTTCGTATAAAAAGGTGTGTGACGTTAACGTGACGGCACAAGCTCGTGCGAAGGTGAAACCTGCCGGAATCACGAGAGCTCCGCCGGTGCCGAGACTGCTGACAAAACCCGAACCTCCGATCATGAACCCGAGCCGCCTTCTCCTCGCTGTGAAGCCGTAGACGCGAGGAAGAGCCGAAGTTATTCCGAGCCGTCAGACTTCTCGACTCCGCTGCGACAACTCGCCACTGTCGTCGTTCTGCAGCACCAAGTCGCCCCCCATGTTCGTGATTCGTACCAGTGGTAAGAGATTTGAGATTCCTTCATCATCCTCTTCGTAACGTTTTCCCGAGACTTACGTATATTGATCCGCCATTGTTGCTTGTTCATTGCTTCAGCCGCAAGGTTCTTCTTCCCCACGTTTCGTTGTTGCTATGATTGGTGTGGTGTTTTTCATCATTGCTGGTGAGTGTGACCTCGTCTTTCACGCAGCATGTTTAGCGTTTCATGGTTGCTTAATGTCCAACCAAACTGTTGATCTCCTTAATTGTGGTTTCATATCTGTTTGTTAATTGCAAGTCGTTGTTCAGCATGTTCCATTTTCGTTTCGTTTTCAGCAAAGCTAAGGTGAGGGTGGGATCCGTGGATTCTTACCATTCCTATTTAATCAATATTAGTAAATGCTAGGTCTAGTAAACTGTTTGTTAATTGCGGTGATGTGAGAGGTTAATGATATTGATTTTTGATGTGTATTGCATGAGAATATGTTAAGTTAGTATAATACGTTTGGTAGAAAGTATGTGATATATTCGGTGAAGTTGGACTGAGGACGAGGACATGACTATCCCGTTAGAGGCCGTTAACCGGCTGACGAGTCAAAGGTGGTGGAAGACCTTTCGATGTGCCCGACTAGCCTAGTGGTATGAGATGTGTGTTGAGTCGTGATGTGAATAATATATGATTGATGCGTCTTGATTGTTGCTTGTACTAGAGTTAGTGTTTGCTTGTATTGTTAAATAGTGGTGTTGTGAATCTTGTTGGCGGACATGATCTACCTCACTAAGTAATTCGTTGCTCATCCCCCCTTTTCCCTTTTTTGTTGAGATTTTGATGAAACACGTTTATTTCTCTCTTAAACCTTTATTTTATTAATTCTCTCTTTCACTTTGATCTTTATGATCTCTGTGATTTGTGATGTTTTGGGATACAATAAACCTTAAGCCTAGAACTCTATCTATAGAGTTATGAATCTAAACAAGAATAGTAAATTGCTAATTCCTATTGTTACAATTTCCTTTCTCCTTGTTTGCCTTTTCTTCGTGATTTCCTTTTTCTCCAGTTTCCTTTGTTCCTTGATTTTCCTTTTGCTTGTCTTTCCCTTTTGCTTCTTTTCCATTCTCTTGATTTTCCTTTTTACTTGGTATCCTTTTCCTTTTACAGAAAATGGATCTATTCCAACACCCCCTCTCGATTCTTTTTCTGCAATTTCCATTTGCTCCCTCTTGCTTGAATCATCTTCATTTTCATTGTTTGTTGCTTCGTCTTCTTTTATCTCTATTGCTGTGTAGCAATCTTCTTTTACTGGAAATTTTGTGATTATCGCTGATCCTGCATCTTCAATCTTTTCTGGTTATGTCTTCTTCTTTTCTTCTTTTATCTTTCTTGCTTTTTCTTTGATTATCTCCCATCTAATAATGAACTTCTGGTTATCTTCTTGAACCTGTATTAGTTTCTTCCAGGTTTTATCCATGATTGTACATGTCTTTTCATCGAACATAACTTTATGAACTTTACCCAATAATTGTGGCAGACTCAACAAATTTATGTCTAGTCCTGGAATTAGTAAGACATCCTTTATTGTAATTTTTCCTTTGGTTGTCTCCATGCTAATATCTCCTTTTCCTGCACTTGTAAGAATTTCTCCACATCCAAATTTGATCTTGACTTTGTATGTCTTCTCTAATCTTGTGAAGAATGTCTCATATCTAATCATGTGACATGTTGCTCTACTATCAATCAACCATGCTCCTTCTTCATAAATCTGACTTGCATCATATGTTGTTGCAGTGAAAGACAATTCTCCAAATCTTTTATCTTGTTCTTCTTGGTTTTGACATGAGTGAGCTTCTGCTTTAAATCTGTTTCTGCAGTTCTTTGCATAATGTCAAGACTTGCCACACACAAAACATTCTCCTTGAACTTGTTTGCTTCCATATGGCTTTCCTTCCTTGTTCCTGAAATAACAAACATCTTCATTGTGATTATTCTTTTTGCAGATACCACACCATGGTGAATTTCCCTTTTTGAAGTAACAGTCTTCCTCATTGTGATTATCCTTTTTGCATGTATTGCACCACTTGTTGGTTCTTTGACGTTGATCTGATCTTTGCCTAAACTTTGTTCTGGTTGATCTTGCATATAGTGCTCCTTCGATTGGTTCAACATCTGCTAAATACTTTGGTTCATGTGAGATTAGTGATCCAACGAGATCTATCACAATGATCTTCTTTAGATCTTTTGTTTCCTGCATTAGAGCTTCTAACCCTACATAACTCTTTGGCATCGTGTTTAGTATCTTTCTGATTACTTGATGATTTGTCTTCTGTTCTCCAAGTAAACTCATCTGATTCACAATCTCTTAAATTTTATCAGTATATTCTTGAATCTTTTCTCCTCGTTTCATCTTCAGTTCTTCAAACTCCTTGTTCAAACTATCTAGCCTCACAAGTTTTGCTTGATAGTTGCCTTGATAATTTTCTTGTAGTCCTTCCCAGAATTCCTTAGATGTAGTAGCAGAAACTACCTTCTTAAGAACCAAATCTGTCACAGCTATCTGTAACAATTATAGAGCTCTCATATCTTGCATCATCTATTCTTTCCATTCTTCTAGTAAATCTGATTTTGGTTTTGGTTCTAGTGGAAGTCCTCTCTCCACAGCTTCCCAGCCTCAAGCGAGTAATCCCGGTAGAATTCATCGAACGACCCATCATTGAAAGTTCAAAGATCTTTAACCTGATCGAGCCAGCTGAAGACGCTGAGGATCCCGGCGACGAACAAAAGACGGCCATGACGGAAGATCAGCAGAATGAGTACGGATGCGACCAAGAGTGGATGGGAGCAATCCGAACTTACATAATGGACGGAGAAGTCCCCACAGACAAGTGGGCAGCCTGCAAACTCAAAGCCAAGGCTGCTCGATACTGATATATCATGGTTTTTACCCATTTTTAGACCATGATATAAGTGTTTTTATAGAGTCTTTTGGCTATTTTCGAGTCTATATAGAGTCTTTACAGGTTCAGGTACAATTAAAGATAAATTGGAGATTTGGATGCATTTTGGAGCTTAATGGAATGAAGTCACGAAGTGATGAAGTCAAGACTGGAATTACACGCAAGGTGTCGATCGACACCAGGTTTTCCAATTTCCAGAATCAAGAAGTTTCCATATTTTGAAGAAAAGGAAATCTCCAAGACTTTTCCTAATCCTTTTGGGAATTGAAGATTCGAACCTAGGCCTATAAATATAGTTTTTCAGCCATTGTTTAGGCTACGCTTTATTTTACAATTATTTAGAGAGAGATTTATAGAGAGTTTTTGGAGAGAAGAATTTGTCTCCTTTAGAGCAAATTTGGAACTCCCTTATTTATCTATTGATTTCTCTTATGCATTCTTCTTTATTCATGATGTTTGCTTCATTCACCATGTCTGAGTAGTTTGCTAGTTAGGTTTAGGTTTTTTCAAAGGTGATCAATGAATTGTTAGGTCAAATTATATTGTTAGGATAAAATCATTAGAGTTCTTCATCTGGATTTATGTTTAATGCTTATTCTAGCTTCGCGACCTAGAATCTGATCTTAGGTTAATTAATAGATGCGAGAGTATTATTGATTGCCTGAACTAATGTTAGATGAGCAAAATACCTATTCGCAAAGAGATTTGGTTTAGGGTTTTGTGAACAATTGAACCTGATATTAATGCTTGTCTGAATTGTTTGAATTCGCAAAGAGATTTGGTTTTCTGGAATTTAGGCATAGATAATCTTCGCAGCGAGAGTTGGTTGATTTTACATTAGTGTTTCAAGTTCAAGAACAGTGCTTAATAATTCTTAACATTCGCCTAGACCTAGAATTTATATCACCTGAGAATTTCCCTGAACCTAGCGTTTCGTCTCCTGAATTTACTAAGTTTTAAATTGCTTTCTGTTTCTAGTTTTACATTCTCACCTAGCTTAATTCGAATTTAGAAAACTGCTGTGTGACTATCCCTTCTCTGTGGATTCGATCCCTAAGTACTACAACTGATCTCTTAATTTGAGAGAGTTGCTTAGGGTAAATTTGACCCCCTATCAGATACATCCTACTCGACGGAGAAGTCTTCAAGTGGCGATTCTCGGGACCATTAATGACCTGCGTGGAAGGAAAAGAGGCACGAAAAATAATGGAGGAAGTCCACGGAGGGTCCTGCAGAAACCATAGCGGCGGAAAATCCTTAGCAATAAAGATAAAACGTCACGGATATTACTGGCCGTCCATGGTGAAAGATTGCGAAATGTTTTCATGTAAATGCGAAAAATGTCAACGCCACGCCCCGACAATTCATCAGCCCACCGAGCTGCTATCCTCGATCTCTTCTCTGTATCCATTCATGCGATGGTCGATGGATATCGTGGTCCCGCTGCATCGTTCCAAGCAGAAAAGATTTCTGCTAGTTATGACAGATTACTTCTCAAAATGGGTCGAGGCAGATTCTTTCGCCAACATCAAAGACGTCCAGGTCGAGAACTTCGTCTGCAAGAACATCATTTGCCGACATGGAGTCCCGTACGAAATCGTGACAGACAACGTTTCGCAGTTAATCCCAACACGTTTCGAATCTTTTTGTGAAAAATGGAAAATCCGACTAAGAGAGTCGACACCGCGATACCCACAAGGCAATGGGAAAGATGAGGCATCAAACAAGGCTATACTCAACGGATTGAAAAAGTGCCTCGACGCCAAAAAGGGTAGATGGGCTGACGAACTGGAAGGAGTCCTATGGTCCCACCGGACAACCTCGAGGAGAGCGACTGGCGAAACACCGTTCGCACTTGTATATGGAACGGAATGTGTTATCCCCCCCGAAGTGGATTTTCCGGGAGTACGGCGACGACCCCTCCCGGGGCAAGAGGGCCTCAACCATCTCATGCTCTTAGAGAGACGCGATCAAGCGCTCATCCGCATTCAAAATTATCAACAGGCTACTGCAAAGCACTACAACTCCAATGTCAAAAGTCGGCGGTTCCACGAAGGAGAGCTGATTCTCCGTAAAGTTTTTCAAAACACAGCGGAGCGGAACGCCAAAAAACTGGGAGCTAACTAGGAAGGACCATACCGAATAACCAAAGTGGTCCGACCGGGGGTATACGAAATCGTCAACCACTCAACAGGCGTTACCATACCACGATCCTGGAACGCAATGCATCTTAAGAAGTATTACTTCTAAGTACTAATCACAAAGCATGAANCGGGGGTATACGAACTCGTCAACCACTCAACAGGCGTTACCATACCACGATCCTGGAACGCAATGCATCTTAAGAAGTATTACTTCTAAGTACTAATCACAAAGCATGAACTACGGGGCGGTTTGATCCTCGAAAGGGGTACGTAGGCAACTCGTCACACGACGAGTTCAACTGCCCCCCTCCCTAAAAAGGGGGGGGGAGTGGGGTACGTATATCTATATACTCCCACGCTGTGTAAACTAAATACTTTCGAATAAAAGTTTACCGAGCCTATTTTCTTTTACAACCCTTTCACTTCGTAGGTTGTTGGCCACAACATACGAAACTCTCACATCCCAAACGAGATCTTAACCTTTGCAAAAGGTTCTCGACATCCTCCACGGATTTAAAAGCGCGCTATATAAATTAAAACCGAGTATACCTCGGTCCAATATCTCTTAGGTATACCCTGAGAAATATTCTGACGGCTGTTATCGAAACGGGTACACAAATCCCAACTTGGAAGAACACCTAAACTCCAACTCTTGCATAACGTTGGTCATCGACTAAAATCCGACAAACAGTCCGATCTCGGGCAACGTCGGTCCAAATCAGGGCTTAGATGAATATCAATTCGAGAACACAAGTCCCACTATTCACGGCTAACTCATTTACTTGTCATATTCGCTCAAGTCGTTGGCCACTGAACAGCTCGCTTCGGTATAAACATCACTTAAACCAAAAATAATTTGCCATAAACATTACTTAAGTCAAAATAAGTCATAAAACCTAATCCATAAATAATGTCGTGGATAAAGCCGTCCAGGCATGTTGCACAACAAAAGGAGCCAAACGAAAACAATAATAAAGCAACAGTAGCGATACTAAGAAAGAGAGCTAAGCGCAACAAGGGAATCATCAAAGTCAAGCGGCACCAGGGCTCGGCTCGGCAACCTCGGTAGCATCATCCTTCGAGGAAAGCTCGCGGGACCTTCTCTCGGAGAGCATCTCATCCACTAGCGGGGTGTCAGCGTTCGACCCAGAAGGATGCATAACCCCGGCTTTGGAAGCCGAGACTTCCAAGGTCTCCCCCCCCCCGGAAGGCTCGGCAACGCGTCCGACGACACTGGTGAAGGCATAAGGTCCTCGCGAAGATTCGTCGCGAGTCGTTCGAAATGCTCATAAGCGCCCACGGGCTGCGTTCTGAGTTCGGTCAGCCTCGCTTTCTCGTCCTCCGAAGTAGGTGGATCGGGGCCTTGGTGGATGCTGATGAATTGGAGGTTTCCCTCGATTTCAGCTAGGTCGGCGACTTTGTCTCGGGCATCTCCTTTGAGGGAGTTGAATTTGGCCTCGGCACGCAGGACCTTGTCTTGATATTTGCGCGCAAGCTCGCGCTTCGCCTCTTTACGGGCATGACCGAGGTTCGCCTCACGCATCTCCCGTTCGGAGTGAACTTGGCGATGTAGAGAAGCCAGGTCGGCTTCCAGACGAACCTTCTGATCCGACAAGCGGGTGACTTGCCTCTAAGGCCTTGTAGCGCGTTGCGAATTCCTCCACTTTCCTGGCGTGGTTAGCCTCTCTCTCCTCGAGCTCAGCCTTCAGGGAAGCAGCGACCCGACAAGCGTTCTCAACGCGTCTCTGATAGTCTCGGGCATCCATCTCGTATCCGAGAACAACCTCGTTGGCCGCGGCAATAAACTAAAACAGAAACAAGGGCCTTAACCATAGGGCACTAATCGAACCAGAAGGAAATTTGTGAAATAGATCCTACCTTAGTCCCCTTGAGAGCCATCTGCGCGTACTTCTTCCGCTTCGCAAGCGTGTCCGGGGGCGGGAAAAGGCTGTCGGGAGCAAGGATTTTGGAAAAGAGTGTGGCAGCGACCTCAGGGTCATTGTAGGACGCCTCAGTGTTCTTAGGGTCGACCTCGGGAATGCCGGCCTGCTTGGCATTCGCTGTTGGTCGTTTCGTCGTTTTTGACTTCTTCACCTCGGGAGCGCCGGACGCGTCAGCAGCGACTCTTTTCCCGGACTTCTTATCCTTTTTGGCCGCGGCTTTATCTCCACCACGATGCCCCGCGAGAACCGACTCTTTGGGTCTTGTTCCGGATTCGAGGCCAATCACTACTTGCTTAGCCCCGCTCGAAGTCTCGAGCCGATGGTCGGAGGCCGCCGTTGAAGTTGCGTCTCCTGTAGCCCTCCTTCTCTCCTCAGGGGCTGTCTCTTTACTTCTCGGTTCGTCAACCCTCTCGACGCTTTGCTCGAGTGCGGGTCCCTTGGATTTTGCCCCATTTGTCTCTTTCTCCTCGGCAACCCTTTTTGCCTCCAGCTTTTGTCGTTCACGAAGGGTTATTCTCTGCGCCATCTTTATCCTTGAGTCCTCGGAAGCACTGGAGGGTTCGGAATCTCCTGCTTGATAGCCGCTAAGGTAGACAGCACGAGCACGTTCGATTCTCTGAAAGAAAAACGTCTTCTCCCAACGAACGTTTCTTAGGTTGAACACTTCGATAATCTCCCAAACGTTCTCTGGACACCGAAGTAAAAGTCGACGAACTGCANGCACGTTCGATTCTCTGAAAGAAAAACGTCTTCTCCCAACGAACGTTTCTTAGGTTGAACACTTCGATAATCTCCCAAACGTTCTCTGGACACCGAAGTAAAAGTCGACGAACTGCAAGTAAGAAAAAATATATGTGTCAGCACATTCAGATCGAGCCTTTATTCACAGAAAATGTCCCCAAGGTTCACTTCGGTCATTTACCAATTTTGCCCCATTCCGTCCTAGTTTTCTCGATCCAATCTTCCGTCACAGAAGAATCGTTGACGAGGACATAGAATATTTTTTTCTCCCAATCCTGATCTTTGCTCGGGAAGTCTCTTATGACTCTTCGGTCTCTCTTGTTACTGATATAGAACACCTCGGTTTTCGGCTTGCGATGAGTGTCTAGGAGATTCTCAAGGTGGTCAAGGGAGAGCTCGAGTCTGCACTCGTAGCTCAAGGTTAACAGCCCCACCAGATGTCGTAGTGCCCGAGGTGTTAATTGATCTAAGGCGAGACCCCGCGTCCATAAGTACTCTGAAATAAGCGAATGGATCGGAAACCATAACCAGCATTCGGATAGAAAGACTTCATACATAGTGAAGTAACCAAGAGGAGGCTTGTCAGCTCGGTCTGTGGAAGAAGGAAGCCTAAATTCCACTCTTTCGCTAACTCCGAAGCGAGTACGAATATCCGCCAAGGAGTCGGGTGTCGAGAGATAGGAACCGGGTGGTTCTGCAACTATCTTCTTCTTTTGGCGCTTAGGAGTCTTTCCCTTCTGAATCAACATCAGTTGATCCAGTTCTTGCCTCGCGGCAACTGGATCCCAATTCCAATTCTCATCTTCGGGCTTCACGTCGGCAAGTCTAGAACTACTCACCTCGGCGAGACGCATCGGTTCAGAATCGCTCGCCTCGGCAGGACTCGCTGCAGAAGGTCCATCCGAATGATCAGCTGGCGATGGAACTATCTTTCGTCCCAACAACATCGGGGAAACCGCAGAGCCAACTGAGTTTTCAAGGGCTGATTCACCTCGGTTGTAGGAGGAAGCTCTAGACTCTGAATCACCTCGGAAAGAGGTTGTGTGAATACTCTTCCCACCTCAGGAAGTAATTGAAGCAGTGCCCGAACCCAAATCACCTCGGGGCTCGTTCGTCGACTCTTCGGGTATCACCTCGGTTTGGGGAGTAGAAGAGGAAGACATCACCTTGACCTCGGAAGTTTATTAAGCAGGAAGATGGATCGGAAAAGTTGAAGAACAAATGGGAAGTTTGAAGTTTGGTCGGAAAACTAGGGCGGATTACGGCGGCTCGGTAGAAATTCGAAGAACTCTAACCAAAATCTAAACATAAACAAGAGAGAGAAAGCAGAGAAGAGAGAGAGAGAACGAACCTTGAGAAATTTTTGAGGAATGAAAGTAATGAAGGATCTGTGAGGAACCTCGATATTTATAGAAGAGCTCGCGCGTCGGGGCGAGTCACCTCGTGAACACGCGAGACCTTTCCACTTCCGAGATGGATCAACTCTTCGCAAATAAATAATGGGCCTCCGAGAGAAGAACACATGCCCAAACGAATGCAATCACAGGCCCAAATCACAGCCCGGCGCAGTAGGAACCAAAACTCGTCAAAGTATTGCGAAGCGTATAAAGCGCCGAGGCGAAGAACAATTCCCTACAAGTGGGATCGAGGTGAAAATCCAGCATATACAAAAAAAAAAATAATAAAAAAAATAAATAAATAAAATAAATAAAATAATAAATATGCTCGCTTCGGCACTTGAGCAACTAACCTCGGCACCCAAGCAATTCACCTCGGCACTTGAGCAAAACACCTCGGTGTCAAGTAATTCACCTCGGTGCTCGAGTACAAAACACCTCGGTGTCAAGGCAGTCACCTCGGTGCTCAAGTACAAAACACCTCGGTGTCAAGGTAGTCACCTCGGTGCTCAAGTACAAAACACCTCGTTGTCAGGGCAGTCACCTCGGCGCTCAAGTTCAAACACCTCGGCGCCAAATTGTCCACTGCGTCTTTGGTCAACATTTCGGGGACGAAGTGGAAACGCCTCGGGACATTGATTTCGCTTATCTTTTCAAACTCGTCACTCTCACCTCTGAAACTAACGAGTTGGGGGGCGAACTGTTGGGGTCGGTTTCCACCCAGGCGAAATCAATCGGAGAAAATGCCAAGTATGAGACATAACTTCTTTACCATGCATGATTCATACACAAGTCGTGCACGAACCGAAGTGAATCACCCCGGTGCACAAAACGTGCACGACCGAGGTGAATCACCTCGGTGCACCAAACGTGAACGACGTGAATCACTTCAGTACACAAAACGTGCACGACCGAAGTGAATCACTTCGGTGCACAAAACGTGCACGACCGAAGTGAATCACCTCGGTGCACAAAGCGTGCACGACCGAAGTGAATCACCTCGGTGCACAAAGCGTGCACGACCGAAGTGAATCACCTCGGTGCACAAAACGTGCACAACCGAAGTGAATCACCTCGGTGCACAAAACGTGCACGACCGAAGTGAATCACCTCGGTGCACAAAACGTGCACGACTGAAGTGAATCACCTCGTTGCACGAACCGTGCGCAAACTGAAGTGAATCATCTCGATGCACAGAACCGTGCGCAAACCGAAGTGAATAACCTCGGTGCACAAAACGTGCACGACCGAAGTGAATCACCTCGTTGCACGAACCGTGCGCAAACCGAAGTGAATCACCTCGGTGCACGAACCGTGCGTAAACCGAGGTGACACATTTCGTATACAAACCGTGTAGATCTGAGCCGAACCGGATAAGCATGAGATGAGCCGAACCAAACCATGCACGAGTTGAATCGACATTTCTCCTTGGCGGCCCAAGCGGTTTGCCCACAAAGCTATCTGAGCCCAAGACAAAGCACGAAGCAGAGCCCAAGACAAGGCATGAAGTCGAGCCCTAAATGAATCATTGTGCAAATGGGCCTAGCCCAATTCCACGAGGAAGGACGAGACAAAGGAAACCCTAGAGGACGAAGCCTCGTGGAAAGGTGCGCCGCCAAGGGGAGATAGAGAATAATCTACGAGAAGATTCTCCGAGATTTACGCGTAGATTACGAGAAAGATGTATAAATAGGATTCTCATTCCAATTGTAAAGGGATCCGCGCTTTACTAAGCTAAAATACTTGTACTCAAAAAGCTTATCGCAGCAAATCTAATAAAACTCCATCTTTGGATCTTTGTTTCGGTTTTAAACTTAGATTCTTTGCGTCCTCTTTTGAATTGATTAACATGTAATCTATTGTGCGAGATCCAGTACGCACAAACCACTCTTCACACTCGGCTGTTCAGACATACCCCACGTCCTTCCCAGTCAGCTTCGTCATTGGCTAAGACATGCTTGCAAAGCCTTTGACAAACCGCCTATAGTATCCGGCTAATCCCAGGAAACTTCGTATTTCTGATGCAGTCTCGGCCAGTCCGGTATGGCATGAATCTTCCCTGTGTCCACGAACACTCCCTTGTCCGACGCAATGTGGCCCAAGAATCCTATATGCCTTTGCCAGAAGCTACACTTGCTGAGCTTGGCATATAACCTTTGTTCTTTCTTTTTCACGAACAACACTGGTGCACCCCACAGTGAACTACTAGGCCTAATAAACCCCTTTTCAGGTAAGTCCATTAACTGCTTCTTTAGTTCCGCCATCTCGGCTGACGCCATCCAGTATTGTGCTTATCCAGTATTGTGCTTTGGACAATGGAGATGTCCCCGGCTCAAATTCAATCTTGAACGGATTTGAACGAGCTGGTGGCAGTCCTGCCAATGCTTCGAGCACGTCCTCAAAATCTCGCACCACCGGTATACTACTCAAGTCTACGTTCGTTCCCCCTTTTCTATGAGCTGCTCTGCTTGTTCGCCGACACCACCAAACTTCCCGAGGTTGGCCTAACTCCTTGATAAACCAAGACCCCTCCGTTTCTCTCGAACCGCACCCTTTCCCTGTGACAGTCCAGATGCGCTTTGTACTTGCCTAGCCAGTCCATACCCAATATCACATCGTATGATTTGACGTTACAAATAATCAAATCCGTCGGCATGTTCACTTCACCGACCCTGACCGAAACGTCTCTAACCATCCCTAGTGAATACATTACTTGGCCTCCGGCCACCCTAACTAATCTGAAGTCCTCTCTAGGTTCCTTCCGGAACTTCCCTTTTCCAACAATCTTTTGATTGACAAAGCAATGACTCGCTCCCGAGTCGAACAGTACATGGATTTCCACCTCACCCATTAGCAAGGTCCCTACACATTCTTTCTCTAGAATGCTAAGACACTATACTACCACGCAAGACACAAAACAATCACAGAAAACCATAAGTACAGTACTTACCAGTAATCAGATTAGACGTGCTTGGTTCGTCGGTTGCTACCCTTGTCGCGGCGTACACTCTTGGCATGATGGCCTGTCTTTTGGCTGGCTGGCGTAAGCACATCCCCTGCTCTGTTTGCTTGTGACACAGCCTGCTCCACCACTCCTGCCTTAGGACATTCACGCTTGAAATGTCCCGGTTTCCCACAACCATAGCACACCCGGACCACACTCTCACTGCCGGATACACGGACCACTTGCATGTCCTCCTCCGGACAGTCTCGAACTCGGTGCTCAAAGCTCCCGCACCTATGACATCCTCCCGTTCCATGGTAAGTGGATTTTTTACTGTTCTAAATATCAATCCTAAAGCCTCTTTGTGTTGTTGTAGCACTTTAGGTGTCAATCCAGCCTATGTGTTGAAAGATACTAAGAATGCAAGAGGAAAGTAAAGTTAAGTGATATTCGGATTAAATGGAGGTGATAAATCCTAAAAACTACTTGCAGCTACTGAACGAACACGAAAACAATTTTAAAATCCCTACTGAAGGGTTAAACTACTACTAGACAATCTCTAAGAATTTAAAAGACAAAGCTACTGAATTTAAAAATTTGAAATCTAAAAACAGATAAACAAGCCTATTTCTAACAATCTAAAGGAACAAAATTTAAATTTAAAGGTGAATGCTTTTGAAACTACTGATATGACAAAGAACAGATTCTAGGATGAGGTTCATGCTTAGGTAAGCTCAAGGTTCGAACTTGGATTTTAGAAAACATAGATCTACACATTTTAGTGCTATCTCAAAGCAATAAGAAGCAAGATCTAGATTTATCCATGGTGTGTGGTATAAATCCTTTCTTCAACCCTTCATCCTAACCCATGGTGTGTGGTGGAAAGATGGGTTGAAGAACATGAAGCAAAGATCTTAAAAAATTGCCTAACTAGCTCCCTAAGCTTCCATGGTGTTTGGGAAAGGATGAGCTAGTCTCTTAGATTTGGGTTTAAGGGACCTCTTAAGTCCTTTTGAGATAAGAAAATCACTAAGATCAAAGAGATTTTTTTCAAGAGTCTCTAGGCTTTAAAACCCCCAAATCTTAGAAGAGATAAAGTTAAGAACAAGAAAATACCAAGATTCAACTTTTAAAACCTTCCTAATCACCTCATCCTTAAATCCTAAAGAACTACTTTATTTTCATTTTCGAACCCCTCTTAATCATGAGATAAGAGGAGTTAACATGATTGAGATAACAAGAAAAAAAGATTAAAAGTTTAAGAGAAGTTCTAAAATTCAAAATCAAAGTTTTTACAAAAGATAAAGCTTGAAAATGGATAAAGTGTGTCTATGGTGATCCACAAAACCCAAAAATGGGGAAGGAGGCTGTGAAAATCGTGGATAGGTCTAAAAATTAGTTAAATCATGTTTATATATGACCACACAAATGATCCCCTCACTAAAAGACAAAGTGTGAGTTGGCAAAGCAAAATAAGGGAAAAACATATGGACGAATCGAGCTGGTTGGTCGATCTGTGGTCGAACGGCCGTGGGTGGTCGATCTGTGGCTCGATCCAAGCTGAATCGACTGGGCTTGGTCGATCTTCCTGCTCAATCCAGGCTTGGTCGATCTGCGGTCGATCTCTGGTCAAACGGTCGTGGTCGGTCGATCTGTGGCTCGATTCACGGCTGAAACGATCTGGATGGTCGATCTAAGACTCGATCTCAGCCTAATCCTTTTTGGCCGAGCTCTCCCTTGACTCCAAGCAATTCCTAAGCTCTTCTTGTCCATGCCCATCATCCAAGATAGCTCCAAGTACACCAAATACCCTGAAAATGATGCAAATATGCAAGAAATATGAAAATGCTAATGCAACATGTCCTAAAACCTAAAATGGAACAAAAGTTACTATTAATCTAAATATGAATGCAATATGAATGCAACACTATTCTAATTGAGTGCTAAAATAAGTTAAATTATGAATCTATCATGCCACGTTTGCACTCCCCAGCGTGAGTCTTTCCACACATGTTCCACACTCTGCGGCCTCCGGTTCCTTTGCTCGGGGCGTTCTTCCCAAACTTCCGGTTGTGCCCACTCGTTTGGCCTGCCTTTGCCACAGTCGTCCCTGCCTCAGTTCTCATCGAGGCTTCCTCAGACTGTCTTGACTTTAGCAGTGCCGCCTTTTCCACTAGCTCAACCACCGTCCTGAAATCACAAACCAGACACCCATTGCGCAGCTCCACTCGCAGTCCGCCCATGAACCTACTAATCAGCTTCTCCTTGGTATCGAACTCATGAGCCACATACTTCCTCAGCTGATTAAATTGAGTCTCGTACTGCCTCACCGTCAGCGTCCCTTGGTGAAGGTACATAAATGCCTTCTCCAATTCGTTGTAAGCTTCATGGGGAAGTACTTACTTCGAAACATCGCCAAGAAGGTCTCGTATTAACAGTCCATGTTCACCATCCTCCCAACGATCCCTTTCCACTACATGTGTGCATCTTCCTCCAAGTAGTGCACGGTTATGTCCCTCTTGTAGCCGTCCGGACATCGGATATACTTAAAGTTCCACTCCAGTCTCATCCTCCTCTCGTCCGCGTTATTAGGCGTCGAACCACCAGAGAAAAACTTGGTCCCCAGCCTTAACATGTGGTCCAAAACATTGAGGTAAGATGGAATCACCACGACCTGATACTCCCCTTCTACAGCCACGTTCCCAACCACCGGTTCCACCTTTTGTGGTGCCACTGCTGGTACCACTTTTGGAAGAGGCGCAACCGCTGGTAAACATTCTAACACCTGAGCTAGCTAGTCCAATACGGCCTCTAACCCCACTGGTGCAGCATTCGCAGCAACTCCAGCCGCATTCCCAGCGACCCCAGCTGCTACACCAGCTGCATTTCCAGCCACGTTCTCAGTCCCACCTGCAGCCGCATCCGCAGTAGCCACCTTCGCAGCAGCAACAACCGCAGCATTCGCAGCCGCATGATCCTGCTGGTTCTCAGCCTCATTCCCTGAACTCTCCAAGTTCACCGCACCATTTAGTCTTGCAGACCTTGTCCTTCTCGGAGCCATCTGCAATCAGAAACCATGGTTAGCCCGAAGCTAACCAAACTAGAGTTAACAACTCAACATAAAACCTTACCNCAGCATTCGCAGCAACTCCAGCCGCATTCCCAGCGACCCCAGCTGCTACACCAGCAGCATTTCCAGCCACGTTCTCAGTCCCACCTGCAGCCGCATCCGCAGTAGCCACCTTCGCAGCAGCAACAACCGCAGCATTCGCAGCCGCATGATCCTGCTGGTTCTCAGCCTCATTCCCTGAACTCTCCAAGTTCACCGCACCATTAAGTCTTGCAGACCTTGTCCTTCTCGGAGCCATCTGCAATCAGAAACCATGGTTAGCCCGAAGCTAACCAAACTAGAGTTAACAACTCAACATAAAACCTTACCGCGAGACCTAGCAGTGGAGAATGGATCGGATCCCCTTTTTCCCCA
Organism: Alliaria petiolata; assembly: GCA_020283515.1. Taxonomy (NCBI): domain Eukaryota; kingdom Viridiplantae; phylum Streptophyta; class Magnoliopsida; order Brassicales; family Brassicaceae; genus Alliaria; species Alliaria petiolata. The sequence continues at coordinate 356,988,258 of JAHZTW010000001.1, forward strand.
CACAAACAATAGCAAACACTAACCAGTCCTAGAAACGTGAATGCTCTGTTACCAACTTGTGGTGAACCGACCCGGCTATCTATACCGCTGTCGTGCCTCCCACTGAACACCTTATCGGCCATTCTATACTTAGTCAAATTTTGTGTTTTTAATTCTTTAAACAATTCCGCTTAAAAAGCGATTAACCAAACAATGCCTTCCATTAAGGCTTGCTTTGTCTCGGGTCTCCTCGTGGAATCGGGCTCGTCCCACTTGCGCAACAATCCGTCTTGAGCTCGGACTCGTGCCTCGTTCTGGGGCTCAGATAACTTCGTGGGCCTCCTGCTGGGATCGCCAAGGGGGGGAAAGGTTGGTTTAGTTCATATATGAATCGTACACAGTTCGGTTAGGTTCATGCACAACTTGTGCACTTCGGTTCGGCTCGGTTTCTGCACAGTTTCTGCACCGAGCCGAGCTCGAATTGTGCTCGATTTATGCACGGTTCGGTTCGGCTCAGTTTCTGCACGGTTCGGTTCGGCTCAGTTTCTGTACAGTTTGTGCATCGAGCCGAGCCCGGATTGCGCTCGGTTTATGCATGGTTTGGTTCGGCTCGGTTTCTGCACAGTTTGTGCACCGAGCCAAACACGGATCATGCTCGGTTTATGCACGGTTCGGAAATAACCTTCCATCTTGCCTGGGTGAAAACCGACCCCAACAGTTAGTCCACCAGCTTGTTAGACGCACGAGTGCGTGTGACGAGGTGCTAAGTTGGGCAAGATCGATGTTCGGAAGAGGATTTGATACGTTGCAGAGGTATTTCGTCTCGCCGTTTTGAAAATTTTTCGAGAGATTCTGCTTTGACACCGAACCGTTGTATCTCGTTGCCGAAGCGTTTGGCTCAGTTTTAAACTTGCTGTCAAAGTGTCAAATTTAACGCTGATACGTTATGCTTCGTACCGAGGTACTTAAATCTTTTGGCTAGGTATTGACTTCAAGGGCTCGTGTCTTAGTTCATCGTTGATGTCTTTAACTTTTTGCCAGGCACTTGAGTCATGACCGAGACGTTTAAACACCGAGATGTTGGACATCGTTGATTCGACGTCCTATTGTTCCGAGATATACTGGTTTATTGCCGGGATATTTTACTTAGACTCTGAGGCATTCTCCACTTTGAGTCGCATAAGTGATTTTGACGGCGGGATTTTTGCCTCGGCTTTCTTTCTTAAAACCTTTCTCGGCTCGGCGTCGTCATGCGTCCAGGGACACTTAGAAAGATTTTGCAAAATTTTTCCTCGTACAAGTCTTTGATTTGGGCCGATGTCATAGGTGATTCATGAGGTGACGCGACCAAATTCCGAGGCGAAGCAGATACGCAAGTTTCTTCTTTTCGAGGCGAGCCGAGCGCTTGAATTCCCTCTATCCGAGGTTTGTTGAGTTTGGAGACATCTCCATCATGTGACCAAGGAGAACCAGGCCTCTATGATTCCGTTAACTCGGCTGACTCCTCGACCAGATTAGGGAGGGAGATAGTTTCTTCGCCAGTTGATCCTGTAGCCGAGCCGCTCATAGCGGGTTGTTCAGAGGCGTCTGCATCAAGGCCTCAGTGTCCGCCTGTTGAGCTGAAACTTTAAGACGACGAATGGGATTGGGATCCTGCCAAAGCAAGGCGAGAGCTCGACGAACTGGTGAAACTTCAAAAGGGAAAAGCGCCGAAGCGTCGGTAAAAATGTTGCCGATCCGCCTGGTTCTTCCCTCTCAACGTTAGACTCCTTGGCGGGGATACGAGCCTATTTTGGAATCAGCGAGGGAGTTGAGTTCAGGCTTCCTGCCAAAATGGAATGAGCTAACAAGCCTCCGTCTGGGTACTTTACGGTGTACGAAGTGTTTTTCGAGGGATGCTGGTTGTGGTTTCTGATCCCACAACTCATCTCGGAGTATTTATGGTTGCATGGCCTCGCCCTCGCCCAATTGATGCCTCGTTCGCTGCGCCACTTGGTGGGTTTTTTTACTCTAAGTTACGAGAATAGGATAGAACTCTCGGTCGAGAACCTGGACGAATTGGTTGAGATCCGACGCCGAGGTGAGACCGGCGGGTATTATATTTTGAACAAGAAGGATCGAAGCATAATCTGGGATTTTCCGAGCAAGGACTCGGATTGGGAGAGTCTGTTCTTCTATGTCCATATTAATGACGCCTCTGTCTCGGAGGATTGGGTCGAGAAATCTAAGGTGGAATGGGGAAAACTTGGTAGAAGACCGAAGTAAAACTTGGGATTTTTTCTGTTGATGTGATTCCGTCCCGAGTCTAATCACCCATTTCTGTTTTTGTCTTTGTTTCAGTTCCTTAGCTGTCGCTTCGGTGTCTAGCGAATATTTGGGACGTTGCGAAGACTTTCAACCGGAAGAAAGTTCGTTGGCAAAAGAATTTTTCATGTCAGCGAGTCTAGCGCGCCCGAGTCCTTTTCCTTAGTGGTTATCAGACGAGCGATTCCAAACCATCCAGTGCATCAGACGATACGAGGATAAAGATGGCGAAAAGGTTGACACTTCGTGAAAGGCAAGTGCAACAGGCGAGGATGTCCGCCGAGGGGAAAAAGGATTCTAAATTTCGAGGGCTTTCTTCGAACAGACAAGCAAAGACGGAATCCCCGAGCAGAGAAGCGCAGAGAGAGCTTCCGAACAGAAACGCGTGGTTACGGGAGATCCGAGCCCAAAAGCGACTTTTGACCCGATGGAAAAGACTTCAAATGCGTCAAAGCAGATAGTGCATGGCCTTAGGTCTAAGACGAGGCCCGACGAGTCTGCTCTATCTCGCCACCGAGATGGTGAGAAAACCGCAGCTAAGGACAAGAGAGCGATGCGCGCCGAGAAGCACCCTGCCGCAGATGCATTTAGTGCTCCTGAGGCGAAGAAAGTGAAGAAAGACAAAAGGGAGTCACCGAGCCGGAAGCTGGTGGTCGCTCCCGAGGTTAATCATGTCGTCACTGTGGAGTCTTATAACGATCCTGAGGCTTCTGCTACTCTCTTTGCTCGAATCCTTGTCCCGCTCGAATCCTTGTCCCTGGCGATCGCTTTCCTCCTCCGGATACTCTTGCGAAGCGGAAGAAGTATTCTCAGATGGCTCTTAAAGGAACCAAGGTGATTTTTGTCCTGAATTGGAAGAATGTGTTTTCTAAAAGTGCTTTGTTCTTTAAGCTCACATGTTGATTTTTTCTCTTTCAAGTTTATTGCCGCTGCCAACGAGGTCATTCTAGGCTACGAAATCGATGCACGAGACCATTGGAAGAGAATTGAGGATGCTCGCCAGGCTGCAGTTATCCTGAAGGCAAAGCTTGACGTGGCGGAAGTTGATCATGTCAAGAGAGCAGAGGAGTTTGCAAAGAACTGCAAAGCCCTTCAGGCTGAGAGGGACGTCTTCAAGCGTCAACGCGACGAAGCGTAAAAAAGGCGACCTATCTCTCGGATCAGAAGGTTCAGCTAGAGGCCGATTTGGCTTCTTTGCGGAGGCAAGTCTCGTCTGAGCGGGAGATGAGCGAGGCGAATCTCGAAAAAGCACGGAAGGAGACGAGGCGCGAACTTGGAGGTAAATATCAAGAGAGGGTTTCACGAGCCGAGGCTAAGGTTGATTTGTTGAAGGGAGGTGCCCGGGATAAACTCGCCGATTTGGCCGAACTCGAGGGGAACTCCAATTCATCGACGTTCTTCAAGGTCCCAATCCTCTTACTCTGGAGGACGAGAAGACAAGGCTAAGAGGATGTAAGGCCGAGCTGTTGGGATCCTTTGAAGAATTCGAACGGCTCGCGACGGATCTCCGCGATGACTTCAGGCCTTCCCCGATATCATCAGACTCCATCCCGAGTCTTCTGAGTGGTGAGACGTTCGAAGTTACGGCATCGAAGGTGGGAGTTTATCATCCTTCCGGATCGAATATGGGCACTCCGCGCGTCGGCGAGATGATTTCTGAACGAAAAATGAGAAACCTCCTCCGAAGAATACCGTTGTTGTGGACGCCGAGCCAAAAGTCGCTGATGCCTGACTTGTCATCTATCCTTAAGATTGTTATTATTTTTTTTGGCTAGTTTTTTGTTTTACCGTCGAACAAAGATGCCTGGATGGCTTTATCAATAACTCTACTTATTTATTTATGCTACTCTGGCTTTACGATATATTTTTCTCTAATTCATCAGGTATTGCTTTTGGATTTATATGATTCTGTCGAAGCTTTTTCGGTTCGAATCTCCGAGGTGCTTATGCTGTTCATTGGCTTAAGATTTAAGGGATTGTGACAAGTAAACGAGTCAGCGGCGAGGCGATCGTGGCTTGCCTAGATCGCTAGTACCGTTAAGTGGCGAGCCGTTTGAGATAACATAAATTTTTTGTCGAAGCGATTAGAGATTCTTCTTAGACTTAATTTTAGTGGCGAACCATTCTAGTCTATCCGCGATACGAATCGGATTGGTGCCGCTTCTAAAGCGAGATTTGTAAGACTTAGGTGCGAGCCGCGTGTTGGCCGCTTACTGAAGTTTTTATTTATCTCGTACTTTGGCGATAATCGCTCAAGCAGTACAACGTTCACGAGATGTTGTCGTCCAATGTTACCGGGGAGTTGGTGGTTCGGGCATATTCGTTAGGGATGAATGATTTCTGAAAGCGAAGCGAATTGGTGTTCACCTAAGCCCTGATCTAGACCGGCGTTGCTCAAGGTCGAGCGGTTTACCGGCTTATCTCGTAAACGCTCGAGCAGTACAATGTTTCCGAGATGTCGACGACCAACGTTACGTAAGAGTTGGGGTTTAGGTGTTCTTCTATGTTGGGACTTGTGTGCCTGTTCTGAGAACAACCGTCACAATATTTCTCGGGGTATACCCAAGAGTTATTGGACCAAGGTATAGTCATTCTAAATTTATATAGCGCGCTTAAATCCGTGAAGGATGTAGAGAACCTTGTTAAGTGTAAAGGTTTGGATCCCATTTTGGGATGTAGGTGTTCGTATACTGTGGCTAGCAGCAAACGAAGTGAACAAGAACTGATGTAATGAGCAAGGTAAACTTTATTATTTGAGAAGAATACTTTCGGTTTACATAGCGACGGAGCATATGAATATACGTACCCCACTCCCCCCCCCCCCCTTTTAAGGAGGGGGGCAGTTGAACTCGTTATGAAGCGAGCTGCCTACGTACCTCTTTCGAGGATCAAACCGCCCCGTATTTCATGCTTTGTGTTAAGTTCTTAGAAGTAATACTTCTTGAGATGCATTGCGTTCCATGATCGTGGCACCGAGGTGTCTGTTGAATGGTTGGCTAGTTCGTAAACTCCTGGTAGGACCACTTTTGTAATTCGGTACGGTCCTTCCCAGTTAGCCCCCAGTTTTCCAGCATTTCGTTCTGCTGTGTTTTGAAAAACCTTGCGGAGGACTAGTTCTCCTTCGTGAAATCTCCAACTTTTGACGTTGGAGTTTTAGTATTTGGCTGTGGCTTGCTGATAGTTTTGAATGTGGATAAGTGCTTGGTCGCGTCTTTCGTTGATAAGGTGCGCGGTCATAGTCCTCAGAGTAGTTGCCATCACTCAACTCCAAGTTCTCTATGAGCTCCATACCCTCGGTCACTTCTTGTCCAAGGAAGTTGCCTTTGCTTGCGGTATCAAGTAGTAGACGGATCTTTGGCAAAGCTCCTCTATAGATGGTGCTAAGAAGTGTCTCCTTTGTGAAACCATGATGAGGACATGCAATGGTCTAGTCCTTGAATCTCTCCATGGCTTCACTAAAGTTCTCGTTTTGCCTTTGTGAAAAGTCGTTGATTTCACTTCTTAACCGAGCCGTTCTTGTAGAAGAGAAGAACTTGGAGAGAAACGCCTTCTTGCAATCAGCCCATGATGTGGTGGTGCCTTGAGGAAGAGTCTTTTCCCAATGGCAAGCCTTGTCCCCAAGAGAGAATGGTAACAACTGAAGCCTGAAGATGTCTTCGGAGATGCCATTGATTTTTATCATCCCACATACTTGTTCGAAGTTATCCAAATGCTCTAGGGGATCCTCCAATACAAGACCATGGAATTTGCTGTTCTGGACCATTGAGATGAAGCCCGGCTTTATCTCAAAGTTATTGTTTTGCACTGGAGGAGGGGTGATGCCAAAACGATTGTGATGATTGTTTGTTGCATCACTCGCACCTATGATACATGGTGTTATTTGGGCATGGTTGGGGTTTCCATTACCCCCACCAGCTGGTCCATGTTGAGGCTGAATGTCATCTTGATCGGCCATATCTCCTCGATCTACTTCTTCAAACTCTTCTTCTTGTACTCTTTCCCTTCTTAGTCTTGCACTACCAAGTAGATGAATGTTATCTAGAGGCTGTAGTAGGTTGTTGTCACCTCTAGACCTGATATTCATGTACCTGAGGACACAAATAGAAAGGTAGAGAAATTAGTAACCAAAGATTCAAAAACAAAGACTTAGTCTCCACTAAGTTCCAAATCTTAATACTTTCAAACTCAATCCCAATTTGGCAACGGCGTCATTTGGTAACTTATGTTTGTGTGTGTTAATCAAAGCCTGAAGCATGCTCATGTCATTGCAATACTTAAGGGTCAATCCAACTTGGAAGGTTTGAAAGTTACCAAGAATACAAGAACTTTTGGTAAAGCTAAGCAGATTCGGATTAATTGGGTGAACAATTCAGAATAAACTACTTTTATGATCTATTGAACTTGAAAATTATTTTAAAATCCCGACCAAGGGGTTAAACGACTAGAAGGGTACTTTTAAGGATTTAAAAAGCACGACTACTAATTTTAAAAAATGCAAATCTGAAGAAAGACAAAACAGGAAACTTCCAATAACTTTTGGGGAATTTTAAAAACTAGAAATAAAAATCTACTGACTTCTACCAGGGTGCGAAATATGATACTAGAGAACTTCTAAAATACTGACAAGATCAAGAACTCGACTTTATGAATTTTAAGATCCTAAAGCAAGAAATAAGCTAGAAAGATGACTTTTATGAAACTAAAGCTAGAGATGCAGACTTTAGAACTAAATATTGATGATTTTTAGTTTTTAAATACTAAGAGATGGATTTAAAATACTAACAAGACCAAGAACTCGACTTTATGAATTTTAAGATCCTAAAGCAAGAAATAAGCTAGAAAGATGACTTTTATGAAACTAAAGCTAAAGATGCAAACTTTAGAACTAAAGATTGATGATTTTTAGTTTTCAAATACTAAGAGATGGATTCACGGTTGGGGATCAGTTTAGGGAGGTTCAAGATTCAAACTTTGGGTTTTGAAAACATAGATCTACACTTTTTGTGATTTCTCTAAGCCTTGAGAAGCTAAGGCTAGCTTCATCCATGGCGTTTGGTATGAAACCCTTCCTCACCCTTTTCTCCTAACCCATGGTTCGTGTGGAAAGAAAGGATGAAGAGCATGATGGATAGATCTCAAATCGTGGCTTGACTAACTCCCTAAGCATCCATGGCGTTTGGAAAAGGATGGGTTAGCCTCTTGGATTTGGATTTAAGGGATCTCCGAAATCTGCTAAGACAAAGAAATCGCTGAGATCAATGATGTCTCTCTCGACATCCTCTAAGTTTTAAACGCCCAAATCCTAGAAGAGAATAGATGAAGAACAAGAAAAAGACCAAAGCTTAAACCTTTAAATCCCTTAATCACCCCAAACCATAAATCTAAAAGATTACTACTCACTAAGCATGATTAGACTACTTGAAAACGTGATAGAAAGAAAGCTAAGCATGATTAAAACGATTAGGCAAAAAGTACTTAAGATTGATTTAAAGATTAATGTTTTAAAACATGAAAAGCTTGAAAGACTAAAAATGGCGATTCTTGCCTAAAAGAGAAGATACAAAACGTTAAGTCTAGGATTAGATCGGGATCCCTGACCAAAAATAGGGCAAGTTGCTTTTATACAAAAGAGGAAGTGGTCCCTCAATAAACTCCAAAAGTGAGCTGTCGGACAAGGTTAGAGATCGAGCTCGGTGGTTGATCTCTAACTCGATCTCTCGTTCAGAACGCCCTACTTTGCTCGATCGTCAGGTCGTTCCAATCGTGTAGATCGAGCACTTCTGTCGATCGCTTGGTCGATCCTTGGATGATCGAGTCATGAGATCGATCTAGCTCTCGTTCTTCTTCCGCGTCCGTGCTCGCGCTCGATCATCTTGGTCGATCTCTAACCTCGATCTTCTTCCTTGGAACGGCTCCGTGACTCGATCTTGTGGTCGATCTCTTCTAGATCGACCTGCGTAGCTCGATCCTCAAATCGATCTCGGTTCCTTTGCTTCATGCCAGAGTTCTCCCAAGTGTCCATAGACTCCCCTTTTCTCCTTAGCATATCCACGCACCCTCCATAGCTCCAGTGTGTCCAAAACAACCTGAATATGATGCAAGAATGCAAGAAATATGCAAATGCTAATGCAAGACGCCTTAGGACCTAAAATGAGATAAATGATGCAAACTAGTCTATTAGGAGTGATGTAAACATGAAAACCTATTATAAATGCAAGCAAAATATGTGAAATATATGAGTATATCAGGCTTCGGAAGAAGCTCTCCGCTCGGAGCAAAATCAAGAGTCGGCTGACGAACAGGAAAATCTCCAGTGGGCCGAGCAGACTCGCTACCAGGACGAGACCCGGAGGATGAACCAAAGTCGTTTCGCCGAGCCCAATTCGGCAACCCAAGGTGATGCGCTATATGAGATCCCAGCCAGCTTAGCTCGGGCAAAGGCCGAGGTAAAAGCAATCAGATCACAAGTACACAAGGCGACAAGTGCGGCGCTAGAAATAAACTTGATGCTGGAAGAAGCCCAGATGACGCCATTCACAGCGCACATCACCGAAGCAAGGGTGTCCGATCCCGGAAAGATTCGTCTCCCCACTTTCGAAGGATCAACCGACCCCAAGGAGCACATCAGATTATTCCGCACCGCCATGGGACGAGCAAATCTCAAGGAGAACGAACGCGACACAGGCTACTGGCTCCTGTTCGTGGAAAATCTCAGGGGAACGGCCCTAGAATGGTTCTCTAGGCTAGAGCGAAATTCAATCGGAAACTTCAAGGAGCTGTGCACCGAATTCATGAAACAATACTCCATGTTTATGAACCGAGGCGTATCTGATGCCGATCTTTGAACAATGTCTCAATGCCCAACCGAACCGCTGAGAGCTTTCATGGGACGCTTCAAAGCGGTGATGTCCAAAGTAGGAGACATAAGCGACAAAGGAGCGCACAAAGCATTGAAGAAGTCCCTGTGGTATAAATCGGAGTTCCGAAAGTTCCGAAAGGATATTTGGCGCAACAAACCTCAAACCATTCAAGACGCCATGCATCGGGCTTCATATTTCATACTCGAGGAGGAGGAATTCCAAGTCCTGGATCGATGCTTCAGATCAACGAAACCGGCAAACAAAAATCAAGTAGTGCCGAGCCAACCGAACAACACAAGAAGCCGTTCGAGCAATCCCTACGTTCACCATGAAGGACCGAACTTCCGCGGGGCGCACAACTATCAGATCAGCGCCGAGTGAGGAGCCGGACGAGGCCAAGGAAGAACAAACGGGAACACATGGACTAGGAACTCGAACTCATATGACGAAAAGGCTTACTGCGAAATCAACAAGACATACAGGCATCTGACGGCCAACTGCCGGAGCCTGGTGGACCGCACCAGAGGATAAACATGATCATGAGAACCTCGGAGCCCAATGTCCGCAATTATAGCCTTCCAACGGAAGGCCGATGCCAGCATCAATTGGTCCGCGCCAAGCAAAAATCCTGACGATATCATAACTTTTGAGGAAAGGGAAACCACGGGCATAGACAGACCGCACAACGACCCACTGGTGATCGAACTCATAGTGAAAGACCACGAAGTCGCTCGTGTCCTGATCGATATGGGGAGCTCGGTAGACGTTATCTTTCGCGAAACCCATACAAAAATGGGTGTTGATTTGTCCGAAATAATACCGATCCAGAGCCCCCTAACCGGATTTTCTGGCGAGGCGACTATAACAATGGGCACGATCAGACTACCATTCCTGAAGGAAGATGTGACTAAGATCGTCAACTTCTCAGTAACAGAAGGTCCCCGGTATACAACATTATCATGGGAACGCCATGGATTAATTCGATGAGAGCCGTAGTCTCGACCTACCATCTCTGTTTGAAATTCCCCGGAGCCAACAGAATCCAAACAATCTGGGGAAACCGAAAGGAATCGCGAATGTGCTTCATGGCCGAACATAAACTCAGAAACCCCAAAACCGAGGCAAAAGGAGAGACGGTCCATAAGAAAGTGAAAACAAATCGACAGACGAAAGTTGGGGCCAAAAAATGTTTATAGCAATTGCTGAAGGCAGAGCAGGCCAACAACGACGAGCGGCGCTGCGCCCCCAGTAATCTCAGTCTTCCTAGACGAATCAAACTCGGAGGGGTGCGTGGAAGTAGGAGCCGAGCGGGATGACTGAATTAGAGCCGAGCTGATCGACTTCCTGAAAAAGAATATCAAAACTTTCCCTTGGACCGCATAAGACATGCCGGGGATCAATATCGGCATAACATGCCACAAACTCAACGTCGATCCAACGTTCAAACCGATAAAGCAAAAAGGAGAAAACTCGGACCCGAGCAAGCCAAAGCGGTCAACGATAAAGTGGACAGATTGCTCAAAGTTCGATCTATCACCGAAGCAAAATATCCCGATTGCCATGCAAACCCGGTGGTCATAAAGAAGAAGAACGGGAAATGGCGCATTTGCGTCGACTCTATCGATCTTAACAAGGCATGCCCGAAGGACAGTTTTCCTCTCCACCACATCGATCGTCTCGTCGAAGCGACCGTGGGCAACAAACTCCTCTCTTTTATGGACACTTTTTCTAGGTATAATCAGATTCTAATGAATCCCGAAGATCAAGAAAAGACAGCGTTCATAACCGATCAAGGTATATACTGCTACAAAGTGATGTCATTCGGACTGAAGAATGCCGGAGCCACGTACCAACGGTTGGTCAACAAGATGTTCGCCAAAAAGCTGGGAGAGACGATGGAAGTCTACATCGACGATGGAAGTCTACATCGACGATATGTTGGTGAAATCATTGGAAGGAGACAACCACGTCGCCCATTTAACGGAGTGTTTCGAACAGCTAAACCGACCCCAACATATTCTTTCTCAAATGCACAAGTATGATAATTAAAAGTTCATGTTAAGTTTCCACTTAATAGGAAAGGATTTAATTCATGCTTGTTTCAACTTAAGCCAAGAAAATTATGACAAATGATCCAAATATGGTTAGAGCTTACTTTCATAGTTTACAAAAAGCATCAAAGGACTACTAACTAGGGCCTTGAACCAAGCTTAAAACACTTTACAAGGAATGTTGTATCATCGCCCCCTATGCATATGAATGCATCAACCTAAATTATAAAATTCTCGTCTCAATCCTAAAATATTCTACAAATGCAAATACAAACTACATGAATTTTTTTGAAATTTTGAAATTTTCTGATTTTTTTGTATTTTTCCATGCAAATATATGATAGTAAGACTCAAGGATGAAAATATAAAATAAGATCCAAATAAAAACTGTTAAAGCACACATTCTCCCCCAAACTTGAATGACACTGTCACAGTGTTAAACAAGTCCAAGAGGAGACCAAAATCCACAAAGCAAAATAAAAATGCATGCTTATATACAAGGTTGAATCATGTGGTACCTTGGAACTAGGTGTGACCGGATCTTGAGGATGCGATCGATCGAGTGGGACGATCCTTGGGTCAATTCAGAAGAGATCAAGGTTTTCGATCGAACCGATCATCGATCTGTTCAGAAAATCGAGCAAACTTGCTCGATCTTCATGATCGATCTTAGTCAGATCGATTCATCATAGGTCGATATTGACCTCGATCTAGTGCCTACTTTAACCACTCCTTGCTCATTCTCTTCCAAGAACATGATTTTGGTGCTTCATCTCTTTGTTCCAGCTCGCACAAACTTGAAAACATAATCTAGAACATAAATAAAAAATATTTACAACGATAAACATGGGATTGCCTCCCAAGTGCGCTTGTTTAACGTCGTTTTGCTCGACTTTACCGAACTAGGCTGGTTGTGGATCATGGAGATGCAACGTGGTGCTCTCCTTGTTGCATTCACTGGCCATGTAGGGCTTGACTCTGTGCCCATTCACTGTGAAGCTTTTCCATTCCTTGTCAACCAACGTGATTGCTCCATAAGGAAGAATCTCCTTGATCTCAAACGGTCTGAACCACCTAGACTTGAACTTCCCAGGAAACAACTTCAAAACATGAGTTATATAGCAGCACTTTGCTTCCCTCCTTGAGCTCCTATAGTTCCAGCTTCTTGTCATGAAAGGCTTTTATCCTTTCATTGTAGATCCTAGCACTTGGGAAGCTGATGACACTTGAGATATAGAGAACTATGCTAAGCTAAGCTAATAGAGAAGGGTTTTGAAATCTAACAACCTAATGACAAACAAGGAAACAAAAGAAAGCAACAAAGAGTAATATGACGAAATGTAAAGCAATAAGTAGAGCAAATGAATCTAAGCACAAAAAAACAGAAAATAACTAGGCTTCAAAAATAAAAGAAAGATTCAAGACCAAGGTAAATGATGTAGGGTGATTCTTACTCATGTCTAAGATGTTCAAAAAGACAATACTGAGTATTCAACCTTAAGTAAGGAGTACAATTAAAGATAAATCCAATCCCTTGGCAAAAACCCTTTTGCTAATCACATTTCAAACCCAATCCCTTGGTGTATATATGACTAACAAGCTTTCAAACACAAGATTCATAAAACAAAGAACTCCCTAGACATCTAATCCCCTAGGCTAGGATGAGTAATCTCTAATGCAATATTTTCAGACATTTTAATGACACTCACATGCCCAATAAAAGTATAGAGGCGATTACCCATCTATATGGTACTAAGCATTTAGCACAATTTATATAAGAAATGATATATGCAAAGAATCATGAAGTGTCAATCCCCGGCAACGGCGCCAATTGATGCAGAGGTTTTTAATCCTTAGCTCAATCCTCAAGCACACATGTCATTGTAGTGTTTGAGTTGTCAATCCACTTGGGAAGCTGATGACACTTGAGATATAGAGAACTATGCTAAGCTAAGCTAATAGAGAAGGGTTTTGAAATCTAACAACCTAATGACAAACAAGGAAACAAAAGAAAGCAACAAAGAGTAATATGACGAAATGTAAAGCAATAAGTAGAGCAAATGAATCTAAGCACAAAAAAACAGAAAATAACTAGGCTTCAAAAATAAAAGAAAGATTCAAGACCAAGGTAAATGATGTAGGGTGATTCTTACTCATGTCTAAGATGTTCAAAAAGACAATACTGAGTATTCAACCTTAAGTAAGGAGTACAATTAAAGATAAATCCAATCCCTTGGCAAAAACCCTTTTGCTAATCACATTTCAAACCCAATCCCTTGGTGTATATATGACTAACAAGCTTTCAAACACAAGATTCATAAAACAAAGAACTCCCTAGACATCTAATCCCCTAGGCTAGGATGAGTAATCTCTAATGCAATATTTTCAGACATTTTAATGACACTCACATGCCCAATAAAAGTATAGAGGCGATTACCCATCTATATGGTACTAAGCATTTAGCACAATTTATATAAGAAATGATATATGCAAAGAATCATGAAGTGTCAATCCCCGGCAACGGCGCCAATTGATGCAGAGGTTTTTAATCCTTAGCTCAATCCTCAAGCACACATGTCATTGTAGTGTTTGAGTTGTCAATCCACTTGGGAAGCTGATGACACTTGAGATATAGAGAACTATGCTAAGCTAAGCTAATAGAGAAGGGTTTTGAAATCTAACAACCTAATGACAAACAAGGAAACAAAAGAAAGCAACAAAGAGTAATATGACGAAATGTAAAGCAATAAGTAGAGCAAATGAATCTAAGCACAAAAAAACAGAAAATAACTAGGCTTCAAAAATAAAAGAAAGATTCAAGACCAAGGTAAATGATGTAGGGTGATTCTTACTCATGTCTAAGATGTTCAAAAAGACAATACTGAGTATTCAACCTTAAGTAAGGAGTACAATTAAAGATAAATCCAATCCCTTGGCAAAAACCCTTTTGCTAATCACATTTCAAACCCAATCCCTTGGTGTATATATGACTAACAAGCTTTCAAACACAAGATTCATAAAACAAAGAACTCCCTAGACATCTAATCCCCTAGGCTAGGATGAGTAATCTCTAATGCAATATTTTCAGACATTTTAATGACACTCACATGCCCAATAAAAGTATAGAGGCGATTACCCATCTATATGGTACTAAGCATTTAGCACAATTTATATAAGAAATGATATATGCAAAGAATCATGAAGTGTCAATCCCCGGCAACGGCGCCAATTGATGCAGAGGTTTTTAATCCTTAGCTCAATCCTCAAGCACACATGTCATTGTAGTGTTTGAGTTGTCAATCCACTTGGGAAGCTGATGACACTTGAGATATAGAGAACTATGCTAAGCTAAGCTAATAGAGAAGGGTTTTGAAATCTAACAACCTAATGACAAACAAGGAAACAAAAGAAAGCAACAAAGAGTAATATGACGAAATGTAAAGCAATAAGTAGAGCAAATGAATCTAAGCACAAAAAAACAGAAAATAACTAGGCTTCAAAAATAAAAGAAAGATTCAAGACCAAGGTAAATGATGTAGGGTGATTCTTACTCATGTCTAAGATGTTCAAAAAGACAATACTGAGTATTCAACCTTAAGTAAGGAGTACAATTAAAGATAAATCCAATCCCTTGGCAAAAACCCTTTTGCTAATCACATTTCAAACCCAATCCCTTGGTGTATATATGACTAACAAGCTTTCAAACACAAGATTCATAAAACAAAGAACTCCCTAGACATCTAATCCCCTAGGCTAGGATGAGTAATCTCTAATGCAATATTTTCAGACATTTTAATGACACTCACATGCCCAATAAAAGTATAGAGGCGATTACCCATCTATATGGTACTAAGCATTTAGCACAATTTATATAAGAAATGATATATGCAAAGAATCATGAAGTGTCAATCCCCGGCAACGGCGCCAATTGATGCAGAGGTTTTTAATCCTTAGCTCAATCCTCAAGCACACATGTCATTGTAGTGTTTGAGTTGTCAATCCACTTGGGAAGCTGATGACACTTGAGATATAGAGAACTATGCTAAGCTAAGCTAATAGAGAAGGGTTTTGAAATCTAACAACCTAATGACAAACAAGGAAACAAAAGAAAGCAACAAAGAGTAATATGACGAAATGTAAAGCAATAAGTAGAGCAAATGAATCTAAGCACAAAAAAACAGAAAATAACTAGGCTTCAAAAATAAAAGAAAGATTCAAGACCAAGGTAAATGATGTAGGGTGATTCTTACTCATGTCTAAGATGTTCAAAAAGACAATACTGAGTATTCAACCTTAAGTAAGGAGTACAATTAAAGATAAATCCAATCCCTTGGCAAAAACCCTTTTGCTAATCACATTTCAAACCCAATCCCTTGGTGTATATATGACTAACAAGCTTTCAAACACAAGATTCATAAAACAAAGAACTCCCTAGACATCTAATCCCCTAGGCTAGGATGAGTAATCTCTAATGCAATATTTTCAGACATTTTAATGACACTCACATGCCCAATAAAAGTATAGAGGCGATTACCCATCTATATGGTACTAAGCATTTAGCACAATTTATATAAGAAATGATATATGCAAAGAATCATGAAGTGTCAATCCCCGGCAACGGCGCCAATTGATGCAGAGGTTTTTAATCCTTAGCTCAATCCTCAAGCACACATGTCATTGTAGTGTTTGAGTTGTCAATCCACTTGGGAAGCTGATGACACTTGAGATATAGAGAACTATGCTAAGCTAAGCTAATAGAGAAGGGTTTTGAAATCTAACAACCTAATGACAAACAAGGAAACAAAAGAAAGCAACAAAGAGTAATATGACGAAATGTAAAGAAATAATTAGAGCAAATGAATCTAAGCAAAAAAACAGAAAATAACTAGGCTTCAAAAATAAAAGTAAGATTCAAGACCAAGGTAAATGATGTAGGGTGATTCTTACTCTTGTCTAAGATGTTCAAAAACACAATACTGAGTATTCAATCTTAAGTAAGGAGCACAATTAAAGGTTAATCCAATCCCTTGGCAATACTGAGTATTCAACCTTAACTTGTTTTGTTCTTGCATTCCTCCCATTTGGATTGATAACCTCAAGTATGACAATGATCAATGATGCTTAAGGCATTGAAAAAGTAGCATATAAACCTACTTATCAATTGGCGCCATTGCCAAATTGGGATTGTGAAAGCATTAGGATTTGGAACTTAGTAAAGACTAAGTTTTTTTTTTTTTGGTATTTAATCTTTCTACTTGCTTGCTTGTATTTTCAGGTACATGAATTTGAGGTCTAGAGGAGACAACAATCTACTACAGCCTCTAGACAATATTCATCTTCTTGGAAGTGCACAGTTGAGACGAGAATGAGAGCAAGCGTTTGAAGAGGCAGTTGTAGAAGACGGTATGACTGATCAAGGTGAGGTTGTTCCACCACAAGCAGCTGCTGGTAGGGGTAATGAAAACCCCAACCAAATTCCGAGACCACCACGGATCATAGGTGCGGGTTATGCTCCAAACACTCACACCAATCGGTTTGGCATCACCCCTCACCAGTCCAACAAAATCACTTCGATATCAAGACCGGATTTATGTCTATGGTGCAGAACAACAAGTTCCATGGTCTTACTATAGAAGATCCATTGGAGCACTTAGACAACTTTGAGTAAGTGTGCGGCATGATCAAGATAAATGGGATTTCGGAGGACAGCTTCAAGTTGAGATTGTTCCCGTTTAAGATAAGGATGACGGCCTACAGCCTCTCCATCCCTGAGGTGTTCCAAGCTTACAGCCTCAATGCCGAAGCCACGCTCACCGAATCCCTCAATTCAAATCGACGAGTGCGCTTTGGGACTTAATAAGCAATGGTGATTACAAAAGCAACACGACACAGATCAAGAAGGTTAGGAATCCCCTGCTGAGGTACACGCTCAAGCTGCTTGCAAACACCTTATCGGGAAGATCTACCACGCCAACGGTGACAAAGAATGAGCTTTGTTTCCTATTCCAAGGGCTCAAGAAGATCGTGTGCCACAATGATGCCGAGAGTGAAGATCCGGCCAATGAAGAAGAACCCATGGAAGACGATCTTGGGGACAACATCAACAATGGATGCATCTTGGCAACCTCCCTCATGAAGTACAAGGTGTGGGCATTGAGAGTCAAGGCGACCTCAGCTTTCATTGGAGGTTTCCTTACACCCTTGTTCGAACAAGCAGGGGTACCACTAGGTGAGTTTGAAGCTTGTCCGGAGAGAGCATACATGGATCAAGCGTACATGGTGGTCACAAGTTCCCTAGGACCTACTCCAGCCCTTGTTCATTTCGCCTACTTTTTCACCGACAACAGCAATGCCAAGAAGACATGCATTCTCCCTAACCTCGGCGAGACATTGATAGATAGCAATATAGCATTGGCAACATTGAGTTCCTGCCAACGGATGAGGATTGCTATGAGCCTCTTGGGAACATGAACAAATGCACCTCCAAAGACCAACATAGCATGAGGCAAGGCCCACCTCAAACCCAGCAACCACGACAGCAATAAGGATTCAAGAACAGCACCAGGACAGAGCATATCAGCCACACAAGGACAAACGCTTAAAGAACCGAAGCACCCGAGCAGAATATAAACTCAAGAAAACAAACCTTAAGATCAGAAGGCAAAAGACAAAGAGGCTCAAAAGCTCTGACACTCTACAGACAAAAACTGATCACCTCCTCGCAAGAGAAAATCTAAAAACATGAATCACTGCAACACCATTGAATCAAACACGACAATCCAAAGAGCCACCAAGGAGAGACTAGTAGATAACACCGCAACAAAATTCCATCCGAAATACAAACCCAAGAACTAAAACCAACCTTAACTCAAATCACCAAAAGAACCCCTAGCACTTTCCAGCATATAAGAAAGAGGAACCACAAAAACCTCCAGAACAAAACCAACATCGATCAGAAACTTAACGCCAAGCAAACAAAGGGAAAAATAGAGGCCTTGAAAACCGAAAAAGAGAAAGGCAAGAAAAGGAA
This sequence comes from Alliaria petiolata, assembly GCA_020283515.1. NCBI lineage: Eukaryota > Viridiplantae > Streptophyta > Magnoliopsida > Brassicales > Brassicaceae > Alliaria > Alliaria petiolata. The sequence goes on from JAHZTW010000001.1 coordinate 357,006,482, forward strand.
CTGGTGGAACCAAAATGGCAACGTTGCAGCATACCGCGCCATCGTTCACCAAAGAAACCGGCAACACCAAGAAGGAACCACCACCACGCGGCTCTGAAACAATGACAAAGCTGCCACCGGCGAGCCGGGAAGACAATGCATCTCTTTACCGCTCAAGAGAAAACTCGATTTACCCCGAGACGAAATAAACAAAGAAGACTAAGGAAGGCAAGAGAGGAAGCAAAAACCATTCCAACAGCGACGCCCGAGGGCACGCCAGCCGTAGGAATCGGGAAGGGAAGCCACCCACGAACTAAGGTTTTCGAGAGAGAAGATGAGTTTTGTTTTTAATTAATTTATTTATTAACAATTTGTTGATGAATTGTTCAAAGAGACCTTAAAAAAATACAGAAATAAATTTACATTTTTGCATCTGTCAGAACAAAATATAAATTTTTAAAAACTTTATGCGTCCATCCGCCAATTCGGTGTTTCGGTGGACTCAATTTTGAATATAACTGGTGACCATTAAAAAAACAATACGAATGAAAAGAAAAAAAAATGAACAGAAAACAAAATAATACGAATGAAGAAAAATGAAATGCATAGAAAGAAAGAAAGAAATATTTATTGTTCTTTCCCAAATTTCATGAGCAATACTTTTATTCTATAATTCTCTGTAAAATAAGGAATAAAAAGGTATTATATATAAGAAAATATTACTTATAAATTGTATAACTTATAAATTATAAGGAATGAAGTTATTAATTCTTCTTTATTTCTTTGATCACCATTCACAGCAAAAAAATTTAGACATAATTGTACGGAAAAGTAAAACACAAAAATGTAAATACCATCGAAAGTTTCCTAATGGTATTCCGACAAACAAGTAAAACATGAAAAACAAATATCGTTGAAAATCTGTCATAAGCTTCTGATAGATATATATATGATGGATCATGAGACCGTGGGAATTTCGTTAGAAATTTATGAAATATACAAATCTGCTGGAACATTACTCAGATAATACACCTTTCATTAATTTGAGATTTTTTTAATTAAAAATAATTAACCAAAAATTAGATTAATCCACCTCATTAACATGAAAAAACTAAATCCACGTCAGTTACGGAAAAAATTCTCTCTCTCTCGCCGGCGAAACCTTTCTCTCTCGGCGATCCCGAAGTCGAACCATAATTCCGCCGTCATATCGTCTCTTCCGGCCGCTTCTCTTATCTCCGTCGCATTTCGTCTCCTTTTTCATGAACTCGAGTGGGGACTCTTCGTTTTCTCGAGTGGACTCTTCGTTTCCAATCCATAAGTCAGATGTAAACAATCCTTAAGTCAGCCGTAGCAATCCATAAGTCAGTCGTAAACAATCCATAAGTCAGCCGTAAACAATCCACAATTACCGAAGTGGGAACTCTTCGTTTTCTCGATGGAACTCTTCGTTTTCTCGAGTGGACTCTTAGTTTTCAATCCATAAGTCAGCCGTAAACAATCTTTAAAATTGATAAGTATTCATATATTAAAATACTATTATTTTAATGGTTGAGAACTTTTGTGAGGTTGGATGGGATGCACAAGATTGACAAGTATTCATATTAAATTTTCATTAACCTTGTGTTTACCAAAACATTCTTGTTTACTTTTTATGCCGGCCAAAGACTTACAAGCTAGTTTTCTAGTCTCTATATAAGTCAACTATTCTCACCATGATGATCATATCACAACAAAGCTTGGAAATACCCATTATCAACTGAGAAAAAATGAAAGTCATTAGCGATAGTCGAATCCTAATAATCTTAGCAGCCCTTTTAGGAGCTCTTATTCTTCCCTCGAATGCTCAAGACAGCCCACAAGACTATCTACGGGTTCACAACCAGGCACGAGCCATGGTCGGGGTAGGCCCCATGCAGTGGGACGAGAGGGTTGCAAGCTTCGCTCGGAGCTACGCAGACCGACTAAGAGGCGACTGCAGGCTCATACACTCTGGTGGGCCTTACGGGGAGAACTTGGCCGGGAGTAGCGGCGACTTGTCTGGTGTCAGCGCCGTGAACCTGTGGGTTAACGAGAAGGCTAACTACAACTACCCTTCGAACACGTGCAATGGAGTTTGCGGCCACTACACTCAGGTTGTCTGGAGAAATTCAGTGAGACTGGGATGTGCTAAAGTGAGGTGTAACAATGGTGGAACCATCATATCTTGCAACTATGATCCTGCTGGCAATTATGTGAACCAGAAGCCTTACTAATATGCACATACGTGTGTATAAAACACGTGCATATATACATGATGTACGTTTTTTAAATATTTCAATAAAGAGCATCATATGCAGGATGTGTATCAATATTTATTAATTAATACAAATAAGAGCTGATTTAAAACCCTATCCATTTTAGTAATATGATTCAATATGCAATATACCACTATCCAATTTAAACCCTAATCAAAGTTAAACCATAGGCGCCAAGATATGGTGGCAGCCAATATAAGAGGGTCGTAAATGTAAAAAAATCTAAGCATTTGACCGTTTCCGTGGTAACTTAAGCTGCGTTTGTAGCGGATTTTGTATACAATATAGAACCACATTTTGGCACCAAAATTGCTGTACCACATTTTTTAACTCAAAATCGCAAAATTGTCATTTATTTCTCAAAACGTAAACAATTCATGCAGAATCCAGGTTTTTGTTATTTTTATTCTCTTGTTATTTAATAAAATATACTTGAGAAACATTACTTTCTAAATTATATATTAGATATCTTTGTTGGCATGTAAATCTTGGTCCAGAATTTTGAGATCCATTAACAGTAAAGATAAAGACACAGAGAGAAGTGAAGACAATCACTGAATTGGAAGGCACAGATCAAAGTCATGCAACGAACTTGGACAAACCCGGAGTAAATGACAACTCGAAGTCGACTCCAAGAACGGACTGAAGAATTATTCAATAGTAATTACATACTTTGACGAGAAATGGCCAAATCAACGAAAATAAATACAATTAATATCAAATCCAACGTAGTAAATGAAAACGTTAAACACGACTTCAAGAAGAGGATGAGGAGAAGAAAAACACAAATTTGACTACACTCGAATAAACACTAGTTTTCCTACTTAAATCTCTTTGTTTTTGTTCATTTAAAAGATCTGAAGTCGAAATACTAAAAACTATTTGCCCCCATTTTCTACTCTAAATTCTAAATAAAATGGTCCAACTTTTCTTGAGCTAAAATCTTGGTTATTTGCGCAAACGTTATTCAATTCTTTGTTTCGCACAAAACGAATCCGGTTCTCTAAGTTATTTCTATTTATAAATTTTAACAGTTGTAATTTTGTTTACCCCAGTATCTAATTATTTTATCTAAAACTTATATGCTGTAATTATTTCTTTATTAAATTAATTTGATGTATCATTTAAATCTTTTAAAAGAAGGTTTGGAGTTTAAAACCAAATAGTTATTAATTAAAAAACTATAAAAATAAAAAAAATACAAAGACGGACAATCTAGCATGAAGTGTTCGAGATCTCCTTTATGATATTGCTTATGTATACTAAGTTCCACCGGCTTGGATTGCGCAACCATTTTAAGAACTAAATATGCTGACCCAAAAAAAAACTTTTAAAAAAATTCTAATATGTCATTTTCATATAAATCGCATCCATTTTTTTCTAAAAAAAACTTTCAAATAAACAAATTTACATCTAAATACAACATTCAAATACAAAAAATGAATCTAAACACAAATCACATGTGGATGCTAAATATAGATAATGCTTGTGCATACTAATAAATCTGGACGAAACAACTAAATACGAAAACGAACATGTCTTTAGACTTTATTGATTTTTTTTTTTTGATTGAATGTTAGCATGGAAGCTGCGTCGGAGGTTCGCTTCCCGCTTTGGGATCAGAAGGTTTTGGAAACTGTCAAAAACTCGCTTCCATGATGCTTCCGGAAAACCCCTTTAAAACGCGTTGGAAGCTTGTATTTCCATTTTCAAAGCTTATGCTTATGTTTTAAAATTATGATGTCGAAAATAAATAGGTAGGATAGAGTTGTTTTGATATGTTTCCAAATTTATATTAAAGATAATAGAAAATTAATATAGTAGTTTGGCATTTATGCATATAATTTTTATTTTTATCTATATATAGTGTTGTTAAGAGAGATTCTTTGAATCATATGTAAGATTGTGGAAGTGATTAATTTGATTAGTTGAATGAGATTATCTTGAGACACTTGATTCTTGAGGTTGATGATCTTTCTTTCATAACATACAGTTTGAGGCATACAGTTTCATTTTAAGGAGTTGAGAAAAAATGAAAATGAAGATGGTGAATCTGATTATGAAGATCGTACAACTTTTTTGGGTACCAGAGATCCGACCAAAGACAGTAATAGCAGCAACAGATCCAGCCCAACAATGTCGTACGATCTTCATAATCAGATTCAAAAGGTGTTAAGGATTGTAAACCTAAAAATGCGTAAAGTATTTGAACGTTTCCATCGTAAATTAGTGACGGATTACTGATAGTGGGAAGATAACGTTGAATATTTAGAATATCCGTAAACCAAGATTTTTCAACTTCATTGAATTCTCAAAGAATGCCCAAAATTGAAAGAAGACTTTTTCAATTGCAATTGAAAACGAAACTCTTAGGGTCCCTCTACTAAACGAATGCCCAAAAATTTAAAAGAAGACTTTTTCCCTCAAGCTCTTATGAAAAATTAAAATAAAGGTAATTGAAAACGAAACTCTTAGGTCCCTATACTAAAAAGCCAAATAGACTAGGAAACCTAAACCAAGTAAAACACAAAAGAGAGGTAGAGAGAACTCGTAAAGGTACACACTTAGAAAAGAGGAAAATTTAAAAGAAAAAGACAAAGTACAATAAGTCAAGTTAGTTGTTGAAGTCCATGATTATTTTGGTATGGTTTAGTACTTGAGGTTGCTTGTTTCTTTAGGTAAAATCTAGAGTTAATTATGTCTAGCGTGGGTAGTTATTTTGGGGCGCAATGTAGTGTAAGGAGTGGAGAGTGTTGAAGATTTAAGTGAATCTTTGCAAATGAACCATTGCAACTGCTTAAATAAAAATTTACAACCGTTTAAATGAATCATTGCAACCTTTGGTGATCAACCATTGCAACCCGATTAATCATTGCAATCTTTGGTGGTAACCTTTGGTCTCTATAAATGGAGTTATGGACATTGCCAACAACAAGAACAATAAGAAACAAAGAGAATAAGAAAGAGAGAGAGAGAGATTCACTACTGCAAAAGATCATAAAAGATCTTTGGAAAAACACAAATCAACACTAGAGCTCTAGTTGTGTCTCCTGTATCTTAGCCTAGAACATAAGAGAACTTTGGTTGTCTTATCCTACAAGGGATTTTTTTTGTAACCCAAGGCTTCTTAAGGGTCGAAATACTCTTTAAGGAAAGCGTCCTCGTGCGCGATTCAATCATTATTTAAGTTCCCAATTCATCAATCCGGGTTACTAAAACCAACAATCTTAAAGAGTATTTTTGTGTGAACTATGGCTAGTGCATGTGTGCGTGAGATGACATTGAAGTTTTCTAAGTTGGAAAAGTTTGAAGGAGTAAACTTTCGAAGATGTAAAAAGAAGATACATTTTCTCCTCATGACGCTCAACATAGTATACGTTCTAAGCATGTCAATGCCCACTGTGCTGGAGGATGTAGAGAACGAATCTTTAGAGGAGACAAGGAAGCAACTCAAATGGGGAAACGACGATTACATATGTCGTGGTCATATTCTCAAAGGTATGTCACATCTACTCTTTGATTATACTGATAATGATCCTAGGACTTTTGGTGAGGCTATGAAGTCTCAAGATGTTGCATTTTGGAAAGAAACAATAAATGATGAGATGGACTCCATCATTGAAATTATTATTGGGTCTTATCGGATCTCTCACCCGGTTACAAGCCTTTGGGCTGCAAGTGGATCTTCAAAACGAATATGAAAGCCGATGGAACTATTGACAAGTTTAAAGATAGATTGGTTATCCAAGGCTTTAAACAAAGATAACGTATTGATTACTTTGATACCTATGCTCCAATTGCTAAGATCTCTTCTATAAGGTATATTGATTTCTTTAGCGTCTATTTGTGATCTTATGATTAACCAAATGGATGTCAGGACAACATTTTTGAATGACATTTTGGAAGAAGATGTGTGTATATGAAGCAACTTGAAGGTTTTATTATGGCTAGTGATAGATGTAGTTTTACCCTAGAAATATCCCTGCAAGTGCACATAATCGCAGTTATAGTATAAAGGGTTATCGTATCCCTAAGACTTAATGTTGCACAGCAAATTCTCAAAATTAATCAAGATAAGTAAGTAATAAAGTGTAAAAGAAAAATACTAAGAGAATCAGTTGGAAATCAACAAGTTTTAAATCAATGAGACCAACGTTAGGCCTTGAGAAATTCTCAGGTAAATCCGAATTGTACATTAAAAACCGTTAGGATATTATCAAGATCTGTTCTCAAACTTGAAACACAACAATAAAATCAACCAACTTCCGCTGCGAAGATTATCTATGTCTAAGCCCTATAATCCCAAATTCATTTGCGAATTCAAACAATTTAGCCATGCATTAATGTTCAGGTTCGATTGTTCACAATATCCCTAAGCCAAATTCCTTTGCGAATATGTATTTTTTCATCTAAGACAGTTAAGGCAACCGATAATACTTTCGCATCTATTAATTAACTTAAGTTCTAAATTCTAGGTGATTAAACCAAAATTATTATTTAGCATAATCCAAATGAAGAACCATGTGATATTCCTAACAATCTCTCTAATTTAACAATTCATCTTCAACCTTTGAATAACCCTAAACCTAACAAGCAACCTACTCAGACAAGGTGATTGAAACAAACATCATGAAAAGAAGAGATTGCATAAGAGAAATAAGTAAAAGATATAAAGGGGTTCAAATTCTTCTCTCAAATAATATAGTTTCGAAATTGTCTCTCCAAAAGCACTAGAACAAATATCTCACTAAATCTCAATAGAATAAAAACTGTCTGCCTAACAATGGCTTAAAAACCTAAATATAGTCTAAAACATGAGTGGGGCTAATATGCAACTTCTGAAAACTTATGGGCAAGAAATGCAATTTCTAGAAATTTGACGTAGAATCGCAGGTGGTGTCGACCGACACCCTCCATGGTGTCGGTCGACACAAGTGGCAAAATGTGAGCAATCTCCATGGTTCATCCGTCCTTCTTTTTCTCTTCGCCCGGTTTGACTCCATAAGCTCCAAAATACTTCAAAGTCGTCTAACTCATGCAATAACCTGAAAGACTCATAAAGACTCGAAAACACATAAAAGACTCGATAAAACAATGGATATCATGGTTGAAAACTTGTAAAAACCATGATATATCAACTCCCATAGACTTCGCCTTTGCTTGCCCTCAAGCAAAACGGAAAACTAAGAATGGAGTCGAGGTTTGAAAACTGAAACTCACAAAATCTTTAGAACGCCACATTGACCAACACTTTTGAATCCACATACCACAGAACTGAAATTAGATATTCTTTCAGTGTACTTACCATAAGCTTAGATATATCTCAAATACGGTTTAAACCCTTAGAGAAATCTGAAACTTCTAATGTTGACCCTTTTAATCAATTAAGTGTGCGGCCTCATCGAGGGAGTATCTATCAAAGAACTTATAGATTATATCCCTTCCAAGCTCTTGAACACACATACAGTCTTTGCACAGTCTCTCTTATTTTCTCTTCCCTTAGTCGATTTCTCCTTACTTTTTTAGGGCATCATTTTATTTTTTCTATTGTTTTTTTTTTCATTTTATAGCTCAAGTACGGTGCCACTAACTTTCGTGTTCCTTACTAGTCCTTTTCACATAACTCAGGCTGCCGTTCTTAAACTTAGACTTCATTTATTTTTTTTCTTTTAGGGAAGATTAAAGACAGGTCATGGCAAACTTATCTTAATAGTGCTGGAAGAGAAATCAGGTTCAATGTATGCCAAGCCTCAATAAAAGAAATTAAGTTCATTTGGACAGAGCCAACAGTGGATTTTTTGAACTCTCTAGAAACATGAACTTTCTCTTTTAGACTAATCCACTCACAGTGTTTTACCTAGTAAAATCTGCAATCAACTATTGTGGCAATGGTCCTTCAAGTGTCAATGCAATGTGATTAGTTCCAAGAAAATCTTATAGTTTCAACAAAGTTTTGACTCAATAAAACAACTTGAACTGACTCATGAAAATGACTCCGTACAAAGACAAATACATCAATATTTTCTTCCCCTGACTTAACCAACACTGTCCTCAATGTGATCAAGACTATAGATCAGAAAGACACCAAAAGAATCTTGAAAATGGCCAAGATAACTTACCTGTCGGATGGTGTCAACTGACACTAGTCAGGGTGACACCAGTCTCTTGGTTGATTATGCTTCGTCTAGGATCAACACCTTTGTCGTTGCTGCTCGACACTCGAGCGATGTGCTCGATTTTGGTCCGTCTCGGTGATAGTGTCGATCGACATTGTTCATGGGGTCGACCGACACCACTCACGGTTTAAAAAAAAAAACCTTAAACACTTAAAACCAAAACCAAAAGTTAGAAAACAGAAGAAAACTAAAATATGTACACTTACATGTGGGTTGCCTCCCACCAAGCGCTTGTTTTTAGTAGGGCTGTTCAATCCGGTAAAACCAAACCGAACCGAACCGAAATACAAAATGTGGTTGGAATATGGATATACTATCTTAACCGTACAGATGTAATAATTTTAAAACCGTAGGATGCGGATATGGTTTCGATTTTAACAGAGAAAACCGAAAAAACCGAAAAAACCGATTAATTTTAAATCATAATATAATAGTATATATAGGATATAATATAATATTACATTGTATACAATAAGTATGTAAATTATGTAATCCTGAAAACTTAATGTCTAAACAAATTTAAAAATAAAAAAATATAATAAACCTAATCTTAAATTACTAAGAATAAAAAAACAAGTTTATAGGGAACCATAACAAAGATATGAACACTAAATCATTAACTGAACCATAAACAATGATTCATATAAAATTTGTTACCATTTCTAATTTTCAATACAAAAAACGAAATTCACATTATACCAAACAAAACTTTTAGTTTTTGGTTAAAAACCGAATAAACCGAAAACCGGAGATATCCAAACTAATCCAAACCAAACTAGATATGGTATTAAAATGGTAGCTATTTTTTACTAACCAAAAAACCGAGGAAAGCGAACCGATATCCAGATTGAACAGCCCTAGTTTTTTAATCATTAGCTTGACTTTGGATGCAGGAAATTAGTCAGGTTTACCATGAGAACTCGTTTTAAAATAAGTTCAACATTTAGACACTTTCAGCTTCAAAATTCTGCTCAATGATCCTTTCACATCATCTTGCCCTTTCTCCTTCATCTCAGATGTAAGAATTGCTCTAGCCTTGGAGAAGGGCTTTGAGATTGCTATGCACTTCACCTTATACTTAATTATGTTTATGTCACACCTTTGATACATCAAAGTGACTCGAAGGTCTCCCTTGATATTTTTGCTCTCCACTCTCTCATTCACTTTTGATTTTTTACTGGCTCCCTTTGTGATCATGTGAGGATTTTCACTTATAACTTCATTAGCTTCACTCTTCTCAAGAGGTTTTTCTTGAGAAACAATTGTCAGCTTATCTCTAGTGATAACATCAATGCAAGAGACGTGTTTGGAAGTTCCACTAGTAGGGATAACTCTTTTGTCAACATTAGAGAAGGAAATTCTCTTATTAGGCATGTCTATAACTGCACCCACTCTGGCCATGAATGGCCTCACGAGAATCAAACGCATGTTAGAATCTTTGTTCATCTCCACAACCTGAAAATCTGTAGGTACTAGACAATTTTCCACTTTAACAAGTAAGTCTGGAACGGTACCATATAGAGTTGTGCTGGAAGAGTTGGCCAATGTGAGAGTCATCTTAGGAGGTTTCATATCAGCAATTCCAAACTTTTCTGCAATATCTTTAGGAATGGAGCGTTTTGAAGAGACATGAGATTCAACCTTGAACCAGAATCACATAGAGATTGTTCAAACTCAACTCCTCCAATGGAGCATGGAACAACAAACTTTCCAAGGTCTTCAACCTTAAGCAATTGCTACATCAGGGGCGATGTACTCCTTGCTTTCTTAAAGAGTTCTTCAATCTCTTCAAAACTCTCTTTACAAAATTTAAAGAAATCACCCAAGGGATATCTCTCCCAAGCTTCAGCAAATGAGATTTTATTGGAGATCTTTCTCACCATCTTGTTAAAACCAACCAGCTTATAATATATTTCTTTAGGTGTTTGGTGGAATAGGATATGGAACCTTAGGTTTGTAGATGCGTTCTACGGTGGATTCAGCTTGACTTTTGACTCTTGGAACATTTTTGGTGGACACTGGAATGGCCTGGTTCGACACCAGCTTGTGACTAGTCGACATCAGCTTGTGGCTGGTCGATTTTGGCACGCTTCGAATATGGTGTCGAACGACACCCTCATTGGTGTCGATCGACACCAGTGCGTTTTTCTGGTTTGATTCTTAAGCAATAGGGGGTGTCGATCGACACTCCCCTTTGGTGTCGACCGACACCTTCTCTGGAATGTTAAAATATTCATCTTCTTCAACGTTTTCAAGCGCAACGAAATCCTCTTCATTCACGCCTTTTTTAAACATGTTTTGACCTCTGTTCCACTCCTCAAAGTGATCAAATAGACGTGTTGTCTTGGGTTTGTGTCGGTCTTGCTCGAAAGAAAACCTTCATGTCTCTTCACTGATTTTGCGGTCTAAGCAATCTGGGTATCCAACTTCTTCACATGGGTATTGAGAGTCTCAATTTTTCCATTTAGATCTGTGTACAAGGCATCCATCTTACCATTGAAATCAACTGTCATCTTTTGCTGACCCTTAAGAAGCCTCAAAAACATAGACTTGATCTTGCTTGATTGTGGTGACTTTGGTGGTGATGCTTGATAAGTTGAACTTCCATAAGTCCTGGTGTAGGCACCTTCATCAATCTTGCAACCTCCTATCTGAGCATTGGTAGTAAAGTTGTTGTTCTGATCATACTGAAACCTCTGACCCTGATATCCTCAACCAATGTAGTTTACATCTTCAACTTCACCTTCTTCGTTGGCCTCAACTTCAGCAGCAAAGTGAATAGCTTTCTTATTTTTAACCAGCAAGTGTTCTAGTCACTTCATTCCCCTTAGGCGGATGCTGCTCGTGAATGTTGAGCTCAAGCTGATGCACAGGTTGTTCTACAATCACATTCCCATCAGCATCAAGTTTCTGACCTTGCGCATTGCATCTGTTCCCCTCTTCATAAAACAATTGACCAGCTTCATTCCGAACAAGCACTAACGTATTAACCTTCTTGGCTGACTTTTTCACTTTCCCGTTTGTACGCTCTAAATGTGCTAGTTTTTGATTACTAAGTTTTACTAGTTCATGATCCTTGTTGCTTCTGGTTCTGCGATTAGCCATACACCTGAAACACACAATAGTAAGAGATAGAGCGCGTGAGTAACAAAAACAAAAATAAAAACTTAGACGAAATTCTAATACTAAAAATCAGTAGGCAACAACTAAGTCCCCGGCAACGGCGCCAAAAACTTTATAGGTATAGTTTTACCCTAGAAATATCCTTGCAAGTGCACAGAATCACAGTTATAGTATAAATGGTTATCGTATCCCTAGAGACATAATGTTGGACAGAAAATTCTCAGTATCAAATCAAGCTAAGTAATTAATAAAGTGTAAAACAAAAATACTAAGAGAATCAGTTGGAAACTTGTTGAAAACGGATTTTAAATCAATGAGACAAACATTAAGCCTTGAGAAATTCTCCATAAATCTGAATTGTAGATTAAAAACCGTAAGAATATTATGAAGATCTGTTCTCGAACTCGAAATACAACAATAAAATCAACCAACTTCCGCTGCGAAGATTATCTATGTCTAAATTCTAGAATCCCAAATTCTTTTGTGTATTCAAAAATTTAGACATGCATTAATGTTCAGGTTCGATTGTTCACAAATCCCTAAGCCATATTCCTTTGCGAATAGGCTTAAGCTCTAAGCGATTGTGATTAACAGCATTACTAAGCACTTGACATAGCGGTTGCGACTAGCATAACGGTTGGAAACGGATGCGTTTGTGAGATACTTACGACTGATTACTTGCGGGTGCTTCCGCAAACACCTGAAACCGCAACCGCAACCGCTGATTTTAAATCAGTCATGCCCTCAGTAGAAAGCGTTTTGCTTGGTTCATAAGCGTTTTGCATCTTGCGTGATTTTGAGGGCTTGATTAGTTCTCCCGCTAAAATCCGTTAACGCAGTTTTTGTGGGTGGTAGCGGTTGTTGGCGTTTGACAACCGCAAATACTCCCTACTGCTTCGAACCGCTTTAGATTCCTCCAAATCAAAAGCTTCTTCCCACACGCATTTACAGTTGCGGGTGGTTCAGGTGAACAATTAAAAAATTAAAAATTTAAAAAAATATAAAAAATTTATGTAAAAAAACGGAATATATATATGTGAAATCTTTAAAAAAAATTAAGACTTAAATATTCTAACCACAAAATATATAAAGAATTTTGATACTTTCTAGTTAACATTCATTAAAACCTATCATAATTTTATATTTATAAGATCTTTAAATCAAAATTCTATGGATAAATGTTCTCTCCATCATTAATACAATATCTAACAACTAAAATTGCCTTAATCTCCACAAGAAAATATTTTTTTAATGAAAATCATAACTTTCATCCAAACAATTTTTTTTTTAAAAAAGAATAGACGTAAGTATTATACATATATTATTTTTATGGTATTTTATTATTAATTGTGTTAAACTAATAATTTTATATTTTTCAAAATAATATGATTTTGATGTTTTTTATAATTATATAATATATTTATATTGTTAATTTATTGTTTAACCGCTACTGCACTCTACCCACAAATGCATCCGTTTTCAACCGCTAAGCCAGTCGTACAAACTAATTAATCGCAATCGTCTGCTTCTGCATATTTTCGCATCCGCAATCACAACCACAACGTTTAAACCAGTCGAACTCTTACATATAGGTTTTCTGCCTCCGAATAGCCTTCTCAAAAAAAAAAAAAAAAGAGAAAATGTTGCAAAATTTGTTGATTGACAATTACAGGAATTTAATATATATATTGGATGAAATTTGAAATGTATATATATGCCTATTCTAATCTGCGTTCCAAATTAAATAATTCATTCCTAATCTATCTGCCAATCCTAATATAATTTATTTGCCAAACCTAGTCTGCAAATTAAAAGCATAACATTAAATGTTAATTTTTTTTTCCTTGACCAAACTGCTTAACTCATAACGATGTTTTCAATTAAATTGCTTAATCATGTATCTTAAGGTTCGATTGGTTTTAACTTTTAACGCACCAAAAACGTGTTCAAGTGCAGAAGTTCACAAAATTCGACAATTATAGTTAATAGAGCAGTTGAAAGTAAATAATGCGTGATATTTTTGACTAGTTGGCAAACGGATGCGATGGTTATCAAACAAACTAAAATAAACATAATATATAGTTATAAAAACACTAAAAACCATAATATGTTAAAAAATATAGAACCAGTAGTATAACATGATTAACATTGAAATTCCCATTAATAAAATATTAAATAATTATTCAAAAATAAATTCATAATTTTTTTATAATTTTTTTTATTTATTTATTAGAGTTAATGTAAGATTTTTTTCAATTATCATATAATTATTCTCTATCACTCGTAACCGCAAACGGTTGCAGGAAGAAGTTTTGATTTGAAGTGGCATAAAACGATAGAAGAGGTAAAAAGTGGTAAAAACGGTATCGACGATTGTTATCAAATGCCAACAACTGCAATCGCCCGCAAATATAGCATCTTCATCAAATGTTAGATGGTGGTAACGGATGAACCAATCAAACTGTTAACTCATTTTGTTTTAGCGCCATGACTTAATTGTTTGATCATCATAATTTATCAAGTATAAATTGTGAGCCTTGCTATATCAGAGGTTTAGGAAAAATGTGTTTAACATTGAAGACGTCCGCAGTGTGAATGTCCGGAGGAAGTCGGAGGCGATATGCATTTGCGTTAATACGTTCCACCACCTCTATTGGACCGATCTTTCGTGAACGTAGCTTATTGTATTCACGAGCTGGAATACGATCTTTCGTAAGGGACACCCAAACCAAGTCTCCTGGCTGAAAAATAACTTCACGACGCCGTTGGTCCGCCTTTGCCTTGTATAACTCCGTTGAAGACTGTAGTTTCTGCCGAGCCTCTTGATGGATGTTAGCAACATTTTCGACGAAGTCAGTAGCACGTCCATGTAAGCGAACTTTATCGGGCAGCGGTGCAAGATCAAGAGGCCCTCGTGGAACTAATCCATAGACGACTTGGAAAGGACAAAAACCAGAACTTCGATTAGTGGCATGGTTATGAGCAAACTCGGCAATGCACAGCTTGCTGTCCCAAGACTTGAGATTGTCGCCCACCAAACTGCGAAGCATGTTACCCAAAGATCGATTTGTAACTTCCGTTTGTCCATCGGATTGCGGATGATAAGCGGTGCTCATGTCCAGACTCGTGCGCAGGAGTTTCCACACGGAGCGCCAAAAGTGGCTTAGAAAACGAGTATCTCGGTCAGACACGATCGATGTGGGTAGGCCATGGAGACGATAAATCTCGCGAAAGAACAATGAAGACACTTGAGTCGCGTCCGTCGTCTTTTTGCAAGGAATGAAGTGTGCCATTTTAGAAAATCAATCGACCACAACAAAGATAGAATCATGACCCTTTTGAGTACGAGGTAATCCAAGCACAAAGTCCATACTTATGTCCGTCCATGGTTGAGTCGGAATTGGTAACGGTAAGTACAATCCCGCGTTAGAAGCGGAGCCTTTAGCGTGTTGACAAACTCTGCAGCGCTCGACAAATCTGAGCACATCTCGGCGTAAAGAGGGCCAAAAATACGAACCCGTGACCAGCTGAAACGTGCGATCCCGTCCGACGTGACCTTCGTCATGGAGCTCTTTGATAATACGAAGGCGGAGACTGCCTTCAGGAATGCAAATTTGATTTCCTTTAAATAAAAATCCATCGTGAAGGGAGAACTCCGTTGACGTGCCTGTTGTAACATCGCCGAGAATACGGGAGAAGTATGGATCTGAACAATAGAGATCAGAAAACGTTAAAAAACCCGTCACTGAAGTATGCATTGTAGAGACCAACGCATGACGTCTGCTGACTTTTAATGACGAATAGTAAACGTAAATTGTTGTAAAAATGCCACCCAAGTCGCATGACGAGAAGACACTTTAGCCTGACTATCCAAGTGTTTGAGAGCATCATGATCAGTAAACAATATGAACTCGCGATGAAAAAGGTAGTGGCGCCAATGCTTAATTGCTTGAACAACAGCATAGAATTCAATGTCATATGTACTATACCGAATGCGGGCACCCGAACGCTTTTCGCTATAGTACGCTATTGGACGTCCTAGCTGACTCAACACTGCTCCAATACAAAGCTTAGATGCATCACTGTGAAGTTCAAAAGTCTGTGTAAAATCAGGTAAAACTAAGATGGGTGCCGATGTGAGTTTCTTCTTTATATCCTCAAAGGCGGCTGACGTTGCAGGTGACCACACGAATTTGCCTTCTTTCATACAGTCCGTGATGGGAGCCATCACGCTACTAAAGTGAGGAACAAAGCGTCGATAAAAAGAAGCAAGACCGTGGAAGCTTCGAACCTCCGTCATTGATCGCGGTTCAGGCCATGTGCGAACTGCTTCAACTTTGCTCTTGTCCACGGAAAGACCATCCTTCGAGACCACATAGCCTAAGAACAAGACATGGTCTGTGCCAAATTCGCATTTGTGTTTGGCGACATAGAAGCGATCACGGCGAAGAACGTCTAGAACACTACGCAGGTGCGTTAAGTGTTCACGTAGAGACGAGTTAAAGATGAGAATGTCATCAAAGTAAACAACGACGAACTTGCCAAGAAACAGACGTAAAGCTTGATTCATGACCCGCATGAAAGTACTTGGCGCGTTAGACAAGCCAAAGGGCATGACTAACCACTCAAACAAACCCTCTCGTGTTTTTAATGCCGTTTTCCACTCATCTCCTGGTTTGATACGGATTTGATGATATCCACTCTTGAAGTCAAGCTTGGAAAAGATTGTTGCCGTTCCAATCTGATCGAGTAAATCATCGAGACGAGGAATAGGAAATCGATAACGCACCGTAATCTTGTTAATGGCTCGACTATCCACACACATTCTCCAAGTCCCGTCTTTCTTTGGGATTAATAAGGCAGGGACTGCGCAGGGACTAAGACTTTCCCTAATGTGTCCTTTGTCCAGCAGCCCTTCATCATGACGTCTTAACTCCTCATGTTCTTGTGGACTCATGCGATAATGAGGACGGTTTGGTAGTATAGCACCGGGCACAAGATCAATTTGATGTTGAATATCGCGTAAAGGCGGGAGTTCCAATGGAAGATCTTCGGGAAAAACATCAACAAACTCCGCAATAAGGTCTAAGAACGCCGCAGGAGGACTCGTCGGTGGAGGTTTTGTAGCCAATTGATATGCTCAAATTAGCCCTGAGCTACTCTCTCAAATTAAGAGATCAATGTAGTACTTAGGGGTCGAATTCCACAGAGAATTGATGTAACTAGACAAATTCTAATTCAGTTTTTAAGCTAAGAGTAAAGTAGGAAAGCAGTAAAAAGCAATAAAATAAACAAGGCAAATTCGATTCTGGTTTTTTTAAAATCAGGAGACAAAGCGCTAGGCGGTGAGGTATCTCAGGAAGATTCAGGCTGAAGGTTTGATTACTATTTAGGATTAATTGTTCTAGAACTCGAAACACGAAAAGCAAACAAACCAGCTTTCGCTGCAGATGTTATCAATGTCTAAACCTAGAAAGCCAACTTTCGCTGCGAGTTCTAAAACAAAGACATGCATTAATTTCAGGTTCGATATTGTTCACAAAGACCTAAACCAACTGTCGCTGCGAATAGATTCAATGCTCATCTAAAGATCTGGTCGCTAGGTTATTAACAACACTTTCGCATCTGTTTAATTACCTAGGGTTTCGAAATCTAGGTGATCAATCCTAAATTTCAGAGTTAAAACAATCTAAGATGAAGAACAAGCAAATAATCCCAATAGAAAACCAATTCTAACAACCTATCATCAATCCCTTGAAAACCCCACAACCTAACTATGAAACTACTCAGACATGGATGCAGCAAACATCATAGAATAAGTAATTTGCATAAAAAGAATAGAAGAGATACAAGGGTTCCAAATCTCTCAAGAACAGAGTGCAGATTTATCTCCCTAAAGCTCTCAAAACCTAAACTCTCTCTTTGTCTCTCTAAATTATAAAGTGTCTGCCTAAACAATGGCATAAAAGTTCTATTTATAGGCTAAGGCACGAATCCTCAATTCCCTGGAAGATTAGAAAAAGTCTTGGAGATTTCCTTTTTCTTCAAAATTCCGGAAACTTCACGTCTTTGGTTTCGGGAAAGTCGGTGTCGATCGACACCAGCTAGTGTCGATCGACACCAAGCGTGCATCTTCAATCCAACTTCGTGACTTCATTCCATTATGCTCCAAAATGAATCCAAATCTCCAGTTCACCTCCAATTGTACCTGAACCTGCATAGACTCTAAATAGACTCGAAAATAATACTAAGACTCAATAAAAACACTTATATCATGGTCTAAAAATGGGTAAAAACCATGATATATCACCAATGACGACGGAAGTAAGGCAAATAAGAAACCCGTATCTTTGAACTCAGCTTCAAATTGGGCTCGTGAGCACAAGAGAGTGGAGTGAGCAGATTTCCCTAGTGGAACAGGCATTTGAACTTCAACATTGTTCTTGATGACCGGAAGTGAGGATGGTTCCGGATTAGTGAGAAGGATAATTTTGCGATTATCGAACACGAAGCTATAGGTGTTTTTTTTCCTGTTGTGGCAAGTGTCACGATCAAATTGCCAGGGTCGACCTAAGATCATATGGCTTACATCCATCGGAGCTATGCCGCAGTAAATAGTATCCTTATAAAAGGCTCCCACCGAAAAAGATACCAAAGCTCTTTGTGTAATTTTCACCTCTGTACCTTCGGATATCCAAACTAACGTATACGGAGCCGGATGATCTTCGCGTTTGAGGCCGAGTTTCTTGACCGCGGAATCGGACACGACATTGTGACAACTGCCCGAATCAATAACAAAGTTGCATAGCTTGCCCTTGATAGTACACGTGGACCGGAAAATATTAGAACGCAGTCGTGGTTCCTCGTAGCCCACTGGTGCTAAACAAATCCGACGCATCATAAGAGCAGGGGCATTGTTGTCTCCGCTTGTTGGAACATCTTCGAGAACCTGATGATCGTCGTCATCGGCAGAGTCATATACATGCTCTGTTTCTTCAATTAACAAACCTCGGCGGTGTTGCTTCGGACAGGCTGTTTGACGATGACCAGGTTCGCCGCAATTATAACACTTAAGGGCGTTAGGTCGTGTTGATCGGCGTAGCGTTGATTCATCTGTCGAATTAGGAGGGCGAACGATGGATTGGGTATGAGGAGCTGCGTCAGTCTGACCGGAGTTGTTATCGTGTTCTGCGACAGGGAGTCGGTTTCGCCATGCATTTGACGAAGTCCAAGGAGCGGCAGGTTTAGACTACGATTCAAAGGTGACGGCACGGCGATGAGCTTTTGCCAGCGTCGTCGGATCAAATTGAGCCAAATAAGTTTGCAATTGGGGACGTAATCCGCCAATAAAATGCGACACCAATTGAATCTGAGTGTCGTGAAGCTCGTTACGCGTTAAAAGCAGGTAGAACTCCTCGGCATATTCATCGACTGTCCTTGCTCCTTGACGAAGATTTTGGAGCCTTGTAAACATCGTACGATCATGATTCAAAGGCAAAAACTGTGCCCGTAGATGTTTTTTGAGCTTTTCCCAAGTCGTAATTCGTGGTTTGCCAGTACGAGCTCGATTCGTCTTTAATTGTAACCACCATGATGCTGCTCGACCATGGAATCTCGTCGCGACGAGTGGGACTTGTCTATCAGGGGGTACCTGTTTAAACTCCAGGACTTCCTCCACGGTGATAATCCAATCGATCAAATCGTCGCCACGGATGCTCCCTTAAAATTCTGGAATATCCACGCGCAATCCGGTCTCCCAACGGTGATCAGGGTGGTGGATGTTGAGTTGATTGTTGCGTCCGTCGTGGTTCGGATGCTGAAGTTGGATTCGTGCATCCTGGTTTTGAATCCCTCGAACGTTGGCAACGTCAGCAATCGCGCCGCGGTTGTTAGCCGTGATTGCAGCGACTAACGTTTGTTGATTTTGAGCGAGTGTTTCTCCTAACGCACGCATCGATTGTTGAATCGTTTGTTGCAGCGTTTCCTGCAACGTGAGTAGCGTCTGTTGAAAATCGCTCCAAGGAATGTCTTCTTGCGGATGTTGTGGTTTTGGAGGCATCGTGACGAGTCTTCGCTGAAGATGAACCAGAAAAGTTCTTGTAATCTGATACCAACTGGTGGAGTAGCGGAAGCTTACGGGAATTAGGGTGATGGTATGTGATAGAAAAGAATGAAAGATAGGATAGTGAGAGTACTCCTCTCAGTGCCAAGCAAACGTAAAGCTCTTATGGGAAACTTGAGTTTCCTCTTTTTGGGTTTTCTTTATTAATCTTCTTAAAAACTTGATGTAAAACAAAGCCTCGATCCCCTTATATAGGCAAGGACACAATCCTAAAGCCAATGGGAATCGTAAATAAAAAAGAAACTAAATAGCAATTGAAATTAGGAAATTGATGAAAAAAAGGAAATAAACCAAAAACGTAACGAACACGCAAAACACCAATAACCGACTATGGTGTGTTCGTCTAACGATAAGGATGCTCTGCATCACTTTCTATATCAGAGGTTTATATATGGGTTAAATTTCTTGGAATAACCTACCATCTATTAATAAATATCCTGTTTATGGAAATCACTACTTTGTACTTTCCCCAACAGTTGTTTAATTAATATATCTTTATCTTCTCGTTATCTCCTTTAATAGATCATGTAACTGAGTATTTGTAGACAACCATCTGTGATAATTCATTGACACCTTCCTTTGTTCTACCAGAAGTTTCAGACTTTTTTGGTAAATACACAACTTAAAATTCTGGCCTAACTAGTGTTCCATCTTTACATGGCCATTATATAACTCCATTTTGTAAATATGTTTAAGCTTCTCTTTTCACTACAAGAAAACAGATCGATTCCGACGGGTTTTCTGACGGACAAATGTCGTCGGAATTCCGACGGATATTCAAAACCGTCGGAAAAATCAAACGGACACAAAGTCCGTTGGAATGCCGTCGATAATTTGCGACAAACAACGACCCGTCGAGAATTTCTGATCATTTCCGACGGATCTCCGGCGGGTTTCCGACAAAAAAGGAACCCGTCGGAAATCCGTCAGAAAAGTAGCCGTTTCGATATAGCCATTGTATAGCCGTGGTAATTTTGGGATTCCGTCGGGAATCCCGTGGAAGCCCTGCTTGATTTCCTCTATTTAACAGTCTCCTCCTCTCCCCTCATTCATAACAAAGCTAAACAAACTTTATAAAATGTCTTCCTCTAATCGTTTTGATTATTTTCGATCTTGGATGGATAAAAGTCCGAGCGATCCGGTGTCGAGAGTATTTACGAATGAGTTTGTCAAAGGTCTACATCAATTCATACAATTCGCATCAAACCAGGACATAACATTGCAATCTGGTAAGATGTGTTGTCCTTGTAGTAAATGTAGAAATCATAGGTCTATTTCGGTATCCATTGTTCAGAATCATCTATTAGGCAAGGATTTATGTCGGGTTATAAGATTTGGTTCGCATGGATAAAATGATTCAATGGTATACTATGCTATTACTAGTGAACATTATATTGCGGATAGGTTTGAGGAACCTAGAACGGATGTAGATGAACAGTTAGGTACCGTCCAGATGGTAAACGATGCATTTCGTGAAAATATACCATCTTTTGTTGAGGGTGGAGTTGGAATAGAGGAACCAAATTTAGAAGCCCGGAGGTTTTTTGACATGTTAGATGCAGCTAAACATCCATTATATCGAGGTTGTAGAGAAGGGGATTCGCCTTTATCAGCGACTAGGTTGATGACCATCAAGACGGATTTCAATTTTAGTGAGGATTGTGTGGATGCATTCGCGGATTTTGTGAAGTCAATTTTGCCTGAAGATAATCTTTCACCAGATTCGTATTATGAGATACAAAAACTGGTAGCTGGTCTAGGTTTTTCATATCAGATGATAGATGTTTGCATCGACAACTGTATGATATACTGGAGAGAGGACAAGAAGCGATCGTCATGTCGGTTTTGTTGCAAACCTCGGTTTTAAGAAACAAGCGGAAGAGTTCTTGTACCATATAAACGTAGGTGGTATTTGCCTTTAACAGAATGGTTAAAAAGGTTTTATCAATCGGAGCGCACAGCGGCTGCAATGAGATGGCATGCAGAGCATACATTAGATGGAGAAATAGCCCATCCCTCAGATGCAGAAGCATGGAAATATTTTCAATCACTATATCCGAGTTTTGCGTATGAGAGAAGGAATGTGTACCTCGGATTAAATACTGATGGTTTTAATCCATTTGGGAAGCATGGGAAGCAATATTGGTTGTGGCCAGTCATCGTGACAACGTATAATTTACCGCCAGTATGAAACGAGAGTTTCTGTTCCTTACCATTCTTGTTCCTAGCCCAGAGCATCCGAAGAGATCACTTGATGTGTTCTTGCAGCAATTGATTTATGAGTTGCAACAGTTATTGAAGAATGGTGCTCAAGCACTTTATGTTTCTCGCAAAGAGAATTTTGTGATGTGTGATGTACTTATGTGGATCATAAGCGATTTTCCAGCATATGGGATGCTATCCGGACGGATAACTCATGGAAGGTTATCGTGTTCGTATTGTCAAGATAATACGAATGCATTTCACTTGAAGTATGGACCAAAGACATGTTGGTTTGACTGCCATTGAAAATTTCTACTGAAGGATCATCCATATTGTCAGAGCATTACATTGTTCAAGAAGAACAAAAAAGTATTTGATGATCCACCTCCGGAGTTAGACGGTAACTACATGTTAAGCCAGTTCAGAGATTATGGGGCAGAGAAGACGGTAATATGTGGTGGTAATGGGCAACATCTTGTTGATGCATGTGGAGATCTTCACAATTGGCATAAGAAGAGTATATTCTGGGATTTGCCATATTGGAATGATCACTTGTTGAGGCACAATCTAGATGTCATGCATATTGAGAAGAACATTTTTGACAACATTGTGAACACAGTGCTAAATGTTCAAGGGAAGACGAAACAGAATTTGAAGTCTAGATTAGATTTTCCAGAGATATATTCCCGTAAAGAACTGCATGTGATAGGGAACGGGAAAGGTCCAATACCTCTGTTTTGGTTGGATGCGCCTTCAAAACAAGAGTTCTTTGATTGGTTTATACATAGTGTGAAATTTCCAGACGGATACGCATCTATTCTCCGTAATTGTGTTGATAGTGGGGAAGGAAAGTTATCTGGGATGAAGAGCCATGATTGTCATTTTGTGATGCATCGTCTCCTTCCTTTTGCATTTGAAGGCCTTCTACCCCGAAACGTTCACGGAGCGATTGCGGATATATTTCAAAAAAATTTAAGATTGTACATGAATATTAAAATAATAGAAAATATTAATTTATTTCTATTATCATATTATTTTCCAGGGATAGGTGCATTCTTTCATGATTTATGCAGTAGATCTCTTATAGAAGACGGTATCCGAAATCTGCAAGAAAATATACCTGTATTCATTTGCAATCTCGAGAATATATTTTCACCGTCATTCTTTGATGTTATGGAACATCTTCTCATTCATCTTCCTCGAGAAGCGTCACTTGGTGGCCCTGTTTAGTATCGTTGGATGTATCCTTTTGAGCGGTATATGCTTCATCTCAAGAAGAAAGTAAAGAATTTAAGTAGAGTGGAGGGCTCTATTGTGGCACAAAGTATAAATGAAGAAATGTCAAACTTTGACGGATATTACTTTCCACCACAAGTCCGAACAAAGAGTCGAAGAACAGCTCGGCATGATGATAGAGGAGAAAGACCCATTTATTCTATATATGTCTCTAATATCTTTGCACAAATTGGACGAGTTAGCGGAAAAGCCAAGAAACGAAGGTTATCAGAGAAAGAACAAGATCACTTGCATATGTACATTCTGACAAACTGCGACGATGTTCTGCCATATGAGAGGTATTATAAAATAATTTATTTGTTTGATTCTTATGTTGTTACTAAACATTTTACATTTTCGTATACAAAATATACATGGATCAAGTTCGCGCTCATCATCCCCATTACACAGAAGATCAAATTAATGCACTCAAACAGAACGAATTTGGACGTTGTTAGAAATACTACGTAAGCTCTATTTTAAAAAATAAAATTTGTGTTAATTTATACTTAATATATGAAATACAAATTCTCAGTTTTATGCAATTTAATTGTTTGTTATGACATGCTCTTCTAATGGTCAATCATTTCCGACTTGGTTGGAAGAGTTGATATACGGTCCATCATTTGTTGCAACGGCGTATCCGATGTATTGTACTCATGGATATGGTTTTAAGATTCTGCGGGAAAGAATTTGCAGACCCACGTGTGATTATGGTATATCTTCACAATTTGGTGATACTGTGTACTACGGTGTTTTACATGAGACACTGGAAGTTCACTACTCGGGAATGATTGATAAGAGGTGCATTGTGTTTTCATGTGATTGGTATGATCCTTCTATCGGTCGGGGCGTACGACATGATAAACTTGGTGTTACAACCGTCAATTCAAGAAGGAAACTTCAGAAATATGATCCATTCATCCTCGCTTCACAAGCAGACCAAGTGTCATACATTCGTTATCCTCGAGTCCGGAATAAGCAAGATCCTTGGATTATTGTTACCTTGATAAACCCCAGAGGAAGGATATATGGTGTCTCCGAAAATGATCATTTGCAACAAAGTGTATCGGTTACTTAGGTCCAATTGATCATTCACTTGAAGTTGATCTTGTGGTTGACTTCACCCACCAAGCAAACGCTGAGATATATGAAGATTCTTAGGACGAGGTAGAAGAATTTGAAAAATATTCGGATTAAGGAGATTGAAATAGTTCTTCAGATTTAGAATAATAGTTTCTCCTAAAATTTTTTAAAAAAAACTATATATTATTATGTTAAAAACAAATTCCCATATTTTTTAAAACTTTTAGGTTTTAAAAAAAATTCTAACTTTTATGTTTAAAAACAAAAAAAAAATTATAATTTATTTTCAAAACCAATTTTTTTTTATAATTTCAGTGCCCGTCCGAAATCTGTAGGAAATTTCCGACAGATTCCCGACGGGCGACGAAATAATTTCTTTTTAAGCCTTTATGTTATTATTTATTTTATAAACCAATTTTTTTTTATAATTTCGGTACCCGTCGGAAATCCATCGAAAACGGGCGACGAAATAATTTCACATTAACCATGTTTAACATGGTTTTTGAGGTCTCGTCGGAAATTTTTGACGGATTTCCGACGGACACCTTAAATCCTTGATCGCATAGATAATTGACTCGCCAACCAAATGCAAAATTTATTCAATCCGTCGGAAATTTCTGACGGATTGAATAAATTTTTTCCGACCAAATTTTCCAGATGGCGCCTTAATTTTGCGCCTCTTAGAAATGACGAAATTAATTAAATTCGTGACGGAAATCCGACGACTATACCCGTCGGAAATTTTCTTTAAATCTCTTCGCATATTTGTTCTTCTTCCTTCTCACACTTAAGCAAACAAAAAAAATCTTCTCTTCTCTTCCGTCGATTCCGCCGATTCTCCCGGCCATCTCCGCCGAATCCTTCCCGCCGGCCATCTCCTCGAGTAATCCTTCCTTTTCCAAATTATGTAAGTTATTTCTAACCTCCATTAATATTTTTTGTATAATCAAATGTTTGGTTGTTAGGTTGAAGATTTAAAGAAAAAGATTGTTATATTTGTTAGATGTAGGTTAGTTTAACCGATTGTTAGATCTAGGTTAGTTTAAGGTTTTGTTTTTTGGTGTTTTTGTTTGGATTTTAAGAATTGATAGATCTATATTTTTTTAGTTAGTTAAAATTGTTAAAATTTTGTTAAATTTGTTAGATTTGGTGTTTTGGTGAATTTGTAAATTAATTTAGTTATTATACTTAATTTATTGTTTTGTAAATATTAGTTTTATGTAAAAAATATAAATTTGAAATATTTATGATAAATACGAAATATTTATGATAATTGTTTCTCATGAAAAAAATTTGTTTATGAAAATGTTTTAAGAACTTAAAAAACGATTTTTAATATAATATGTAATAAAATCATAATTATATAATTGTATAAACTTTGAAAATCTAATAAATACAAAATATTCATGATAATTGTTTCTCATAAAAAAAATTATTTATGAAATTGTTTTAAAAACTAGAAAAACGTTTTTTAATATTAAAAACGTAATTAATAAATTTAATTTTGTTTTTTAAAAATAACAACTAATAATAGCTTTATATTTAATATAAGACTTAAAAATTTACTTAGTAT
Organism: Alliaria petiolata; assembly: GCA_020283515.1. NCBI lineage: Eukaryota > Viridiplantae > Streptophyta > Magnoliopsida > Brassicales > Brassicaceae > Alliaria > Alliaria petiolata. The sequence goes on from JAHZTW010000001.1 coordinate 357,032,315, forward strand.
AAAAATACTAAAATTTAATATAAGATTTGCAAATTTTTATATTTATATTGATAAATCTAAATTTATTAAAAACATTTTTGGGCATCATATGGAAATTTCGCTTCATACTCTAACCGATCCCTTTGGTTATCTCCCCATATTCTCGAGTCCCCAGCCTTTACTCCCGGTCAGAATCATGTTCCTCCTACTCAGATGGACATAAACGAGTTTATTGAGCAACCGGGGTGTCACCGTATTACGAAGCTCGATCCTCAACGTCAAGGTGAAGCGACTTGGTTTGGCCATGAACAAGGGATTACAAAATCTATTTTGAAGATGCTTCATAGATGCTAAAGACACCGTGCAAAAAGTATTCGAATATGCCAGCTGATGAGCTACAGATGTGGCTTAAATCATTTGCGGTAAATGACATAAGTTTTTTTTATAATTTTTTTCATGTTTTAAACAATATTTCTAACATATTTTTTATTTTCCTTAAATGTAGCAAGATTATAATTGGGCCGTGTGGACACCCCTACCGTTGAAGCCTTCTTCCACCGCAAGGCCGCTATATGCTACTCAAAACACATGAATGTGTGGAAGCAGAAGTGGAAAAAGGCAAACTTCAATGTCCTAGAGGATTGAACGAATCTTGTTGGTTAGTGTTCCAAGTTTTCTGGGCCGATGCCGTGACGGAAAAAATCGCCAGAAGGAATTCGAAAAACCGATTGAGTCAACGAGGTGGTAAAGGGATAGCAACGCACAACGCGGGAGCCACTGGTTTTGTTCGACTTGCAGACAACCTGGTAAGAATTAGACAAAATTGTATTTCTTCTAAAAAAAAATTTTGTTTTGTTTTTACTAAATTTGTTTTTTTAAGCGGCAAAAAACGGTGGTGTCTCCGTTAATTTGTATGAATTTGTGCAAGTCCCTAACAACAACAAGGTGACCGGTCAATTACAAGATGGAGTTGCTATTGATCTTGTCGAGAAGGTAAAAAGGCTCCAAGAAAAACGCATAACTCAGCTGTCTCAACAAGGGACGCCGGTCGAAGAGCTTACTCGCGAGGAAATTGACGAAATTGTTTTAGAGGTAATCAATCTTTTATATTCAGAACTTTTACAAATATTTCACTTTTTGATAATTTTGTTTCTTTCTTGTAGCATACACCGAAAAACAAGGGCCGTTTCTTTGGGTTAGGATGTATTCCCGAAGTTTATAAGAAGGGATACGCTTCTTCGTCTCAAGAGAATCCGCACTCCAACAAGAAGTCGAGGAGTTGAAGAATCAAATGGTGCAAAAAGACACTAGACTTGCGGCTATGGAAAATTTTATTTCAAGAAAGTTCCCAGGAGAATTTTAAAAACCGTTAATGTAATTTGTAATTTGTTTTTTTTTTTTTTGTTTTGGAACAATTTTTTTTATATTTTAAAATTTTATTTTAAGTTTCAATTTCATTTCGGATTATATATTTTATTTTAAATTTCAAATTTTAAATTAAAATTTAATTTTCATTTTTTTATAAAATATTATATTAACCGACGGAATTCTGACGGTTACTATTTCTGACGAAGCATTCCCGAAAAGGTATTCTGTCGGAAATCTGTCAAAAATATTTCTGCAACCTTTCCGACGACAATTACGTCGTTCCTTCTTCGATAGAACACTGTCGCAACCCCGTTGGAAAAACCATCGTATGTACCTCCGTCGGAAATATTATCTGTCTCAATCCCGTCGGAAATTCTGACAGACAGAAACCATCGCAAATTTCTGACGGGATTTCGACGGCATTCCGTTTTCCGTCGACCTAGATGCGATGAACAGTTTCCTTCGGAAATGACCATTTCTAACGGATTTTCGACGGTTTCTTCCGTCAGTTTTTGATTGTTTTCTTGTAGTGTTTGTAGTCAGTCCATAGCTGAAATAAGCAATTGGATATAAGAAAAACCTTAAGCATCTAATTCAACAATGGAGACTTTCTCAAAATCCAAAAGTATAACAAAAACGATGGCATGCTTAAGAAATTTAAATGAATTGTCTGCCTTATATGATCATTTAAATTGATCCTTTCTTCAACAAATTAGTTGAAGGTTTTGCAAATGATTCATACCTTGTACAAACCATATGTAATAACACAATTAGTGAAAGGTTTTAATGTCAGCCCTAAGAATCCTCTGAATTCCTTAACTGTCTTATGCTCAAACCAGCTACTAATGGCCAAAGTTTTCGATAAATTAGTAGTTACTTCTTCATGTGAGAAAATATGGGGAAGGTATTATCCTTGACTTTGACCAAAAAGACACTTTTTCTTATTGAAAAACAAGTGTTGTTTCACAATCACCTGCAATACTGATAGCCTGATCTGAGGTTTTAAAACTTAGAAATATTTTTGCAAGTGCACATACATATCGTAGTAATACTTAGGGGTTGAATCCGCTGAGAACTGCCGAATGCTATGTTTTGAATATATAAAATTTGAATGAAGGTAAGAAAAAATAATATATGGTTTGTGAATCAGTGTATAGTAAACAAAACAAAGCAAAACAAAATCGCCTATATATTAATTGAGAAACATTTTTATAGAGTAGACTTACTTTTTAAAGTATTAAAATAGTTTAATATGTTAAAGACAAATAATATTATAAATATTTTCTTTCTTTATGAAGAAAACATCATTTAATGTATGTATGAAGATATTGTCTTTTTTCTATTTTTTTTTATCAAAAATATATCATACTAATTATTTTTTAAACACTATATTTCTTCTCATATTTTTTTTTAAACTTAGTTTTGTAAGAAAAAATCATCATAACATCCATATAGTATATTTTTTTATACAAGTGTTATAATTCGAATTTTTTTAAATGAATATAAATTACTCAAATGATTAATACTATGAGTATGTTTTAAAATGTCTCACATTGTAAACGAGGATGTGTAGATGGTTGAAAAATCATTATAAAAAGAACATAAATGATAAAACAAAACTGGAAAAGCAAGAAGATTGATTTAATAGCCATCCATATTTATAAATATTTTTTTGGTTTACTATGGTTTGTTAATAGAACCATATAAATTAACCAAATAATATAAATATCTAAACTCTACAACAAGTTAAATATTATATCAAAAAGTCAAAATATTAAAAATAGTTTAATATGTTAAAAATAAATAATATTATAAATATTTTCTTTCTTTATGAAGAAAACATCATTTAATTTATGAAGAAATTATCTTTCTATTTCTTAACAAAAATATATCATACTAATTATTATTTTAAACATCATATTTCTTCTCTTATTTTTGTTTAAACTTAGTTTTATAAAAAATAAAAAATCATCACAGCATCCATATAGTAAAAATATATAGTTTTTTTATACATGTGTTATAATTCGAATTTTTATCATTTTATATAAATTACTCAAATGATTAATAAATATGAGTATGTTTTAAAAAGTCACACATTGAAAATGAGAATGTGTAAATAGTTCAAAAATCTTTATAAAAAACTTAAATGATTATAAAAACTGTAAAAGTAAGAAGCTTAATTTAATAGACATCCATACATATTATTCATATATATATATATATATAACTGATTAAGTTATTTTTATTTTAAACAATTTCAAAATCATCTTTAATAAAAAAATTTATTGATTTCCTGCGCAGAATATCACCTAGTTTAACAATAAAAAACAAGCGTTAAGCCATAGATAATTCACAAAGAGACAATGCATGAAAATCGATATTTAGGTTTTAATAAAATCTGTTATTGAACTCAAAGCTCGAAGGTCGTCTAATCATTCCACTATCGAAATTTGATGAAATAGTGGTAATAACCGGAAAAATATTATGAGTGTCTTGGAAAAAGCAGTGCAGAAAGAGAGAGAAATGAGGACTAGTGTCATGGTCCAATCTCAAAACTTCTCCCAAACCCTAAAATTCCAAGACGTAAGGTCCATGTCCAAAGCCTAGACCTAATTTAAGGTGAACCCCTTCTCGATATCCCACGTCCAGCAGCTTATAGAGCAAAGAGAAAGCCACAATTAAGCTCTACCGGTTTTTCTTCAGCTACCATGCAGCCAATCACAATTCTGTATGTCACCTTGCGAACATGTGTCCCATCGTTCTTGAAGGATCCATATCAAGATATTAGTACCTTTAGAAAGAGAATTCTCCCAGCGTTTCAGAATATCTGGATTTGCTCAATTTGGAGGTATATTCTGAGAATTGTCATCATTTCAATCCGAGAAGGTCATTCTATGTACGCAAATCCAGAAACCTGATCTTTTTCTAGTTTTGCAGAGGAGTTTTTAGGGCCGAATTCCCGGCGTACGAGGAGAACCAAGTGGCTATTCTTGGTACCATTGGAAATAGGACGCTATAATATTTCCAGAACATCCGAGATTGTGCAATTTGGAGTTGTATTCGATATGATATAGAGGTTTCTTTCCGAGTAAACAGATCTGATTTCATCTGGAAATTTGAAACCCTAGTTACTGTAGAGTATGTATATATAGAAAGGATAGAAGAGTCTTTCATTATCGCTTAGATTACCCTAGTCTCCTTGTATCTATATAATGTAATCATCTTCATCAATACAATTAAGTAATTCAATCCTATTACATGGTATCAGAGCTATCGGTCTAAACCTAGCCGCCTACCTTTCTTTCTTTCGTTTCGTTTTCAACCCTCTGTGGTTCATCTCTTCTATTCAAACCCGCCGAGGTTCTCATCCACTCATTCAATCATGCCGTCAAACAACGACGCCATCATCGTCACCGATAAACCCACACTCTACAACGTAAACATGTCGAATGTTACGAAACTCACCGACTCCAACTACCTAATGTGGAGCAGACAGGTCCACGCTCTCTTTGATGGATATGATCTTGCTGGATATCTAGATGGATCCACGCCGCTGCCACCTGCGACAATCACCACCAACAACGTGGTTCAACCAAACCCAGAACATGCGTTGTGGAAGCGGCAGGATCGTCTCATTTACAGTTCCTTGCTCGGAGCCATCTCCACCTCAATTCAGCCGATACTCTCGACAACAGCCACTTCCGCTCAAATCTGGACGCAACTGGCTACAACATATGCGAAGCCAAGCCGAGGCCACATCAAGCAGATCAAGCTTCAAATCAAAACCTGGCGCAAAGGAACTAAATCGATTCATGACTATGTTCAAGGGCTCACTACACGTTTTGACCAGTTGGATCTATTGGACGCGGGTTACAAACATGAAGATAAGATCGAAGCCATTCTCGAAGGACTTCCTGAAGAATACAAGACAGTCATTGATCAGATTGAGAGTCGTGACACCGCGCCTACCATCACAGAACTTCATGAGAAACTCATTCATTATGAAGTCAAACTTCGGACCGCTCAATCTTATTCCTCCGTCATAACGCCGGTATCAGCCAATGCTGCCTCCACCCGGTCTGGATCCAACAACAACAATCAATACCACAAGCGTCCTTCGTACGGTAACAACAACAACTACTCGTCATCGAATCGCTACAACTCCTCCTCTTCATCCCATCGTTCCGAACAGCAGGGACAAACTCGTGGTTATCAAGGCAAGTGCCAAATTTGTAGCGTGTTTGGTCATAGCGCTCGGACTTGCCCGCAGCTTCAGCTTCCGTCACACTCAGGCCTGAACAACACCGTCCGCGGCTCCACCCAATCATGGCAGCCACGTGCTCACATGGCGTCCATGGCTCCTTCCGATGCGAACACTTGGTATGTTGATTCCGGCGCCACACATCACTTGACAAGTGATCTTAATAACCTTTCTCTTCATCAATTATACAATGGTGGAGAAGAGGTTACCATCGCAAATGGTTCGGGTCTCCCAATCTCCCACACGGGTTCTACCTCTCTCCCTACCTCCTCTCGTTCATTACTCTTAAACAAAGTCCTATGTGTCCCTAACCTCCATAAAAACCTCATATCCGTGTATCGATTATGTAATGCTAATCAAGTTTCGGTGGAATTTTTCCCCGCATCTTTTCAGGTGAAGGATCTGAGAACGGGGGCCCGCTTACTCCAAGGGAGAACTAAGGACGAGCTATACGAGTGGCCACTTCCGGAAACCAAACCTGCAGCCTACTTCACGTCACCTACACCAAAAACGACGCTACCATCCTGGCATTCCCGACTTGGCCACCCGTCCCCACCTATCTTACAATCTCTTATTTCTCATTTTTCTTTACCATGTTCCGATTCACCAAATAAACAGTACCCGTGTTCTCATTGCTTTATTAATAAATCCCACAAACTACCTTTTTCCACAAATACTATTATCTCCAAAAATCCTCTTGAGTATGTCTATTCCGACGTGTGGATGTCTCCCGTTCTCTCTGGTGATAATTACCGATACTATGTTATCTTTGTCGATCACCATACAAGATATACGTGGCTGTACCCGCTCAAGCAAAAATCTCATGTACGGGAAACATTCATTGCGTTCAAAGCATTGGTGGAGACTCGATTTCAACATCCGATTCGCACACTGTACACGGACAATGGCGGAGAGTTCATTGCGTTACGCTCGTTTTTAACGACCCATGGGATTTCTCATCTCACGTCTCCACCTCATACGCCGGAACATAATGGAGTCGCGGAGCGCAAGCATCGACATATTGTCGAAACTGGTCTTACAATACTACATCAGGCATCCGTTCCCAAGGAGTATTGGCCTTATGCTTTCGCCACTGCGGTTTATCTCATCAACCGTCTACCGTCTCTCACTACTCAACATCAATCACCATACCACCGTCTGTTTCTCCGGCCACCTAACTACCTCAAGTTACGTATCTTCGGATCACTATGTTTCCCATGGCTCCGACCATATGCGGTGAATAAACTTGACGACCGCTCCCTTCCGTGTGTATTTTTGGGATACTCACTAACCCAAAGTGCGTATCTCTGCCTTCACATCTCGACAGGCCGCATATACACAAGTCGCCATGTTCGATTCATCGAGACGGAATTCCCTTTTGCCAAACTCTCTTCTTCACCAAATCATCCTTGCCCAGCCGAAAACACGCCTATCTCACCTCCACCTATCACCACTACCATCCTGTTCCAACAAACGCCACTCGTACCGACGTCGTCCACCGCGCCCCCACACTCGGATCCTCACCAAAGACAATCGATCACACAGCCACCCACCTACCTTCAAGTCTATCGTCGCCGCAATACCCAGGTACAATCAAACTCTACTTCTCATTCTTCTCCATCTACTTCTCGGCCTCACCCCCCGACAAAAACAAGCCATGTCCCTTCTTCATCCACTACTGAACCGCCCATCCAAACTGACCCATTACCGTTAAACCATAACTCAAACCCTATACAACCTCAACCGGTACCCAATTCTCAACCAAACACCTTACCTCAAACCAAACCACCCAAACCACCCAAACCGCAAAAACCAACCGAGAATATCCACCCTATGAAAACTCGGACCAAAGACAACATATTTAAACCTAAAACCAAATCATCCTACACCGTCATCAAAACCAAACCCCAGCCACCGATTCCCACAACCGCTATTCAAGCGTTGCGAGACCCGAACTATCGTCGAGCTATGGATGATGAGATGAATGCCCAACTTCGCCATCATACATATGATTTGGTTCCTCCTAAACCTGGTCATAATATTATTTCTACTAAATGGATATTCACGGTCAAATATCTGCCAAGTGGTGCTATTGACAGGTACAAAGCGCGTCTTGTAGCTCGCGGTTTTAATCAGCGTTATGGTCAAGACTATGCCGAGACTTTCAGCCCCGTGGTCAAAACAGTTTCCGTCCGTGCAATCCTCCATCTCGCGGTCACTCAATCTTGGCGGATACAACAACTTGACGTCAATAACGCCTTCCTTCATGGCACTCTCACGGAAGAGGTCTATGTCTCTCAACCTCCCGGTTACATAGATCGCGATCGCCCGAATCATGTTTGGAAGCTTAACAAAGCGTTATATGGGTTGAAACAAGCACCCCGCGCCTGGTATCAAGAACTTCGTGGTTACCTTCTCAAGCTTGGGTTTCGGAATTCTGTTGCGGACACATCCGTGTTTATCTACTTGAACGGCACTCAAAAGCTATTTACACTGGTTTACGTGGATGACATTATTGTCACAGGAAGTACGCCAGCGATTGTTGATGGATTCATCTCTGATCTCTCACGGAAGTTCTCCCTCAAAGCCCCTACCGATTTGACATATTTCTTGGGGATTGAAGTCATTCATACAAACACCGGTATCCACATGATGCAGCGAAAGTACATCCTTGATCTTCTTGATAAAACGAAAATGCTTGAATCCAAGACTGTGGCTACACCTATGTCACCAACACCGAAGCTCTCTATTCGATCAGGTACTTCCTTGTCTGATGCTAAAGAATATCGAATGGTGCTTGGGAGTTTGCAGTACCTTGCTTTCACTAGACCGGATATTGCGTATAGTGTGAATCGCTTATCGCAGTTTATGCATGCCCCGACTGATCTACATTGGCAAGCTGCGAAACGCATACTTCGGTACCTCGCTGGCACACTTTCCCATGGCATTACGATACGTCGAAACTCCACTTCGGTGTTACACGCGTATTCAGACGCTGATTGGGCAGGAGACACGGACGATTTTGTATCCACAAACGGCTATATCCTATACCTTGGTACCACTCCGATTTCTTGGACTTCAAAGAAACAAAAGGGGGTAGCTCGTTCATCAACGGAGGCGGAATATCGTGCTGTCTCCGCCACTGCCTCAGAGATTCGCTGGGTTAGTTCCTTCCTTTCCGAGCTGGGTGTCACAACTTTCTCTCCACCGGTTATTTATTGCGACAACGTCGGTGCCACATACTTGTGTGCAAACCCCGTTTTTCACTCGAGAATGAAACATTTGGCACTTGACTATCACTTCATTCGGGAACTGATTCAAGCAGGGTTGCTCCGTGTAGTTCACGTCTCATCCAAAGACCAACTTGCGGACTCTTTGACCAAACCGTTACCTCGTCCACGGTTTCTTCACATGAATAGCAAGATTGGTGTAACTCGGGTTACTCCATCTTGAGGGGGCGTGTAGAGTATGTATATATAGAAAGGATAGAAGAGTCTTTCATTATCGCTTAGATTACCCTAGTCTCCTTGTATCTATATAATGTAATCATCTTCATCAATACAATTAAGTAATTCAATCCTATTACAGTTACAAATTTGTGTTTTCATATTTTAGCTGGAGTTTTAGTGTGATTTTCGAGCAAATCCGAGATATAAAAGGTTAGACTCGTGGTGTATCTAGATAGAGGAAGTGTCACAGAAGTCTTTGGACCAATCGTAATTATCATGAGTGGTAAACCCTAACCACTACACTCCGCTTGATGCCCAAGATTAGACATGACATGTTAAAAACAAAAACTCTAGACCTTCTTCAAAAACGCAAACATAGTTTCAAAACGTCTTCAAAAACGCCAAACGTTTTTGTCATGAGCGTTTGGGGATTACCGCTCTTGACAATTCTGATTAGACCAGCGGTTTTTCCGACACTTCATATGTCTTGAAACACCACGGGTCTGACCTTTCTGTCATATCTGCTCGAAAATCACACACAAAACTCCAACTAGAATCTGGAAACACAAATCTATAACTAGGGTTTTAGATTCCCATATTTACACAGATATGCTTACTTGGAAAGAAAGCTTTACACAGAATGGATTGAAATAATGACAACTCTAAGAATATACTTCCAAATCGAGCAAATCAAGATGTTCTGAAAATCTAGGATAATTCTTTTTCCAACAGTACTAAGATCTTGATATGGGTGCTTCGAGGACAGGAGACGGGCTCGGTAGGTGACAGGTCGAAATTGTAATTGACGGCAATGGCTAAACACAGAATTAGCTTTCCGGAGTGAAATGACGACATATCTCAGAATATACCTCCAAATCGAGCAAATCAAGATGTTCTTACTTGTAAAGAAAGCTTTACATAGAATTACCTTTCCAGATCTGACAATTCTCGGAATATACCTCCAAATCGAGCAAATCAAGATGTTCTGAAAATCTAGGAGAATTTTTTCCAACGGTACTAAAATCTTGATATGGGTGTCTTCGAGAACGACGAGAGACTGGCTGAAGTTCGATGTGGCTTTCTCTCTGTTATATAAGCTTCTTGACATGGCATTTATATATGATATCTCTGTAAATTGCATGTTTTTAGCACACGTTTCATGCTAGTTAGGACCCATTCTTGCACTTTTCTCTTAGTTTTTATCACGTTTTCACTCATGATAGGATTAGGTGCATTAGGTTAGGTTTTTGCATAGTCTTACATGTTTGGAGTGTTTTCTCAGGTGTTTTATGAATGAGGATGGTCCGAAGAAGAAATCAAGAAGGGAGATCTCAAAAGGAGGACGAACAGATGATATCGATCATGGATCACGACCCTGAGGCCGATATGTTCAAGCGCACGATGAACTTTGATTTGTAGCAGCGACTTGATCTCGAAAGAGGCACCCCGGAACGAAGATCCAGCAAGAGGATTCCATGAAGACGGATATCGGAGCAAGTCAATGTGAAGTCCCCGATTTAAGTAACAAGGAAGGCAAGCCATCACGACTTGATCCCGAAGCACTTGCCTGATATAGAGACTGCCTGAAGAATCAGAAGAGTTAGCATATCGGCTTGCTCATCATGACATGAAGTCGATACGCTACAGTCCAAATAAGTACTATTTCGGGAAAGTGATCCCAACATTTTAGGTTTTTCCTCTTTTATGTATAAATACTCTTGTCCCCCACGCCTATCTGACATCTCTCTCATTCCAGTTTTATTTTCTGTCTTCTTTGAAAACCGAGAACTTCTAGTATTTTCCNTCCAGCAAGAGGATTCCATGAAGACGGATATCGGAGCAAGACAATGAGAAGTCCCCGATTTAAGTAACAAGGAAGGCAAGCCATCACGACATGATCCCGAAGCACTTGCCTGATATAGAGACTGCCCGAAGAATCAGAAGAGTTAGCATATCGGCTTGCTCATCATGACATGAAGCCGATACGCTACAGTCCAAAAAAGTACAATTTCGGGAAAGTGATCCCAACATTTTAGGTTTTTCCTCTTTTATGTATAAATACTCTTGTCCCCCACGCCTATCTGACATCTCTCTCATTCCAGTTTTATTTTCTGTCTTCTTTGAAAACCGAGAACTTCTAGTATTTTCCGCCATTGAAGCTTGTTTCAAAGCTTTGATTTTTATGTTATTTTGAAGCTTTTAAAAGCATCGCTTAGTGTTATTTCTAAAAGCTTCTTCTTTTTCTTGTTTTTTGGACTATCTTGCAAACCATGAGTAACCTTCTTATCCTTATGGATCTTCAGGTTTCTCAAATGAGGCGTGAGTAGTCTTTTTAGGATTTTGATGGGTTAAAAAGGCTAAGGGACTCTCGGATTTAGATTTCTTGCTTAGCTAAAACATAAAGTTAGATTCTTTCTTGTTTATTATTCCCAAAGCTTAGTCTAGTTTGGTCATCTAGTCTAAAGTCCACAGGCGGCTTGACACGAAAACCACGTGCTTGCTTAGCCGGATCCATGTACAAGAGTTCGACTCCTTAGGCTCAGACGATCAATCTGTCTAAGGGTCTTACGGTTCAATAGGGACGTTGTAGATGCTTGTTTCTTCTATTGTACCTTTATGCGAGAGCTAGTCTATGGTGATAGAGATTCAAAGAGTTTAGACCCAAAAAACCATGTTGCTAAACGATTTGAGGATCCCTTTACCTAAGAATCACCATCTAAGACCAAGTCTTGATGTGACCCAAAAGCTTTAGCTTGATAAACAAAACCCGAGAGTTACCTAGTTCGTAAAACTCATCTTGATCCCTCTTTTACTTTGAAAGCTTATCTTTTTACCGCTCAAATCTTTATTTCTTGCTTAATAGTTTTAAAGTCCGCTTATTTATGTCTTGAGTGACACAAGATCTAGTCTTTAGTCGTTTTTAGTAGTAAAGTCTCAATCTTTGTCAATATTGAACTTGACTTATAACACCGATATAACCGATTTGCCCACTAAACACTCCCAAAATGGTTTGATACCCCATACACTATACTGCATACGGTTAACAGTGTTGGGACATTGTTATAACATGTTGAAAACCCAGTTTATCAATTGGCGCCGTTGCCGTTTGGGAGAAAGTTTAGTCATTTCGGTTCTAGGTCGTTATAAGGACAAGTTTTTATTTTTCCAGTCATTTAACACTTCTACTCGTATCTCTCTGTTTTGACAGGTATATGAACCTACGCTCACACGGTATAACAAATTTTGTTCGCCGTATAGACGATATTCACCTGCTCGAACGATCAGCCAGACGAAATCGGGAACAAGCCGAAACAGCAAACCGTGTGACGATGGATAACAAACAAGGTGCTCAAGGAGCTGCGGGCGCAGCTGGTGCAAAAGGAGTACAAGGAATTCAAGGACAGTCTGGTGTTGCAGCTTCTCCAAGAGCTGTTAGAAATATCGGTGCGGGAGATGCACCGATATCGACTGCAAGCCGACATGGCATCCAGCCACCACCAATGCAAAATAACAACTTCAAGATTAAGAGTGGTCTCATCTCCATGGTGCAGAATAACCGATTCTTCGGTCTGACTTTGGAAGACCCACTCGATCATCTCGACCAGTTTGATTGTGTGTGCGATATGACAAAGATCAACGGTGTAAGCGAATACGGTTTCAAGCTGTGGTTGTTTCCCTTCTCGTTGGGAGACAAAGCACACGTTTGGGAAAAGACTCTGCCCCACGGATCAATTACCTCGTGGGCAGAATGCAAAAAGGTTTTCCTGACGATGTTCTTTTCCACATCGAGGACTGCCCTATTGAGGAACGAAATCAGTGGATTCACTCAGAAATCCAATGAGACCTTCGGTGAAGCCTGGGAGCGATTTAAGGGATACACTACTCAGTGTCCTCACCATGGATTCAGGAAAGAATCACTCCTCAGCACTCTCTACCGTGGTGTCATTCCAAAGATTCGGATGCTGCTCGATACGGCGAGCAATGGAAATTTCTTAGCCAAGGATGTTGTTGACGATGGTCTTGAGCCTGTCTCTTATACACATCTAGATGTGTATAAGAGACAGGACGGATATCGGAGCAAGACAATGAGAAGTCCCCGANCCATTGCCACTGTGTCTAACTGTGGCTGCGTTCGACCTGCTTCACCACCACGATCTTCTCCACCACGACCAGATGACGACGAGTGACTCTTCCATCCTTTTTCTTTTTTTTAGTCCTTTGAGTCAGCTTTTCTTTTTACTTGAGTATGCATTTTGTTTCATTTGATTCAGTGCTTTGTTTCAAACTTGTTGCAGTTATTGAGCTTATTGGATTTTCTTGTGCTTTTAACCTTTTGTTGAGTTTTCTAACAGCTTGGAAGAATTCTAACAACAATCTTACTTAACAACATCAAAGTTCGAGTGGAAGAACTCTGTCTTCCGACAGAGTGTCGATCGACACCATCCAGTGTCGATCGACACGGCCATCTATCACAGAAACGATCGACACCATCTGTGTCGATCGACGCTACACGCAGAAGTTAGGTAATCCGATTTTTTCTCTTTGTTTGTAACAGTTTGGCACAAATTTTTTTCTATCCAAACTCATTCTTAGTAACACTAGGGACAGTGTTATTCAAGTCTGGGGGAGGTGGTTGTTAATCTTGTGTTTTGTTTTGAGAGTTTGTCTTGAGTCAAAAGTTTTCAAAATTTGTTTTATTGAGTCAAAATCAGTTGGAATTTTCAGTTTTTCTAGGAACTAACCACAGAAAGTTAACACTTGAAGAACCATTGTTATGAGAGTTGATTGCAGGACTTACTAAGTAGAAAGCTACAAGTGGAATCAGTCTAACAGGCAAGTTCAGATCCCCTTACAAAGAACTAGGTATGCGCAGAACTTGATTCCTCTTTCAGTCCGAACAGATAGGCAATTGCAGTCTCTCCTTGGTCTTCCCTTAAGAAAGAAAAAAAAAAAAAGAAAGAAAAAGAGTCTAAGTCTGGAATAGTGCCTTTGTCATGAGCTTGTCTCCTCACAAGGAACAATATTAGTGATGCTCTTGAACACGTCTCCTCACAAGAAACACAAGTAGAGAGTAGCACTATTCCAGAGATCCCAAAAAGAATAAGAAGAGTCAATGAAAAGATCTTAGAACACCCTGAAAATGGGCAGAAATTAACTAAGGGAAGAGAAAATAGGGGAGCTGTATGAGAATATCTTGTTTTGGTACTAAGGAAGGGAAAATAATCAGAAAAGTTCTATGGCATTACCAATGTTAGAGTTCGAATCTTTTACCAAGGAAAGGATCTGGATTTGAACTGGGGGATTGCTAAGCTTGTGGTAAGTACATTGAAATTTTCTAAGGTTGGCTCTAATATCATGTGGATTCAAGAAGTGTTAATCAATGTGGCGTTTTGAAGAAGTACTCGGAAGTTCCTCTTTTCAAACTTCTACTTCAGTCTAAGTTTCTGTTTTGCTTGAGGGCAAGCAAAGGCTAAGTCTGGGGGAGTTGATATATCATGGTTTTTACCTGTTTTTAAACCATGATATAAGTGTTTTTATAGAGTCTTTTGCTAGTTTTGGAGTCTTTTTAGAGTCTTTATAGGATGGAGAGCATTTGGAGCTAAATGGGAGATTATGGAACATTTTGGAGCATTTTGGAGAAGCAGCCGAAGTGATGAAGTCAAGAGAGTGAATTCACGAGCTGAGTGTCGATCGACACCATCAGTGTCGATCGACACCAAGGAAGGTCGGCCAAGTTTCCCCAATTCTATCAGAAAAAGGAAATCACTCAAGTTCTGAAGAATTACAAGTCTGCCCCTGGACGAAAAATCCCCTTCTATAAATAGTTTTCAGGCATTGTTTAGCCTAATACCTTATCATTATTTTCTGTTTTTGAGACTTAGAGAGAGATTGATCCTGAGCTTTTGGGGAGACAATTCTAACTCATCTGAGACAGATTTCGAACCCCTGTATCATTCTCTATTCTTTTATGCAATTTATTTCAGTCATGATTTGTGTTTGCATAATTATGTCTGAGTAGTTTACTAGTTAGGTTAGGGTGATTTAGGGTTTGATGAAGAGTTTGTAGAATCATTAGAACTTTAGGGAAATCAATTGGATCTTCACCTTGATTTGAACTTAACTTGATTTTCTGAATTGATCACTTA
>JAHZTW010000001.1:357052797-357085703 GCA_020283515.1 Alliaria petiolata
AGCATTTCATACACCCACCAAGTGTTTGATGAAATGCTTGAACCAACTTAATAAGAGATTTACATTTCTAGCCTAAGACATTAGATGTCTAGAGTGTTTATCATACCATTTAGACTTGTTATTAATGCTTATTGATTATCTTAATGCTAAAACATCATTAGTTCATTAGGATGATTAACAAAGGGATTTGAGCCACACATCATAGTCTAATCTAAATTAAGTGTTCTAGGTATAGAGTTAGCTTGATTAGTTGCTTAAATGATTGCAAGGTTGTCCATTTAGTTTCCCAAATCAATGATTCCATCCCTAGGTTTCGATTTAGTCAATTGATAATCTTGCTTAGTAGTAACTCTTGTTTAGTGCTTGATTAGTGATAATTAATGTTTAAGGTCTTATAATTAGTCTTGTAGTGTCTCTTTTAACTTGTAGCTTGTTTTTATTTGTTCCTTGTCACTAAATTTCGAATTTGGCTTAGCTTAGATAGTTTCATGTATTCCTAGTGTTGTTAATCTTAACCCCATATGGATTGACATCTCAAATACTACAATGACATGAGTAGTAGAGATTAATTGAAAGAGGAAAAATCCTACTATCAGTCCTTATGGTACATTTGCCTATCGCAGAATGCCATTCGGACTTTGTAATGCTCCAGCAACCTTCCAGCGATGCATGATGTCAATCTTCACGAACATGATTGAGAAGTTCATGGAGGTCTTTATGGATGACTTTTCTGTTTATGGGTCATCTTTTAAAGACTGCCTGGACAATTTATGCGCAGTGTTACAGCGGTGTGAAGAGAAACACTTGGTCCTGAACTGGGAAAAGTGTCACTTTATGGTTCAAGATGGAATTGTACTTGGGCACAAGGTTTCAGCAGATGGAATCGCAGTGGATCGCGCCAAGATTGAAGTTATGACGACTTTGCAAGCACCTGATTCTGTTAAATCAGTGCGGAGTTTTCTAGGTCATGCTGGGTTCTACAGAAGATTCATCAAGGATTTCAGCAAGATTGCAAAACCACTCACTGCTCTTTTGTGCAAAGACGTGAAGTTCAATTTCACTACAGAATGCCATTCAGCCTTTGAACAGATCAAGCAAGCCTTAGTGAGTGCTCCAATTGTTCAACCTCCGGACTGGGATTTGCCTTTCGAGATGATGTGCGACGCCAGTGACTTCGCAGTAGGAGCAGTTTTGGGACAAAAGAAGGACAAGAAGCTTCATGCCATTTACTATGCCAGCAGAACGTTGGATGATGCCCAAAAGAATTATGCAACCACGTAGAAGAAATTGCTAGCTGTGGTCTTTACCTTTGAGAAATTTTGACAGTACCTTGTTGGCTCGAAGGTGTTTGTTCACACTGATCATTCTGCATTGAAGTATTTGATGCAGAAGAAGGATGTCAAGCCAAGATTGTTGAGATGGATTCTACTTCTTCAAGAGTTTGACATAGAAGTTAAGGACAAGAAAGGAGTTGAGAATGGAGTAGCTGATCATCTCTCAAGGATTAAGATCGAAGATGACGTCCCTATTGATTATTTTCTGCCTGAAGAGAATGTCTACTTGGTTGAAACTCGTTTTCAAGACATGAGTTCGAAGAACTTGCAAAAATGTGCAGATACGAGCCTAGTGTCGATCGACACCCCCTTTGCAGACTTGGAGGAAATTCGCGATTCACTTCTGATCGATACGAGCAAACAACAAAGATCAAGAGTGTCGATCGACACCAACATCAGTGTCGATCGACACCATACGCCGACAGCAACATCACTTCGGAAGCTCTTGGACGAGGTGTTTCGACAACCAATCTTTGCTCTATCTGATGTAAATAGGCCATGGTATGCTGACATTGTGAACTTCCTTGCTGCTGACATTGAGCCTAAACATCTCAAGGATTATGAGAAGAAGAAGTTCATGAGAGAACTTAGGAGATACTATTGGGATGAACCTCACTTGTATAAGCATTGTTCAGACAATGTTTACAGAAGATGCATTGCAGAGAGTGAAGTTCGCGATGTTCTGTTTCGTTGTCATGGTTCTGAGTATGATGGCCACTTTGCTACTTTCAAGACAGTGTCCAAAGTTCTTCAAACAGATTTTTGGTGGCCTACTATGTTCAAGGATGCTCAGCTTTTCATAACTCAGTGTGATGTTTGTCGAAGGGGAGGGAAGATCAGCAAGAGACATGAGATGCCACATAACTTCATCCTTGAAGTGGAGATTTTTTATTGTTGGGGTATTGACTTCATGGACCCTTTCCCTTCTTCTTTTGGGAACAAGTACATTTTGGTGGCTGTGGACTATGTCTCCAAGTGGGTGGAAGCAATTGCTTCTAAGACCAATGATGCTCATGTGGTTCTTAAGTTATTTAGAACCATCATCTTCCCAAGATTCGGAGTGCCTCGGATTGTTATAAGTGATGGTGGTTCTCACTTTATCAACAAGGTGTTCAACAAGCTGCTGAAGAAACATGGTGTTCAACATCGTGTGGCTACTCCTTATCATCCACAGACGAGTGGACAGGTTGAAGTCTCGAACAGACAGATCAAGCAAATTCTGGAGAAAACAGTTGGCAAGACAAGGAAGGATTGGGCTGCGAAGTTAGACGATGCACTTTGTGCTTACATGACTGCCTACAAGACGCCACTTAGGACTACACCATTCCAACTTCTCTATGGCAAAGCTTGCCATCTTCCTGTGGAACTAGAATACAAGGCGCATTGGGCTGTCAAGAAGATGAACTTTGACTTGAAGCCAGCTGCAGAAAGACGCCTAGTGCAACTCAACGAGCTCGACGAACTTCGCCATCATGCCTATGAAAACTCGAAGATCTACAAAAAGAGGACAAAGGCATATCATGACAAAAAGATTGTCTCCAGACACATCGAACCAAATGATCAGGTACTTCTGTATAACTCTCGTTTGCAATTGTTCCCTGGTAAATTGCGTTCACGTTGGTCAGGTCCTCTCACCATCAAAGAGGTCATACCATATGGAGCAATTGTCTTGACAAACTCCAAAGGAGAAGAGTTCATTGTGAATGGATAGAGGGTGAAACACTATTGGGCTCAAGCCGAGATTCCCGACGGATACATTGTGTCTCAGGATAATGCACAATCTGCCTAAACGCATGAACAGTCAAGCTATTGACGTTAAACGAGCGCTTAGTGGGAGGCAACCCACTGGTAAGTTTTTATTTTATTTTCATTTTGGTTTTTACTACTAATTTTTGGCTTTTTAGAAAAAAAAAATTAAAAAATGAGGAGGCACGACTAATGAGTGTCGATTGACACCCACACTAGTGTCGATCGACACCCACACGGGACGAAGGCAAGTCTTCAAAACCCCGATTTTTTTTTTCTTCTTCCTCATAATTTCAAACCCGAGTTTTAGAAAAAAATTTCCCCCAAATCGCCAAATTTTCCTTTCTCAACGGAATTGAGTGATTCAAAGCTCTAATCCGTGCGGATTTCATCCCTCTTTCATTACCCACTGTCTATTCATTCGATCTCTCAAGGTATGTTCTTCAATTTTCCCAATTTTATTTTCGACCCTAAGGTGAAAAATCTCGAATTTGACCCATTTACCTTGATTCATTGATTGCATGATGCTTCTTTAGGTTATCTATCATACTTTAGATCATTACCCGATGGATTTCATCCCCTCATTTGCATAAATTTGAAGTTTTCGAAATTTTGAAGATTGATGATTCATGTGCCAAATTAGGGATTTTTATTGGGTTTGATGGTTTGCATTTGGTCGATTCATGCTACTGGAATTGTTTGCATTGATATTTGATGCACATTTAGAGTTAGGGTCAGGATTTGAAATCGGATTGAAGTTTCATGCATGGTGTCGATCGACACCCACATTAGTGTCGATCGACACCTTAAGCAGACGAAGCTTGGAGTAAAATTTCATACTTTGGGTTTTGATTTTGGTTTTCATTATTGATTGCAGATGCCACCAGTGACTAAGAGGCCACGCCGCACTGAAGCTTCCGCCTCTGGGACTGCTAATGATGAGACGATTCCCTCTCTTCCTCGTTGGCCAAAGCGTGAAAACGCAAAAATTCGGATCACACGGAATTGGGAAGACCCACCTGCAGTGGAAGTTGAGAAAGATGAGTGTGTCTTCAGAGACATCAGCGAAGCTTGGGATGATTATGACACGCTATTCTACAATGCGTGGCTGAAGGTGGACATCACACCTACTCGGTTTTCATGTGAGAAGATGATGCATGAGCTAGGCATCAAGGACGACATCCTGCACTTGCTGAGCAGAGTTGGGCTAGGGACTATGGCCACGAGACAATACGATCTCTACCCCGACCCCGTCCGTCAGTTTATGGCCACCGTTCGAGTGTATTACAGGAATGAGGTGGTGAAGAACGCTTTGGAAGGCACATTGACGTTCCTCATTCGCGGGGTTCGATACAGGCTTTCACTGCCAGAGCTCTGCGAGATCTATGGGTTTGAGAACTAGCATGCTACAGGTGTCTACCTTCCTCAGCAGTTTCCCGATAGCCATGACTTCTGGGCACATTTTGGGAATGGGAGGTATGACTCTAAGACCTCTTCTCAGACAGACATTCGACACCCTACTCTTCGCTACCTTGCTCGTCTATTCGCTACTACACTTTTGTGTAAGCATGAGCCAGGGAAGATGCGTGTCTCTGAGTTGGTGCTGATGTATTACGCAATCTGGTCTGTCATTTATGAGGAGCCCTGGTTGAAAGAGAACTTCAACTTGGGCGCGGTATTTGCTCATCACTTGGTCTCCTTGAAGACCAAGTCTTTTGCTGGATCCAAGATCAAGCCCGAGACCATTGGTAGTCTTCTTACTCCTATCTTCCAGCACTTCAGGATTGACACTTCCACATGCTCCATTGTGACTGCGCGTGCCTTGGTTGATATGGAGTACTTTAAGAGGACTCATTGGGTGAAGCCGGATAGGTTATGTGTTTTCACTGACGCGCAGAGGGCGCAGCTTATGGTGCAGTTACCTGACAGAGACCTCTCTCACATCACCACTGATCCAGGTCGCCTCGCTTTTCAGCCCAGTCCGAACAAGCTGAGGACTGCTCCCGTCGCCAGACGCAGAGGTGCTTCCTCCCTAACTGCAGCTTCACACGCAGAGGATGGACTTGCTGAGGATCCGACGCGAGCTTCTTCTTCGAGATACGCGGCTCAGCCTATTGGTCCTCATCACCTTCCAGTTGCTCCCGAGATTCCTATGGAGCCAGATGTTTTCCAGCGCTACGTGGTTCAGAGCTTCCCGACCATTTGGAACGCTATCACAGTTGTGTCCAACTGTGGCTGCGTCCGCCCACCCACACCACCACGCTCTGATGATGACGAGTAGCATCTCCATTCCTGGTTTAGTTTTTCTTTTCCTTTGAGTCAGTTTTTGTTTTTATTTGCTTCTGTACTTAGATTCGAAACTTGTAGCAACCTTTGAGTTTATTACATTATCTTGTGCTTTTAACCGTGTGTTTGAGTTTTCTAACAGCTTGGATGACTCTAACAACTATCTAACATGGCAACATTCATGTTTGAGTCGTGACTTTCTGATTACGAACAAAGTGTCGATCGACACTCCTTAGTGTGTCGATCGACACCACCACCATCACACAACAACGATCGACACCCAACCATGTGTCGATCGACGCTGCACGCAAGGTCAGGTAATCCGTTTTCTCTTAGTTCTGTAACAGTTTCACACTACTTTTTTCTAACCAAACTCTTTCTTAATAACACTGGGGACAGTGTTGGTCAAGTTTGGGGGAGGTAGTTGCTAACATTGTGTTTTGTTTTGAGAGTCATTTGAGTCAAGAATTTTCAAAATTTGTTTTATTGAGTCAAAATCAGTTGGAACTTTCAGTTTTTCTAGGAACTAACCACAGAACGTTGACACTTGAAGAACCATTGCTATAAGAGTTGATTGCAGGTCTTACTAAGTAGAAAGCTGCAAGTGGAATCAGTCTAACAAGGCGAGTTCAGGTCCCCTTATAAGAACTAGGTATGTGCAAAACATGATTCCTCTTTCAGTCTGAACAGATAAGCTATTGCAGTCTCTCCTTGGTCTTCCCTTGAGAAAAGAAAAGAAAAAAAAAGAGTGTAAGTCTGGGAATAGTGCAAAGAACCTCATGAGCCTGTCTCCTCACAAGGAACAATATAAGTGAGTGCTCTTGAACCCGTCTCCTCACAAGGAAAACAAGTAGAGAGTAGCACTATTTCCCGAGACTTCAAAAGAATAAGAAGAGTCAATGAAAAGATCTTAGAACACCCTGAAAATGGGTAGCAGTTGACTAAGGGAAGAGAAAATAGGAGAGATGTATGAAGAATGTCTTGTTTAGGCACTAAGGAAGGGAAAAAAATCTATAAAGTTCTGTGGCAATACCACTGTTAGAGTTCGAAATTTTACCAAGGAAAGGATCTGGATTCAAACTGGGAGATTGCTAAGCTTGTGGTAAGTATGCTGAAACATTACCTAAGGTTGGCTCTATATCATGTGGATTCAAGAAGTGTTAACCAATGTGGCGTTCTGAAAAGGTACTCGAAAGTTTCTGTTTTCAAACTTCTACTTCATTCTAAGTTTCTGTTTTGCTTGAGGGCAAGTAAAATGTAAGTCTGGGGGAGTTGATATATCATGGTTTTTACCTGTTTTTGGACCATGATATAAGCGTTTTTATAGAGTCTTTTGTTAGTTTTAGAGTCCTATTAGAGTTTTTACAGGATGGAGAGCATTTGGAGCTAAATGAGAGATTCTGTTACTTTTTGGAGCATTTTGGAGAAGCAGCCGAAGTGATGAAGTCGAAGCTGGTGTCGATCGACACCAAACGAGACCACCACTTTGATCGGATTTCCATCAGAAAAAGGAAATCACCCCAAGTTTTGAAGAATTACAAGACTACCCCTGACGAAAATCCTCATCTATAAATAGTTTTCAGGCATTGTATAGCCAAGTACCTGATCATTATTTTCTGTTTTTGAGACTTAGAGAGAGATTGATCCTGAGCTTTTGGGGAGACAATTCTAACTCATCTGAGACAGATTTCGAACCCCTGTATCATTCTCTATTCTTTTTATGCAATTTATTTAAGTCATAATTTGTGTTTGCATAATTATGTCTGAGTAGTTTGCTAGTTAGGTTAGGGTGATTTAGGGTTTGATGAAGAGTTTGTAGAATCATTATAACTTTTAGGGAAATCAATAGGATCTTCACTTTGATTTGTGCTTAACTTGATTTCTGAAATTGATCACTTAGAAATCAAACCTTAGGTTATTTAATAGATGCGAGAGCATTATTGGTAACTTGAATTAATCTTAGGTGAGCAAAATATCTATTCGCAAAGAGATTTGGTTTAGGTATTTTGTGAACAAATCGAACCCGTTCTTACTGCTTGCCTTAGTTGTTTAAATTCGCAAAGAGATTTGGAATTTAGGAATCTAGGCACCGATAACTTATGCAACGAGAGTTGATTGGTTTTAACTTAGTGATTCGAGTTCTAGACGGTTCTTAATAAATCTCTAATAAACTTAGATTCTGCATTCTTGGATTCAACCTGATAATTACCCTCGCCTAGCGCCTTAGTCTCCTGAACTTACATCGCTTTTAATCTCGTTAAAATTACTAGTTTAGATCGCTTAGTTTAATTTCATATTATTCGACCTAGCATAATCTGAATTTAGAAACCTTAGTGCAACATCTACTTCCCTTGGGATTCGATACCCCTTACACTACGATTGCATTTGCTGTGCACTTGCAGTAGTTTTATTTGGGTAAAACCTGAGCCCTATCACTTTACAACTTCTTTCAAATGGGGGTTTAGCCTTCTTTGATGTTCTATAGAAGTCATAGATTCATTTTCTAGATGTATCATATGTGTGCAAAGAGAAGGAGATATGCCCTTGATGTCATCCAAAGAATAACCAATGGCTCTCTTAAATTTTCTCAATTCGCATAAAAGGGAGGATAATTCATCTTTACTTAAGTTTTCATTGACAATGACCGGTGAAGACGAGTTAGGACCTAAGAAAGTGTACCTTAGCCCTTGTGGAAGAGGTTTGAGCTCCACCTTTGGTGCCTTGAGCTCACACCAATCACCCCCAAACTTGGACTTGTCTTCATGCTCAATACCCAAAGAGCTTACTTCCTCAATCACGCATCCTCTTTTGATCTCGTGCTCAAAATCATTGAAAGAAACATCTTCTTCTAGGGGTTTGTGCGAATCAAGGAGTTTCAAATATCCCAAGCTTGCTCCATGTAGGCACCCATTCTCGCCATGCTCCTTTGTCAAAGCTACTTGAAGGTGGTCTTCCATAGCTAACTCCTCGAGATACTCATCCGCCAATCTATCCATTGTATCCACCCAAAAGGTTTGGCCTTCAATGGTCGGTTTTTTTAAAGCATCCTTGATGTCATACTTGAGCACAAAATCCTTTTCCAAGTGCAAATCAATGTTTCCTTTCTTAACATCGATGATAGCTCCAGCGGTGGCTAAGAAGGGTCTCCCAAATATTAATAGATCCCTTGGTTCTTCATAAATCTCTAAGACCACAAAATCAGTGGGGACCTCAACATTCCCTATCATGACCGGTAGATCCTCAAGCAAGCCAATTGGAAGTCTAATGGACCTATCCGCTAGCACCAAAGAGATCCTACACTCCTTGTAGCGACAGCAACCGAGTCTTTTAGCAACCGAGAGTGGCATTAGACTCACACTAGCACCAAGATCACACAAGCAGTGACTGAATGCCAACGGTCCCAAGGCACAAGGGAGAGTGAAACTTCCGGGGTCAATTAGCTTTTTGGGAACAATTGTCCTTTGAATGATGGCACTACATTCATGAGTGAGGACTACAATTCCTTGCAACTCCTTGGTCCTTTCCATAACAGAATCTTTGAAGAACTTGGCATATTGAGGGACTAGCATGAAAGCGTCCATCGATGGCATTGTAACTTGGATTTCGGTCATTTGCTTATCGAACATGGCCATATATTTCTCCACAAGCTGCTTCTTGAAGCGACCCGGGAATGGTAGCTTAGACTTGTAAGGTGGTGGAACAAAAGGAGATGCCTTGTAAGTTGTAGGTGCCTCCTTTTCCTTTGCCACAACCTTCTCTTTACCCAATCTTTGAAGTACCTCACCATCAACAACTAGTTTCTCATCATCTTGAAAGATCACCCCCCCATCTTGGTCTTCAATGTCCTCATTGACCTTGTGTGGAGGTTGTCTAGGAGGTACTTCTTTACCACTTCTCAAGGTGATTGCATTAACACATTGGTGAGATCCATATATTGGAGAAGTTCCATTGTTATCCAAGTGTTGGATTTTGGAACTCAATATTGCAAACTTTGAATTGAGGTCATTGTAAGAGCAATCTACCTTATTGCTCATATCCTCCATTCTCTTGTTCAACTCACTTGTCCCATTGGCTTGTCCGTGAAGGATTTGTTGTAGCAAGCTCACGTCTAGTTCTTGGTGGAAAGAATTGCTTGCTTCTCCTTGTGGTGCAAAACCTTGTTGGTAATAGGTTTTTGGAACAAAGGTTTGTTGGTGTCCTTGCCCTTGATAGGTTGGGTTCCAATACTGTTTGGTGAAACGGAGTGGAGAGCTTTGTGTAACGACCGCGATCTTCGGATCGAACGTTACGAGCGAGGTACAGCCGCGGTACGAGTGCGTGGTACGAGCGCAGAACGGCCGCAGTTCGAGTATGCGGTACGAGCGTTGGACAGGCTTGGTACGGACGCGCGGTTCGATTGGGAAATCAGAATGTTAAGGCCGGGATTATAAAAAGTCAGGGGGTTAGCTGGGATATCCGAGTGTTGGAGCTGGCTAGAAGATTAGTCGAGAGAATGCGCAAGTTTGCCGAGTAAAAATCAGAACAACCGAAAGAAAATGAAGCTGTCCGTAAAAATCGGAGTACGGTCGGATGAGAGCTGGACTTGAGCTGGGCGAGAGTGGCTCGAACAAGTGAATTTCGGACAGTCCGTGTTTTTCGGAACACTTGGTCGAAATTCGAACAGGACGGTTATCATGGTCTGAGCTGAGCTGGAATATCCGAGAGTCTTCGTGATTATTCGGATGGAAACGAAAATAATCGCCTAAGTTACTCGAATAACCGAGCGGTAGCGGTTATGGGCGAGACATTAGTTTAAGCGATCGGCTAAAGCTTGGCGGGAATGGTTACTTGGTTTTATCGATAAGTTTGCTCGGCAATATCGAGCAGGAACAGTTATCTCACGGGCAAAGAAGCGCGCGCGAGTAAAAGTGCGGGAACGGTTAAGTCAGGCACGCGTGTCGTGAAGCAAAACGCTGCGGATCGACTAAAGGGACGGTAATTGCCGAGAAACGTGTTTTAGCGTGAGAAAGATCGCATAACTTCATTTCTGCGCGACTTTCATCGAAGGAAATCAGTTTCATCGAGAGAGAAAGCAAAGAGAAAGACTTAGAGAGAATTCGTCCGAGAGAAAGTGTTTTACCCGAAAGATTGTTCGAGAGAATTCGGATCCGATGGTGAGACAGCCGGGTGATTCCGACTATTGCCGAGAGAGTTCGAGAAAAGTTCGAGAGAAGCGTGTTCGGATCGAGAGATCATCGAGAAACTGCCGATCAAACTCAAGTACTCTGCGATCCGATTGACTAAGGTGAGTGTGTGACCGTGGGCTTCATGTCTAAGGTCGTTTTCATGCATATATTCGAAAATCTTGATTGCTTGATTTAATCCGTGAGTTTTTACTGTTTGATTCAATTCTCATGTGAAAATGGTAAAGGCTCGTAAGCCATGGTATAAGGCTCGGAAGCCAAGTTAAGGCTCGGAAGCCAAGTTAAGGCTTGATGGCCATGGTTAGGCTCGTGAGCCGAATTGATTGAATAAGCGTGATTGATTGTTTGGATTGATTGTTTGGATGCAATTTTATATATGTGGCTAAGTGGGACGGGATGACCGCCTCACTAAGCAATGCGTTTGCTTATGCCTCCTTTGTGGATGCAGGTAAAGAAGTTTGTGAAGGGAACTGATCTGTGGAGCCGCGGTATGATGATGGCATGAAGGAAGGGATGGATTGTACTTGGGTAGAATAGGTCGTTTTTATGCAATGTAATAGCTTATTAGCGAACTCTCATTGTATGACTCGAACCTCAGTTTTCTATCTAAGTTATTTATGTTAAAGTACTTGTCTGAATCGTGCAAAAATCTCTAAGGCTAGACTAAACACGCGGAAAATTTGGCTAAGTATGGAAAATGTTAGAATTACCCGAGGCCGACCAGGAAGTGGTCGAGCCAGACTGTACAGCGGTACATAGTTTTCGGGTTAGGTCATTTCAACTTGGTATAAGAGCGTGGTCGGTTCTAGGACAGTCTTTAGCATAAATGGGTTAGTGGGTATCCATCCTTCCAAGCCTGATGTGCCGCGGTAAGTTGTTGTTTCTGTGAAAAACTAAGTTGATGTGGCAAACTTAGTTAACTGTTCCGAACCTTGCAGATGGCTAGGAGTAACCGTGCTGTTAGGAGAAATGCGAGGGAAACTGGGGAGAACTCGATTAATCGAGAGAATGTGAATGCTGCTGGGAATCAGCCTCAGAATGCGAAGTGAACATGGCTGGGAACAATGTTACTGCGGCAAATGGGGGAATCGGGAATTTGGCGGCTAATGCTGAGGCTGCTGCTGCGGCTGCTGCAGCTCCAGTCGGATTGGAGGCAGTGATGGGTGACAAGCAGTTTCTTTTGGGTATTTCTACTTGATCAATGACCCACTCCTTGTAACCGAATGTAGTATATATAGGTTATGGGTCTTATCAATCCGATGGAAAGATTCAAGCTACTGCATTTATGAGATTCTTTTACAAGCTAAAACATATTTAATGGTTTAAGTGGAAAGAAACTATCACCCTACTTGCTACAATGCTAAGGAACCAAGCAATAAACTAGATCTAGTTAAGGAAAGAAAGAAACAGAAACTAAAGAATCAAACTTTGCAAGATGAAATGGCAATCGGTTTAACGGAGAAGGGATCTGGAGGTAAACAAGAAAAAGACCTTTCTTTGATGCAAATGTTGACTACCTATGTGGCTAATCCTTTAGCGCCGAGTTCTCAAGCTAGATAAATCCACCTCCGTGGTATAAATCTCTTTGTCATCTCATAACCTAACCTCGCTCTCGCGTAGTGATCCACGAGAATGACAAGCTTTATTTAACAACCCTACTAAAGCCAAAACGCTCCCTAGGCATCTAATCCCTTAGGCTAGGATGAGCGAATCTCTTATGAGATTGGTCCTTGCAAACATTCAAACATGGCGTTTGCTTGAAGAAGCTCAATGGCAAAGATCAAATAGCGAAGATGACTAAGCATTAATAACATCAAATAAGAAAGGATTAAGATGGATTAAGCATAGATCTGCATCAAAGATTGGGACTTTAACTTATTTTCCCTACCCTTATCCCAAAACCGATAAGGATTACTCACGTACCATTTGAGAAACCTCAAGATCCATAAGAATGAGAAGGTAACTCATAGGTTGTGAGGTAGTTAAAATGAGAAAAGAAAGAAGCTTTTACAAGAGAATGTTATGAAAGAATACTTGCAAACTTCAAAATATCATCAAAGATCAAAGCTTGAAAACAAGCCTCAATGGTGAAAAATGCTAGAGGTTTTTGTTCTGAAAAGATGACAGTAAAACTAAAGATGGNAAACCGATAAGGACTACTCACGTACCATTTGAGAAACCTCAAGATCCATAAGGATGAGAAGGTAACTCATAGGTTGTGAGGTAGTTAAAACGAGAAAAGAAAGAAGCTTTTACAAGAGAATGTTATGAAACAATACTTGCAAACTTCAAAATATCATCAAAGATCAAAGCCTAAAAACAAGCCTCAATGGTGAAAAATGCTAGAGGTTTTTGTTCTGAAAAGATGACAGAAAAGGGAAAGAAGAAAACCACTGAGTCAGACGGGGACACGAATAAAGAGATGGCGGCAACAAATGAGGCTCGAAACCAAAAGAAGAAAGAGGCGATTCCAAAAGAAAGCAAAAGAAGGCCAATCAACAAAGTCTAAATCCGGCCAACAACACCGAAGGTGAAACACAAGGAACGCAACAAAGGAGCCAGAAAGCCGAAACCGATCTCCAACAAAGAAGAAGTCCCCCGAAAATGACCAGGAAAGGTAATATCGAAGAGTAATATCGGGTATAAGGCGAAATGTCAAAACAAAGGGTAGCTTAGGAGGGAGCAGTTTAGATTAGGGTAGGAAACGAAATAGATGTTCTGTGTAGATGGAAGTCTAGCCTTGTATGCATCCATTGGTTTTTACCCTTAGCATTTTGCATTAAGAAGGTTCCTTTCATGAGTGATCCCACTTAAACACTAAACCCGTTTGCACTACGAGTTCATATTTAGCTCGTTGCCTTACCCTGAACCAAGTGAGTTGATAGACAGGTATGAATGAGATCCACATTTTAAATTTCTTAATGAATGTGAAAGGAAATTTGGAATTTCAATGTGCATCTAAGTTAGGATTGATTTTGCTTGATTTTGCGATGAATGTGGCTAAGGCTTTTTGGATAGGTAGAATTCAACTTGCATCCTAGAAACCTGAACTTAGACATTGAGTTGATTTCTTTTAAATGGCGTTTTGGATTCAAACTTACACCTTTTCTTTTAAAACCTCACCCCTCTGGTTGGCTTTTGCTTGAGGACAAGCAAAAAGGCAAGTTTGGGGGTGTTGATATCTCTGTAAATTGCATGTTTTTAGCACACATTTCATGCTAGTTAGGACTTCATTCTTGCACTTTCACCTTAGTTTTCATCATATATTCACTCATGTTAAGTTTAGATGCATTAAGTTAGGTTTCTGCATAGTCTTGCATGTTTGGAGTGTTTTCTCAGGTGCTTAGGATGGTCCGAAGAACAAACCAAGAAGGGAGATCACAAATGGAGGACGAACAGATGATATCGAGCATGGATCACGACCTAGTGGCCGATATGGACAAGCGCACGACTAAACAGATGATATCGAGTTTTTGATGCATTTTGGGTGTGGTCTGGTACTTGGACTAGCAGAAGAGTGGTCAAAAGGAAAGAGAGTCCAAGTGAAATCTATGAGTTGATCGACAAATGTGAATAAGATAATTAAATTTTCATTTTAACGGTTCAAGTTCATTAGGGAAATGGTTCAAATCGCAATGCATCAAGCTAAAACCGAATTTCACAAGACAAATTCCAAATGTGGTGCTGCTTTAAGCTCAGTCTAATTCCAAATGCATCAAACAAACAAGAACTAAGGCATTGAATTCATAGCTTAAAAATGGCTATTTACAAGGATTCATCATACTTAACACCCTATGTGAATGCTTATGAATCCTAAATGAATGCATCTAGACTCAATCATAATATGAAAATGCAACTACATGAATATTTTTGTGGGATAATTTTTTTTTTTCTTTTATATGCAAATTTGATGAATGCATGACGTATAATCTAAGTGAGTGCATGTACTACATACTCCCCCAAACTTAAATCACATAGTCCCTGTGTGATAGATAAGAGGAAGAGTATGGTCCTAGGAAAATGCAGAATTTCAAACCAAGAGCGAAAATGAAGAAAAATGGTTATGTACAATGGTTTGAAAGTGTTACCCTTGGTTATGTCGGGCTGTGACCGTTGGAGGAGTCCGGTATCGTGTGGTTCAGTAATTTGCAGACGGGCGCGACTGTATCCGGATGATCATTACGGGGTGAACCCGTTTGTCCCAGCCAGGTTATGTTTCTATAACGGCTTTAGACCGTAATCCCGACCCGATATCTGAGGGTGTGTCTTTCACACTGGCCGGTGCATGGGTTTCACGCCCGTAACGAACAATTCTTCCAGTTTTTCTTCCCGTTACGGATCCCCGATATCCCATGTCCTGATATCTAAATCATCGATCCACTCATAATTATTCTTGAGAATGTAAAGTAAGGAGAGAAAAATAACAAAATAAGGTAAAAGGATAAGCTTGGGGTGCCTCCCAAGAGCGCTTGTTTAGAGTCTCATAGCTTGACTTTTCCTGGTCGTTTAAGCTTTGCTGGGGTCTTGGAGAGGGACCACGGTTGCTTCCAAAACTTGGTATTTCTCATTTCCCAAATACGGCTTCAGTCTGTGTCCGTTCACTGTGTAATCCGCTCCTTCCTTTCCAACCAGTGTCACAACTCCATATGGCAATACTTCCTTGATGGTGTATGGTCCGGACCATCGCGATTTCAACTTCCCGGGGAACAGTCTCAGTCTTGAGTTGTATAGCAGCACTTGATTCCCTGGTGCGAACTCTTTTGGTTTGATTTTCTTATCGTGGAGAACTTTTATTTTCTCCTTGTAGATCTGCGAGTTCTCGAATGCTTCCAAACAGATTTCTTCCAGCTCGTGTAGGTTTATCAGCCTCTTCTCTTGAGCTGTCTTAATGTCAAAATTCAAGAGCTTGATGGCCCATAGAGCCTTGTACTCGAGTTCCACGGGTAAGTGACATGACTTGCCATATAGGAGGGTGTAAGGAGACCTTCCAATGGGTGTTTTGAAAGCAGTTCTGTATGCCCATAGAGCGTCGTCTAACTTTGCTGACCAGTCCTTTCTTGTAGCTCCGACCGTCTTTTCCAATATCGCCTTGATCTCGCGATTGGACATCTCGACTTGCCCGTTTGTTTGTGGATGGTACGGTGTAGCTACCTTATGCTTGACCCCATGTTTCTTCAGGAGGTTTTCGAACAGCTTGTTGATAAAATGACTACCACCGTCACTTATCACCACTCTTGGGATCCCATACCTTGGAAAGATAGTTGACTTGAATAGCTTTAGTACTACCTTTGCATCGTTGGTGGGGCTAGCAACGGCTTCGACCCATTTCGAGACATAATCAACAGCAACTAGTATGTACTTGTTGCCATAAGAGGAGGGAAATGGTCCCATGAAGTCAATTCCCCAGACGTCAAAGATATCGACTTCCAATATCGGGTTCTGTGGCATCTCGTCCCGCTTGCTAATGTTCCCCTTTCTTTGGCACGCTTCGCAAGAGGAGACATACTCGTGAGTATTTTTGAACAAACTTGGCCACCAGAATCCTGCGTGTAAGATTTTTGTTGCGGTTTTGAACGTGGCAAAGTGGCCACCGTAGGCTGAACCGTGGCAATGGAATAGGATCCCTTTCGCTTCTCCTTTTGACACACATCTTCTGTAGATCCCATCTAACCCTCTCTTGAAGAGATACGGCTCGTCGTAGAAGAAATAGTTAATGTCCTTGAAGAATTTCTTCCTTCGGTAAGCATCGAGGTCATTTGGGATGTCCCCACTCACCAAGTAGTTGATGTAATCTGCATACCAAGGAATGTCGTTTTCTTCCATGCTGGCTACAGTTTCCAAACGCTTATTCACTTGGTACATTCCTCCAAGGACATCTGCCATCATGAGCTGTTCTTCTGGTAGAGCGTCATTGATGGGAATCAAATCTTTTATCCTCATCCGGGATAAGTGATCAGCTACACCGTTCTCTATCCCCTTTTTGTCCAGGATCTCAATGTCAAACTCTTGTAGTAAGAGAATTCACCTCGGCTTGGTGTCTTTTTTCGCATAGATATACCTTTGTGCAGCATGGTCCGTGTAAACGATCACTTTTGATCCCACTAAGTAGCTTCTGAATTTCTCAAAGGCAAACACGACTGCCAATAGCTCTTTCTCGGTCGTGGTGTACTTCACTTGGGTATCGTCTAGCGTCCGGCTTACATAGTAGATCACGTGTAACTTCTTATCCTTTCTTTGTCCGAGAACAGCCCCCACGGCATAATCGCTTGCATCACACATAATCTTGAATGGTAGATCCCAATCAGGGGCTTGGACTATGGGAGCACTCACAAGAGCGTCCTTGATCGTGGTGAACGCTTGAAGGCAATCCTCGTCGAAGATAAACTCGACTTCCTTGCATAAATTCCTAGTGAGTGGTCTAGCTATCTTGGAGAAATCACGGATGAACCTCCTATAGAAGGTTGCATGCCCAAGGAAGCTACGAATTTCTTGCACTATGGTAGGTGGCTTCAATTGCAACATGACCTCTATCTTGGCATTATCGACCTCGATACCTCTCTCCGAAATCTTGTGACCAAGCACTATTCCTTCTCTAACCATGAAATGGCATTTCTCCCAATTCAGTACTAAGTTTGTCTCTTCACAACGCTTGAGAACCCTGCACAAATTCGACAAACAAACACCAAAAGAGCGACCATACACAGAAAAATCGTCCATAAACACCTCTACCATTTCCTCTATTAGGTCAGAGAAAATTGACATCATACATCTTTGGAAGGTCGCTGGTGCATTACATAACTCAAATGGCATCCTTCGATATTGATATCTCTGTAAATTGCATATTTTTAACACATATTTCATGCTAGTTAGGACTTCATTCTTGCACTTTCATCTTAGCTTTCATCACATTTTCATCCATGATAGGATAAGATGCATTAGGTTAGGTTTCCGCATAGTCTTGCACGTTTGGAGTGTGTTCTCAGGTGCTTAAGATGGTCCGAAGAAGAGATCAAGGAAGGAGATCACAAATAGAGGACGAGCCGGCAACATCGAGCATGGATCACGACCTAGAGGCCGATTTAGACGAGTAGCAGCGACTCAGTCCCGAAAGGAACATCTCGAGGCGAAGATCCAGCAAGAGGATGCTACGAAGTCGGATATCGGAGCAAGGCAACGGGAAGTACCCGATTCGAGTAACAAGGAATGCGAGCCTTCACGACGTGACCCCGAAACACTTGCCCGATATGGAGACTGCCCGAAAAATCAAAAGAGTTAGCATATCGGTTTGCTCGCAACGACTTGAGCCCGATACGCTAAAGTCCAAAATAGTACAATTTCGGAAAAGTGGTCCCAACGTTTTATGTTTTTCCTCTTTTGTGTATAAATACTTACTCCCCTCCCTTATCTCTCTATCACGTTTTCTACTTTTGTAATTTCTGTTTTCTCTTTCAAGAACCGAAACCTTTGTATTTTCCACCATTGAAGCTTGTTCAAAGCTTTGATTTTTATGCAATCTTGAAGTTTTTAAGTATTATTGCTTAGTATATTTCAAGAAAGCTTCTTCCTTTTCTCGTTCTTGATTGTCTCACAACCTATGAGTTACCCTCTCATCCTCATGGATCTTGAGGTTTCTCAAATGGCTTGTGAGTAGTCTTTTTAGGACTTTGATGGGTTGAAAGGACCAAGGGACTCTCGGGTTTGTATTTCTTGCTTAGTTAAAACATAAAGTTAGATTCTTTCTTGTTTATCATTCTCAAAGCTTAGTCTAGTTTGGCCATCTAGGCTAAAGTTCACAGGCGGCTTGACACGAACACCACGTGCTTGCTTAGCCGGATCCATGAACAAGAGTTTGATTTCTTAGGCTAAGACTAACCATCTGTCTAAGAGTCTTATGGTTCAATAGGGACGTTGTGGATGCTTGTTTCTTCTATTGTGCCACTATGCGAGAGCTAGTCTATGGTGCTAGAGATTGAAATAGTTTAGACCCAAATGCCATGGGCTAAACGATTTGAGGATCTCTTTACCTAAGAATCACCATCAAAAGACCAAGTCTTGATGTGATCCAAAAGCTTTAGCTTGATAAGTTGAACCGAGAGTTACCTAGTCCATGATACTCATCAAGATCCTTCCTTTATCTTAGAAGTTTATATTTTTACCGTTTAAGTATCTATTTCCTGCTTAAAATCTTTAGAGTTCTCTTATTTATGGTCTTGAGTGACATAAGTCTCGACCTTTATCTGTTTCGAACTTGACTTATGACACCGATATGACCGATCTGTTTACTAATGCTCCCAAAATGGTTTGATACCCCATACGTTGTACTGGATTCAGTTGATAGTGTTGGGACATTGCTAAAAAGGCATAAAAACCTATTTGTCAGATATGCAAAGGTACCATATGGGCATGTGAATGTGGTTTTCTCTTGGTCGTTCTGGTGTATCGGTATCTGAAAGAAGCCGCTATAGCCATCTAGAAAACAGTAGTATGGATGGTTAGCTAGCCTTTCCAGCATTTGGTCTATGAAAGGGACGGGGAAGTGATCTTTTCTTGTGGCCAAATTCAACTTTCTATAATCAATACACATTTTATGGCCTCTTATGGTTCTTGTGGGTATTAACTCGTCTTTCTCATTCCTAACTTCGGTGATTCCTCTCTTTTTTGGCACACAATGGACAGGTGAAACCCAAGTGCTATCCGAAATTGGATAGATAACACCCGCATCTAGAAGTTTAAGAATCTCTTTCTTTATAACTTCTTTCAAGTTAGGGTTTAGCCTCCTTTGATGTTCTACAGAAGTCATAGATTCATCTTCTAGATGTATCCTATGTGTGCAGAGAGAAGGGGATATGTCTTTGATGTCATTTATGGAATAACCAATTGCTCTCCTAAACTTTCTCAATTCTCTTATAAGGGAGGATAATTCTATTTCATTTAAGTTTTCATTGACGATGACCGGGTAAGATGAGTTAGGACCTAGGAAAGCGTACCTTAGTCCTTCTGGAAGAGGTTTGAGCTCGAGTTTCGGGGCATCAAGTTCGCTCCAATCCCCGCGTGTGCACTGCCCAACCGAGCTCGGTGCATCTTTATCGGTCTGATCCCGATATTCTCCTTCTTTTGTTCCCTATGCGATCTTATGCCTTCCGTGCTCTAAGTCCTCGGGAAACTCATCATTCTCAGTGGCTTTCCTTGCATCCAGATGCATAACATAGACTTCACTTTCTTCCTCCATATATCCGTGCTGCTTCTTCTCTTCTGTCAAAGCGGCTAGCAATGGGTCTTTCAAAGATAGCTCCTCAAAGAGCTCATCGTTTAGCTCATCCATTGTTTCCATCCATAAGACTTTTCCTCCTATAGTAGGTTTCTTCATAACCTCTTTTATGTCGAACTTGAGGATGATGTCCTTTCCATGATTGAACTTAATCTTGCCTTTCTTCACCTCAATCACTGCCCCTGCTGTGGCTAAAAAGGCCTCCCAAGGATAAGAGGATCTCGCGGTTCTTCATCCATTTCGAGCACCACAAAATCGGTTGGTACCTCGATATCACCAATCCGGATGGGAACGTCTTCGAGCAGCCCCTTCGGCAACCTTACGGATCGGTCTGCCAGTATCAGAGATATCCGGCTTGGCTTGTAGTATGTGAAACCCAGTCGTTTGGCTATTGACAGTGGCATGAGGCTCACACTTGCCCCTAGATCGCAAAGGCATTTGTTGAATGTGAGTGGACCAATTGAACACGGGAGAGTGAAACTTCCCGGATCATCTAGCTTGTTCGGCACTACCTTCTTCTGTATAATGGCACTACACTCGTGCGTCATTACCATCATGCCTTGGAGTTCTTTTGTTCTTGCTAAAATTGCATCCTTTATGAATTTTTGGTATGGCGGTACCAATGCCAAAGCATCCATGAGCGGCATGGTGAGTTCTACCTTCCTTAGATGCTCTGCAAACTGAGCTCTGTATTTCTCGAAGAGTTCTTTCTTGAATCTTCCTGGAAAAGGGTAAGGAGGTTTGTATGCGGGGGGAACAAACCGTGGCTTTTTGGGTTTCTCAGAACGGGCTGCAGGTGTCGGCTTAATCCCGATATTCTGTTCTCTGAGTTTGGTGAAGAGCTGGTCTTCAACACTCTCTTGAACTTCTTCTACTTCGTTTTTAGCTTCTGATTTTTCAAAGCCATCCCCCCCCCCCCACTAGGTCGGAAGCGTCCTCGCTGATTTACGGGGCTTGATCTTTCGGTGCAAGAGTCTTTCCACTTCGTAGAGTAACGACGTGGACGTAGGTTGGTGGCGGGTGGTTTCATAGTGCATTGGGTTTTGTATTAGCCGTATATGTTCGTCCTGCCTGTCCAACCTTGAAGTGATTGTTTTGATATCCTGGTTGCTACTGCAGTGACTCTGGACCAGCTGAGTTAGGAGATTCTTGATGTCAGAATCTTGCGGTTGTTGTGGGTAGAAATCGTAATGTCCATATGGTGGTGGTGGGGAGCTTGATATTGTTGATGTTGAGGGTAATATTGGGGAGGAGGAGTGAATGCTTGATGAGTGTAAGCATTTGCATTGTAAGGCGGGGCTTGCTGAGGATGTGTAACCAAAATTGGAGATTCCCCATATTGTCTTTGCTCGTTGGTGGTTGTCGCTTCCCCATATCGGCCAGTTTCCGTCGGGATGACCCCGATACTCGCTACTTTAGCGTTTTGAGCGTATTGGCCTTTTAGTAAAGCGTCCAAACGGGCATGTAGGTGCATTACCTCGTTTTCCCTCTGCTTATTCAGCTCGATTGTTTCGTTGTCAATGTCGTCCTCGTAATTACTATCACTTGTAGCCATATTTTCGACGAGGTTCATTCCGTCGTCCACGTCTTGGCCGAGGAAGATGCCATTGCTTGCAGTATCCAGCTGATCCTTATATTTCTTTGACACACCTCTATAGAGGATACTGAGTAGTGAGGAGCTTGAGTAGCCATGATGGGGACATTTTAGTGTGTATCCTTTTAAACGTTTCCAAGCTTCACTGAATCGCTCTTCTTCCAGTTGGGTAAACGTTGAGATATCCAATCGCAGTTTCGCTGTTCTCGACGGTGAGAAGAACTTCTTGAGGAAGGCTCGTTTGCATTCATCCCACGTTTTTATAGATCCCGGTTTGATCGTCTTTTCCCATTGGTGAGCTCTGCCTCCGAGGGAAAATGGAAAAAGTCGTAGCTTGAAACCGTCGTCCGAGATTCCTTCTTGTTTTGTCAAAGAACAGATTTTCTCGAAATCATCAAGGTGATCCAGGGGGTCTTCCACGGCTTCACCCTGATATTTGTTGTTCCGGACCATGGCTAGCATACTACTCTTTATCTCGTAACCAGCATCACTGGAGGGTGGGATAATACCGATTCGTGATCTGTAGTTCGTTGGGGAGTCACATTCGCTGATGAGACGTTGTTTACGCTGTATGTTGGCTTGTTCCCGTTGTACCTCGGTCTGCTCGTTTGGAGCTTGTTGCACGTTGTCCATTTGATTTTGTTGTTAGAGGTACCTGCGAACAAGTCTCAAGCAATGTAATTAGAGTCTGAAAGTAAAGTAAAGTCTTAGTCTTGCTAAGAATCTGAAATGCAATACTTAAAATTAGCCCAAATCGGCAACGGCGCCAATTGACAAGCAGTTTCTTTTGGGTATTTCTACTTGATCAATGACCCACTCCATGTAACCGAATGTAGTTAGGTTATGGGTCTTATCAATCCGATGGAAAGATTCAAGCTACTGCATTTATGAGATTCTTTTACAAGCTAAAACATATTTATTGGTTTAAGTGGAAAGAAACTATCACCCTACTTGCTACAATGATAGAGAACCAAGCAATAAACTAGATCTAGTTAAGGAAAGAAAGAAACAGAAACTAAAGAATCAAACTTTGCAAGATGAAATGGCAATCGGTTTAACGGACATGGGATCTGGAGGTAAACAAGAAAAAGACCTTTCTTTGATGCAAATGTTGACTACCTATGTGGCTAATCCTTTAGCGCAGAGTTCTCAAGCTAGATAAATCCACCTCCGTGGTATAAATCTCTTTGTCATCTCATAACCTAACCTCGCTCTCGCGTAGTGATCCACGAGAATGACAAGCTTTATTTAACAACCCTATTAAAGCCAAAACGCTCCCTAGGCATCTAATCCCTTAGGCTAGGATGAGCGAATCTCTTATGAGATTGGTCCTTGCAAACATTCAAACATTGTGTTTGCTTGAAGAAGCTCAATTGCAAAGATCAAATAGCGAAGATGACTAAGCATTAATAACATCAAATAAGAAAGGATTAAGATGGATTAAGCATAGATCTGCATCAAAGATTGGGATTTTAACTTATTTTCCCTACCCTTATCCCAAACCGATAAGGACTACTCACGTACCATTTGAGAAACCTCAAGATCCATAAGGATGAGAAGGTAACTCATAGGTTGTGAGGTAGTTAAAACGAGAAAAGAAAGAAGCTTATAGAAGAGAATGTTATGAAACAATACTTGCAAACTTCAAAATATCATCAAAGATCAAAGCTTAAAAACAAGCCTCAATTGTGAAAAATGCTAGAGGTTTTTGTTCTGAAAAGATGACAGAAAAACTAAAGCTGGGATTCGAGAAAGAGAGATAGGCGTGGGGGACAAAGTATTTATACATGAAAGAGAAAAAACCTAAAACGTCAGGACCACTTTCCCGAAATGGTACTCTTTTGGACTGTAGCGTTTCGGCCACAAGTCGTAATGAGCAAGCCGACATGCTGCTTCTTTTCATGATTTTTCGAGCGGTCTTCATATCGGGCAAGTGCTTCGGGATCATGTCGTGAAGGATTGCCTTCCTTGTTACTCGAATCGGGTACTTCCTGTTGCCTTGCTCCGATATCCGTCTTCATGGAATCCTTTTGCTGGATCTTTGCTCCGAGGTGTTCCTTTCGGGACTAAGTCGCTGCTGCTCGTAGAGGTTCATCGTGCACTTGTCCATATCGACCACGGGGTCGTGATCCATGCTCGATATCATCTGTTCATCCTCCATTTGTGATCTCCCTTCTTGGTTTCTTCTTCGGACCATCCTAAGCACCTGAGAAAACACTCCAAACATGCAAGACTATGCAGAAACCTAACCTAATGCATCTAAACTTAACATGAGTGAATATGTGATGAAAACTAAGGTGAAAGTGCAAGAATTTAGTCCTAACTAGCATGAATTGTGTGCTAAAAACATGCAATTTACAGAGATATCAATGGCCATGCTGGCTCAGGTTTTGCAAAGATTGCCAGCTGCTGCACCGGTCCAAGTGGAACCACCGTGAGTGGTTGAGCTAGTTGTAGAAGTGGAACAAGTGCCGGCTGGGGCAAGGGCTACATCGTATCTGAAAGTCATGGAACATATGCAGAAGTTGGGGACCAGGTTCTTCACCGGTGGAACACATCCGATGGAGGCAGATGACTGGGTTAACCGGCTTGAGTCGATCTGCTGTCCTGATGGATATAGGACGAATATTGCGGTTCACTACCTTGAAGGGGACGCACATACTTGGTAGAAGAGTGTGATGACTCGCAGGAATGGTCAGGTTATTTATTGGGGGACCTTCTGTGTCGAGTTCAGGAAGAAGTACTTTCCACGAGAAGCCTTCATTCGTCTGGAAAGTGCTTACATAGACCTTCAGCATGGGTCAATGACCGTGAGGGAATATGAAGCTGAGTTTAACAAACTCAAGAAGTATGGTGGCCGTGACTTGGAAGGTGATGAGAACCAGGTTTGTCGGTTCATGCGCGGATTGCGTGTTGAAATAAGCACCCGTTGCATGATTCGTGAGTACGGTACCTTGGCCGAACTGGTGGAGAAGGCTGTCGAGCAGGAAGTCGGCATGGCCGAGGAAGCTAGGATCTTGGTCAGGTGGTGCCGGTTAAAACCGGTAGTGTTGCTGGAAAGAATCAGAAGTTTGGGAAGGGTGCTCCTTCGGGAAAGCCGTCTGGTAGACGCCGTGCGTGCGTGACTTGTGGAAAGATGCATGAAGGTCAGTGCAGGAGGGCTTCGGGTGCATGCCACCGTTGTGGAAGTCTAGGCCACATGATCCGCGATTGTTCTGAACCGGATATGAGGGCTAAGAATACGGAGCAGGCTGTAGTGCAGAGGGTTTGCTACAACCGTGGTGAAGCTGGGCACTACAAGAACCAGTGTCCGAAGCTGGTACAGCATAGTGGGAAGCGTGCGAGTGATGGTGCGAACCCGCATGCAAAGAGACAGGCCGTGATGCTGCGGATTTACACCATCGGCGAGGATGCTGCCTGATACAAGAGTTTTTGCTTTTGTAAGCAATTTCTTAATTGCTCATATCATTGCAATACTTTAGATATCAATCCATTTTGAGAGATGATTCAATAAGAATACAAAGTTTGGTTTAAGCTAAGCTAAATTAGCAAATTCAAGTCACAAGCAACAATTAAAAAGCAAACTACAAAATAAAAGAGATACTACAAGAGCAATAATATGAAGCTAAGCCTTAATCACCACTAATGAAGCACTAAACAAGAGATTAACTACTAAGCAAGATTACC
This sequence comes from Alliaria petiolata, assembly GCA_020283515.1. NCBI lineage: Eukaryota > Viridiplantae > Streptophyta > Magnoliopsida > Brassicales > Brassicaceae > Alliaria > Alliaria petiolata. Next base: position 357,077,896 of record JAHZTW010000001.1, read on the forward strand.
AAATTAACTAAAACGACACCTAGGGATGGAATCATTGATTTGGGAAATCTAATGGACAACCTTGCAATCATTTAAGCTACTAATCAAGCCATCTCTATGCCTAGAACACTTAATAAAGACTAATCCATGATGTTTGGCACCAATCCCTTTCCTAATCACCCTAATGAACTAATGATGTTTTAGCATTAGATTGATTAGAAAGAATTAATTACAAGTCTAATAGCATGATAAACACCCTAGGCAACTAATATCTTAGGCTAGGAATGTAAATCTCTTATTAAGTTGGTTCAAGCATTTCATCAAACACTTGGTGGATGTATGAAATGCTTATGATCCAAATAGCAAAAGATTAGCTATGTGGCATTAAGAACTACTTAATAAGAAGAGAGATGAAAGAATCTATCCTAGATTGCAAGATTGAACCATTAGAAAACCCTAAATCTAACCCATCTCCAAGCTCCAAAAGAACTACTCATTAATCATAGTTAAACCCATCAAATCAAAGATTAGAGAAAGGTTAAACATGATTAGAGAAAGATAAACAAGAAATCTAAGAAAGATATTGCATTAAACTCAAAGATCCAAGCAAAATACAAAGTTTTCCTCAAAGAGGCTAAAAGTTTGAGTTTAGAACAAAGAGAATAAAAGTTGAGATAACAATTAGGTCTAAATAGTATTTATAGTGAATAGTGATCGAACCGGGTCAATCCGGAACAAACCGGGTTTTGACCCGATTTTTGACTTGATCAGGTGGTCTCCTCAGTTTGCCAAACCGAGGTGGTGCAAACCGAGGTAAACTCTGGTGGCTTCACCTCGGTTTGTCTGTCCGGGGTGACCAAACCGAGGTAAACTCTGGTGGCTTCTCCTCGGTTTGCCAAACCGAGGTGGTGCCAACCGAGGTGGTGACAAACAACTTCTGTCAAGCTTTGTTTCGACTCTTCTTCGATCCCGGCTCATCCCCAAAACTCCAAATGGTTTCTTTAGCTCCAAAAATACCTGAGAAACACTCCAAATGCAGCTAATATGCAAAGACCTAATCTAAGACCTACTAACTCTAAAATGAATGCAAAATGGATTATAATGGATAAGTAAAATGCATGAAATGATGTAAATGCTATACTTAATGGATGCTAAAATGATGTAAATATGCTAACTATCACTGCCGAGGCAAGCACTTCACGCCCGATCACTGGTAAGCCCTATCCCTTACCTTAGTATTTTTCTGTGTGTGAAAATGCTTGGCGTTGGTTAGTTTAGGCTCTTAGCATTCAGACGAATGTGTAGGGACCTTGACTATGGGCGGTGTGGCGACCCACGTTTTGTTTGATTCCAGGGCATCACATTGCTTTGTTAACCCGGACATGGTTGGAACCGGTGAGTTCATAAAAGAACCCGGTGAACACTATGGAATGGTTCAAGCGGCTGGAGGCCAAGTCATGTTCACATGGGGAAACGTCTGTGATGTCTCTGTGATGATCGGCGAGGTGAACATGCCAGCTGACTTGGTGATTTGTCTGGTGAAGTCCTATGATGTGATCCTTGGCATGGATTGGCTCGGGAAGTACAAGGCCCATCTAGACTGTCACTGTGGCCGTGTCCTGTTCGAGTCGGATAAGGGAAGGTTGGTGTATCAAGAAATCCAACCTACGGATGGGAGCCTGATAGTCTCGGCTATTCAGGCTGAGAAGATGATCGAGAAAGGCTGTGAAGCTTATCTGGCCGCGATCAATACTGTGGAAGTTGGTCCGGATGCTGAGATAAGTGACATCCCGGTTGTGAGCGAGTTCGGGGATGTGTTTCAGTCATTGAGTGGGTTACCTCCGGGAAGGTCTGATCCATTCACGATCGAGCTGGAACCCGGTACGGCTCCAATCTCTAAGGCACTGTATCGGATGGCTCCTGCCGAGATGGCCGAGGTAAAGAAGCAGCTGGACGACTTGATGGAAAAGAGTTTCGTGCGGCCAAGTAGTTCACCTTGGGGCGCACCAGTATTGTTCGTTAAGAAGAAGGACGGTAGCTTCAGACTCTGCATCGACTACCGTGGGTTAAACAGAGTGACGGTGAAGAACAAGTACCCTCTTCCAAGGATAGAGGAGTTGTTGGACCAACTCCGAGGTGCTACTGTGTTCTCTAAGATCGATTTGGCTTCGGGTTATCATCAGATTCCTATAGCCGAGTCGGATGTTCGGAAGACAGCCTCTCGGACAAGGTATGGGCACGATGAGTTCGTGGTGATGCCCTTCGGCCTGACTAATGCACCGGCCGCATTCATGAAGCTGATGAACATCGTGTTCAGAGACTGTCTGGATGAGTTTGTGATCATCTTCATCAATGACATCCGGGTTTACTCAAAGAACTCGGAAGATCATACGAGACACTTGGCTACGGTAATGGCTAGACTGCGTGAGCATAAGTTATTTGCTAAGCTCAGTAAGTGCAGTTTCTGGCAAAGGGAGATTGGTTTCTTGGGCCATGTGGTCTCGGATCAGGGAGTGGCCGTTGATCCGGAGAAGATCACGGCTATTGCAGAATGGCCGAGGCCTAAGAATGCATCCGAGATAAGGAGATTTCTCGGATTGGCTGGATACTACTGAAGATTTGTTAAGGGATTTGCGTGTATGGCACAACCAATGACTCGACTGACCGGGAAGGATGTTCAGTACGAATGGTCGGCCGATTGTGAGAAGAGTTTCTCTAAGCTTAAGGACATGCTTACGAGTACTCCAGTGTTAGCTCTACCGAAACCCAATGAGCCGTTCGTGGTTTACACAGATGCATCAAAAACTGGGTTGGGGTTGTGTTTTGATGCAGCAAGGGAGCGTGATTGCCTACGCGTCCAGACAGTTAAGGAAGCACGAGCAGAACTATCCAACGCATGATCTAGAGATGCTTGCGGTAGTGTTTGCGTTGAAGATTTGGCGAGCTTACCTTTATGGGGAGAAAGTGCAAGTCTTCACGGATCACAAGAGTTTGAAGTACATCTTCACTCAGCTGGAGCTGAACATGAGACAGAGACGCTGGATGGAAACAGTTGCGGACTTTGACTTGGACATAACTTACCATCCAGGAAAGACTAATCTGGTCGCGGATGCCTTAAGCCGGAAGAGAGTGGCTGTGGATTCGGGAAGGGACATGGAAGAGTTGGTCGGAATGGTTTGGACTTTGCGGTTGGCTGTCTTGACAGACGATTTGGAACCATCTGGTCTTGGCGCGGCTGATCAAGCGGATCTGCTGACTAGGGTTCGGCTGGCTCAGGAGTTGGAAGAGAATCTGATCAAGATGGCTAAGAATGATCAGACAGACTATCAGACTTCGAATAATGGGACGATCGTGGTGAACGGCCAAGTGTGCGTTCCGAATGATCAGAGTCTTCGGGAAGAAATTCTTAAGGAAGCACACCAGTCTAGATTCTCCATTCATCCGGGAACGACTAAGATGTACCGTGACCTTAAGCGGTATTATCATTGGGTCGGAATGAAGAGAGACGTGGCTAAGTGGATAGCCGGATGTTCGACTTGTCAGATGGTAAAGGCCGAGCATCAAGTGCCGAGTGACTTGCTGCAAAGCTTGCCGATTCCCGAGTGGAAGTGGTACATGATCACGATGGACTTCGTGACTGGATTGCCTGCAGTGGATAAAAAATATGCTATCTGGGTGATCGTGGAGAGATTGACTAAGTCCGCGCACGTCTTGGCCATCAATAAGATGGATAATGATGCGGTTTTGGCCAAGCGGTACGTGGATGAGATAGTTCGATTGCATGGAGTAGCGGCAAGTATAGTGTCTGACCGAGACTCCAAGTTTACCTCGGCGTTTTGGAGAGCCTTGCATAAGGCGTTGGGGACTAATTTGCATATGAGTACGGCTTATCATCCTCAGACAGACGGCCAGTCATAGAGGACTATCCGGATACTTGAGGACTTGCTGCGAGCTTGTGTCTTGGATTGGGGCAGCAAGTGGGAACATTATCTACATTTGGCCGAGTTCCCTTACAACAATAGCTTTCAAGCTAGCATTGGAATGTCACCTTATGAGGCTTTGTATGGACGGCTTTGCAGAACTCCCTTGTGTTGGACTCAAGTGGGGGAGCGAAGTATCTTTGGCCGCGACTTTGTTGAGGAAACGACCGAGAGGATCAGGGTACTTAAGTTAAACGTGAAAGCAGCTCAAGACAGACAGAAGAGTTATGCTGATAAGCGCCGCAAAGAGTTAAAGTTTGTTGTGGGCGACATGGTTTATCTCAAGACAGTCACCTACAAGGGTAAAGATCAAGCAACTCAGAATGCTAAGTTAAGTCCACGGTATATGGGGCCTTACAAGATTGTGGAAAAGATCGGTCCAGTGGCTTACCGTTTGGAATTGCCGCAATCTATGGAACAATTCCATAAGGTGTTCCACGTTTCTATGCTAAGGAAATGCATAAGTTATCGAGACAATGTGATTCCTGAACCACCTTCAGACTTAAGGGAAAACATGACTATTGAGGGAAGACCAGTTCGGATTGTGGGAAGGAAGGTTAGGGCTGAACGCAGGAAGAAAGTTCAGATGATTCAAGTCATTTGGGACTGTGATGGTGAAGAAGAAGTGACTTGGGAACCGGAAGAAAGAATGAAGGCTGAATTTCCTAAGTGGTTCGATAAAGTTAAGAAAAATCCGGAGTTAAGTGGTCCTAAGAAGACTCGAGGACGAGTCTAAGTTAAGTGGGGGATAGTTGTAACGACCGCGATCTTCGGATCGAACGGTACGGGCGCGGTACAGCCACGGTACGAGGGCGTGGTACGAGCGCAGAACGCCCGCAGTTCGAGTATGCGATACGAGCGTGGTACGGGCTTAGTACGGACGCACGGTTCGATTGGGAAATAAGAATGTTAAGGCCGGGATTATAAAAAGTCAGGGGGTTAGATGGGATATCCGAGTGTTGGAGCTGGCTAGAAGATTAGTCGAGAGAATGGGCAAGTTTGCCGAGTAAAAATCAGAACAACCGAAAGAAAATGAAGCTGTCCGTAAAAATCGGAGTACGGTAGGATGAGGGCTGGACTTGAGCTGGGCGAGAGTGGCTCGGACAAGTGAATTTCGGACAGTCCGTGTTTTTCAGAACACTTGGTCGGAATTCGGACAAGACAATTATCATGGTCTGAGCTGAGCTAGAATATCCGAGAGTCTTCGTGATTATTCGGATGAAAACGAAAATAATCGCCTAAGTTACTCGAATAACCGAGCGGGAGCGGTTATGGCCGAGACATTTGTTTAAGCGATCGGCTAAAGCTTGGCGGGAACGGTTACTTGGTTTTATCGATAAGTTTGCTCGGAAATTATCGAGCGGGAACGGTTATCTCGAGGCCAAAGAAGTGCGCGCGAGTAAAAGTGCGGGAACGGTTAAGTCTGGCACCCGTGTCGTGAAGCAAAACGCTGCGGATCGACTAAAGGGACGGTTATTGCCGAGAAACGTGTTTTAGCGTGAGAAAGATCGCATAACTTCATTTCTGCGCGACTTTCATCGAGAGAAATCAGTTTCATCGAGAAAGAAAGCAAAGAGAAAGACTTAGAGAGAATTCGTCCGAGAGAAAGTGTTTTACCCGAGAGATTGTTCGAGAGATTTCAGATCCGATCGTGAGACAGCCGGGTGATTCCGACTATCGCCGAGAGAGTTCGAGAAAAGTCCGAGAGAAGCGTGTTCAGATCGAGAGATCATCGAGAAACTGCCGATCAAACTCAAGTACTCTGCGATCCGATTGACTAAGGTAAGTGCGTGACCGTGGGCTTCATGTCTAAGGTCGTTTTCATGCATAGATTTGAAAATCTTGATTGCTTGATTTAATCCGTGAGTTTTTACTGTTTGATTCAATTCTCTGCGAAAATGGTAAAGGCTCGTAAGCCATGGTATATGGTTCGGAAGCCAAGTTAAGGCTCGATGGCCATGGTTAGGCTCGTGAGCCGAATTGATTGAATAAGCGTGATTGATTGTTTGGATTGATTGTTTGGATGCGATTTTATATATGTGGCTAAGTGGGACGGGATGACCGCCTCACTAAGCAATGCATTTGCTTATGTCTCCTTTGTGGATGCAGGTAATGAAGTTCGTGAAGGGAACTGATCTGTGGAGCCGCGGCATGGTGATGGCAGGAAGGAAGGGATGGATTGTACTTGGATAGAATAGGTCGTTTTTATGCAAGCTTATTAGCGAACTCTCATTGTATGACTCGAATCTCAGTTTTCTATCTAAGTTATTTATGCTAAAGTACTTGTCTGAATCGTGCAAAAATCTCTAAGGCTAGACTAAACACGCGGAAAATTTGGCTAAGTATGGAAAATGTTAGAATTACCCGAGGCCGACAAGGAAGTGGCCGAGCCAGACTGTACTGCGGTACATAGTTTTCGGGTTAGGTCATTTCACTTTGCCCGCTGATATACTCATAAATTAGCATGTTTTAGCATCCCTTTTTGATATATTTGCATTCATTTATGCATTCATTTAGTTACTTTTAGTCCAAATTGCATCCATATTAGAGTATAGCAAGTTTTAGCTTAGGTTGTTGCATATTGTGCAGATTGAGTCTTAATTAGGTACTTTGGAGGCTTGGAGGACCTCTTTGGAGAGTTGGGTAACAAGGAGGAAGAAGAGAAGGGAGCCAAACATGAAGCAGACATATTTTAGAAGTGTGTCGACCTTGGTGTCGACCTACCAAGGTCGATATAGCTCGGTAGGGAAGACGGAGTCCGCGTATCGGACGTTTGTATCGAGCTACTAAGCTCGATACAAGGGTCATCCGAAGTTCGAACATGGCGTATCGGGCATCCGTATCGGACTGCTAAGGTCGACACACATCTCATCCAAAGTTTGAAGAACGGCGTATCGGGCATCTGTGTCGAGCTACTAAGCTCGACACACTCCTTGAGGAAACTTTTAGCAGCGTATCGAGCTGCGTATCGACCTAGCAAGCTCGATACGCTGCCCGATTTCAGACTTAAACCGGGTCAATACCCGGTTTGTTCCGGGTTGACCCGGGTCGTCCACTGTTCACTATAAATAGGAAAAGACCTAATTTTTCCTAAGGATATCTTTTAATCTCTTGTTCTTGCTTAGAAAACTTTCTCTTTTAGTTTCTAAGTGATTTTGTAAGACATTTCTTAAAGTTTATGCAAATTAGTACTTATCTCTTTCAATCTTTCATCTTCTATCTCTCTAATCATGTTTATCTCTATTTTTTTCATAGGATTTAAGGGATTAACCATGATTCGTGAGTAGTTTCATTAGGATCTAAGGAAAGGTTAGATCTAGGGTGTTTTAAGGGTTAATCTTGATGCCTAGGATTAGATCTTCTCATTTCCTCCTTGTTTAGTGTTCTAAATGCTAGTTTAGCCTTGATCATGCTAAAACTAGGCCTTAGGGAATTTCACACCCACAAGGTGTTTGATGAAATTCCCCAACCAACTAAACAAGGGATTTACATTCCTAACTCATGGAAGTGATTGTCTAGGATGTTTATTAGAAATTAAGAACTGTTTCATTATGCTCATTAGCTTTCTTTTCACAAATGAAAGTTTGATCTTGATTAGGATGATTAATGAAGGGATTAGTGCCATGAAAGTGGATTAGTCTTGCTATTGAGTTCTAAGCTTAGGGATTAGCATGTTATGTTATTGATTGGCATCAAAGATTGATTCTTGGAACACCTTAGATTGATAACCCCATCCTTGGATTCGTTTTAGTCTTTTGATAATCTTGATTAGTAGTTAATTAGCTTGATTTGGTTTGTTTGATCACTTAGGTTGTTAGCTAAATTCCAAAACTTATTTGCTAGCTTAGA
>JAHZTW010000001.1:357087419-357103580 GCA_020283515.1 Alliaria petiolata
AATTTTCAGTCTAAGCAAGGTCCTCCACCGGGTTTTGCACAAGATTTGGATGTGAGGAATGTTCTACAACAAATCCTCCAAGGTCAAGCAAGTAGTGCCATGGATGTGAGTAAGAAGATTGCTGAAATCCACAACAAGGTGGATTGTTCTTACAATGACCTCAAATCCAAGTTTGACACTTTGAGCTCCAAGGTTAAGCAACTAGAGAACAACAAGGGCATTGATTCCTCATCTACACGAGCTCAAGCTTCTTTGCCCGGTAAACCCGAAACCAATCCGAAGGAATATTGCAACGCCATCTACTCTATTGATGAGGAAGAGTATGAGCGTGTAGTGGCTGAGTTTGAGCAACTATTTGAATGTCCTAATAATGAGACTGTTTTCAATGCGGACATTGAAGTCCAAGTTGGGGAGGCGGTCATTGAAAATGACCATTTGGTTGGTGACAAACCAATGAGCATAAAGGAGTTTAAGGAGGATGTGACCCCTACACAAGCAAATTATGTTGAAAAGAAAAGAGAGGTGGCTAAGAAGACTGAAGTTGAGGCTTATGATCTCCTTGTCTACAAGCCACCACTCCCCTTTCCCGAGTTGGTACTGACTAAGGCACAAAAGAAGGTATTCTCAAGCTTTAGAGGGAGTATGGAAAAAATTGGTGCACCATTGCCCAAAGTGGAGGGTTTGTCCCAAGTCAAGGGTCAAGTAAAATTCATCAAGGAGATGCTTGTCAATATAGAGAAGGTTGAAGAGCTGATAGAGGGTCTAGATTCATCAAGCATGGCAAGGGATGAAGCCAAGGTTATCCCAAAACTGGGTAATCCGGGAAATATTTTGATTTCCTGTTCTCTTTGGGAATTGAAGGTTGAAGAAGCTTTGTGTGATTCCGGCTCAAGTGTCAATGTATTGTCCCTTGAAATGTTCAAGAACCTTGGGATCACTACTATGAAGAAGTATTCATCACACATCACCTTTGTTGATGCTTCCTCAACGCAACCTCTAGGCCTTGTAGAAGATTATCCATTGAAAGTTGGGGAGTGTCTAGTCCCGACTGATTTCATTGTGATGGATATGGTCCAAGCAGCGAGGCTACCTCTTCTTCTAGGGACACCCTTTCTCAACACATCTGGTGCAAGCCTTGACTTCATCAACAAGAGAGTGATCCTCAAGAATGTGAATGCAAAGGTCTTCTATCCTATGAAATCTTCTGTTTTGAGCCTTTGTGGGACAGTCACATGTTACACTAAGGAAGTTGAAGAAGAACCACCTAAGGAGCAGCTGATGGGTCTCACTAGTGTGATGAAGAGTGAGGATGAAACCCTTGATCACATTGAGTATGATGGGCCAAGCTTTGATGGTGAAAGTCTTCTAGCAATGTTTGATGGCATCAAGGTTGTTGAACATGAAGTGGAGCCACCAAAGAGGTCTAAGAAGAAAAAGAGGGTGCTGCAAGCTGGAGCAGGCACCATGTACATCAAGAAAGGAGGAGGAAAACCAATTCCACTCGTTGTTCACCCTCACGCCTAAGGGTTTGAAAAGTCAAGGTTAGTGACTTTAAACAAGCGCACTTGGGAGGCACTCCCATGTCTATCTTTGTATATATTTGCAATTTTTAATTCAGTAATATGTTTTCTAGTGCTTGTGGATGACAGGTTTGGATTGAGCAGGTTGATCCAATGACAAAAGCTTGCCAAGGAATTTTTAGCCCTGTATCGAGCTATGTATTGATAAATAGTTTATTTGGATATTTTTACTTAATCAATGACCCTCTACTTATAACCGAATGTAGTATAGGTTATGGGTCTTATCAATCCGATGGGAAGATTCAAGCTACTGCATTTATGAGATTCTTTTACAAGCTAAGATATATTTAAAGGTTTAAGTGGAAGGAAACTGTAACACCCCGACCGCCCCTACCGGCGAGTCACCCATCCCTCCGTCGGCTGGAGTCGAGACAACTACTGAAAAGATCCGATTTCTGATGGTCAAGCTAAAAGAGGCTCAAGACCGACAAAAGAGTTATGTCGATTAGCGCCGTAAGGACTTAGAGTTCAGGGTTGGCGATCTGGTTTATCTGAAGGCTATGACTTATAAAGGGAAAAGCCAAGCAACGTTTGATGCTAAGTTGAGTCTGAGTTACATGAGACCGTACCATATTCTGGAAAGGACTGGAGCAGTGGCATATAAGTTAGACTTACTGCCGGGATTGAGTGTGTACAAGAATGTGTTTCACGTGTCACAAGCTGAGAAAACACCTGACCGAACGTGAGAATGTTATATCTGAACCACCTCCGGAGCTGCAAGATGATCTAACCGTGGAAGGTAGACCGATCTGTGTGGTTGGCCGGAAAGAAAAGGGTTGAGCATGGTAAAGTGGTCAAGGATTCGAGGACAAATCCAAACTAAGTGGGGGAGAATTGTAGCATCCGCGACCAGAAATCCTAAGTATGGTCGTGCAGGTCATGGGATGGCTGTTGTATATACGTTCTGGTATGATGGAGGTTCGTCCGTTTCTGTAAATAAGTATGTACAGTGGTACGTCTGTGAGGTCAAGGACTGTACCGTGGTATGTCTGTGAGGTCAAGGACCGTACCGTGTCTGCGTCCGTGAGGTTGAGTATCGTACCATGGTTGGACCGAATATATATTTTTATTGTGGAAATTTGTCTAAGTGTCGAGAGACAAAGGTATTAGGCCGTGGGCCGTCGTTTAACTCGAGAGAAATCAGTTTATCCCGAGTGGAAAATGTTTTATCCCGTGAAAGGTCGAGCGGTTTAAGTCTGGCCGAGAGAAAAAGGAAAGTTGGCCGGTTTGGCCGAGAGAAACTTGATTTGGACCGAGAGGAAAGTAAACCGCATGGGATAAATCGTGGTTGGCCGGTTTATTTTAGGACTTCACCTATATAAGTGATTTTTAGGGATTTATCTCGGGGGCCACATTCGTTCTTGGAGAAAAAGAAGGGAGTGCGATTTCTCCCGAGAGAAAAGAGGATTCACCGTGAGATTGGGAGAGGAATCGGAGTTCGTCCGAGAGATTATTCGAGGGATCCGAGAGATCGTATGTTCCCTGAGAGTTATCCGAGAGAAAAGAAGTTTTGCCGAGAGAACTTGGAGTTCGTCCGAGAGATTATTCGAGGGATCCGAGAGATCGTATGTTCCATCGAGTTTCTTCAAATTCTAACCGTGAAAATCGATCGAGAGTAGGCGTTTTGCCGAGAGAAGACCGAGTTTGTCTGAGGGTTTTGGACTGGATCGAGAGTTATCCGAGAGAGAGGAGTTTCTGCCGAGAGAAACCCGAGTTGTCCGAGCGATTCCGAGTGTTGTCGAGAGATCGTGTGATCCGGACTGTTTCTGTGGGTTCTCTCCGAGTTAATCGACCGGGAGTGACTATTTACCGAGAGAATGATCGAGTTATCCGAGAGATGCTGATCGGGCGTGGTGATATCCGACCAATAGCCGAGACGAGTCGACTGGATCTTAGAGACGCGTGACTACGGCCGAGAGATAGCCGAGAGAATTCGACTATATCCGAGAGATGGCCGAGAGGAGCTGACTATAGTCGAGAGGGATCTGACCATAGCCGAGAGATAGTCGAGCAGTTCGGCTATAACCGAGAGCAGGCTGACTGGATTAGGTTTCTACAGAGAGATCATGACCGTGGTCATGAGAAACGTGGATATCGTCTGGGAGATCATGAACTGGGTTGACTGGCGATCATGGTTGATCGTGACTGGAGTGTCTGGCGATCGGTAAGATTGTGTCTGGCGATCAGTGTGGATCGTGTCTGGCGATCAGCGTGGATCGTGTCTAGCGATCAGTGTGGATCGTGCCTGGGCGTGCAAGGGATCGGGGATCCGAGCCGTCTCTCTTCTGTACTTGGTCATGTGGGTATGGTTGGTTGAGTGACTAAGTACGGGGGGTAGATGTGTTCGATGTTGGCCAGCACAGTGGCTGGGTCAGCAGGAGCGTGTTTGAGGTTGTGGACGATGTCTGGACGGTATGGGACGTTCATGGATCATGCGATGTGGCCAAGGTATGGTTTAGCTCACGCTTGATATTATTGTTCTGATGTGTAGCTAGTTAAGCCGTGTTTGAGTAGGACCATGGGATGGTCTTTGCAAAGTTGTTAGATGGAAGGAACGTGTTAGACTTCATCTAGGATATCGGTTAGAAAGGCGAAAATTTACTGTGGTCTGGCCGCAGGTTAGGAAATCCGGGTCGGGATGCTACAGAAACTATCACCCTATTTGTCACAATGATAGAGAGCCAAGAATAAAACTAGATCTTGTTAAGGAAAGAAAGAAACAGAAACTAAAGAATCAAACTTTGCAAGATGAAATGATGATCGGTTTAAGGGACAAGGGATCTAGAGGTTAATCCTTTAGCGCAGAGTTCACGATCTAGATAAACCCACCTTCGTGGTATAAATCTCTTTGCCATCTCATCACCTAACCTCGCTCTCGCGTAGTGATCCATGAGAATGACAAGCTTTATTAGACAACTCTACTAATGCCAAAACGCTCCCTAGGCATCTAATCCCTTAGACTAGGATGAGCGAATCTCTTATGAGATTGGTCCTTGCAAACATTCAAACATGGCGTTTGTTTGAAGAAGCTCGATGGCAAAGGTCAAATAACGAAGATGACTAAGCATTAATAGTATCAAATAAGAAAGGATTAAGATGGATTAAGCATATATCTGCATCAAAGATTGGGACTTTAACTTATTTTCCCTACCCTTATCCCAAAACCGATATAGACTACTCACGCACCATTTGAGAAACCTCAAGATCCATTAGGATAAGAAGGTAACTCATGGGTTGCAAGATAGTCGAAAATGAGAAAAGGAAATAGGCTTTCTAGAAATACACTAAGCGATAATACTTAAAACTTAAAGATAGCATACAAATCGAAGCTTTAAAATAAGCTTCAATGGCGAAAATGCTCGAGGTTTTTGTTATGAAAAGACCACAGAAAAACTAAAACTGGAATTCGAGATGGAGAGATAGGCGTGGGGAACAAAATATTTATACATGAAAGAGGAAAAACCTAAAACGTTGGGACCACTTTTCCGAAATGGTACTCTTTTGGACTGTAGCGTTTCAGGCTCAAGTCGTGGTGAGCAAGCCGATATACCGCTTCCTCATGATCCTTAGGGCAGTCTTCATATCGGGCAAATGCTTCGGGATCATGTCGTGACGACTTGTCTTCCTTTCCACTCAGATCGGGGACTTCTCGTTGCCTTGTCCTGATATCCGTCTTCATTGAATCCTCTTGCTGGATCTTTGCTCCGGGGTGCCTTTATCGGGATCACGTCGCTGCTACTGGTCGAGGTTCATCATGCGCTTGTCTATATCGGCCAATGGGTCGTGATCCATGCTCGATATCATCTGCTTATCCTCCATTTGTGATCTCCCTTCTTGGTTTCTTCTTCGGACCATCCTAAGCTCCTGAGAAAACACTCCAAACATGCAAGATTATGCAGAAACCTTACCTAATGCATCTATTCCTATCATGGAGGAAGATGTGATGAAAACTAAGATGAAAGTGCAAGAATGAAGTCCTAACTAGCATGAAATATGTGTTAAAAACATGTAATTTACAGAGATATCATGTATCGACCTACTAAGGTCGATACAGCTCTTACAGGGATTTTGGTGGAGCTATATCGGGCTTTTGTATCGACCTTGCGAGCCAGGGAAAGCTTGACCCCTGCATCGGGCATCTGTATCGAGCTACCTAGCTCGATACAGTTTTAAAAGCTCCGTCTGCAAGCATATCGAGCTATGTATCGACCTACATAGCTCGATACGCTCCTTTTCCAGGTAAGTCAACGGGGTTTGATGATGGGGTCTAAATAGTCGTCCGAGATTGGAGGATTTTTTTGGGGACTCGTCGAGCTTTGAATTTGTAGGACCCTATGCTGCAAGTGCACAGCGTGCGTTGTAGTACTTAGGGTATCGATTCACAGGGAGGAGGTCAACTGCAAAACAGAAGAATCAGGGCAACCAAAGACGCAGAGAACTGGGGTTTGGGGTAAGTGTCACGATTTTTGCAGAAAGTAAAGAAAGCAGTACCACGCCTTATATAGAGAAGGTTGTCAATCTCTTCTATAACCAACGGGAAAAGGAAAATAAACTTTAGGACTTGTAAAAAGGAAATCAGGTAAGCAGTGCAAGAAAAGTAAATATTGAAGTGCGTAAATCTCAATGTAAAAGCAGATGGGGCGAACACGTTGGGAATCTTCTCGGAAAATCTATGGGGTTCTAACTAGAAATCAAACATACGAAAGTTAAGCAAACGAGACTAGGCGATTTTCCCTAAACTGATTCACTGGTTTTAACAACCTAACTCTATCAAGCAAGGTCGATCTGCGATCATCTATTTCGCAGGTATACTCTCATATCCTGCGTTCTAGACGAACACGCAATAAGATCGGGACGATAAACATTCAGACATCTTTTAAAGGATGCTCTCTACCCTATTTTGGTCTAGATCTGAGATTCAGGACGTTCGTCGCTCTCAAGACCTTGCGATCAGAATATAGTTCATGAAGCTTGACTCATGCAATAAGAACGAATATGGTGAGACAGAAAACCCTAATCTTCGACCTAAACAATCGGTTTAAAAACCGTTAATGAAATTCCCCATAGATCCCCTTAAAAAACACCCAACGAAAATAAACTACTCAGACATAAAAGAAGAAGTAGAAAACGTGATTGATGAATGCATAACTTGTATAAATCGATGAAAAGGAAAGAGGGTTCAAGAACAAATCATTCTCCCTCAAGAACAAGGTGAAAACCATGAATCAGAGATTCGCGGCCACCAAAAGAAATCTATAACTTAGAGTATTTCGTGATGCTTAGAAAAACCCTAGACAATGAGTATATATAGGTGTTCAAGTGCCATAGGTCGTGCATTAGGTCTTGGCTTGCATAAGACGGCTGCGGGTTTAAGTTGGGCTTCAAATGGGCTCGGGAACCGCGAGTGGCCTGGCCGCGCGAGCGAGCGGCCGTGGCGCGGCCACTGGTCGTCTGGTTTGGCCGTGGCGCGGCCAGCTCGTCCTTCCGGGTGCTTGATGGACCTTCTTGCTTCTTCCATAACTTGAGATCCAACCGTGGGATTGTCCTCAAACCACTTCGAGGTGAAAGACAGCTGATAAGGCTACCTTGTCTCCAAATATGAGCTTGATCTCGTGGTGGGAAGGCCTTCATTTGATGTTGAACTTCTGTCCTCGAGCACTGTTTACGGGATTGTCCATTTTGCTCCAAAATATGCGTCTTTTGCTAAGTTTACCTGAAAAGAGTCTTGAACAACCAAATACTCGAAATCTAGTGTTTATGCATGAAATGCTTATTAAAACACTTACTTATGATAGTAAAAACGGGTAAAATATGCATGTTATCAACTCCCCTAGACTTAAACTTTGTTTGTCCTCAAACAAAACATAAATCCAAGTAAGCAAAAGAGGTTTGAAAACGTGGAAACTCACCAATACTTGGGAACTCATCAAGTCTAGCAATCAACCTGTTTGAGCCACGTAACTCGGAATTTAGCTTCAAGGTGTTTGGGTCTAGTTACCTTGAGCTTTTCACCCTTCCCAGATACGCTTCATGGTCCCTTTGAGTATTTCGAGCTCTCTCTTGTTGTCCCCTTTATTCATTTAGGCGTGCGGTCTCTATCGAGGGAGTATTGGTCGACGAGACATTAGACTCTTCTCTTCCAAACATATAGACAAAGACATTTCAGACATAACTCTCCTATTTTCTCTCCCCTTAATCTATTTCTCCCTACTTTTCTAGGGTATCATTTTATTTTTTCTATCGACTTTCTTTTCTATATTTTCTTTCTTTTCTTTTTAGCTTGAGAATGATCACTTCTTTGAAGTTTTCATGATTGCTGCGAACCGTCATGGTCCTTTAAGGAACTCGGGGGTCCATCCTCAAACTAAGGCTTTTCTTTCTATTTTTTTTTCTTTTCTATAACAAGGGAAGATCAAGGAGAGGTTGCACTACATCTACTTAGTCATGCTAGAGTTTAAAAGAGGAACAAAGTTCGAAGTACCTCAAGCCCCTTGACGAGAAGTTTTGATTCATTAGGTGAGTCAACACAAGATCCTTCGAGTACTCTAGAGATTAGAATTTTCTTCGTTGGAATGATCCACTCGCAGTGTTCAACTAAGTAAACCTTGCTTCTAAACCCGTGAGAATGGTCATTAAGGTTCCTTGATTGAAATGACTTGAACCTAGCAAAGTTCATAGTTTCCGACTAAAAGAAAAAAAAGTTTGACTCTATAAAACGACTCGATAAATGATGCATGTATGCTTAAGACTCATCAAATCAAAGCATAGTTAGTAATATAAGAAACCCCCACAGTTTGTTTATATCGAGTTGAGGTGAAAAAGATAGGTAAATTCAAGTACAAGCTTGTGAAGACTTACTTGAAAGTGGCGTTGGGTTTGGTATGGGTGGATGGGCGTGTGGTATGAATGAGCTAAGGACTTGATCATTCTCCTTATGTCACTGCTTAGAATTGATTTGATTGAACAAAGGAAATCGAAAACTTAGCTCGAAAGGAAATGTGTTGCGCGGTTGAGCTTCCTTGATTCGGATGGTGGTGGTGGGCGTATGGTGATGTTTGCGGCTGGTGATGATGATGATGATTGGGGCACGCCTATGTTGAGAAGAACAGGTACTCCGGTTGCTGAGTACTCGTCTTGGTTCCTTGACCTTTGTGAAACACCATGAATAAGAGATGGAAAATCTTCCGTCCTTGTGTCTTGAAGATTGCGTCACCTCAGAAACTTGACTTGAAGTTTGGGTCTATGCTGGCCTATCCAGTGATATGTTTGGGATCCCGGAAGACAGGTGTTGCTAGTATGAACTTCAATGCCATATGAAATCCTTACTTGGCTTCGGTAAAGGTCTCGGTCGCGGAAGAGAGAAGCTAGTCTTCAGGAACTTTTCTCTTTGCGGTTTGGTGAAGAAAGTTGCATCTTCTTCCTTCTGGAGCTTGCACTACGGTCTTCTTCCTCTAGAAACGTCATACTCTTCTTCATCTTCATGGATACAGGCCCGTTGAACGTGCTGGAAGAAGTGAGTAGAGAGATGGATCATTGACTTAACTTGACTTAGATGGAGTCTTGTCTTGTTTCGCCGTCTTGGATGTAACAGCAATGTGCCGTGGTTGTGGAAGTGATCTTTGCGGTCTTTAGGTCGTGTTCAGGCCATTGAATCAAGGAGGATGCTTGAAAGGCTTGAAACAGGTTGAAGGAGATCCGGTTTAGTGAGGTCGGGACGGGGAATATTTCAGACGACGGCCGGCCGCGCGATGGGTTGTCGCGGCCGCGGCCGGGCGTCCTGCCTCCGCGTCATCGTGGCTCGTGGCGCGGCCAGGCTCCTTCTGGCCGGCCCACGGGCGGTTCGTCGCCCGGTGAGTGTTCTTCGAGCCTTCTTCTTCATATTTTTGGTCTTTTCTGGTTTTTCTGGTTTTTTTTTTTTGCTTTTGCTTTTCTTGGTTTTTTTATTTTTTTGTGCTTTTGAGGTTTATGAAAATGCTGTAAACTAAGTAGAAAGAGAATACCTAAAATGGGTTGTCTCCCACTGAGCCGCTCTTGTTTAGAGTCTTTTAACTAGACTTTGGTAGTTTGTGAGCTTAGCTGGAGGTGGAGTTCGACCTTAGGCAAGGTCTCTTTGCCTTCTGCGTGGCCTCTTCTGCTAAAGGCTCCTCGAGTCTCTCCATGATAGCAGCTTCATCCTTCTCAAGAAGATGTTTCTCCATGGTGTAAGGTACCGCGGGATAAAACTTATTCCCGTCGATATTGGCGAACGAGACTCGCCTGTTTGGCCAATCCATGATGGCTCCTGCAGTGGCCAAGAACGGCCATCCCAAGATGAGAGGTGCAGCTTCTTCTTGGCGAGTTTTGATTATGTAGAAGTCTACCGGGATTCTACAATCGCCAATGATGACCGGGAGATCATAAATGACTCCTCTTGGGGCAGCGAAAGATTGGTCCGCCAATCCAATCTTGAGGCTCGTAGGCTCACCACGTTTTATGCCGAGCTTACATGCTCCCCATTCGGTTATCATACAGATGCATGACCCAGAGTCGCACACCGATTTGCTGAAACCGATCCCTCTAATGATGCATGTTATTAGAAAACGGCAGTGATCTTGAACCTTGTAGAGGTCCCGGATTTCTCGATCTTTTCTCGCCTTGTTGAAAAGGTGCTTGATCCCACCCAATGACTCTCTAGGCTTCATGGTGCGAAAATTTAAATTAAACTCTTGAACCTTGTTAGATTTCGGGGCTTTCACTTGTATTAGTTTGCATTGATCATGTTTATGGATCCCCAATAGGTAGCACTCGAATTTGGGTGATTTGAAAATTTTGAGAATTTCCAATTTGCCAAAATTTTGCTAAGTGTGAAACTAGGAAGAATTTTCGAATTTTTGGCTTTAATCTTGTTTGTTGCTTGCTAGTTGCTGCTATTTGCTGTTCAAAATGGGTTGCTTACTCTCTCTACAAGCTTTGTCTCTCTTGTAGGAATAATGGGAAAAGTAAGAGGAGATGCAACAAAACAAGGGGCAAGCTCTCAAGCAAAGTCATCAAAGAGCCAAGGGAAGAGGCAAGTAGTTGAAGACCGAGAGGTCAATAGTGAGGAGGAGCAGTTGACGCTTGGGGAAAGAAAGAAGCCAGTCACGAGAGCCTCAAGAGAGGGACATTTGAAAACAAACCAAATCAAGCTCCATGCGAAGATCTCGGGCTATCTTCCGTAGATTCTCGATGAGGTACAAGAGGGCCCTAAAAAGAAGCTCTCACCCGAGGAACTCCTCAAGGCATACATGAGCATGCGGTTCAAGGCAACGAAGTACCCGCATGAGCAGACACTGCGTGCTTTGGGAATCTATGAGGACTTCCAAGCTCTCTTCAAGAACATGAGTTTGGCCAAGTTCATCACCATGGCTCGTCCCGCTCACAAGCTCGCGACATGCGAGTTCTTGTTTTCCCTCACCGCGCACTTCTATTATGACGGTGAAGATTCGCCACCGCTACATGGTCATGGCTACATCAACTTCAAGATCCATAGGACCACGTATTCCATGACTTTCCGCCAACTCAACAAGGTCTTTGGATTCCGGGAAGGAGAGAGGAGGACAAAGATGCTCACCATTGATGAGTGTGAGTTGAAGGGTTTGTGGGAGACAATCGCGGTTGGGAAATTCAAGCCGGGAGGAAGCACGGGGACTTTGATAAGGCATCCGGCCTTGAGGTATGCACACAAAGCTCTTGCTCACACCTTCTATGCAAGGAAGGAAGCCGGGAAGGTAGCCAAGGAGGAACTCGGACTGCTAGATGTGGGTCTTGCAAGGTTCACTGGGTTTTACACAAGAGGAGGAACAAGAGTCCGAGGGGATAGGACGGGATCATCACCCCGATTCTTGAAGCTTGTGGGCATCAGCTAGGGACGGATGGTCTAGACCCCGAGTGGATGGACATCTTCTACCTTGGGAGGACAATGTTTCTCTCGGGAAGATTGGGCAACCGGTTCGCCTACAAGTTCGCGGTGGATTGATAGTAGGATTTTTCCACTTTCAATTAATCTCTACTACTCATGTCATTGTAGTATTTGAGATGTCAATCCAAAAAGGGTTAAGATTAACAACACTAGGAATACATGAAACTATTTAATCTAAGCCAAATTCGAAATTGAAGGAGACAAGGGACTAATAAAAGCAAACTACAAGCTAAAAGGGATACTACAAGACTAATTATATGAGCTAAGGCCTTAATTTTAACTAATTAAGCACTAATCAAGAGATTAACTACTAATCAAGATTACTAATTGGCTAAAAACGAAACCTAGGGATGGAATCATTGATTTGGGAATTCAAATGGCCAACCTTGCAATCATTTAAGCAACTAAACAAGCTATCTCTATGCCTAGATCACTAATAAAGACTAATCCATGATGTGTGGTACTAATCCCTTTCCTAATCACCTTAATGAACTAATGATGTGTTAGCATTAAAATGATTAACAAGCATTAAACATAAGTCTAAATGGCATGATAAACACCCTAGGCAACTAATGTCTTAGGCTAGGAATGTAAATCTCTTAAAAAGCGGTTCAAGCATTTCATCAAACACTTGGTGGGTGTGTGAAATGCTTATAATCCAAAATAGCAAAGATTAGCTATTTGGCATTAAGAACACTTTAATAAGAAGAGAGATGAAAGAATCTAACCTAGATTGCAAGATTGAACCATTAGAAAACCCTAAATCTAACCCATCCCCAAGTCCCTAAGAGACTACTCACTAATCATCATTAAGCCCATCAAATCTATGATAGAGGATGAGCAAATCATGATTAGAGAAAGGATAATAAGAAATTCAAGAGAGATATTGCATTAAACTTAAAAGAAATCTTCCAAATCTTCTCAAAACCACAAAGGGTCGATTTTCTGTTCAAAAACAAGAGAGGATCCATAAAAATTAGGTTTTAAGTATTTATAGGGAAGTGGTCGAACCGGGTCAACCCGGAACAAACCGGGTTGTGACCCGGGGTAGCAGTCTTGCGGAAATCGTCATATCTCCCTAACCACAGCTCATAATGACATGAAACCACCTTCAAATGAAAGATGATTCAATTATCTACAACTTTTATGAAGAGCTCGAAGGCTGAATCGGAACGGAAAGTCTTTGTTTGATCCGATTTGTACCCGGAAAAAATCTGTATTCGGATCGACCAGGCTCGTCGAACCAAGTCGTCGAACTGAACCCCTGGTGCTGTGGTTCGACGTGTTCGTCGATCCGTTTGGTCGAACTGAACCCCTGGACTTCCGGTTCGAGCAGCTCGTCGATCCGACTCGTCGAACCAAACTAAAATCGATGTAACTTTCTAACCACAGGTCTGAATGACTTGATTCCAACGGCACTAGAAAGCTCATTGGATCCTCTACAACTCTTAAGAAGGCTTCAGAGTCTGATTCTAAGTGCAAGGACTTATTCCGGACACATACATTGTGCGCCTCCAAATGCTTGATATGCTTTTACAAGATTTTTCCTTCTCATTTAGCTGCTTCTCTTCCTCCTCTTGACGATTTCTTGCCCTTCCTTTTCTATGCCATCCTTCTCCAACTCCATTCATGCCTCCATAGCATCCTTATCACCTGATAAAGACTTCAAATGCACCAAAATATGCAAAGACTATGCAAATATACACTAGAACTCTAAATGATCAAAATGCAATACAATGATGCTTAATTAGGCTCCTTAATGATAAGAAACCTACACTAAATGGTGGGAAATATGATGCAAAATATAGACATATCAACTCCCCCAAACTTGCCTTTTGCTTTTCCCCAAGCAAATGAAACACAAGCTAAGGAGAGAGGTTTGAAGGTGGGGACTCAAATCAAAAGGTGTCAAGCAAATAAATCAACTCAATGGTCCTTGTTCTTAATCCTAGGATGCAGTACTCAAACTCTACTCCAAAAAACTTAGCCATACTCATCACACATTGAATCTCAAATCAAGACTTGTCTATTCCAAACAATCCAAGAATCCTAACCTTTAACATTCATTAAAGCTTAAACCGTAAATCACACTTATGCATTTAAAACCGAATACATTTGGCTATGGACAAGGTTATGATATAAAAATGATCTCATTCATGTGGGTACTCGAAACTATGGTTTATCTCAAAAAGGATTGAACTTATGCATAATGTTAAAGGTAAAAGGCAATGTATGCATACATGACTAGACTCTCATCTACCCATATGAACTAACAATGAACCTAATTCCCCTCTCATTCATTTTTTTTTTTTTAGCTCACTCACCCTCTAGAGATACCCATAGTCAAGCAAATAAAACACCAAGTACAAACCGACAAGAACTTTACCAATCACATTTGTTTTAGGGATACTTCTTCAACCTTTTTTATAGCTAGTGGTATGACCACACAAAAATAATAGCTCTTCTCTTTTCAAAGGATAGCTCTCTTCTCATATATATTTTTTTTCTTTTTGCATGTGGACTTTTGGCTCTTTTCTTTTCATTTTGCAAGAGAGCTATCAATTTTTTTTTTTTTTAACTTGAGCTTTACACAAAACAATTCAAGGTCAACCACTTAAAACTATGTACCCCTTTCATTCACTTCTTATAGCAACTTCTTCTCAAAGCCTAATCAAAATTCAGTTACAACACCCATGAACCAAACCCCAAATCCAGCCTAAAACTAGCTTCAATATGCAAAGCTAGCATCAATATGATAGTCTATACATGTCGCCCTAAACCTAACACTTTATGCCAAGTTCAATCAAAAATAAGGCCTCACAAATTGCAATCACACAAGAGTTTTGGCTTGAAAGGAGGGTAAGGGTTAAGGTGTGGTGTTCTATTTAAGCTTACAAGAGAGTGGTGAAGTGAATAAGAAAGCTTAAATATTTTTTTGTAATCCATGTATCCTTTTCCAAATGCACAAGTATGATAATTCAAAATCCATATTAAGGTTTCACTTGATCGGAAAGGATTCAATTCATGCTCTTTTCAACTTTAAGCCAAGAAAATTAAAACAAGTGATCCAAGTATGGTTAGAACTTACTTTCAAAGTTTGCACAAAGCATCAAAGGACTACTAACTAGGGCCTTGAACCAATTCATGAGCTTAACACCTTACAAGGACGGTCTATCATTGTCCCCTATGCAAGAATGCAATCCTATATGAAAGCTAGACTCAATCCTACTTATGTGACAAATGCAAATGCAACTACATGCTATTTTTTTGAAATTTTAGAAAATTTTCCAATTTTTTGGTTTTTTCTATGCCATAGATGAATGCATGAGACTCAAAGATGCATGAAAAGGAAAAATAAGATCACAAAACACAAGATTAAATCTCTCAACCTCTCCCCCAAACTTAAATTACACAGTCCCTTGTGTAATAGAAGTTCAAGAGAAACCAAAGCAACAAAAACAAAATGGTATATACAATGAAATAGAAAGAGGACCATAACTTGGCCCTAGCCTTTGTCCTTAGGGAGTTGGAGAGGAGGAGTAATGTAACTCCTTGTTGAGGTGGTTTTGTGCATCCAAATGCTTGATATGCTTTTACAAGACTTTTCCTTCTCATTTAGCTGCTTCTCTTCCTCC
Source organism: Alliaria petiolata (assembly GCA_020283515.1). Lineage (NCBI taxonomy): Eukaryota > Viridiplantae > Streptophyta > Magnoliopsida > Brassicales > Brassicaceae > Alliaria > Alliaria petiolata. The sequence continues at coordinate 357,102,572 of JAHZTW010000001.1, forward strand.
TCTTGATGATTTCTTGCCCTTCCTTTGCTATGCCATCCTTCTCCAACTCCATTCATGCCTCCATAGCATCCTTATCACCTGATAAAGACTCCAAATGCACCAAAATATGCAAAGACTATGCAAATATACCCTAGAACTCTAAATGATCAAAATGCAATACAATGATGCTTAATTAGGCTCCTAAATGATAAGAAACCTACACTAAATGGTGGGAAATATGATGAAAAATATAGACATATCATGGACACAAAAACCCAAGCAAAGATTTGTCTCCCGAACTTGCAAGTCACCTCCTTCCAAGACATCGCCCACATCGACTTTTCTCCCCCTTACGAGGACCTCTACAATTCGGCTATTAGTCCTCCTCTCCACTCTATTGCCAAGAGAGGGACATTTGACTTTGACCCAAGCCAAGTTCTTGAAGAGGAAGAAGATATGGAGGTCGAGGATCAAGCTCTGAGCCCAGTTTACGGTAGCGAGAGGTATTACTTCGTCTCTTGCATGGACCCAATGCCAAGCCCGACATTGAGAGAGGCCCATGCACACACTGGTCTTCTCAACAGGTGGAGCAAGTATCAAGTGATATGTCTATATTTTGCATCATATTTCCCTCCATTTAGTGTAAGTTTCTCATCATTTAGGAATCTAATTAGGCATCATTGTGTTGCATTTTGATCATTTAGAGTTCTAGGGTGTCCTTGCATAGTCTTTGCATATTTTGTTGCATTTGGAGTTTATCTTAGGTATCTTGGAGGTTAGGAAGACCATTTGGAGATTGGTGGGCAGCTTGGAGTCAAGGAGAAGTTGGAGAACAAGAATGAAGAATTGTCTGGCATCACATCGGTTTGCAGCCCATCGGACAACAAACCGATGTGAGCCTCCTCGAGTTCGCAACATGAGCTGCATCGGACAGAGAGCATCGATCAACAGTCCGATGCGGAGCACCCTGGAGTTTACACCGGACAGGAGACATCGAGCAACAAACCGATGCAAGCACGTTCGAGCTTCG
>JAHZTW010000001.1:357104379-357119155 GCA_020283515.1 Alliaria petiolata
ATGATTGCAAGGTTGTCCATTTGATTGCCCAAATCAATGATTCCATCCCTAGGTTTCGTTTTAGTTAATTTGGTAATCTTGCTTAGTAGGTAATCTCTTGTTTAGTACTTCATTAGTGGTAATTAAGGCTTAGTTTCATATAATTGCTCTTGTAGTATCTCTTTTAGTTTGTGTTTTGCTTTTAATTGTTGCTTGTTACTTGAATTTGCGATTTTAGCTTAGCTTAAACCAAAATTTGTATTCTTATTGAATCATCTCCCAATATGGATTGATAGCTCAAGTATTGCAATGATATGAGCAATTGAGAAATTGCTTGCAAGAGTAAAAACTCTTGTTTCAATTTGGCGCCGTTGCCATATTGGGATTGTTTGATCATTAAGATTTGAGTTTAGTTTGAGACTAAGTAATCCTTTTGTGTTTATTGACCATCTCATTTTCTAGATTTCAGTTTGCCCTTGAATGCATTTGAGATCACAAGGAGACAACAACTTCCAAGGCTTTCAAGAGATTGATCAGTTGGAAAGGGTTGCTAGGATTGCAAGAAGGGAAGCTGCAAGGTTAGAGAGGTTGATGATGGAAGAACAACAAGGAGAACAACATCCTCCACCAATGGCGCGTGCAAACACTCCTCATAATGGAAATGAGCAAGCACCAAGGGGCAATGGAAACCCCTTGCATGCGCCTAGACAAGGGAGGACTATTGGGGCTGGTGATGCTCCAAATATTCATCAAAATAGATATGGTATTCAACCTCCACCAGTTCACAACAACACCTTTGAGGTCAAGCCAGTTTTCATCTCCATGGTTCAACAAGACAAGTTCCATGGTTTGCCAATGGAGGTTCCACTTGATCACTTGGATAATTTTGATAGAGTTTGTGGGTTGTTCAAGATGAATGGTGTGAGTGAGGATGCTTTCAAGCTAAGACTTTTTCCCTTCTCTCTTGGGGATAGAGCAAGGCAATGGGAGAAAAACTTGCCTCAAGGAACCATCACCTCTTGGGATGAATGCAAGAAGGCATTCCTATCTAAGTTCTTCTCCAACTCAAGGACTGGCAAGTTGAGGAATGAAATCTCAAGCTTCACTCAAAGGAACAATAAGTCTTACAATGAAGCATGAGAAAGGTTCAAGGGCTACGCAATGCAATGTCCTCATCATGGCTTCACACAAGAGTCTATACTAAGCACCATCTATAGAGGGGTCCTTCAAAAGATTAGAATGCTTCCTGATACAGCAAGTAATGGAAACTTCTTAGAAAAGAAGTAGAAGATGGTTTGGAGCTTGTAGAAAATCTTGCCTTGATTGATGGTAATTACAATGAAGACTATGATAGAGCTCGAAGGGGAGGTGAATATGAGTCTCACAAGAAAGAAATGAAGTCTCTACATGACAAGATGGACAAGCTTATGTCCTCCAACCAAAGGCATGTACATTTTGTTGAAGAGAATCTAGAGGATTGTGATGATCAAGTTGGGTACCTAGAGGGTCAAGAGGTGGTAAATTTCGTGGGTGGCCAAGGTGGCTACAACAATTACTCCAACAACAACTATAAGGGGAATAACAACCTCTCTTATAGAAGTACTAATGTAGCCAATCCCGAAGACCAAGTATACCCCACCCAAACTACTCAAGGCAAGCCTTTTGCGACCTACAACAATCAACAAAAGGGTTATGTACAAAGATCTAACTACCAAGGAGGAAACCAAGGCAACTATGGTGGTCCAAGGAACAATCCTCCACCGGGTTTTACTCAAGCCTCCCAAGGTCCTCCACAAGACAATGTTCAGCTTATGCTTCAACAAATACTTCAAGGTCAAGCCAATAGTGATGCTAATATGGGAAAGAAGATTGCTGAAATTANATCCCAATATGGCAACGGCGCCAAATTGAAACAAGAGTTTTTATCTCTTGCAAGCAATTTCTCAATTGCTCATATCATTGCAATACTTGAGATATCAATCCATTTTAGGAGATGATTCAATAAGAATACAAAGTTTTGTTTAAGCTAAGCTAAATTGGCAAATTCAAATAACAAAGAACAATTAAAGTCAAAACACAAAGTAAAAGGAACACTACTAGAGCAATATTATGAAGCTAAACCTTAAATATCACTAATGAAGCACTAAACAAAGATTAACTACTAAGCAAGATGATCAAATTAACTAAAACGAAACCTAGGGATGGAATCATTGATTTGGGCAATCTAATGGACAACTTTGCAATCATTTAATAAAGACTAATCCATGATGTTTGGTATTAATCCCTTTCCTAATCACCCTAATGAACTAATGATGTTTTAGCATTAGATTGATTATAAAGCATTAATTACAAGTCTAAATAGCATGATAAACACCCTAGGCAACTAATATTTTAGGTTAGGAATGTAAATCTCTTATTAAGTTGGTTGAAGCATTTCATCAAACACTTGGTGGGTGTATGAAATGCTTATGATCCAAATAGCAAAAGATTAGCTATTTGGCATTAAGAACTACTTAATAAGAAGAGAGATGAAAGAATCTATCCTAAATTGCAAGATTGAACCATTAGAATACCCTAAATCTAACCCATCCCCAAGTTCCTAAAGAACTACTCACTAACCATAGTTAAACCCATCAAATCAAAGATTAGAGAAAGGTTAAACATGATTAAAGAAAGATAAAACAAGAAATCTAAGAAAGATATTGCATTAAATTTAAAGATCCAAGCAAAAACAAGGTTTTTCCTCAAAGAGGCAAAGGTTTAAGCTTAGAACTAAGAGAATAAAAGTTAAGCATAAAAATTAGGTCTAAAGAGTATTTATAGTGAATAGTGATCGGACTGGGTCAACCCGGAACAAACCGGGTGTTGACCCGGTTTTTGGCTCGGCTGGTGTTCGCATCGGACTGTTGTCCGATGCACTCCTGTCCGATGCGGACCAAGACGAAATCAGGCTAAGTTCGAACGTGCGTGCATCGGTTTGTCTGACCGATGGGGCTGACCGATGTGAAACTCCGCATGCCTTGCATCGGACTGTTGATCGATGTGCTGTCCGATGGCAATTCCAGGGCGCTTCACATCGGGCTGTTGACCGATGCGCTGCTGTCCGATGCAAGCCATGTCGTGAACTCGAGGATGCTCACATCGGTTTGTTGTCCGATGGGTCACAAACCGATGTGATGCTAGACAAGTCTTCATTCTTGTTCTCCAACTTCTCCTTGACTCCAAGTTGTCCACCAATCTCCAAATAGTCTTCCTAGCCTCCAAGGTACCTAAGATAAACTCCAAATGCAACAAAATATGCAAGGACTATGCAAAGACACCTTAGGGCTCTAAATGAATGCAAACTAGATCAAATGAACAAGTTATATGCATGAAATGATGCAAATGCTATCTTAAATGGATGCTTAAAAGGTGTAAATATGCTAACTATCAGCATCTTCTGAATAGTCCGTTTGTGCACTGTCTGTAGAGATACGGCTTGTCCCAGAAGTACTTGCGGGAGTCTCGTAAAAACTTCTTCTTGTTGTATCCCACGAACTGAGGTGGTTTGTTGTCGGCTGCAAGGTCATTTGCGATGTGTTGGAACCATGGCGTGTTGTATGCCCCGGATTACGCCATAGGTGGATGTCTTCTCGTCGGTTCTCCTATTGCGGGAACTGCATTGATCGCGTACATGCTTTCTTCCGGGAGGCTGTCGCTCACAGGGATCATGTCCCCAAATGATACTCGCGAAAGGTGATCTGCGACCCCGTTATCAGCTGCTCTCATATCCTTTATCTCCATGTCGAATTCTTGGAGCAGAAGAACCCACCTAATCAGCCTAGATTTTGTATCTTTCTTCGCCATTATGTGCTGGATCGCTGCATGATCTGTGTGTACTATAACCTTTGATCCGACCAGGTACTGACGGAATTTTTCGAATGCAAACACGATAGGTAGGAGCTCTTTTTCTGTCGTCGTGTAGTTGCATTTGGCGTCGTCCAGGGTCTTGCTCGCATAATAGATTGCGTGCATCTTCTTATGTTTCTTCTGTCCCAGCACTGCTCCTACTGCATAATCACTGGCGTCGGACATAATCTCAAATGCCTGTTCCCAATCAGGTGGTTGTACTACTGGAGCCGATACCAGAGCTTCTCTAATCTTGTGGAAGGATTGCATGCATTCTTTGTCGAACTTGAATTCTGTGTCTCTGCAGAGAAGACGTGTCAATGGTCTTGCTATCTTCGAGAAATCTTGGATGAACCTCTTATAAAACCTTGCGTGACCTAGGAAGCTCCGTATCCCTTTGACATTTGATGGCGGCTGGAGGCTCGTCATGACTTCTATCTTTGCCTTATCAACCTCGATGCCTTCTGCTGAGACCTTGTGTGCTAGCACTATGCCGTCTCGCACCATGAAATGACATTTCTCCCAATTCAGAACGAGTTGCTTGTCTTCGCATCTTTGCAGGACCTTTCCTAAATTGCTTAAGCATTCTTTGAAAGACGACCCGTGGACCGAGAAATCATCCATAAATTTTTCAATATAATTAGTAAAGATTGATAGCATGCACCTTTGAAACGTTGCAGGGGCGTTGCAGAGGCCAAACGGCATTCGCCTGTACGCGAACGTCCCATAAGGACTTGTGAATGTCTTCTTCTCTTGGTCCTCTTGTCTTATGGAAATCTGAAAAAATCCAGAATATCCGTCAAGGAAACAATAGTACTGATGGTTTGCTAACCTTTCTAGCATCTGGTCGATGAATGGTAGCGGGAAATGATCCTTTCTGGTCGTTGTGTTTAACTTCCGGTAATCGATGCACATCCGATGGCCGGTCACTGTTCTTGTAGCGATCATCTCGTCCTTATCGCTCTTGATGACCGTAACCCCCCCCCCCCTTTTTTTTTCGGGACTACGTGAATCGGGCTCACCCAAGCGCTGTCCGAGATCGGGTATATGATCTCTGCCTCCAAAAGCTTCATTACTTCCTTTTTGACAACTTCCATTAGGTTCGGGTTGAGTCTCCTCTGCTGTTCAACCGAGTTCTTCGCGTTTTCTTCCAAATGAATTTTATGCATGCAGAGGTCTGGAGATATTCCAGGGATGTCGTCTAAAGAGTATCCTATCGCTCTCCTGTGCTTCCGTAGCTCGCAGAGCAACAGCGTTGCTTCGACGTTGTTTAGACTGGAATTTATGATCATCGGGAAAGTCGAATCTTGTCCCAGAAATGCGTACCTTAGCCCAGCTGGTAGCGGTTTCAGCTCAACTTTGGGCGCCTTGAGCGGGTTCCAAGGGTCAGGAACTGCTCCTCGGGTATCCTTTGGTGGTAAGGTCTTGTGTTCTTCGTCCCCTAGATCCAGAAAGGGGGTAGGTCCAGCGTGAGGTTCGGTTTGGTCCAGCATTCTTGTACAACTTTTCGTTTCTTCGCGACTAGGGCCGCTTGTAGTGTTTGCGCTTGTCAGGGCTATCTCCAGCGGGTCGTCCATAAGCATCTCTTCGTATATTTCTTCTACAGCACCAGCGAGCTCGTCGATGTGAAAGACTTGCCCGTCCAGGGTAGGCTTCCTAAGATCTTTGATCATATCGAAGTTCATAACGAGATTCCCCATGTGTAGATTTATCTTTCCATTTGGAACGTTGATAACTGCTCCTGCTGTAGAGAGGAATGGGCGACCGAGAATGAGAGGGTCTCGGGGTTCCTCTTCGATGTCTAGTACCACGAAGTCAGTTGGGATTGCGCAGTCCCCAATGATGACTTGGACGTCGACCAAAACTCTAACGGGCAGCCTAGTTGATCTATCTGCGAGGATTAGGGTAATTTTGTAGGTAGGAACTCATAATATCCCATACGTCTTGCTATAGAGAGTGGCATCATGTTTATGCTTGATCCCAAATCGCATAGAGCTCGGTTAAATACTTCCTCTCCAATCGAACATGAGAGTACAAAACTTCCAGGATCTTCACGCTTCCGAGGGGACGGTTTTGGATGACCGAGCTGCATTCTTGCGTGGTCATAATAATTCCCTCTTCCTGGGTGAGAGAGTTGGTCAGAATACTTTTCATGTATCTTCTTAGTGTTCGGTTCATGGGGCAAGCTTCTATGAAAGGCAGCCTCACAGAAAGTTGTCCAATTAGTTCTTTCAATCTTGCCCTTTCCTTCTCCTTCTTGGGCGTGCTTAGACAGCGCGAATAGGGTGCTTTGTGTGCGTGGACTCGTGCTGGTGGTGGTGGTGCTTCTTGATCTCGTAGAGTTTCTTCTGTCACGGCTTCTCGGGAAATTTATGGGGTTCTAACTAGAAATCAAACACACAAAAGTTAAGCAAGCGAGACTAGGCGATTTTCTCCAAACTGATTCACTGGTTTTAACAACCTAACTTTATCAAACTAGGTCGATCTGCGAACTTCCATTCCACATGTATACTTTCATATCATGCGTCCTAGACGAACACGCAATAGGATCGGGACAATAAACATTCAGACATCTTTTAAAGGATGCTCTCTACCCTATTTTGGTCTAAATCTGAGATTCAGGACATTCGTCGTTCTCAAGACCCTGCGATCAGAATATAGTTCATGACGCCAGACTCATGCAATAAGAACGAATAAGCTGAGATAGAAAATCCTAATCTTCGGCCTAAACAATCGGTTCAACAACAGTTAATGAAATTCCCCATAGATCCCCTTAAAGAACACCCAACGAAAGTAAATTACTCAGACATAAAAGAAGAAGTAGAAAACGTGATTGATGAATGCATAACTTGTATAAATCGATTAAAATAAAAGAGGGTTCAAGAACAAATCAATCTCCCTCAAAGAACAAAGTGGAAACCACGAATCAAAGATTCGCGGCCGCCAAGAGAAGTTTGTAACAAGAGAATTTTGTGATGCTAAATGGTGGTTGCCCTAAAAAACCCTAAAGGTCGAGTATATATAGGTCTTCAAGTGCCCTAGGTCGTGGATTAGGTCTTGGCTTGCATAAGACGGCTGCGGGTTTAAGTTGGGCTTCAAATGGGCTCGGGAATCCGTGAGTGGCCTGGCCGCGCGAGCGACTGGCCGTGGCGCGGCCACTGGTCGTCTGGTTTGGCCGTGGCGCGGCCAGCTCGTCCTTCCGGGTGCTTGACGGACCTTCTTGCTTCCTTCATAACTTGAGATCCAACCGTGGGATTGCTCTCAAACCACTTCGAGGTGAAAGACAGCTGATAAGGCTACCTTGTCTCCAAATATGAGCTTGATCTCGTGGTGGGAAGGCCTTCATTTGGTGTTGAACTTCTGTCCTCGGGCACTGTTTCCGGAATTGTCCATTTTGCTCCAAAATATGCGTCTTTTGCTAAGATTACCTGAAAAGAGTCTTGAACAACCAAATACTCGAAATCTAGTGTTTATGCATCAAAACCTTAGTGAAATGCTTATTAAAGCACTCACTTATGATAGTAAAAACGGGTAAAATATGCATGTTATCAACTCCCCCAGACTTAAACCTTTGTTTGTCCTCAAACAAAACAGAAATCTAAGTAAGGAAAAGAGGTTTGAAAACGTGGAAACTCACCAATACTTGGGAACTCATCAAGTCTAGCAATCGACCTGTTGAGCCACATAACTCGGAATTCAGCTTCAAGGCGTTTGGGTCTAGTTACCTTGAGCTTTTCACCCTTCCCGGATACGCTTCATGGTCCCTTTGAGTATTTCGAGCTCCCTCTTGTTGACTCCTTTATTCATTTAGGCGTGCGGTCTCTATCGAGGGAGTATTGGTCGACGAGACATTATACTTTCTCTTCCAAACATCTAGACATAGACATTTCAGACACAACTCTCCTATTTTCTCTTCCCTTAGTCGATTTCTCCCTACTTTTCTAGGGTATCATTTTATTTTTTCTATTGACTTTCTTATTCCATTTTTTTTCCTTTCTTCTTAGCTTGAGAATGATCACTTCTTTGAAGTTTACATGATTGCTGCGAACCGTCATTGTCCTTTAAGGAACTCTGGTTGTCATTCCCAAACTAAAACCTTTCTTTCTATTTTTTTTTTCTTTTCTATAACAAGGGAAGATCAAGGAGAGGTTGCATTGCATCTACTTAGTCATGCTAGAGTCTAAAAGAGGAGCAAAGTTCGAAGTACCTCAAGCCCCTTGACGAGAAGATTTGATTCATTAGGTGCGGAGTCAACGCAAGATCCTTCGAGTACTCTAGAGATTAGAACTTTCTCCGCTGGAATGATCCACTCGCCGTGTTCAACTTAGTAAACCTTGCTTCTAAATCCGTGAGAATGGTCATTAAGTTTCCTTGTTCAAAGTGACTTGTACCTAGCAAAGTTCATAGTTTCCGACTAAAAAGAAAAAAAAAAGTTTTGACTCTATAAAACGACTCGATAAATGATGTAAGTATGCATAATATTCATTATATAAAAGCATAATTAGTAATATAAGAAACCCCCCCAGACTTAAATCAAACTGTCCCCAGTTTGTTTAAATCGAGTGAGGTAAAAAAGATAGGTAAATTCAAGTACAAGCTTGTGAAGACTTACTTGAAAGTGGTGTTGGGTTTGGTATGGGTGGATGGGCGTGTGGTATGATTGAGCTAAGGACTTGATCATTATCCTTATGTCCCTGCTTAGAATCGATTTGATTGAACAAAAGGAATCGAAAACTTAGCTCGAAAGGAAATGTGTTGCGCGGTTGAGCTTCCTTGCTTCGGATGGTGGTGGTGGGCGTGTGTGGGTGATGGATGAGGATAGTGATAGGCGTTTGGTGGTGATGATTGGCTCACCTTTGATGTGAAGAACAGGTACTCCGGTTGTTGAGTACTCGTCTTGGTTCCTTGACCAGGCTCCTTATGGCCGGCCGACGGGCGGTTCGTCGCCCGGTGAGTGTTCTTCGGGTTTCCTTCTTCATTTTTTTGGTCTTTTCTGGTTTTTCTGATTTTTTTGTGCTTTTGGGGTTTATTAAAATGCTGTAAACTAAGAAGAAACCAAAACTAAAAATTAATATGGTTAAAGAGATGAGAAAGAGAATACCTAAAATGGGTTGTCTCCCATTGAGCCGCTCTTGTTTAGAGTCTTTTAGCTAGACTTTGGTAGTTTGGGAGCTTAGTTGGAGGTGGAGTTCGACCTTAGGCAAGGTCTTTTTGCCTTCTGCGCGGCCTAGTCTGCTAAAGGCTCATCGAGTCTCTCCATGATGGCATCTTCATGCTTCTCAAGAAGGTGTTTCTCCATCGTGTAAGGTACCGTGGGATAAAACATCTTTCCGTCGATATTGGCAAATGAGACTCGCCTGTTTGGCCAATCCATGATGGCTCCTACAGTGGCTAAGAACGGCCATTCCAAGATGAGAGGTGCAGCTTCTTCTTGGCGTGTCTTGACTATGTAGAAGTCTACCGGGATTCTACAATCGCCAATGATGACCGGGAGATCATAAATGACTCCTCTCGGGGCAGCAAAGGATTGATCCGCCAGTCCGATCCTGATGTCAGTGGGGAAAACGTATTTCACGCCGAGTTTCCGTGCTACACCGGCTGGCATAATATTTATGCATGACCCCGAATCGCATAGGGCGTTCTTGAAAATGTCACATCGGATGCTGCAAGTTGTGAGGTATTGCTCGTGGCCCTGGATCTTGTGAAGGTTTCTAATAGGCTTTCCGGTTCTGGCGAGGTTGAAAAGGCCTTGAATGTCCGACACTGTCTCCCTACTTTCGCAGAAGAAATGTCCGATAAGGTGATCTCTCCATGCTTCCACGAAATCCGTCTCAGGACGGAGTTCTTGCACCACTTTGTTGAACTCCTCGAGTGCCAACGGCTCAACTCGGTTCTGATGCCAATCATGCTTCTTCGTTGGGGGCATTCTGATAGCATCCTTGTCGGCTGAATGTCTTGCCTGATTAAAGTAGACTTCAATATCACCCTTATCTTCCAAGCTATCTTGAAAGAAGTCGGCCAAACCTTGGTTTTTCCAGGCGTCTTCGAACGTCATTCCTGTGGGGAGTTCCTTAACTTTGGCATTGAACTTCATAAACCTCTCCCTTTGAATGTGCATCGTGATTGACCTTGCGTGGCTGGCCTTGTTCCCTGCTATCGAGCAGACGGAGGTCTCTTCCTTGAGGATCTCTCGAGACGAATACCTCGATGACTCGGTCGAGTATGCCTCTCCGAACTCGTAGTTTGAATCACTCGAGCAGCTGGAAGTGAAGCTCGTTTCAGGACTTGAGAATCTCGTTTCGGTGATGGGTTCCACTGCATTGCACGGTGCGAACGGGGCTGGGTTTGGGCCTCGGTCTGGTGCTCTTGGCATGCCTCTCCGGGTTGCTCGGTGGGTTGACATTTCGGAAACCTCTTTGGTCGCTTCCTCAAGGGGGCAGGTAGCTTTCTCGGTTCCGCCAATGCCCATTGCAGAGACTATCTTGCCAAGTCTCTGCTGTTCCTTGCTTAGCTTCTCTATTGCCGCCGTCTTCTTTTTCAGGCAATTGAAGATGCTTTCGAGCTTATTGTCAGTCTCCTCCGCTTTGTCCTCAGATTGCCTTTGGTCCTCTATGAGTTGAAGGATGTCAGCTTCGGCTTGATCTCTATTGACATAGATAGAGTTGTTGGTATCTTCAAGCTTTTCATTCAAGGTGCGGATGTCTCTCACGCTCTGCTCGAGGATAGGTCTGCAATACTCGAGCGCATCATAGATCTCCTTCAGTTGGACCGTGTTGCTGGCCGCTTGCTCCTTATGCAGCATCATCTCCTCGGATAGAGCTTCAATCTTAGCGAGAAGTTCGGCTTGAACCTTGTCTATATGCCCATAGACAGCTTCAGTGCAATCTGCCTGGTATACCAGCATATTATTGATCGAGACTATGAGCTTGTCGATCTGGCGAGCGTGTTCGACCTCCGCATCGAGATGATTGACCTTCGGATTTTTTTCTTGGCAAGCAAGCCACGGGTCGCGCAGGTTGCGATCTTTGGGAGCGATATCAGCTTCCGGGGGTCCAGGCTCGTGTTGTTCTTGATTCGTGGGGACCTCCATGGTTTTAGGGTTTCTGAAACTCATAGAAATAAATCTAGAAGTTAGAGAAAAGAATATCTTTGAGTTGTGATCCTGACCTTTGTCTTGGACAGCGAAACGCAGCCTCCCCGGCAACGGCGCCAAAAGCTTGATGGGGTCTAAATAGTCATCCGAGTTTGGAGGATTTCTTTGGGGACTCGTCAGGCTTTGAATTTGTAAGACCCTAAGCTGCAAGTGCACAGCGTGCGTTGTAGTACTTAGGGTATCGATCCACAGGGAGGAGGTCAACTGCAAAACAGAAGAATCAGGACAACCAAAGACGCAGAGAATTGAGGTTTGGGGGTAAGTGTCACAGTTTTTGCAGAAAATAAAGAAAGCAGTATCACGTCTTATATAGAGGAGTTTGTCAATCTCTTATATGACCAACAGGAAAAGGAAATCAAACTTAAGAACTTGTAAAAAGGAAATCAAGCAAGCAGTGCAGGAAAAGTAAATATTGAAGTGCGTAAATCTCGATGTAAAAGCAGATGGGGTGAACACGTTGGGAATCTTCTCGGGAAATTTATGGGGTTCTAACTAGAAATCAAACACACAAAAGTTAAGCAAGCGAGACTAGGCGATTTTCCCCAAACTGATTCACTGGTTTTAACAACCTAACTTTATCAAACTAGGTCGATCTGCGAACTTCCATTCCACAGGTATACTTTCATATCCTGCGTCCTAGACGAACACGCAATAGGATCGGGACAATAAACATTCAGACATCTTTTAAAGGATGCTCTCTACCCTATTTTGGTCTAGATCTGAGATTCAGGACATTCGTCGTTCTCAAGACCCTGCGATCAGAATATAGTTCATGACGCCAGACTCATGCAATAAGAACGAATAAGGTGAGACAGAAAATCCTAATCTTCGGCCTAAACAATCGGTTCAACAACAGTTAATGAAATTCCCCATAGATCCCCTTAAAGAACACCCAACGAAAGTAAACTACTCAGACATAAAAGAAGAAGTAGAAAACGTGATTGATGAATGCATAACTTGTATAAATCGATTAAAATAAAAGAGGGTTCAAGAACAAATCAATCTCCCTCAAAGAACAAAGTGGAAACCACGAATCAAAGATTCGCGGCCGCCAAGAGAAGTTTGTAACAAGAGAATTTTGTGATGCTAAATGGTGGTTGCCCTAAAAAACCCTAAAGGTCGAGTATATATAGGTCTTCAAGTGCCCTAGGTCGTGGATTAGGTCTTGGCTTGCATAAGACGGATGCGGGTTTAAGTTGAGCTTCAAATGGGCTCGGGAATCCGTAAATGGCCTGGCCACGCGAGCGACTGGCCGTGGCGCGGCCACTGGTCGTCTGGTTTGGCCGTGGCGCGGCCACTGGTCGTCTGGTTTGGCCGTGGCGCGGCCAGCTCATCCTTCCGGGTGCTTGACGGACCTTCTTGCTTCCTTCATAACTTGAGATCCAACTGTGGGATTGCTCTTAAACCACTTCGAGGTGAAAGACAGCTGATAAGGATACCTTGTCTCCAAATATGAGCTTGATCTCGTGGTGGGAAGGCCTTCATTTGGTGTTAAACTTCTATCCTCGGGCACTGTTTCCGGAATTGTCCATTTTGCTCCAAAATATGCGTCTTTTGCTAATATTACCTGAAAAGAGTCTTGAACAACCAAATACTCGAAATCTAGTGTTTATGCATCAAAACCTTAGTGAAATGCTTATTAAAGCACTCACTTATGATAGTAAAAAACGGATAAAATATGCATGTTATCAGAAAGCCAGCTTATAGATCCCATCTTCCGCCTGCCTTAAGACTCATACCGAGTCTTATATCACCTGGTATCAGAGCCAAAGGTTCTGCCTTTGGTTTTTTTTCTTACCCCTATCCTTTACGATTCATAGTTTTGTTTCTGCCTTGTTTGAGTTTCTGTTTTGTTTCATCAAAAGAAAACCCATAAAAATTGTGGCTGCTTGATTCATTAGGTTGTTTAGTATCTGTTTAATCCCAAAAAAAAAAAAACCCCCAAAAGAATTGTTTCTATTTTATTTGCTGATTTTTGTTCATTTACTTTCATTAAACCCTAAATCCCATAAAAACATTTTCATTTTGCTAAGTTGCTAGTTTCTTTGTTTATGTTGCATTAGTTTCATTTCATAAACCATAAAAATCATAAAAAGTTTGTTTCTAGTGTTGCTATTTGGGATTAGTTTTGTTTAGACAATTGTTGCATCTGCGAGATTGTTTGATTAAGCTAGTCGCCTCCGTGTTGTTTAGTTTTCCTTTGCCGTGGTACGTTTATCTGTTTGTTAAGTCTTACAAGATTCTACAAGTACTACAAACACCATGACCGACGGAGAAGGAGTTCCCCAAGATGATGTGCTACAAATGATGGCAGCAATGAGGGATGAGCTGAGAAACATGGGCCAGCAAATGGGCACCATGCGGCAGGAGTTTGGTGAAAGGATTGACCGAATAGAGGCTCCACCAAGGAGAGCTCCAATCAGAGGAGAGCCTCTACAACAGAACAGCCAAGAAGAGGAGATGCCGGACTTGGAAGATGATGTCCAAGACCCTCTCATTCACCGAAATCAGAGGAGACAAGATCCTCTAAGGAGAAATCCAGCAAGGGAAGTAGATTTTCGTGAACAAAATCATGAGCTTAAACTAACTCCTCCTACTTTTGCAGAAAAATCAAATCCAGAAGTCTATCTGGATTGGGAGAGACGTCTAGAGCACATCTTTGAGTGCTATGGATACGTGGAGCGGAAGAAAGTAGATGTGGCTGCAGCAAACCTCACGAAGAATGCACTTGCATGGTGGGACAGAAGCGTAGTGAAACAAGAGTTTTTATCTCTTGCAAGCAATTTCTCAATTGCTCATATCATTGCAATACTTGAGATATCAATCCATTTTGTGAGTTTGATGCAAAAGGAATACAAAGTTTGGTTTAAGCTAAGCCAAATTCTAAATTTAGGAAACAAGGGACTAATAGAAGCAAGCTACAATCTAAGAGAGACACTACAAGACTAATTATATGATTCTAAGCCTTAATTATCACTAATCAAGCACTAAACAAGAGATTAATTACTAATCAAGATTTCAAATTAGCTAAAAATAAAACCTAGGGATGGAATCATTGATTTGGGCATTCAAATGGACAACCTTGCAATCATTTAAGAAACTAAACAAGCTATCTCTATGCCTAGATCACTTAATAAAGACTAATCCATGATGTATGGCAATAATCCATTTCCTAATCACCCTAATGAACTAATGATGTTTTAGCATTAAAATGATTAGCAAGCATTAATCACAAGTCTAAATGGCATGATAAACACCCTAGGCAACTAATGTCTTAGGATAGGAATGTAAATCTCTTATTAAGTTGGTTCAAGCATTTCATCAAACACTTGGTGGGTGTGTGAAATGCTTATGATCCAAAATAGCAAAAGATTAACTATTTGAAATTAAGAACACCTTAATAAGAAGATAGATGAAAGAATCTATCCTAGATTGCAAGATTGAACCATTAGAAAATCCTAAATCTAACTCATCCCCAAGTTCCTAAGAAACTACTCACTAATCATAGCTAATCTAATAAATCTCATGCAAGAAGTGATAGTAAACATGATTAGATGAATAGAAAATGAAAGATTAGAAGAAACAAGAATCAAATGGCATTAAACAGAAAAGAAATATCAAAATCTCCTCAAAACCCCAAAGGGGCGTTTTTTAGGTTTAAGCCCAAGAGAAGATACATAAAAATTAGGTTTTTAAGTATTTATAGGGAAGGAGGTCAAACCGGGTCAACCCGGAACAAACCGGGTTTTGACCAGG
>JAHZTW010000001.1:357125133-357136389 GCA_020283515.1 Alliaria petiolata
CTCTAAAGATGAGAGTAGGCTATTTGGGTTAACAAGAGTGGTAAAAGGAAAGAAGATAACCCAAATATGTATATGGTAGCCACAAGTTCTCTAGCAATGCATAACCATGATAATTACTTGTTCAAATTAGGTTCAAGTTCAAGAGAGTTGGTTTCTATTCAAAGCTTGCTTCAATTAAAACTTGAATTTCAAATGGTAAGGTCCAAGTAGGGTTCAACTTTAACTTTCAAAATTTGCACACAAAGCATTAAACAACTATTAACTAGGGCCTTGAACTAATTCATGAGCTTAATACCTTACAAGGAAAAATCATCATTGTCCCCTATGCATGAATGCAATCCTATATGAAAGCTAGACTCAATCCTACTTATGTAACAAATGCAAATGCAACTACATGCTATTTTTTTTTTTTTAATTTTTGAAATTTTTCCAATTTTTCTTTTTTTGATTTTTTCTATGCCATAGATGCATGCATGAGACTCAAAGATGCATGAAAAAGGAAAATAAGATCACAAAACACAGAATCAAATACACCATACTCCCCCAAATTTAAATTACACAGTCTCTTGTGTAATCCAAGCTTGGAGAAGATTTCCATATGCAAAAATAAAAGACTTAATGGTATTTACAATGATTGGAGTGGTACCTTGATCAAAAATGCATGGAGGAGGAGGAGTAGGAGTCCGTGGAGTAGGATGGATTGCTGGATTGAGGAGTGGGGGATCGCATGACTCTTTTCTCACGCCTTCTTGTCTCATAGAAAGAGGGGCGTGGCTCATCTTCATGGCTTGGTGCACTTGGAGTCCCTTGGAAGGAATGGCGTCTTCCCGCCATTGTGCTATCCGCTTCATCATCCTCTTGCTGCATTTCCTCATCACCTTCTTGTTGCATCTCTCCATGCCTTTAGGAAGAAGTTCCCCCACCCTTAGCCTTTAGCTCCTTGATTTGTCCCTTCAAACCCTTCACCGTTTTCACAAGCTTCCTTATGGTCTTGTCTTGCCATTTGTTCCATCTTTGGAGAAGCTTGATGTGTTGGTGAGCTTGTCTAGAAGTTTCTCCTTGGTTGGTTGTTTCATAAGGTACAAAGTTGTACCTATCACTGCCATAGACCGAAGGAGTTTGATAAGGCTGGTGGGAAGTGTCCCATGAACCCATCGGGAAAGTCTCTATGTCGCCCAGCTCTTCGTCGGATGGAGTGAAGGTAGCGTTTTACCTCTCCCTTAGGCTAGTGAGGTGAATGCAAGGAAGCCGGATTGTAGCCTCCTTGAGCTTTTCCACATTGAACTTGTCCTGGTAACCACTTCCTTCCTTAATCAAGAACTGACCCTTAAGGAGGTAAGAGGAATCTATAAATTCTCTCTCGGCTGATGGTTCTCACAAGGTGATGCCAACTTCTTCAAGGATCGGTGTGATCATACCTCCAATGGCGAGTGGGATCAAGCGGTCCTTCTTGCTAAATGCCCGAGCATAGTAAGTTGCTGCATGAGCCACCCAAAGCTGTACCATACCATTCACCGTATCATCTCCTCTCATTAGGATGTTGTCATGACAGTAGCGGATGATGTCCTTAAGCCCAGCATCAAGCATTTTCCATTCTTCGGAAGTGACGATCACGGTTTCCTTCTTAGCAAAGAAGGTGTGAGCTAACACCTTGTGAGCATAGCGAATAGAGGGATGTCGGATCATGGTGTTCCTTACTCTCCCAGGCTTGTAATCCCCATTAGCAACAAACTTCCACAGCTTTTCCAACTCGCTCTTCCTAACATCCAAGCGGGATCCCGGACCGGTACCCTCATCAAATCCAAGTAACGCACTTAGCTTCTTGAAACCCATCTTGTAGGGCTTGTTGCGAATCCGGAATTTGATGAAACCGAGGCCATCCTTTACTTTATCAAACCCTTCCGAACTTGAAGTCACCACCTTCAAAGTAGAGAGGAATTGGCAAGTCTCATCTTGATAGCTCGGGTGCGAGTTGTTGAACCACCTTGTGCATCCCAAATTTCGAAAAATCGCTGCCACATCCTCCAAGAGACTCAATTCTTCTAGCAGTTCATGATCCGAGTACTTGGTTCCCCTAAAAGATCTTTCCATTAGGGCCTTGTACACCTCCGAGGGTGTTGGAGGAGTGGCCACGGCGTTCTCAGCTTTCCTTGCTCTTGCTTTCTCCCTTCTAATGTCACTCTTTTGGGACAATTTCCTTTTTACCATTGGACTCTCCTCGGGATCGTCTTCTTCCACTTCCACAGGCCTCTTGCCTTGCTTCTTGTTAGCCTCACCCCTTGTCCTCCCCATATCACCTATAAAAATGCAAAATCTTGGAGAAGAGTGAGTACATTTTGAATTTAGAATTCTTGAAAGCAACAAGCATGTAATCATAAAACACAATGGCAATAAAATTAAAGCAAGAAATAATCCCATTTAAAAATTCTCTCTTAGCATTCAAAGACTTTAACAAGGAATTATTCAAATTAAGCATCCTCTAAGTGATTATAAATTAAAATTCAAGAGGATTCTAACTTAATTACCTATATAACATGGGAAAACAAGTTTAAAGAAACCAAATTCCAAAATTGTGAACATTAATTAGGCTAAAACATGAATTTTCGCAACTCTCCAAAATCCTAAAATAAAAATGTTCAAATATGAAAATTTTCCCATGTAACTCCTTGAAAAACTTCAACAATCATTACCCATAACAATACTCAACTATGCCCAACTCAATCAACTCATTCAAAGTCCTTCTATCAACCCTAAATTCCAATTCATTCTCAAGGAGAAATCAAAGATTAAGAGAGAGGATGAGAAGACAAACCTTGGTTCCACGCAAAGGTATGGTCGAAATTCACTAAGGAATCAAGATTGACCAACAATTTCGGAAATAATGCACTTGGAATCAAAGAATTTGATGAAGAATTGAGAGAGAAAAGAGAAAAACAAGTTCTTATCTCTATGTAAGGGTGAAAAATCGTGAAAGAATGAGAGATGTGGGGAAGAAGAAGTCTTTATTCCTCTAAAATCGGTTCAATATAAGTGGGAGAGGTCAACATTAAACCGGTCAAAGGAAGGAAGAAAAGTCAAGCAAACCTGGTTTTGGGAACGGTTCGACGAGGTTCACCGAACCATCTCGTCGAACCATCACCCTGGAAAGAATTTTCGGCGTAGGTCGTCGAACGGGTTCACCGAACCGTTACCCTGGAAATGTGGTTCGGCGTGCCTTCACCGAACCATGTCATCGAACGGTCACCCTGGAGTTTTGGTTCGGCCAGCCTACGTCGAACACCTTCACCGAACCATCACCCTGGTGTTTTGGTTCGGCGTGTTTCGCCGAACCACTTCGCCGAAACTCTTTCAGAGATTTCCTCCACACCTTTTCTTCAAGTCTAAGTCCTCCATACTCAACCTAAAACTTTCAAAAACTCATAGAAACATAATCATAGAACTAAATCAAGAATATATACAAGGATAACCATGGGAATGCCTCCCAAGTGCGCTTGTTTAACGTCATTAGCTCGACTTTTCAAACCTTTTAGGCTAGAGGGGGGTCTTGAAGAGGAATTGAGCTTGCCTCTTCCTTAGACTCATTCACCAAGTATGGCTTGACCCTATGACCGTTGACCGTGAAACTCTCCCCATTCTTTCCAATCAAGGTGATGGCTCCATAAGGCAACACTTCTTGAATCTCAAAAGGTCCTCCCCACCTTGACTTGAGCTTACCCGGGAACAACTTCAATCTTGAATTATAGAGAAGAACTTTGTCACCAACACTTAGCTCCTTCTTCACAAGCCTCTTGTCATGAAAAGCTTTGGTCCTCTCCTTGTAGATTCTTGAGCTTTCATAAGACTCAAGCCTAACCTCTTCAAGCTCTTGGAGTTGAACCAATCTCTTTTCTTGGGCAGTTTTTATGTTGTAGTTGAGAAGCTTCACAGCCCACAAAGCCTTGTGTTCAATCTCTACTGGTAGATGACAAGATTTTCCATACACAAGGTTGAAAGGAGACCTCCCAATTGGTGTCTTGAAAGCTGTCCTATAAGCCCACAAAGCATCATCAAGCTTGATTGACCAATCCTTTCTTGTTATACCCACAGTTTTCTCAAGAATAGCCTTGATCTCACGGTTTGAGACTTCCACTTGACCACTAGTTTGAGGGTGGTAAGGGGTGGCTACCTTATGCTTGACACCATGCTTGTTCAATAACCCTTCAAAGACCTTGTTGATGAAGTGGCTTCCCCCATCACTAATCACAACTTTTGGCACACCAAACCTTGGGAAGATTATGCTCTTGAACATCTTAACCACGACCTTGGAGTCATTAGTAGGACTTGCAATGGCTTCAACCCACTTTGAGACATAATCAACAGCCACTAAGATGTATTGGTTTCCATAAGAAGATGGGAAAGGTCCCATGAAGTCTATGCCCCAAACATCAAACAATTCTACTTCCAAGATAGGGTTTTGGGGCATCTCATCTCTCTTGCTTATGTTCCCCTTCCTTTGACAAGGCTCACATCTCTTGATGAACTCATGAGTATCCTTGAACAAAGTAGGCCACCAAAACCCACTTTGAAGCACCTTTGTAGCTGTCTTGAATGTGGCGAAATGACCTCCATACTTAGACCCATGGCAATGAAAAATCACACTCTCAACCTCTTCTTGTGCCAAGCATCTCCTATAAATCCCATCAGCACATCTCTTGTAGAGGTAAGGCTCATCCCAATAGAAGTGTGACACATCTCTCATAAACTTCTTCTTGTGATAATTGTTGAGATGTGTTGGTTCTTCTTTGCACACCAAGTAGTTAACAAAATCAGCATACCAAGGATCACTCTTTGCTTCTATACCTTGAATCTCTTGAAGCTTCTTGCCAACTCCATGTGCACTAGCAACACTCTTGATCATCATAATTTGCTCTTCCGGTAAGGAATCATTGATTGGCAAAGCATCCTCAATCCTCATCCTTGACAAATTATCAGCTACACCATTCTCTACACCCTTCTTGTCAACTATCTCCATGTCAAACTCTTGAAGAAGCAAAATCCATCTAAGGAGCCTTGGCTTGGTCTCCTTCTTGGCATAGATATGGCGCAAAGCAGCATGATCTGTGTACACTATCACCTTTGAACCCACCAAATAAGATCTAAACTTCTCAAAAGCAAACACCACAGCCAAGAGTTCCTTTTCAGTTGTAGCATACTTGGTTTGAGCTTCATCAAGTGTCCTACTTGCATAATAGATCACATGAAGCTTCTTGTCTTTCCTTTGCCCAAGAACAGCTCCCACAGCATAGTCACTAGCATCAGCCATGATCTCAAATGGTAAACTCCAATCCGGTGCTTGCACAATAGGAGCACTCACAAGTGCTTTCTTGATTGTCTCAAAGGCTTGCAAGCACTCTTCATCAAACTGAAAATCCACCTCCTTGCAAAGGAGTCTTGTCAAAGGCCTAGCAATCTTTGAGAAGTCCTTTATGAACCTCCTATAAAACCCAGCATGCCCAAGGAAACTCCTTATGCCTTTCACATTTGATGGTGGCGCCAAGTTGATCATGACATCTATCTTGGCCTTGTCCACTTCTATACCATCTTCAGAAATCTTATGACCCAACACAATCCCTTGATTGACCATGAAGTGACACTTTTCCCAATTAAGCACCAAGTGAGACTCTTCACATCTTTGTAGAACCCTGCAAAGATTAGAAAGACAAGCAGAAAAAGAGGCACCATACACAGAAAAGTCATCCATAAACACCTCTACCATTTCCTCAATAAGATCGGAGAAGATACTCATCATGCACCTTTGAAAGGTGGCTGGAGCATTACATAACCCAAATGGCATCCTTCGATATGCAAAGGTACCATAAGGGCATGTGAAAGTAGTCTTCTCTTGATCATTAGGATGAATGGGTATTTGGAAGAACCCACTATATCCATCAAGGAAACAATAGAAGGGATGGTTAGCCAATCTCTCAAGCATTTGATCAATAAAAGGAAGAGGGAAATGATCTTTCCTAGTAGAAGCATTGAGTTTTCGATAATCAATACACATCCTATGGCCGGTGATGGTTCTAGTTGGTATTAATTCATCCTTATCATTCTTAATCACAGTGATTCCACCCTTCTTAGGGACAACATGCACGGGAGACACCCAAGTGCTATCACTAATAGGGTAAATCACATTAGCTTCCAAAAGTTTTAAAATTTCCTTCTTCACCACCTCCTTAAGGTTTGGGTTTAATCTTCTTTGGTGTTCAATTGAGGAAGTGTTTTCATTTTCAAGGTGAATCCTATGAGTACAAAGCATAGGAGATATGCCTTTGATATCACTCAAAGAGTAACCAATAGCTCTCCTATACTTTCTCAACTCATTAAGGAGAGAGTTGAGCTCATCATCACTCAAGCAATCATTCACAATTACGGGGTAAGTAGAGTTAGGGCCTAAGAAAGCATACCTTAGTCCAATGGGAAGTGGTTTGAGGTCCACCTTTGGGGCCTTAAGTTCGCTCCAATCCTCATCAAGGTCCTTAGCCCATTCGCTATCCTCAAGCTCCTCTAGCTTTTCCTCTTGCCCTTGACTTGAAACCTCAACTTCCATGGACCTCTTGTCTTGGTCACATTCCACTTCACCCTCACATGAAGCTACCAATCGTGTAAAAACTTCCTCCCCATCTAGAGCCTTGCGCGAATCAAGCATTTGCATGTATGCTTGTGTTTCCTCATCCAAGTACCCATTCTCTCCATGTGGTTTGGTGAGAGCAACACCAAGATGGTCCTCTTGAGCTAGTTCCTCTAGCAACTCATCGGCTAGCTCATCCATAGTCTCAATGTAGAATACTTGACCATCAATGGTGGGCTTCCTCAAAGTCTTCTTTATGTCAAACTTCAACTCAATCCCATTTCCAAGATGTAAGCCAATCTTTCCATGCTTAACATCTATAATAGCACCAGCTGTAGCTAGGAAGGGTCTTCCCAAAATCAAAGGATCCTTTGGCTCTTCATCCATCTTGAGCACCATGAAATCCGTGGGGATGATGAAGTTACTAACCTTGATAGGCAAATCTTCAAGAACTCCAATAGGTAACCTCACACTTCTATCCGCAAGTATCAAGGAGATTCCACACTCTTTGTACTTGGTGAAACCAAGCTTCTTTGCAATTGAATAGGGCATAAGGTTGATGCTAGCTCCAAGATCACACAAGCAATTTTCAAAACTAAGAGGACCTAGGGCGCATGGTATTGTGAAAGATCCGGGGTCTCCTAGCTTCTTTGGTATCACATTGCTTTGGATTATGGCACTACACTCTTGAGAAACTAGCATAACTCCTTGGATATCCCTTGCTCTTTGTGCCACGGTATCCTTCAAGAACTTAGCATATTGTGGAATCATCATAAAGGCATCCACCAAAGGCATCTTGAGCTCAATGTCTTTGATTTGCTTGTCAAACATAGCCTTGTATTTCTCCACCAATTGTTTCTTAAACCTCCCGGGAAAAGGAAGCTTAGGCTTGTAGGGTGGAGGAACAAATCTTGACTCCTTCTTGTGCAAATCCTCCTTTGGCTTCTCCTTTACCACTTCCTTACTCTTCTTTGCAATATATACATCATCAAAAGTTATAGCATCTTGAGCTTTTTCAAAGCTATCCTCCCCATCTTGAATTTCAATGTCCTCATTGATCAAAGGACTTGACCTTGGAGGCAACTCCTTTCCACTTCTCAAAGTAATGGCATTGATGTACTCCTTGGGATTTGCTTCACACTTTCCCGGTAGAGTACCTTGAGAGTTGGAGCTAGAAGCCTTGCCTTTCTCTAGCTGCTTGAACTTTTGTTGAAGACCCCCAATTTGAGTAGCAAGCTCATTGAGTGAGGAGTCCATCCTTGTGTTGATTTCAGCAATCTTCTTTCCCATATTAGCATCACTATTGGCTTGACCTTGTAGGATTTGTTGAAGCATAAGCTGAACATTGTCTTGTGGTGGACCTTGTGAAGCTTGATTAAAACCCGGTGGAGCATTGCCTTGGTTGAACCTTTGCCCACCAAAGTTGCCTTGGTTTCCTCCTTGGTAGTTAGACCTTGGTGCATAACCTTTTTGTTGATTGTTGTAGGGCACAAAAGGCTTTCCTTGAGTAGCTTGTGGAGGGTAAACTTGGTCTTGGGGGTTAGCCACATTAGTACTCCTATAAGAGAGGTTGTTGTTCCCCTTATAGTTGTTGTTATAGTTGTTGTTGTATCCTCCTTGGCCTCCCACGAAATTTACCTCCTCTTGACCCTCTTGGTATTCAACTTGATCATCACAATCCTCCACATTATCTTCAACAAAATGTACATGCCTTTGGTTTGAGGACATGAGCTTGTCCATCTTGTCATGTAGAGACTTCATTTCCCTCTTGTGAGCATCAAAATCACCTCCCCTTGGAGCTCTATCATAGTCTTCATTGTAATTACCATCACTCAAGGCAAGATTCTCTACAAGCTCCAAACCATCTTCAACATCTTTGCCCAAGAAATTCCCATTGCTTGCGGTATCAAGAAGCATTCTTATCTTTGGTAGAACACCTCTATAGATTGTGCTTAGTAGAGACTCTTGTGTGAAGCCATGATGAGGACATTGCATTGTGTAGCCCTTGAATCTTTCCCATGCTTCATTGAAAGACTCATTGCTCTTTTGAGTGAAGCTAGAGATCTCATTCCTCAACTTGGCGGTCCTAGAGTTGGAGAAGAACTTAGATAGAAAGGCTTTCTTACACTCATCCCATGTAGTGATAGTACCTTGAGGCAAAGTTTTCTCCCATTGCCTTGCTCTATCCCCAAGAGAGAAGGGAAAGAGTCTTAGTTTGAAGGCATCTTCACTCACACCATTCATCTTGAATAAGCCACAAACTCTATCAAAGTTGTCCAAGTGATCTAGAGGATCCTCCATTGGCAACCCATGGAACTTGTCTTGTTGAACCATAGAGATGAAAGCTGGCTTCACTTCAAAAGTATTGTTTTGAACCGGTGGAGGATTGATACCATAGCGATTTTGATGTGTATTTGGAGCATCTCCAGCCCCAATAGTCCTCCCTAGTCTTGGCGCATGTAAGGGGTTTCCATTCCCCCTTGGTGCTTGCGCCATGTTCATTGGAGGAGCTTGATCCCTTTGTTGTTCTTCCATTCTCAACCTCTCTATCCTTGCAGCTTCCCTTCTTGCAATCCTAGCAACCCTTTCCAACTGATCAATCTCTTGAAAGCCTTGGAAGTTGTCCCCTTTTGACCTCAAATGCATGCAAGGAAAACTGAAATCTAGAAAAGTAGATGGTCAATAAACACAAAAGGATTACTTAGTCTCAAACTAAACTTAAATCTTAAAGATCAATCAATCCCAATATGGATGTAAGTATAGTGGTAAGTATTCCTGCCTGTCACGCGGGTGACCCGGGTTTGATCCCCGACAACAGCGCCAAATTGAAACAAGAGTTTTTTCTCTCTTGCAAGCAATTTCTCAATTGCTCATATCATTGCAATAGTTGAGATATCAATCCATCTTGGGAGATGATTCAATAAGAATACAAAGTTTGGTTTAAGCTAAGTTAAATTGACAATTCAAGTGAGAAGCAACAATTAGAAGCTAAACACAAACTAAAAGGAACACTACTAGAGCAATATTATGAAGCTAAGCCTTAATTATCACTAATCAAGCACTAAACAAAGATTAACTACTAAACAAGATTATCAAATTAACTAAAACGAAACCTAGGGATGGAATCATTGATTTGGGAAACTAAATGGACAACCTTGCAATCATTTAAGCAACTAATCAAGCTAACTCTATACCTAGAACACTTAATGAAGACTAGACCATGATGTGTGGCTCTAATCCCTTTCTTAATCACCATAATGAACTAATGATGTTTTAGCATTAAGATAATCAACAAGCATTAATTTCAAGTCTAAATGGTATGATAAACACTCTAGACAACTAATGTCTTAGGCTAGAAAAGTAAATCTCTTATTAAGTTGGTTCAAGCATTTCATCAAACACTTGGTGGGTGGATGAAATGCCTATGATCCAAAATAGCAAAGATTAGCTATTTGGCATTAGGAACTACTTAATAAGAAGAGAAATGAAAGAATCTATCATAGATTGCAAGATTGAACCATTAGAAATCCCTAAATCTAACCCATCCCCAAGTTCCTAGAGAACTACTCACTAATCATACTTAAACCCATCAAATCAAAGATTAGGGAAAGGTTAAACATGATTAGAGAAAGATTAAACAAGAAATCTAAAAGAGATATTGCATTAAACTCAAAGATTCAAGCTTAAACAAAGTATTTGTCCAAAGTGGCTAAAAGTTTAAGCTAAGAACAAGAGAATAAAAGTTGGGATAAAAAATTAGGTCTAAAGAGTATTTATAGGAGGGACCCATAAGTAGACAAAAAAGGTTTTTATGGGCAAGGTTCGACGAGCTTCGCCGAACCAACACGTCGAACCGAACTCCTGGACGTTTGGTTCGGCGAGCGTCGTCGAACCGTCTCGTCGAACGGGTCTTCGAGCCTTGGTCCATCTTCATGCGTCTGGAGAAGTTTCGGCGTGACACGCCGAACCGTCTCGCCGAACGGACGTCCTGGAGGAAAGTTTCGGCCAGCCTTCGTCGAACCGTCTCGCCGAACGGCCGTCCTGGAGGAAAGTTTCGGCCAGCCTTCGTCGAACCGTCTTGCCGAACCGTCACCCTGGAAATGTGGTTCGGCCAGCTTCGCCGAATCAGTACGTCGAACCATCCTCAGAATTCTTCTTCTCCACCTTTTTGGCAACTTCTTGCTCTTCCAAGTGCTGTGCCATTCCTCTCCAACTCCATTGTTGCCTCCACAGTATCCATGTTACCTGATCAAGACTCCAAATGCACCAAAACATGCAAGTACTATGCAAAAACACTCTAGGACTCTAAATGATACAATGCAACACAATGATGCTTAATTAGACTCCTAAATGATGAGAAACTTATACTAAATGGATGCTAAAATGATGCAAAATATAGACATATCAATGTGATGTTGCAGCAACTCTTGAACATGGAGTAGGAGTGCCTATTGTGAAGTCAAGCATGAGAATGTTCTCATTAAACTTCTCTTGTTGTTCCAAAATTAACTTCGCCAAGTTGAGATTCTCTTCTTCATAAGAGATTTGGGAAGAATAGGTTTCTCCTTGATCATACTACATGCCCCAAGATTGGTATCTCTCACCATATCCATATTGGTTCACTTGAGCAAAGTTTTCATCCAAAA
>JAHZTW010000001.1:357137869-357155681 GCA_020283515.1 Alliaria petiolata
CAAATGAAAGATGATTCAATTACCTACAACTTTCATGAAGAGCTTGAAGACTGAATCGGAACGGAAAGTCTTCGTCTGATCCGATTTGTACACAAAAAGGTTCGTCTGGGTTCAGTTCGACGAGCTCGTCGAACCAAGTCGTCGAACTGAACCCCTGGTGCTTTGGTTCGACGTGTTCGTCGATCCGTTTGGTCGAACTGAACCCCTGGACTTCCGGTTCGAGCAGCTCGTCGATCCGACTCGTTGAACCAAACTAAAATCAATTTAACTTTCTAACCACAATTCTTAATGACTTGATTCCAACGGCACTATAAAGCACATTGGATCCTCTACAACTCTTAAGAAGGCTTCAGAGTCCGATTCTAAGTGCAAGACCTTATTCCGGACACATACATTTTGCGCCTCCAAATGCTTAATATGCTTCTACAAGACTTTTGCTTCTCATTTAGCTGCTTGTCTTCCTCCTCTTGATGATTTCTTGCCCTTTCTTTGCTATGCCATCCTTCTCCAACTCCATTCATGCCTCCATAGCATCCAAATCACCTGATCAAGACTCAAAATGCACCAAAATATGCAAAGACTATGCAAATACACCCTAGAACTCTAAATGATCAAAATGCAATACAATGATGCTTAATTATGTTCCTAAATGATAAGAAACTTACACTAAATGGAGGGAAATATGATGCAAAATATAGACATACCACGTAGCCGAGAGGAGAAGGCAACGTTTTGGTCCAGTAACTAATTGGAGTGACATGAAGTTCCTCCTAAGGCAAAGGTATGTCCCTAAACATTATCATAGAGACTTACAGAAACGTTTTCGTAAGTTATCTCCGGGAACCAGGAGCGTTGATGAATACTTTGAGGAATTTGAAAAGCTAATGAACTCGCTGGAGTTAGAAGAATCCGAGGAGGCTTTGATGGCTCAATTCATTGACGGCCTGCAAGAAAGGATTGCAAGAAAGATGGAGAGACTCCAATACAGTGGAATGCACGAGCTATTGCATCTTTCTGTACAAGTGGAGCAGCAGATTAAACGCAAGACATCTCTCACCAGCCGCAACAAATCATCTCAACCATGGGCATCAAGTAGTTCTAGAGCTCTAGACAAAGGGAAAGCCGTGGAGATTGATTCAAGGTTCAAAGGAAAGAATGCCGAGGCTCCTAAATTCAACCGACCAGAGCAAGGTAAGTTCCCTAGTACTAATCAAAGAACTCGTGACATAACTTGTTTTAAGTGTCAAGGCAGAGGGCACATGGCAAGAGAATGTCCAAACCAGAGGGTGATGATCCTTACGCCTAGTAGAGACTATGAGTCTCAAGATGAGCAAGATGATGATGCTAGTGATCATAGTGATGACATTCAGTACCCTGACACCGGCGAGATGCTAGTGACCAGACGAGTACTAAGTGTTCTCATCAACCCCGAAGAGAAAGTACAAAGAGAAAACATCTTTCATACAAGATGTACCATCCAAGGAAAGGTATGTAATCTAATCATAGATGGTGGTTCTTGTCCTAACGTGGCTAGCAAGTTTATGGTGGATATGCTAGGTCTTGAGAGGACTAAGCATCCGAGACCATACAAGCTAAGGTGGTTAAACGATCAAACGGAGTTAAAGATAGTGGAGCAAGTTTATGTGCCATTCAGTGTGGGCAAGTACCAGGACCAAGTCACTTGTGATGTGGTACCTATGCAAGCAGGGCACATACTGCTGGGTAGACCGTGGCAGTTTGACCGAGCCTCTCACCACCATGGTTGCACCAATCACTACTTATTCACGTTCAAGGACAAAAAGTACAACCTTGCACCTCTCACTCCATCCGAGGTACATGAGTTACAAGTCCGAATGAGCAAGGAAACCGAGGTAAGTAAGTCTAGCCTTTACTTATCCACAAATATGATTCATAAGACCCTATATACAAAGGGCACCGTGCTACTAATGCTGTTTAAAGACTGTCTAAGTCCAGGAGCCGTTGAGTTAGCACTTCCTGCCAAGGTCATAGCTGTCTTGAACAAGTTCAAAGACGTGTTTCCAGAGGAGATACCACCCGGACTACCCCCAATCCGAGGCATAGAGCACCAAATAGATCTTGTTCCCGGTTCAGCTTTACCCAACAAGCCAGCATATAGGATGAATCCGGAGGAAACTAAGGAGCTAGAAAAGCAAGTAAGCGATTTGATGGACAAGGTCTATATCCGAGAGAGTCTCAGCCCCTGTGTCGTGTCTGTACTTCTAGTTCCAAAGAAAGATGGTACATGGAGGATGTGCGTGGACTGCCGAGCTATAAACAACATCACCATCAAGTACATACATCCTATACCGCGTCTAGATGACATGCTGGACGAGCTAAGTGGATCCACTGTCTTCTCAAAGGTCGACTTGAAGAGTGGATACCATCAGGTACGAATGCGTGAAGGAGACGAGTGGAAACCCGCATTCAAGACCAAGCAAGGCTTGTACGAATGGCTTGTCATGCCTTTTGGCCTGACCAATGCTCCAAGTACATTCATGCGTCTCATGAACCAGGTTCTACGTTCTTGTATAAGTAAATTCGTAGTTGTTTACTTTGATGATATACTTATTTCTAGCAAGAACTTCACTGATCATCTCAAACATCTCGAACTAGTGTTAAAATCACTTCGCAAGGAAGGCCTTTATGCTAACCTTAAGAAGTGCACATTCTGTACTAATCAGCTTGTGTTCTTAGGCTTTGTAGTAAGTGAACAAGGACTACAAGTGGATGAGGAGAAGATCAAAGCGATCAGGGAATGGCCAACACCAACTACAATCGGCCATGTAAGAAGGTTTCACGGCCTAGCAAGTTTCTATAGGCGATTTGTGAAGGGCTTCAGCACAGTAGCTGCACCACTCACGGCTGTTATCAAGAAGAATACACCATTCTCATGGGGATCAGCTCAAGAAACAGCTTTCAATACGCTGAAAGAGAGGCTCACGCAAGCCCCGGTTCTAGACTTACCAGATTTTGATGAGATGTTTGAGGTGGAGTGTGATGCATCCGGTCTAGGGATTGGAACTGTGCTACATCAGAGGAAAAGGCCAGTAGCATTCTTTAGTGAGAAGCTTAGTGGGGCTACACTAAGCTATCCCACCTACGACAAAGAACTCTATGCATTGGTCCGGGCATTAGAGACATGGCAGCATTACTTGCTGTCCAAGGAGTTCATCATTCACATTGATCACGAGACCCTTAAGCATTTGAGAGGCCAGACTTCACTCAAGAGGAGGCATGCTAAGTGGTTAGAGTTTATAGAGACTTTCCCGTATGTAATCAAGTACAAGAAGGGAAAAGAAAACGTGGTAGCTGACGCACTTTCAAGGAGACATGCCTTGATCTCTACCATGGAAGCAAAGGTGCTGGGTTTTGAGCATCTAAAGGAGCTGTATAAAGATGATCCAGAACTAGGAGAAGCCTACCAGACATGCGGTAAAGGAGCTTTCAGCTCATTCTACTTACACGATGGGTTTCTCTTCAAGGACAAACGATTGTGCATACCTCAGAGATCAATGAGAGATTTAATACTCAAGGAAGCACACGGTGGAGGTCTGATGGGTCACTTCGGCGTGGACAAGACACTAGCAGTGGTGTTTGATCACTTCTACTGGCCACATCTAAAGAAAGACGTGGAGAGACATTGCGCTAGATGTGTTACTTGTCATAAGGCCAAATCCAGGTTACATCCTCATGGACTCTATTTACCTTTACCTATCCCTAACGCACCATGGGTGGATATTTCTATGGACTTCGTGCTAGGTTTGCCTAAGATCAGACACAAGGATTCAATCTTTGTTGTTGTGGATCGTTTTTTTAAGATGGCACACTTTATACCGTGTGACAAAACCAATGATGCTACGCA
Source organism: Alliaria petiolata (assembly GCA_020283515.1). Classification (NCBI taxonomy): domain Eukaryota; kingdom Viridiplantae; phylum Streptophyta; class Magnoliopsida; order Brassicales; family Brassicaceae; genus Alliaria; species Alliaria petiolata. Next base: position 357,141,753 of record JAHZTW010000001.1, read on the forward strand.
AACGGCTGATCTGTTCTTTAAAGAAGTGGTACGCTTGCATGGAGTACCAAGGACCATTGTCTCTGACCGAGACACAAAGTTCGTAAGCCACTTTTGGAGAACCTTGTGGAGGAAGCTTGGTACCAAGCTACTGTTCTTTACAACTTGTCATCCACAAACGGATGGACAAACTGAAGTGGTAAACCGTACACTTTCTGCTTTACTTAGAGTTACACTTGGTAGAAATTTAAAAACTTGGTTAGATTGTTTGCCGTTCATTGAATTTGCTTATAATCATGCCACTCATTCTGCTACTAAGATGTCACCATTTGAAGTAGTTTATGGTTTTAATCCACTAACCCCTCTTGATCTCTCGCCAATTCCCCAAGTTGAGCAAGTTAACTTAGATGGCCTCAGGAAAGGAGAGTTCATTAAGAAACTTCATGAGAAGGCAAGAGAAAACATCTTAAAGAAAACCGAGGGATATAAGAAGCAAGCTGATAAGGGACGCAAGTCCTTGACATTCGAACCAGGAGAATGGGTCTGGCTCCACATGAGACCCGAGAGGTTTCTACGCCAAAGGAGTTCCAAGCTTGCACCGAGAGGAAACGGTCCATTCAAAGTGCTAGAGAAGATCAATGACAATGCCTACCGCTTGGAGCTGCCAGGTGAGTTTAACATTTCCCATAACTTTAATGTTACTGATCTATCTCCTTATGATGCAGATGAATCAGTTTTGAGGACAAAACCTTCGGAAGGGGGAGGGAATGATGAGGACATCGACCTAGCCGAGACTAAGGAGCTTGTACCGACGGTCAAATCCTCACCAATGACACGGTCCATGACCAGGAGAATTAGAGAAGGGTTCAATGAGGCTGTGGAGACCCTCCTCAACACAATGGAGCTGGGAGATACGTTCAGAAATCCACCATTTCAAGCCGACCTCAAAGGAAGCTCCAAAGCACCCGATATAGACATCTTGGAGGATTTTGCAAGGCTGAGCATCAAAGATAACCAGCATCATACAGCCCAAGGTAAGTCTGTCTACTTGGCAGGAAATGGAGTCCAGGACAACAAGAATCTCACGGAGATCACACCTGAGCCTCAAGATGCCGCAGCTACAAGTCTTGAAGCCGAGAGAGGACAAATGGAACAAGAAGACGTTTTGGAATCTAACCACGGGAAGACACTTGAAGATTGCTACCATCTCGACTTCACTGGACATCAAGAAGATGGAATCATCAAGAAGCCAGCATGGAACAGACCAGGACCAGACACCACCGCCAAGAAAGCATTTCCGGACATTGCGCGCCAAAACCAGGTATACTCAGTTTATACAATTTGTGCAACTGATCTGACATGTCCCAGCGGTTCTTAGCACATCCAAGAGACCAAGGTTCGAGCCACAGAAGAAGGCCACGCAGAATAGGCTTAGTTTTTATTTCTTTTTAGCTTAAGTGAACTTTCCTTTTTGATGTATTTTTCCTTTTTGCGTTTTGCTTAGAACCGTAGGATTTATGTTGTTGTTTTCTTTATGCTTTCGGCCTTAGGGCTAGCTGACGAGCTGTTTATAAAGCTCCCCTGCAGCATTGTATTTTTGATTACCCTACATTATCAATAAAATAACGCAGTTCAACCTAAAGCTCAAGCCGCCGCTTGTTCTTGTCTTTGCTTTTGCCTTTGCTTGTGTGATTCACCAAGGCTGAGTATCCGCGCAGTATCAGAGATCTTCCATCCCTCTGTGGTGCCGTTCAACAAGAGAGAGCGTGAAAGCCAGCTTGTTTGACACCATCTCGGCTCAAGTCTCGTGCAAACAAGCCTTGTTCTATCATTTTCCATCCCTTGATCTATAAGAGAGAGCGTGAAAGCCAGCTTATAGATCCCATCTTCCGCCCGCCTTAAGACTCATACCGAGTCTTATATCACGCTGCCAGGGATTTGAGAGTTGATGGAGGAATATTTGGTAGATAGTTTTTGCATAAAACTTAGGGTTTTTTGTAGGATTTTCTAGAATTTTGGCATTTCTATTTCTGAAATATAGCTTCACGGCTAAACTCTTTTGAAATGTTAAGATTCTGGAGATCCCCTTTTTCCACCTTTTGTTTAATGCATGCTTATCTAAAATCTGAATCTGTGAGAAACAACTTATAAAGAACATTCTTCATCTTCTCGATTTAGGATTTTTCCCGATCTAGTAATAATTCGAATATGTTTGCTTGGGTCTCTTTAGTCATGAATAGAGTTACCTTAAGTTTAAGCATGCATGCAAGATAATCTTTGCTCTTAGTGTTTTTCCTTGTGCTTACACACTTTCGAGTGTTTTTGATTGTTAGGTACAATGGTAGGAGCAACAAGAAGCGGAGCTATCCTTGGGAGATCAAGGGAATACCAAACGGAAAAGAGACAAGGAAAGAGACCAGTGGGAAGCTCCAGCCGAGCGGCTACAGTGCGCTCACCCACGCGTGTATCGGGAAGAAGGAGTGCGAGTTCCCGACCCACACTGGCCGATATGCGTGCAGCATTCAGGCAAATGGAGTTCAAGGCCACACGCTACCCCCATGAGGAAACAATGGTCGAGCTGGGCATCTACGAAGACTGCCAGATCCTTTTCAATGCGATGGGTCTGAGGAAATTCATGGAGAACGCCTATGCGTCTCACGACGAAGCAACCTTCCAGTTCCTTGCAACACTGGAGGTAACCTTCTACGCCTTTGGAGAAGAGACTCCAAAAGAAGACAGTGACGGTTACATCCGCTTCAATTTTGGGAGCGAGACTCACCGAATGTCATTTCGGGAACTGGAGTTGATATTCGGATTCAGCCAAGGCGATATGCGAAAGATGACCCTCGACATCGAAAGGGAGGAGCTGGAGGCACTGTGGGGGCACATTGGGGTAGGCACTTACAAGCCCGGAGTGAACAAGAGCACCATGATAAGGCACCCAGCCTTGAGGTATGTGCAAAGAGCCATTGCACATACATTCTTTGCAAGAAAAGAATGTGGAGCTGTTCTGACCAAGGAGCTGGAAATAATGGATGACGGCCTGGTAGAGATTATTCAAGAGACCCGAAATGGGAGGGAGCTGAAAGGAAGCAGACGGAGCACCGGCTTGGTCACGATATTGCTCAAGGAGCTTCTCCACTACAAGTCGTGGATGATCTCCACACCAAGTGAAAGGCCTCAAGTAGGCTGTAGAGGAGTCGTATCTGCCATCTTGAAGGGAGTTGGTGCCGATCTCGAGGAACCAACGCACGAGATCCGCTGGATAGACATCGATTACTTGAAGAAGTGCCAATCTCTCGGGAAGCCATATCGGCATGGACACCAATATCAGTTCACCCTTCCTTCAGACAGGGCAGCCGTGATGTTCCTGCCCAACCCATACCTGCCCACGATAAGAGAACCTCGGCATCTGGATTTTGAGCAGCAGGACGAGCATCTTTTCCCCTATGGAGCTGACTTCTATGGGGACTACGAGGAGGAATATCGGGTTGAAACCGATATAGTCGCTGAAGAAGAAGAAGAGGATGAAGACGGCTATGAGGACCCTACGGACGAGTATGGTTTCCCTCTCTACGGAGCGGATCGTTACCATTTCGATCCAATCACGAGTGCGACGCACCGAACCCTCAAGACGGCTCACGATCGAATCAACGTACTACAGCGGTACTGCAAATGGCAAGATCACTTTATCAAGAAGCTAGTCTCCACGGTGAAGGGGATTAAGGGACACGTGAAGGGTCTGAAGGGCCAGATCAAGTCGCTCACCTCGAAGTTGAAGGGGTCGACACCATCACCATGGCTTGAAGCCGATATGTCATCCGGAGAACAAGGAGGAGAAGAAGAAGAAGAGTCTGACGAAGCAGACAGCCAAATGCTTCAAGAGAGACATTCCATCTCCTTCTTGCCAAGGGAGCACGAGCTAAGTGATCCAGGAAGGCATTCCTGCCAGGAAGAGGGCATATCGAGGAAGAGACGTGCGAGCCAGTCCCCGATATCGGAATCGGACAACCCTTCCTTCTCGACCAGTGAGGACACCACGTCCTCTGATATCTGTGTAATTTGCATGATTTTAGTATATGTTTCATGATAGTTAGGACTTCATTCTTGCACTTTAGTGATAGCTTGCATCACATTTTCTCCAATGTTAGGATTAGATGCATTAGGTTAGGTTTCTGCATAGTCTTGCATGTTTGGAGTGTGTTCTCAGGTGCTTAGGATGATCCGAAGAAGAGACCAAGGAGAGAGGTCACAAATGGAGAATGAGCCGGTAATATCGAGCATGGATCACGACACGAGGTCGATTTAGATGAGTAGTAGCGGCTTAGTCCCGAAAGGAGAACCTCGGTGTGAAGATCCAGCAAGAAGATGCCCAAAGGACGAATATCGGAACAAGGCAATGGGAAGTGCCCGATTCAAGTACCAAGGAAGGGAAGCCTTCACGACATGACCCCGAAATCCTTGCCCGATATGGAGCCTGCCCGAAGAATCAGAAGAGTTAGCGTTCCGGCTCGTCCATAACGACGTAAGCCCGAAACGCTAAAAGCCAAAATAGTACCATTTCGGGAAAGTGGTCCCAACGTTTATGTTTTTCCCTTTTTGTGTATAAATACCTACTCCCTCACTCTTATCTCTTCATCACGCTTTCTACTTTTATTTTCTGTCTTCTCTTTCAAGAACCGAAACTCTGTATTTTTCCACCATTGAAGCTTGTTTAAAGCTTTGATTTTTATGCAATCTTGAAGTTTTAAGTCTTATAGCTTAGTGTTATTTTCTTAAAGCTTCTTCCTTTTCTTGTCTTTGATTATCTCACGGCTTATGAGTTACTCTCTCATCCTTATGGATCTTGAGGTTTCTCAAATGGCTTGTGAGTAGTCTTTTTAGGACCTTGATGGGTTAAAAGGACCAAGGGACTCTCGGATTTATATTTCTTGCTTAGCTAAAACATAAAGTTAGATTCTTTCTTGTTTATCATTCCCAAAGCTTAGTCTAGTTTGGCCATCTAGGCTAAAGTCCTTAGGCGGCTTGACACGAACATCACGTGCTTGCTTAGCCGGATCTATGAACAAGAGTTTGATCTCTTAGGCTAAGACTAACCATCTGTCTAAGAATCTTACGGTTCAATAGGGACGTTGTAGATGCTTGTTTCTTCTATTGTACCGCTATGCGAGAGCTAGTCTATGGTGATAGAGATTCAAAGAGTTTAGACCCAAACATCATGGGCTAAACGATTTGAGGATCCCTTTACCTAAGAATCACCATCAAAAGACCAAGTCTTGATGTGATCCAAAAGCTTTAGCTTGATAAGCCGAACCGAGAGTTACCTAGTTCATGATACTCATCAAGATCCTTCCTTTATCTTGAAAGTTTATCTTTTTACCGTTTAAATATCTATTTCTTGCTTAGCGTCTTTAAAGTTTTCTTATTTATGGTCTTGAGTGACACAAGATCAATCCTTTAGTAGTTTTTAGTAGTAAAGTCTTAGTCTTTACCCGATTTGAACTTGACTTATAACACCGATATGACCGTTATGTTCACTAACGCTCCCAAAATGGTTTGATACCCCATACGCTGTACTACTTCGGTTGATAGCAGTTGGGACATTGCTAAAAGGGTGAAAAACCTGTTTGTCAATTGGCGCCGTTGCCGATTTGGGAGATAGTTTAGTCATTTCGGTATTAGGTCGTTATAAGGACAAGTTTTTATTTTTCAGATTTTTAACACTCTACTCGTACATCTGTGTTGAAACAGGTACATGAACCTACGTTCACACGGTACAACAAACCTTGTTCCCCCAATAGACGATATCCACCTGCTCGAAAGATCAGCTAGACGAAATCGGGAACAAGCCGAAACAGTTAACCGTGTGACGATGGAAAACCAACAAGGTGCTCAAGGAGCTGCGGGCGCAGCTGGTGCACAAGGACCACAAGGTCCACAAGGTCCACAAGGAGTTCAAGGACAGCCTGGTGTTGCAGCTGCTCCACGAGCTGTGAGGCAAATCGGTGCCGGAGATGCACCGATATCGACTGCAAGCCGACACGGTATCCAGCCACCACCAGTGCAGAACAACAACTTCGAGATCAAAAGTGGTCTTATCTCCATGGTGCAGAACAACCGATTCTTCGGTCTGCCCTTGGAAGACCCACTTGACCATCTCGACCAGTTCGACCGTGTGTGCGCCATGACCAAGATCAACGGCGTAAGCGAAGATGGATTCAAGCTGCGTTTGTTTCCCTTCTCACTGGGAGACAAAGCACACGCATGGGAAAAGACACTGCCACACGGATCAATTACCTCGTGGGCAGATTGCAAGAAAGCTTTCCTGACAAAGTTTTTCTCCACATCGAGGACAGCCCGATTGAGGAACGAAATAAGTGGTTTCACTCAAAAATCCAACGAGACTTTTGGTGAAGCTTGGGAGAGATTCAAGGGTTACACCACTCAGTGCCCTCACCATGGATTCAGCCAAGAATCACTCCTCAGTACACTATATCGGGGTGTCATTCCCAAGATTCGGATGCTGCTCGATACGGCGAGCAATGGAAATTTCCTAGCTAAAGACGTTGAAGACGGTCTTGAGTTAGTTGAAAACTTAGCTCAGAGTGACTCCTCTTACCACGAAGACTATGACAGATCCAACCGTGGTTCCAAAGAAGAAGTGGAAGGAAGCCGGAAGGTGATCAAAGAGCTCAATGAGAAACTCGACAAGTTACTACTTGTCCAAACTCAAAAGGAGGTCCATTTCGTGGAAGAACTCACTCAAGTCAAAGAAGGGGAGGACATTCAGTATGAAGATGTCAATTACATCAACGCTCAAGGAGGGTATAATAATTGGAGATCAAACAACAACCTTTCCTACCGGAGCATGAACGTCGCAAATCCTCAGGACCAGACCTACCCTCAGCACCAAGGAGGAGGAGCAAAACAATTCGTGACCTACACGAATCCACAAGGCTTTGCACCACGGTTCCAAAACCAAAACGGCTATCCGCCACAACATCAAGCCGGTGCACCTCCTGGATTCCCACAACAACAACAAGGAAACCCAAATGCTCAAGCTGGCTTTGACTTGGAGGGAACTCTGAAGCAACTTCTACAATGTCAAACACATATTCAGGCGAATATGCACAAACGTTTTGCTGAAGTACATAACAAGATTGATGGTGTCCACACGGAGCTATCCGAGAAGACTGAAGACTTGACCGCTCGTGTCAAAACACTTGAAAACAACAAAGGCATTGCATCTACAAGCCAAGCAAGCAACCTTCCTGGAAAATCCGTTACGAATCCAAAGGAGTATTGCCAAATGATCACCACTTTCGACGAGGAAAAACGGGATCCTCCCGATATCACTTCTCCAAAACGGGCTCAAGTCGATGCGGACATCGACATCCTAAGAAGGGAAGGGAGTTCTAAAAATTTGGCAACCCCTGAAGAGAAAGCACCATTCCTGCGAGTCTATAAACCGCCAATGCCATACCCCCAGAGGCATAAGAAACGTCTCATAGAGGAACAAGAAGCCGAATTAATTGAAACATTGAAGAAAGTTGAAGATCTCTTCAACAATACTGACGATACCAAGCCTATTCCAGATTTCCTAGTAGCCTTGAAGGATAAGCTCTATGTTGATGCAATGGCAACGATAGGGAGAAATGCAGCAGCTCGTGAGGAGAAACCTAAGGAGGAACCCTTAGTAGTTAAGAAGCTCGAAGACCCAGGATCATTCACTTTGCCATGCACACTCGGAGGAATTACCTTTGAAAACTGTATGTGTGACCTCGGGGCAAGCATCAACGTGATGAGCCGAGCCACAGCTGAGTGTCTCGGGTATGACACATATACCGACTGCAAGAAGCCGTTATCACTGGCCGATGGAAGTGAAAGGAAAACTGTTGGGAAGCTGCTGGACCTACCCCTCATGATTGGGAACGTGCTACTGCCAAGCGACTTCCTGGTGATAGAGATGGACCAAGATGTCAAGGAAACTCTCCTATTGGGAAGACCTTTCCTAGCCTCAGCCGGTTGCATGTTTGATTGCAAAAGCGGCAAGGTAGAGCTGAGACTAACTGGAAGCTTGGTAATGCACTTTGACACCAAAGGGAAGAAAATCAATGAGAAAGAACACGCATATTCCCTTGAGCTCAAGAAGACAATTGAGAAGACCAAAGATCCATCCTTGGAAATATGTTACAATGGAGCCATCTTTAATGGGGTCTGTCTCAATGCAATATTTGAAGGGCAACCAGGAGAAAACCAAGAAGAAACAAAAGAGGTGATCACTTGCAAGAAGTCTTACGTGAAAGGACCGACTCTCGGTGATCTTCTGGAAGGTATGACTCTCAAACCTGTTCTCTCTGCTGGTGGTGAGATGAGATACAAGCTGAGATGCAAGGGAAAAGTTAGACCCTTTGCTTACCTTAAGGTGATAAAAGACACCGATTTGACCAATCAAAAGGGTTCTAAGGCAAGCAAAGAAGGAACTTCCGATGTATCTCTGGCTGATTTCATCACAATGATCAAGGAAAGTAAGGATCCTCCCACAGGATCGAGGGGTGTTCATTTCCCCCTTTCGCACTAAAAGATGACCAAGAAAAGTCAAGCTAAGTGATTCAAAACAAAGCGCTCTTGGGAGGCACCTCAAGCTTATCCATGTACATATTAAAGCTTTTTCTATTCTAGTTTAATGTTTTCAGGATCCCATGAGAGATAAGAAGGGGAGACTTACACATAAGAGGAGCTAAACCCAATGTGAGAAGCTGTCTGGCTCAATAACGGGATGGAATATCGGGTTAACACCACGATATTCTCCCTAGGTATTCCTTGCCGGGCAGGCTCAACGGCGTGTAGCCGATATGGGACGAAGCCCAAGCTAGACAACCATCACGGTGGTCAAATATCGGGAACAAGCTTATATTTGTAACGTTAATCACACCATATTGGGGTCAACCCGATATGTCCGTCCAGGTAAAAGGGTGGCTAGGCTTGGCCAATCCTAAAAATTTTTTTAATTTTTGTCCTTTTTTTCGGATAAGGCAAGAATACTTGTTTTGGGTTAACCGACAATTATTCCCCGAACCAATAAACCCTAGTCAACCCTTCCTTTCCCCATGTCTCCTTTTTCTTTATAAAAATCCTCGCCTCTCTCGTTTTCATTTCCCATCACTCTCAATCCTAGAAATTTGCTTTTGAGTTTTTATTTCGCAAAGTCGAGTTTGAACATTCATCCGAGGATTTTCGCATATCGATCTAAGGTAAAATGCTAATATATAACGATACGATTGATAATCTCTTAGAGTTGTTCAGATTCGCTGCATTAGGGATTGAGAGTAGATGGAGGAACGTTTTTGTAGACAGATTTCGCGTAAAGACTTAGGTTTTTTGTTTTGGTTTTTCTGAATTTCGGCACATCTATTTGTGAGAATAGCTTCATGGCTGATCTCTTTTGAAGTGTCGAGATTATAGAAGACCCTTTTCCACCTTTTTGTTTACACGCAAGCTTGTCTAAAATCTGGATTTGTGAAGAACAACTTATAAGCAACACTCTTTATTCTTCACGATTTAGACTCTTCGCCGATCTAGTGATACTCAAATATGTTTGCTTGGGCCTCTTTAGTCATGAATAGAGTTGCCTTAGGTTTAAACATACATGCAAGATAGTCTCTGTCCTTAGAGCTTTTCCTTGTACTTACACACTTCCGAGTGTTTTTGATTGATAGGTACAATGGTAGGAGCAACAAGAAGCGGAGCTATTCTTGGGAGATCAAGGGAATACCAAACGGAAAAGAGACAAGGAAAGAGACCAGTTGGTGAATCCAGCCAAGCGGCGATTGTACGTTCACCCACACGTGCATCGGGAAGAAGAAGTACCGGATCCCGACATACCCTGGCCGAAATGCGTGCAGCATTCAGGCGAATGGAGTTCAAGGCCACGCGCTATCCCCACGAGGAGACAATGGCCGAGCTGGGCATCTACGAGGACTGCCAGATCCTCTTCAACGCAATGGGCCTGAAGAAATTCATGGAAAACGCTTATGCGTCCCATGACGAAGCGACCTTCCAGTTCCTTGCAACACTGGAAGTAACGTTCTACGCATTCGGAGAGATTACTCAGGAGGAAGTTGGAGATGGGCACATTCGTTTCAAGTATGGAAACGATACTCACCGAATGACATTTCGGGAGCTGGAGTCGATATTCGGGTTCAGCCAAGGCGATATGCGCGAAATGTCCCTGAATATAGAAAGGGAGGAGCTGGAGGCACTGTGGATGCACATTGGGGTAGGGACGTACAAGCCAGGAGTGAACAAGAGCACCAGGATAAGGCACCCAGCCTTGAGGTATGTGCAAAGAGCTATTGCACATACTTTCTTTGCAAGGAAGGAATGCGGAGCTGTCCTGACAAAGGAGCTGGAGATAATGGACGACGGCCTGGTGGAAATCATTCAAGAGACGCGGACTGAGTTTGAACTGAGGGGAAGCAGAAGGAGCACCGGGTTGATCACGTTATTGATGAAGGAGCTTCTCCACTACAAATCGTGGATGATATCCACACCAAGCGACAGGCCTCAGATAGGCTGTGGAGGAGTTGTGTCTGCTATCTTGAAAGGGGCTGGCATTGATCTCGAAGAGCCAACTCACGGAATCCGGTGGATAGACATTGCATATCTAAAGAAGTGCCAGTTTCTCGGGAAGCCATATCGGCATGGGCACCGATATCAATTCACCCGAGCATCAGGACAAGCTGCAGTACTATTCCTGCCAAATCTGTGGTTGACCACAATAAGGGAGCCAATGAATTTGGATTTCGACCCCCAGGATGAGCATCTCTTCCCATATGGAGCTGACTTCGATGAGGGTTACGAGGAAGAATATCGGGAAGGAGCCGATATAGCTGCTGAAGAAGATGATGAGGATGAAGACGCCTATGATGACCCTACTGACGAGTTTGGATTTCCTCTCTATGGGGCGTATCGCTATCATTTTGATCCAATCACCAGTGGACCGCACCGAACTCTCAAGGCGGCGCACGATAGGATCAATGTGCTCCAGCGGTACTGCAAGTGGCAAGACCGTTCGATCAGGAAGCTAGTCTCCCCGGTGAAGGGAATCAAGGGGCACGTGAAAGGCCTGAAGGGGCAAATCAAGTCGCTCACCTCAAAACTGAAGGGATCGACACCATCGCCACGGTATGAAGCCGATATGTCTCCGGAGGAAGCAGAAGGAAATGAAACCGAGGAGTCCGATGAAGCAGACAGTCAAATGCTTCAAAGAAGGCATTCCTTCTCATTCGAATTAAGGGAGCGCGAACTGAATGATCCAGGAAGGCATTCCTGCCAAGAAGATAGCATATCGAGGAAGAGACGTGCGAGCCAGTCCCCGATACCGGAATCAGACAACCCCTCCTTCTCCACCAGTGAGGACACCACGTCCTCACATCACATTGAGCAGTAAGGTACCACTCCAAACTCTTGTACATAAGCATTTCTCTTTATTATTTTATTTTTTCTCGAGTTTTTGCATTATCATAGGACCATATTCTACCTCTCTTCTATCATACAGGGACTGTGTGATTTAAGTTTGGGGGAGTATGTAGTACTTGCACTCATAATATTTGCATAGAAAAACACAAAAAAAAAAAAACATTTTGAAAAATTTTGAAAAAATTGCCCCACAAAAATTGCACTTACATGTTCGGATTCAGTCTAGATGCATTCATTTAGGATTCACAAGCATTTGCATAAGGTGTTAAGTATAACGAATCCTTGTAAATAGCCATTTTTAAGTCATGAATTCAATGCCTTAGTTCTTGTTTGTCTGATGCATTTTGAATTAGACTGAGCTTAAGGCAGCACCACATTTGGAATTTGTCCTGTGAAATTCAGTTTTGACTTGATGCATTGCGACTTGAACCATTTCTCTAATAAACTTGAACCGTTAATTTGAAAATCTAATTATCTCGTTCTTATTTGTCAATTAGCTCATGGATTTCACTTGGACTTTATTTTCCCTTTTTGCCACCCTCTTGCTAGTCCAAGTACCAGACCGCACCCTAAACCAAAACCATTGTTTTTAAACCAATAAACACCTTTGTGAGAGCGTGTGAGGCCTTTGCACCATTTTCGAATCTTCTTAGGCAAAAAGTGTTGGGGTTAGATCGACAAGGTTGGATTTCCATGTAGACGTTGGCTCACATCTCGAGTCAACACTAGGTTAAGTGGTTTGGTTACTGAAACAGTTTAACACCGAAATCAGAGGCCGATATTGCTGGGTAGACTAGGAAAAAGGGAGGGGTATCCCAATTTGATCATGCATTGACAGAAGGGAAAGAAAGGAAACCAAGGAGTCAGACGGGGACACGAATAAAGGAGATGGCATCACCAAAAAGGCTTGGAAACAAAGAAGAAAAAGGCGATTCCAAAAGAAAGCGAAAGAAGGCCAATCAACAAAGTCTAAATCCGGCCAGCAACACCAAAGGTGAAACGCAAGGAACGCAACAATGAAGCCAGAAAGCTGAAACCGATCTCCAACAAAGAAGAAGTCCCCAGAAATGACCAGGAAAGGTAATATCGAAGAGTAATATCGGGTATAAGGCGAAATACCAAAACAAAGGGTAGCTTAGGAGGGAGCAGTTTAGATTAGGGTAGGAAACGAAATAGATGTTCTAGGTAGATGGAAATCTAGCCTTGTATGCATTCATTGGTTTTTACCCTTAGCATTTTGCATTAAGAAGGTTCCTTTCATGAGTGATCCCACTTAAACACTTAACCCGATCGCGCTACGAGTTCATATTTAGCTCGTTACCTTACCCTGAACCAAATGAGTTGTTTGACAGGCATGAATGAGATCCACGTTTTAAATTTCATAATGAATGTGAAAGGGAATTGGGAATTTGAATGTGCATCTAAGTTAGGATTGATTTCGCTTGATTATTGTGATGTATGTGGCTAAGGCTTTTTGGATAGGTAAAATTCGACTTGCATCCTAGAAACCTGAACGTAGACATTGAGTTGATTTCCTTTAAATGGCGTTTTGGATTCAAAGTTACACCTTTTCTTTTAAAACCTCACCCCTCTGGTTGACTTTTGCTTGAGGACAAGTAAAAAGGCAAGTTTGGGGGTGTTGATATCTCTGTAATTTGCATGATGTTAGTACATGTTTCATAATAGTTAGGACTTCATTCTTGCACTTTAGTGATAGCTTGCATCACATTTTCTCCCATGTTAGGATTAGATGCATTAGGTTAGGTTTCTGCACAGTCTTGCATGTTTGGAGTGTGTTCTCAGGTGCTTAGGATGATCCGAAGAAGAGACCAAGGAGGGAGGTCACAAATGGAGAATGAGCCGTTAATATCGAGCATGGATCACGACACAAGGTCGATTTAGACGAGTAGTAGCGGCTTAGTCTCGAAAGGAGAACCTCGGTGTGAAGATCCAACAAGAAGATGCCCAAAGGACGGATATCGGAACAAGGCAACGAGAAGTGCCCGATTCAAGTACTAAGGAAGGGAAGCCTTCACGTCATGACCCCGAAATCCTTGCCCGATATGGAGCCTGCCCGAAGAATCAGAAGAGTTAGCGTTTCGGCTCGTCCATAACGACGTGAGCCCGAAACGCTAAAAGCCAAAATAGTACCATTTCGGGAAAGTGGTCCCAACGTTTATGTTTTTCCCTTTTTGTGTATAAATACCTACTCCCTCACTCTTATCTCTTCATCACGTTTTCTACTTTTATTTTCTGTCTTCTCTTTCGAACCGAAACTTTGTATTTTCCACCATTGAAGCTTGTTTAAAGCTTTGATTTTTATGCAATCTTGAAGTTTTTAGTCGTATAGCTTAGTGTTATTTTCTTAAAGCTTCTTCCTTTTCTTGTCTTTGATTATCTCACGGCTTATGAGTTACTCTCTCATCCTTATGGATCTTGAGGTTTCTCAAATGGCTTGTGAGTAGTCTT
>JAHZTW010000001.1:357158303-357203448 GCA_020283515.1 Alliaria petiolata
CCGAAGAAGAAACCAAGAAGGGAGATCACAAATGGAGGATGAGCAGGTGATATCGAGCATGGATCACGACCCCGTAGCCGATGTGGACAAGCGCATGATGAACCTCGACGAGTAGCAGTGACTTAGTCCCGAAAGGAACACCTCGGAGCGAAGATCCAGCAAGAGGATTACATCAAGACGGATATCGGAGCAAGGCAACGGGAAGTACCCGATTCGAGTAACAAGGAAGGCGAGCCTTCACGACATGATCCCGAAACACTTGCCCGATATGGAGACTGCCTGAAGAATCAGAAGAGTTAGCATATCGGCTTGCTCACCACGACTTGAGCCCGAAACGCTAAAATCCAAAATAGTACCATTTCGGAAAAGTGGTCCCAACGTTTTAGGTTTTTCCTCTTTTATGTATAAATACTTGTCCTCCACTCTTATCCTTTCATCACGCTTTCTAGTTTTATTTTCTGTCTTCTCTTTCAAACCGAGAACTACTTTATATTTTCACCATTGAAGCTTGTTTCAAGCTTTGATTTTTATGCAATCTTGAAGTTTAAAGTATTATAGCTTAGTGTTATTTTCTTAAAGCCTCTTCCTTTTCCTATTTTCGACTATCTTGCAACCCATGAGAAACCTTCTTATCCTTATGGATCTTGAGGATTCTCAAATGGCGTGTGAGTAGTCTTTTTAGGACTTTGATGGGTTGAAAGGACCAAGGGACTCTCGGGTTTATATTTCTTGCTTAGCTAAAACATAAAGTTAGATTCTTTCTTGTTTATCATTGCCAAAGCTTAGTCTAGTCTGGCCATCTAGCCTAAATTCCACAGGCGGCTTGACACGAACGCCACGTGCTTGCTTAGCCGGATCCATGAACAAGAGTTTAATTTCTTAGGCTAAGACTAACCATCTGTCTAAGAGTCTTACGGTTCAATAGGGACGTTGTAGATGCTTGTTTCTTCTATTGTACCACTATGCGAGAGCTAGTCTATGGTGATAGAGATTCAAAGAGTTTAGACACAAACGCCATGGGCTAAACAATTTGAGGATCCCTTTACCTAAGAATCACCATCAAAAGACCAAGTCTTGATGTGATCCAAAAGCTTAAGCTTGATAAAACAAACCGAGAGTCACCTAGTTCATGATACTCATCAAGATCCTTCTTTTACCTTGAAAGCTTATCTTTTTACCGTTCAAATATCTTTTTCCTGCTTAATATTCTTAAAGTTCTCTTATTTAGGGTCTTGAGTGACACAAGATCTATCTTTTAGTCGTTTTTAGTAGTAAAGTTTTAATCTTTATCTATTTCGAGCTTGACTTATGACACCGATATGACCGATCTGTTTACTAACGCTCCCAAAATGGTTTGATACCTCATACACTATACTGCTTTCGGTTGACAGTGTTGGGACATTGACCCAAGTAGCATAAAAAAGTGCATGTCAAGGGGCTAAGTTTTGCTTGCGGTTGTGATGAATGAAGCTGTAGTATTTAGTTCGCCCATTATGCAAGGTTTCTTTGTCAAATTGCCAAGGCCTCCCTAGTAGTAGATGCCCAGCTTGCATTGGAACCACGTCACATACAACTTTGTCTGAGTATTTGCCTATGTTGAATGGCATTGTAACTTGCTCAGCTATCTTGAGCTCAGTATCATCATTTAACCATCTCAGCTTGTAAGGATGGGGATGCTTTGTCCTTTGCAAACCTAATTTCTCAACCAAATACTTGCTTGCCACGTTAGTGCAGGAACCTCCATCAATGATTAAACTACATACCTTGGAGTTTATGGTGCATGTGGAGTGAAAGATGTTCTCTCTTTGAACAGTTTCCGGATCAAAGAGTGCGCTGAGGGCTCTTCTAACAACTAGGATCTCTCCTACTTCAGGGTAATTGATCACATCGTCTTCTGAGCCTTCTTGTTCCTCCTCCATTTCGTCCTGAGATTCATATTCTCCATTGTCCTTGAGAAGCATGATTCTCTGGTTTGGACAATCTCTTGCATAATGCCTTTTTCCCTGACACTTAAAACAGGTAATGTCACGAGCTCTAGTGTTTTGTTGAGTTTGAAACTTACCTTGCTCTGGTTTGAATCCTTTAGAGGTTTCTGGGGCAGGTTTCTTGAACTTTGAAAACACTTCTATTGACTTTCCTTTGTCTATGTTGCGCTGAGCCTGTGGAATCCAAGTACTCTTACTTCTGTTTGTAGAGGCTGTTTTCCTCTTGATATGCTGTTCAGCTTGGGTTGCTAGATGCAGTAGCTCCTCCAAATCGTGGTAGCTCTGTCTCTCCACTTTTCTAGCAATTCTGTCTTGAAGTCCATCCAGAAACTGAGCCATCAATGTTTCTGGAGTATCTTCTACTTCCAATCTATTCTTGAAGGTTTCAAATTCTTCAAAGTACTCCTCTACAGACTTGTTTCCTTGAGAAAGCTTCTGGAATCTCCTTTGCAAGTCTATGTGGTAATGAGAAGGTACATATCTCTTCATTAGATTGTATCTCATATCTCTCCAAATGCAGACTTGATCATGTCTATGCCTTCTCCTCTCTGAAACATCTCTGTCCCACCAAGCTAATGCATTCTCAGTGAGCTGTGCAGCAGCAAGGGACACCTTTCTTGCATCAGAATACTTGTAGTATTCAAAGATATACTCCATTCTTCTCTCCCAATCCAAATAAGCATCTGGATTAATCTTTCCAGCAAATGTAGGGGCAGTGAGTTTGAGATCTTTGCCTCCATCTCTTGCATAATCATCTCCTCTGTCCCGGTCTCTCTGATTGTTGTAGTTTCCATTAGNCACCTTTCTTGCATCAGAATACTTGTAGTATTCAAAGATATACTCCATTCTTCTCTCCCAATCCAAATAAGCATCTGGATTGATCTTCCCAGCAAATGTAGGGCTGTTGCTTCTTT
Organism: Alliaria petiolata; assembly: GCA_020283515.1. Classification (NCBI taxonomy): domain Eukaryota; kingdom Viridiplantae; phylum Streptophyta; class Magnoliopsida; order Brassicales; family Brassicaceae; genus Alliaria; species Alliaria petiolata. Next base: position 357,161,203 of record JAHZTW010000001.1, read on the forward strand.
ATTCTTTGGAAACTCGGGCTCCTTGTAGGTCAACCCGCTTCTAGGCTCCACTGCCTTCACGGTGTCGTAGCAGGTACATATCTCTTCATTAGATTGTATCTCATATCTCTCCAAATGCAGACTTGATCATGTCTATGCCTTCTCCTCTCTGAAACATCTCTGTCCCACCAAGCTAATGCATTCTCAGTGAGCTGTGCAGCAGCAAGGGACACCTTTCTTGCATCAGAATACTTGTAGTATTCAAAGATATACTCCATTCTTCTCTCCCAATCCAAATAAGCATTTGGATTGATCTTCCCAGCAAATGTAGGGCTGCTGCTTCTTTATTCTTTGGAAACTCGGGCTCCTTGTAGGTCAACCCGCTTCTAGGCTCCACTGCCTTCACGGTGTCGTAGCAATCTTTGCTATCCTCGTTTTCTTTTTCCGGCTCTGGCGTTTCTCTTTCTCCTTTGGTTAGTCTCTCGTTTTCTTTTGCTACCCTTCGTATCTCTGAGGCGAGGTGCTCGATCTTATCATTCGTCTCATGGTGGCTACGCTCAGCTTCCTTTTTAGCATCACGCGAGGTTCTGTCGAAAGAGTCCACGAGTTCCTGAATCTTGTCTTCGAGCCTATCATTTTGATTAGACTGGTCTCGGTATAGCAAAAGTTCGAGGGAGTGGCTCGCCCCCATCTGGTCTCGGGTTTGATGGCTGCCGTGGTGATGTACCATGCTCCTTTCTAGGTTCTCGTGATGGAGGGAAAGGTCGTGGCAATGTCTTGAGTTGATGTTGCGGTCCGAGTTTTCACTCATGCGGGAATCCTGCAGTTCCCGAATGGCTTCCGACTGCTGTGTACGTTCCGAGTCCATTCTAGCCAGCGCGCTCATTATGATCTTCAATGGATCTGCTTTGGCTTCTTCTTCACGGCGTGCTGCTTGGCTAGGGCCGTTCAAGCCGTTGTACTCGCTAGTGGCCAGGTTGGTCACCAATAGTCGCGCTCCTTTTACTGATTTTGAAGAGAAGTCTCAATTGCTTGCAATATCCAGCGCGGCTTGGAGTTTCCCATTGATTCCTCGGTAGAAAGTGCTAATCATGTGTTCGTCAGTGAATCCGTGGTGTGGGCAGTCTCTTTCGTAGCCTTTAAATTGCTCTCATGCCTCGATGAGAGTTTCACACCTTTCTTTCCGGAATCCTTGTATCTTGTTCCTTAGAAGGTAGGAACGGGACTTAGTGTAGAAGCGGTTTAGGAAAACCCTTCTACATTCTTCCCAGGTTGTGATGGACGCATGGGCTAAAGATCTCAACCATTTGCTTGCCTTTTCTCCTAAAGAGTAGGGGAATAACATGCATCTCAGGTAGTCTCCATTAATTTTGGAGATGGTGCAGACTCCTTCGAACGCCTCAATGTGCTCGATGGGTTGCTCCGATGGTTGGCCCCGGTATTGGTTCTGCTTAACCAGGTCTATGATGCGTTTATTGATCTCGAAATTTTCTCCTTCAAGTGGTGCCAGCCGAAAAGGGTTTCGGTCTTGGAAGGACTTGAGGGGTGCGTCGAACTCAGAGATTGCAGGCGCGTCCTTGGCGACCGTCTCCTCTTCGTCGCTCAACAGATCTTCTTCTTCTTCCACCTGTTGTTCTTCGTTTAGATTAAATGGGTCTTCAAGAGCTTCGGGGTTTCGGACTTGATCACCCATTAGAGAAGTACCTGCAAAACGAGGAGTTAGACGAGTAGTTCAGTAATCGTTCTGTTGATTTTTCGGTAAAGAATTTCTGAGAAGCAAATCAATATTCCCCGGCAACGGTGCCAAAAACTTGATGCAACAGGATTTAGAGTTTGTTTTTGAGTTTTAAATGTATAACCCTATTGCCTGCAAGTGCACAGATGTGCGCTGTAGTATTTAGGGTGTCGAACCACATAGACTATGATGCTTCAACGAATCCACTAAAACAGAAAACCAAATAAGAACGATCAGATTAAAGATTGGTTTATGGGAGGTGATGGTTTAGTAACAAAACGGAAATCAAGAAGGTTTGTATAACTATAAAACGGAACGATGGGTTTTAGGGATCTCTCAGGGTTTTCCACGGAATGATTATACGGGTTAACACACTTGACCTAGGCAAATCGATTCTACTGGTTCTTAAGCTTAAATACGAAAGTGGTCGGATCCTCCTTTCGGAAAACCAAACACCTAAACCTAAACTGTTCGTTCGCTCTCCTTTCGGTAGCGACTTCGCAGCAAGATCAGCTATAATTAGGTTCGATAAAGCTCACAACGCACTGTCGATATGCATAAGCATCCTTCGGTGCCTGCTCGTTTAAAACTATATCCGGCCAAGAGATTCAGCGCTCGCGCGGTTCTAATGATCCTACAATTAATCCTAAGTGGCCAGTCAAGGATTACGGAATAAGAAAGAATCCAAACGAAGAACAATGAAAAGTATTCTACCTATGATCCAACAACCTATCGAATCAAACCATGAAATCCCTTTGAGAAACCCCCTTCGAAACCCAACTGATGGACTACTCGGACATGGATTTGAAGTTCATTATCATTGCAATAGGTAAAAGTCACAGAGGTCTGAAAAGAAAAGAAAGAAAGTAATAACGATGCAGAAGAAGTGCAGAAAAGAGATGAAAGAGAGTATCGAATAGGGCGACGAGATTGGGGAGTGGAGAAGACGGCTTTCGTTCCTCTTCTCTTCCACCTTGGCGGCGGCTCCTCTTCTAGGTCGTGGTCTTTGTGGCTGTCTTCGAACTCTCCGGAAAAATAAGAGTAGCAAAGTGTATTTATAGGTCTGTAGGTCCTCTTAGGCGTCACTTAGGGTTCCACCGAATTTGGTGGCCATCGGGCCTGTTTTGGGTTTGCAAACGGGCTCGGGAACGTCACTTGTCGTGGTCGCGCGAGCGACGGTTCATGCGCTGGCCGTTGGTCTTCTGAGCTTTCCTGGCGCGGCCAGCCTTCTTCTGAGGATGTGTCTGACAAGCCTTCTTGTTCCTTCGTAACTTGAGATCCAACCGTGGGATTGGACTCAAATCACTTCGGGGTGAAAGACAGGTGATAAGGCTATCTTGCCACCAAAATTCAGCTTGATCTCGTTGTGGGAAGGTCTCCGTCTCATGCTAAACTTTTATCAAAAAGCTCATGTTCCGAAAATGTCAGTTTTGCTCTGTTTTGCATCCTTTTTGCTAAGATTTTCTGAAAAGAGTTTTGAACACAAAAATACTCGAAAACTATTAAATATACATTAATACCTTAGTGAAATGCTCATTAATGCATACACTTATGATGGTAAAATGGGTAAGATATGCATGTTATCACAATACCCAGTTTGTTCCTGGTTGATCTGGTACGACCAATGTTCACTATAAATACCTTTTACCTAATTTTTCTTAAGTATCTTTTGTCTTTGCTTAGAAAACCTTCCCATTTTGGGTTCTAAGTTATTTTGTAAGATTTTTTTTAGAGTTTATGCAATTTAGAGTTTATCTTTCTTAATCTTTCATCTTTTAATCCTTCTAATCATGTTTTTCAATTTTTCCTACATGGGATTAGGGGATTTAATCATGATTAGTGAGTAACTCCCTATGATCTAAGGATGGGTTAGATTTATGGTGTTTTAGGAATCAACCTTGATGTCTAAACTTAGATCTTCTTATTTCCCTCCTTGTTTAGTGATCTTAATGCTAGTTTAACCATGATCAAGGTAAAACTAGGCTTTAGGGAATTTTCCACCCACAAAGGTGTTTGATGAAATTCCCCAATCAACTAAACAAGAGATTTACATTCATATCTCATGATAGTAATTGTCTAGGGTGTTTATTAGCAATTTAGAACTGTTTCATAATGCCTTTTATCTTCCTTTTCACAAATGAGAATTTGATCTTGATTAGGATGTTTAATGATGTGATTAGTGCCACAGAAGTGGATTAGTCTTGCTTTTGAGTTCTAAGCTTAGGGAATAGCTTATATTGTGATTGTTTTACATCATGGATTGGTTCTTGAAGCACCCTAGATTGGTAACCCCATTCTTGGATTCATTTTAAGTCAGTTGATAATCTTGCTTAGTAGTTAGTTAGTCTTTGATTTGCTTAATTAGCTTGTCAATTGCTTAGTTAAGGTCTAGTTCATTTTGTTCGCTTGGTTTGATTGGTTTGATCACTTAGGTTGGTAGTTAAACTCAAAACCATATTTGCTTGCTTAGATTAAGGAGTTTTATGCATTCCTATTGTCACAATCAACCCCAATTGGATTGATTCTCAATATCCTACAATGACATGAGTGGGTTTGAGTAATTGATAGCAAAAATCCGCTTATCAATTTACCAAGATCAATGGCATATCCGAAGATGGATTCAAGCTGAGGTTGTTTCCATTCTATCTTGGGGACAAGGCACATCAATGGGAGAAGACACTTCCAAGAGGTTCAATCACTTCATCGGACCAATGCAAGAAGGCTTTATCTTGCCAAGTTCTTCACCAACACAAGGGCATCAAGGTTGAGGAATGAGCTATCTACCTTCACCCAAAAGAATAATGAGAGATTTTGTGAAGGTTGGGAGAGATCCAAGGGTTTCACAACCCATTGCCCAGATCATGGCTTCTCAAAAGAAACTCTCTTGACCACTCTCTACCGTGGAGTTCTCCCCAAGTTTAGAATGCTTCTTGATACATCAAGCAATGGAAACTTCTTAGGAAAAGAAGTGGAAGGGGGTCTTGAACTTGTGGAAAACGTGGCCCAAAGTGATGGCAACTATGGTGAAGACTATGATAGATCTTTTAGAGGTGATGGTGCTTATGAGGACCAAAGAAGAAAAGAGTTGAAATCTCTTAATGAAAAATGGACAAGTTGCTTCAAGCCTCACAAAAATATGTTCACTTTGTTGGTGACCATGATGAGAGTCAAGGGGGTTCAACAAGAGTTGAATAAGGATTGCCAAGAGGAGGTCAACTATGTGGGTGGCCAAGGTTATCAACAAAGTTACAACAATTGTTAGACGCACAAATGTGGAGAATCCTCAAGATCAAGTCTACCCCCCCCCCCCCCTCCCAACAAAGCCAAGGCCAAGGAGCTCAACAAAAACCATTTGTCCCTTTCAAACAACAACAAGGTTATGTTCTCAAGAACAACTATCAAGGGAACCAAGGGAACAATTTTCAGTCCAAGCAAGGTCCTCCACCGGGTTTTGCCAAGATTTGGATATGTGAAGTGTCCTCCAACAAATTCTCCAAGGTCAAACTAGTGGTGCAATGGAAATGAGTAAGAAGATGGCTGAAATTAACAACAAAGTGTATTTCTCTTATAATGACCTAAACTCCAAGTTTGACACTTTGAGTACAAAGATCAAGCATATGGAAAACAACAAGAGTGTTGCTTCTTCATCTCCACGCCCACAAGCTTCTTTGCCCGGTAAACCCGAGCCAAACCCAAAGAAATATTGTAAAGCTATCTACTCTATTGATGAGGATGAATATGAGCTTGTGGTGAATGAATTTGAGAAACTATTTGGGAATCCCAATGATTCATCTACAATCAATGAGGACATTGAAGTTCAAGTTGGGGAGGTGGTCATTGAAAATGACTATTTGGTTGTTGAGCATGTGATTTCTACACAAGCAAGTGTTGATGAGAGTGAAAGAGAATTGGCTAAGAAGACTGAAGTAGAGGCGTGTGATCTACTTGTCTACAAGCCACCACTCCCTTTTCCCGAGCTGATCTTGACTAAGGCACAAAAGAAGGTACTCTCAAGCTTTAGAGGGAGTATGGAGAGAGCTGGTGCACCTTTGCCCAAGGTGGAGAACTTGTCCCAAGTCAAGGGTCAAATAAGGTTCATCAAGGATTTGCTAGCCAATAGAGAGAAGGTTGAAGAGCATTCTCATATTTGCACTTTTTATTTCAATAATGTGTTTTCTAGTGTTTGTGGTCGACATGTTTGGATCAAGGAGGTTGAGCCAAGAGAAAAAGGCTTGCAAGAAATTCTGACAGCGTGTCGAGCTACCAAGCTCGATACGGCTCTCACAGGGAAACTCGAATGACTGTGTCGGGCGTTTGTATCGGGCTACCAAGCTCGATACAAACGACCAGGGGAAAAGAATCAACCGTATCGAGCGTTTGTGTCGAGCTACCTAGCTCTATATTGTTTTTAAATAAACGTCTGAAAGTGTATCGAGCTTCATATCAAGCTACGTAGCTCGACATGACTCCTTTAAGCTCCTCCTCCTCCTCCTCCTCCTCCTCCTCCTCTTCACAGTTTTGAGGTATCACTCCACCTCCTTTGTACATATTTCTTTTAGATTTTCGTTTTACCATATTCTCATGTTGATGGACACGACAAGAAAACATGCTTTTTACGAGGGACGAATTCGTGGCAAATTCGTCGTAAATCGACAGTCGCAACGAATTTGCCACGAAAGTTCAATCGTCGTTAATTGATCGTCGCGAAAGCAAATTCGTCGCAAATTCGTCGTTAATTTTGTAAGACCAAAATTTCGTCGTAAATTCATCGTTAATAGTGTCGTCGTAAAATCGTCGTTAAATCGCGAGGTATAGACTTCGTCATAAATACGTGGCAAATTGAGACGAAAATAAGCATAGTAAATTCGTAGCAAAATAATAATCGTCGTAAAATCGTGGCAAATTGAGGGGAAAAAATCGTAGTAAATTCGTAGCAAACTAAAAATCCTCGTAAAATCGTAGCAAAAAAAATCGTCGTTAATTCGTGGCAAATTTAATAATCGTCGTAAAACCGTTGCAACAGAGTTCGTCCTTAAATCGTGACAAAATAATTTTCGTCGTAAATACCTAGTTTTACGACGAATTTTAGGGTATGAGTTTAGGGTATGAGTTTTACGACGAATTTGGGAGGATTCCTCTTCAATTCGTCATAAAACTGGACTTTTACGACGAATTTTTGAGGAATCCTCTCAAATTCGTCGTAAAATGTAATTTTTTTCTAAACCCTAAACTCTTTATACGTTTAAAATCTCTTATTTTGTTCAAATCAAACATAATGTAGATACTCATATAGTTTTAAGTTTACCTTAAAGAATTTAAAATATTTATAAAATGAAAAGCCGTAACATTCAATATAAAGAATCATAGTCGTTAAGAAGAAGTATCACTCTTAGTATACGTTATCATTCGAATTTATAAAAATCATAAGATTTTTATTCATGTACTATACATTTTTAAGCAAAAACAACAAGTTTAGTTATACATTTATATAACCAAATATATTGAACTAGAGTATGCAAGTTTGGGGTTTAGGGTATGAGTTTTACGGCGAATTTGGGAGGATTCTTCGTAAATTCGTCGTAAAACTTGATTTTTACGACGAATTTGCGAGGAATCCACCCAAATTCGTCGTAAAATGTAATTTTTTCTAAACCCTAAACTCTTTATATGTTTAAAATTTATAATGTTGTTTAGATCAAACATAATGTTATCATTCGAATTTATAAAAAACATAAGATTTTTATTGTCCAAAATTTTTAAGTGAAAATTACAAAATATATATAGCTTAAATTACATGGATTTTATAAATCACCATCTTATTCATTTCCCGATACATCTGATTCACCTTCTTCATCATCGGGTGAATCACTTTCTTCAAACTCTGGCTCTTCTTCTTCTTCAGTAGTATCGTGTAACACCCCTCTCTTACTTCTTCGAGAAGGCATGTTACTTATAACTCAAGAAACCTCTTTCACGTCTAAACTCTTTTCTTATTCCAACAATCGTTTCCAAAATGTCTCAACAATAAACCATCTTTAAAACATTCTTAAATAAAATAGAATAAAACCAACTCTTAAACGTTTTAAGAAAATAAATAAAACTCTTTTATTCCCGAAATCCAGCACCACACCGATCCGGCTCCTCCAGCTACTCCTCACGCTCACCTGCAAGAGAGAGGGATGAGTAATTGGGATTACTCAGTGAGAGCGAACTTTAGAGCCCACAAATACACCATACACGAATGCAACTACGACTATCACCAGTCCTAGACTAAAACCAGAAATCAAACATGTATTCTACGACATCCACTCATCAATCAAGAATTTCTATACTATGGTGCATACACGCCCACTTGCGCTACGCCTTCACAGTTCTAAAGGCCTAACATGGTCACGATGCCCCAGCACTAATAGACCAACCACACTTGTCTTAATGCTCCAGCACTTCTCGACCAAACACACTGGTTTTGATGCTCCAGCACTACTCAACCAATCACACTGGTCTTATGCCCCAGCACTACTAGACCATAACCCACTGGTCATGATGCCTCAGCATTGCTAGACCAACACACATCAACCGCCAAGTAAAAGAACTCTCGCTCTTACTCGCAATCCCTACCATGGCTTACCCGCTATACGTGCTCTTAGCACACTATACACGCATATATATATATATATTTTTAAAATCACCAATCATCATACATCTTGAACATTACTCTTTACACGACCATTTTTATCATTGTATAATACTTTATAACATTTTAATTTATGTTTATAATCACACATACGTATATATTATATAACCATTATCAAACACTATATATTATGGCACCTATAGCATATATATATATATTATTGTTTAGTCTAAAACTAAATAACAGAACGCAGAAACACTCTTGTCATGATGAAATCACGTTTCACGTCCTCACCTTGGTTCTCGGAAGGTGGAGATGAACGGATGTGGCGACGACGGACAGAACGGATCTACGGTTATGACTCACGGACGTGGCTATGATCTACAGAAATGGACGACAGTGGTGACTCCGGTGAGTGGCGGTGGACTCCCGGCGTTAGACAGATGCGGCGGTGGTGGCACGGTGATGATCCGGTCTCTCTCCTCCGCTTCTCTTCTCCTCTTCCCTCTCTCTTCTCCTCCTCCCTCACGTCAACACCTTTCTCTCCCTTTCTCTCTTTCTCTCTCTCTCTCCTCTTATTTCTCTCTGGTTTTTCCTCTCCGACAAAGCTCTCCCTTCTCTCGTTTTCCTCTTTAGCGTGTCGACGGCGTGAATCATAATTGGAGGTGAGGGTTTTCGATCATGAAGAGAAGGTGATGGGCTCTTGATGGGCTTAGTAAAGCAAAAAGAAAATTGGGCCCACTTACAAAACCCAGTTCGTTACATATCGTCTGGAAGATCTTCATCAACCTCCCTATTTTGCGGATCTATTAGAAGAATATCGCCGGTACTCTCATCTGGTTGAAGAATATCATAGCAATGATCTTGTTGCATTGGCAGATCAACAATTTTTCCCCTTGGAGAAACTTTAATAACTGCTAACCATGGGATGCCTGTTGTGCGAACTCGGGGATAAGGAACAAAGGCGACTTGTTCTGCTTGCGATGCAAGGATAAATGGCTCGAACTTGTTGTAACGCCGTGATTTATTGACGTCTACCGTCCCATTTTTATTTTTACGCACACCTCGACCAACAGTTGGATCGAACCAATCACATTTGAAGAGAACACATTTCATTGCAACCAACCCGGAGTACTCAACTTCAATTATGTCTTGCAACACCCCATAAAAATCAATTTCGCCCCTCACACAAACCCCGTAGTTTGCAGTAGTCCTTATCAATAATTAATCAATGCCATGAGTCACTTATAGACATACGTACATATATAATTATTTAAAAAGGAAGAATTTTACCTCCAATTGCTTCATGTACATTTGCGGGTAGAAGTTCAGCAAAGGCAAAAGGCAACAAGCGTTCCATAATTACGTGACAGTCATGACTCTTCATCCCTGAAAACTTTTGCCCTTCCACACATTTAGATAGATTCGAAACGTACCCATCGGGTAACTTCACATCAGATGTCGTCCAATTGAACAATGATGACCTTTCTGCGGCACCCAATCGAAATATTGGAACTGGTGCTTTTCCGTTGCTTGAAAGATGCAACTCATTCCTCGAACAAAGGTCAGGCAAGTCCTGTCTTGATTTTACGTTGTCTTTGGTTCTCCCCTTTACGTTTAGCAATGTATGCATGATATTATCAAAAACGTTTTTCTCAATATGCATGACATCGAGATTGTGCTTAAGCAGATGATCTTTTCAATACGGAAGCTCCCAGAAAATACTTTTCTTATGCCAATTGTGATGCTCCCCATATCCATCTGGCATATTCGCTGTACTGTGCCAATTTCCACCTCGGACGACTGTTTGCTGTGCACCGTAATGATCAATTTTCGCTTCTAAATCTGCCCCGGATACACATACAGGAGGAGGAACACGGACAACTTTGTTCTTTCTAAATAACCGCTTGTTTCTTCGGTATGTATGCGACAAGGGTATAAATCGGCGGTGACAATCAAATCAACTTGTTTTTCTACCGTACTTCAATTGAAATGCTTCTGTTCGATTGAGACAATAAGGACAAGACAACCGCCCATGCGTAGTCCACCCTGATAGCATCCCGTATGCGGGAAAGTCGCTTATTGTCCACATAAGAACCGCCCGCTGACAAGCAGTTTCTTTGGGGTATTTCTACTTGATCAATGACACACTAATCCCTTAGGCTAGGATGAGCGAATCTCTTATGAGATTGGTCCTTGCAAACATTCAAACATGGTGTTTGCTTGAAGAAGCTTAATGGCAAAAATCAAATAGCGAAGATGACTAAGCATTAATAACATCAAATAAGAAAGGATTAAGATGGATTAAGCATAGATCTGCATCAAAGATTGGGACTTTAACTTATTTTCCCTACCCTTATCCCAAACCGATAAGGACTACTCACGTACCATTTGAGAAACCTCAAGATCCATAAGAATGAGAAGGTAACTCATAGGTTGCGAGGTAGTTAAAACGAGAAAAGAAAGAAGCTTTTACAAGAGAATGTTATGAAACAATACTTGCAAACTTCCAAATATCATCAAAATCAAAGCTTGAAAACAAGCATCAATGGTGAAAAATGCTAGAGGTTTTTGTTCTGAAAAGATGACAGAAAAACTAAAGTTGGATTCGAGAGAGAGAGACAGGCGTGGGAGACAAAGTATTTATACATGAAAGAGGAAAAACCTAAAACGTTGGGACCACTTTCCCGAAATGGTACTCTTTTGGACTGTAGCGTTTCGGCCTCAAGTCGTAAGGAGCAAGCCGACATGCTGCTTCTTTTCATGATTCTTCGAGCGGTCTTCATATCGGGCAAGTGCTTCGGGATCATGTCGTGAAGGATTGCCTTCCTTGTTACTCGAATCGGGTATTTCCCGTTGCCTTGCTCCGATATCCGTCTTCATGGAATTCTTTTGCTGGATCTTCGCTCCGAGGTGTTGCTTTCGGGACTAAGTCACTGCTACTCGTAGAGGTTCGTCGTGCGCTTGTCCATACCGGCCATTGGGTCGTGATCCGTGCTCGATATCATCTGTTCGTCCTCCATTTGTGATCTCCCTTCTTGGTTTCTTCTTCGGACCATCCTCAGCACCTGAGAAAACACTCCAAACATGCAAGACTATGTAGAAACCTAACCTAATGCATCTAAACCTAACATGAGTGAATATGTGATGAAAACTAAGGTGAAAGTGCAAGAAAGAAGTCCTAACTAGCATGAAATGTGTGCTAAAAACATGCAATTTACAGAGATAACAACACCCCCAAACTTGCCTTTTTGCTTGTCCTCAAGCAAAAGCCAACCGGAGGGGTGAGGTTTTTTTAAAAGAAATGGTGTAAGTTTGAATCAAAACGCCATTTAAAAGGAATCAACGCAATGTCTAAGTTCAGGTTTCTAGGATGCAAGTCGAATTCTACCTATCCAAAAAGCCTTGCCACATTCATCGCAAAATCAAGCAAAATCAATCCCAACTTAGATGCACATTCAAATTCCCAATTCCCTTTCACATTCATTACGAAAATTAAAACGTGGATCTCATTCATACCTGTCAATCAACTCACTTGGTTTAGGGTAAGGTAACGAGCTGAATATGAACTCGTAGTGCAAACGGGTTTAGTGTTTAAGTGGGATCACTCATGAAAGGAACCTTCTTAATGCAAAATGCTAAGGGTAAAAACCAATGGATGCATACAAGGCTAGACTTCCATCTACCCAGAACATCTATTTTGTTTCCTACCCTAATCTAAACTGCTCCCTCCTAAGCTACCCTTTTTTTGGCATTTTGCCTTATACCCGAAATTACTCTTCGGTATTACCTTTCCTGGTCATTTTCGGGGGACTTCTTCTTTGTTGGAGATCGGTTTCGGCTTTCTGGCTCTTTTGTTGTGTTCCTTGCGTTTCACCTTTGGTGTTGTTGGCCGGTTTTAGACTTTGTTGATTGGCCTTCTTTTGCTTTCTTTTGTGATCACCTTTTTCTTCTTTTGGTTTCGAGCCTCATTTGTTGCCGCCATCTCTTTATTCGTGTCCCCGTCTGACTCAGTGGTTTTCTTCTTTCCCTTTTCTGTCAATGTATCATCAACCGGAACACACCCTATTTTCCTAGCCTATTTCGGTATCAAGCCGTTTCAGTATCTATACCACCTAACCTAGTGTTGACTCGAGATGTGAGCTAACGTCTACATGGAAATCTAACCTTGTCGATCTAAACCCAACACTTTTTGCCTAAGAAAATTCGAAAATGGTGCAAAGGCCTCACATGCTCTCACAAAAGTGTTTATGGCTTAAAACGAAGGTTTAGGTTTTGGGTGTGGTCTGGTACTTGGACTAGCAGAAGAATGGTCAAAAGGAAAGAGAGTCCAAGTGAAATCTATGAGTTGATCGACAAATGTGAACAAGATAATTAAATTTTCATTTTAACGGTTCAAGTTCATTAGGGAAATGGTTCAAACCGTAATGCATCAAGCTAAAACCGAATTTCACAAGACAAATTCCAAATGTGGTGCTGCCTTAAGCTCAGTCTAATTCCAAATGCATCAAACAAACAAGAACTAAGGCATTTAATTCATGGCTTAAAAATGGCTATTTACAAGGATTCATCCTACTTAACACCCTATGCGAATGCTTATGAATCCTAAATGAATGCATCTAGACTCAATCCTAATATGGAAATGCAACTACATGAATCTTTTTGTTGGATAAATTTTCAAAATTTTTCAATTTTTTGTGTTTTTCTATGCAAATTTGATGAATGCATGATGTCTAATCTAAGTGAGTGCATGTACTACATACTCCCCCAAACTTAAATCACACAGTCCCTGTGTGATAGAAGAGAGGAAGAGTACGGTCCTATAAAAATGCAGAATTTCAAACCAAGAGCGAAAATGAAGAAAAATGGTTATGTACAATGGTTTGAAAGTGTTACCCTTGGTTATGTCGGGCTGTGACCGTTGGAGGAGTCCGGTATCGTGTGGTTCAGTAATTTGCAGACGGGCGCGACTGTATCCGGGTGATCATTACGGGGTGAACCCGTTTGTCCCAGCCAGGTTATGTTTCTATAACGGCTTTAGACCGTAATCCCGACCCGATATCGAGGGTGTGTTTTTCACACTGGCCGGTGCATGGGTTTCACGCCCGTAACGAACAATTCTTCCAGTTTTTTCTTCCCGTTACGGCTCCCCGATATCCCACGTCCTGATATCTAAATGATCGATCCACTCATAATTATTCTTGAGAATGTAAAGTAAGGAGAGAAAAATAACAAAATAAGGTAAAAGGATAAGCTTGGGGTGCCTCCCAAGAGCGCTTGTTTAGAGTCTCATAGCTTGACTTTTTCAGGTCGTTTAAGCTTTGCTGGGGTCTTGGAGACGGACCACGGTTGCTTCCAAAGCTTGGTATTTCTCATTTCCCAAATACGGCTTCAGTCTGTGTCCGTTCACTGTGTTATCCGCTCCTTCCTTTCCAACTAGTGTCACAGCTCCATACGGCAATACTTCCTTGATGGTGTATGGTCCGGACCATCGCGATTTTAACTTCCCGGGGAACAGTCTCAGTCTTGAGTTGTATAGCAGCACTTGATTCCCTGGTGCGAACTCTTTTGGTTTGATTTTTTTCGTCGTGGAGAACTTTTGTTTTCTCCTTGTAGATCCGCGAGCTCTCGAATGCTTCCAAACGGATTTCTTCCAGCTCGTGTAGGTTTATCAGCCTCTTCTCTTGAGCTGTCCTGATGTCAGAATTCAAGAGCTTGATGGCCCATAGAGCCTTGTACTCGAGTTCCACGGGTAAGTGACATGCCTTGCCATATAGGAGGGCGTAAGGAGACCTTCCAATGGGTGTTTTGAAAGCAGTTATGTATGCCCATAGAGCGTCGTCTAACTTTGCTGACCAGTCCTTTCTTGTAGCTCCGACCGTCTTTTCCAATATTGTCTTGATCTCGCGATTGGATATCTCGACTTGCCCGTTTGTCTGTGGATGGTACGGTGTAGCTACCTTATGCTTGACCCCATGTTTCTTCAGGAGGTTTTCGAACAACTTGTTGATAAAATGACTACCACCGTCACTTATCACCACTCTTGGGATCCCATACCTTGGAAAGATAGTTGACTTAAATAGCTTTAGTACTACCTTTGCATCGTTGGTGGGGCTAGCAATGGCTTCGACCCATTTCGAGACATAATCAACAGCAACTAGTATGTACTTGTTGCCATAAGAGGAGGGAAATGGTCCCATGAAGTCAATTCCCCAAACGTCAAAGATATCGACTTCCAATATCGGGTTATGTGGCATCTCGTCCCACTTGCTAATGTTCCCCTTTCTTTGGCACGCTTCGCAAGAGGAGACATACTCGTGAGTGCCTTTGAACAAACTTGGCCACCAGAATCCTGCGTGTAAGATTTTTGTTGCGGTTTTGAACGTGGCAAAGTGGCCACCGTAGGCTGAACCGTGGCAATGGAATATGATCCCTTTCACCTCTCATTTTGACACACATCTTCTGTAGATCCCATCTAACCCTCTCTTGAAGAGATACGGCTCGTCGTAGAAGAAATAGTTAATGTCCTTGAAGAATTTCTTTCTTCGGTAAGCATCGAGGTCATTTGGGATGTCCCCACTCACCAAGTAGTTGATGTAATCTGCATACCAAGGAATGTCGTTTTCTTCCATGCTGGCTACAGTTTCCAAACTCTTATTCACTTGGTACATTCCTCCAATGACATCTGCCATCATGAGCTGTTCTTCTAGTAGAGCGTCATTGATGGGTATCAGATCTTCTATCCTCATCTGGGATAAGTGATCAGCTACACCGTTCTCTACCCCCTTTTTGTCCAGGATCTCCATGTCAAACTCTTGTAGTAAGAGAATCCACCTTAACAGCCTAGGCTTGGTGTCTTTTTCGCATAGATATACCTTAGTGCAGCATGGTCCATGTAAACGATCACTTTTGATCCCACTAAGTAGCTTCTGAATTTCTCAAAGGAAAACA
Source organism: Alliaria petiolata (assembly GCA_020283515.1). Taxonomy (NCBI): domain Eukaryota; kingdom Viridiplantae; phylum Streptophyta; class Magnoliopsida; order Brassicales; family Brassicaceae; genus Alliaria; species Alliaria petiolata. The sequence goes on from JAHZTW010000001.1 coordinate 357,176,502, forward strand.
CGACTGCCAATAGCTCTTTCTCGGTCGTGGTGTACTTCACTTGGGTATCGTCTAGCGTCCGACATGCATAGTAGATAACGTGTAGCTTCTTATCCTTTCTTTGTCCGAGAACAACCCCCATAGCATAATCGCTTGCATCACACATAATCTCGAATGGTAGATCCCAATCAGGGGCTTGGACTATGGGAGCACTCACAAGAGCGTCCTTGATCATGGTGAACGCTTGAAGGTAATCTTCGTCGAAGATAAACTCGGCTTCCGTGCATAAAAGCCTAGTGAGTGGTCTAACTATCTTGGAGAAATCACGGATGAACCTCCTATAGAATCCTGCATGCCCAAGGAAGCTACGAATTTCTTTCACTGTGGTAGGTGGCTTCAGATGCAACATGACCTCTATCTTGGCCTTATCGACCTCGATACCCCTCTCCGATATCTTGTGACCAAGAACTATTCCTTTTCTGACTATGAAATGGTATTTCTCCCAATTCAGTACTAAGTTTGTCTCTTCACAACGCTTGAGAACCCTGCACAAATTCGACAAACAAACACCAAAAGAGCGACCATACACAGAAAAATTGTCCATAAACACCTCTACCATTTTCTCTATTAGGTCAGAGAAAATTGACATCATACATCTTTGGAAGGTCGCTGGTGCATTACATAACCCAAATGGCATCCTTCGATATGCAAAGGTACCATATGGGCATGTGAATGTGGTTTTCTCTTGGTCATTCGAGTGTATCGGTATCTGGAAGAAGCCGCTATAGCCATCCAGAAAACAGTAGTATGGATGGTTAGCTAGCCTTTCCACCATTTGGTCTATGAAAGGGAGGGGGAAGTGATCTTTTCTTGTGGCCAAATTCAACTTTTTATAATCAATACACATTCTATGGCCTGTTATGGTTCTTGTGGGTATTAACTCGTCTTTCTCATTCCTAACTACGGTGATTCCTCCCTTTTTTGGCACACAATGGACATGTGAAACCGAAGTGCTATCCGAAATTGGATAGATAACACCCGCATCTAGAAGTTTAAGAATCTATTTCTTTACAACTTCTTTCAAGTTAGGGTTTAGCCTCCTTTGATGTTCTACAGAAGTCATAGATTCATCTTCTAGATGTATCCAATGTGTGCAGAGAGAAGGGGATATGCCTTCGATGTCATCCAGGGAATAACCAATTGCTCTCCTAAACTTTCTCAATTCGCCTAAAAGGGAGGATAATTCTATTTCATTTAAGTTTTCATTGACGATGACCGGGTAAGATGAGTTAGGACCTAGGAAACCGTACCTTAGTCCTTCTGGAAGAGGTTTGAGCTCGAGTTTCAGGGCATCAAGTTCGCTCCAATCCCCGCGTGTGCACTGCCCAACCGAGCTCGGTGCGTCTTTATCGGTCTGATCCCGATATTCTCCTTCTTTTGTCCCCCATGCGATCTTATGTCTTCCGTGCTCTAAGTCCTCGGGAAACTCATCATCCTCAGTGGCTTTCCTTGCATCCAGATGCATGACATAGACTTCACTTTCTTCCTCCATATATCCGTGCTGCTCCTTCTCTTTTGTCAAAGCGACTAGCAATGGGTCTTTCAAAGATAGCTCCTCAAACAGCTTATCGTTTAGCTCATCCATTGCATCCACCCAAAAGACTTTTTCTCCTATAGTAGGTTTCTTCATAACCTCTTTTATGTCGAATTTGAGGATGATGTCCTTTCCAAGATTGAGCTTAATCTTGCCTTTCTTCACATCAATCACTGCCCCTGCTGTGGCTAAAAAGGGCCTCCCAAGGATAAGAGGATCTCGTGGTTTTTCATCCATTTCGAGCACCACAAAATCGGTTGGTACCTCGATATCACCAATCCGGATGGGAACGTCTTTGAGCAGCCCCTTGGGCAACCTTATGGATCGGACTGCCAGTATCAAAGATATTTGGCTTGGCTTGTAGGATGTGAAACCCAATCGTTTGGCTATTGACAGTGGCATGAGGCTCACACTTGCCCCTAGATCGCAAAGGCAATTGTTGAATGTGAGTGGACCAATTGAACACGGGAAAGTGAAGCTTCCCGGATCGTCTAGCTTGTTCGGCACTACCTTCTTCTGTATAATGGCGCTACACTCGTGCGTCATTACCATCATGCCTTGGAGTTCTTTTGTTCTTGCTAAAATTGCATCCTTTATGAATTTTTGGTATGGCGGTACCAATACCAAAGCATCCATGAGCGGCATGGTGAGTTCCACCTTCCTTAGATGCTCTGCAAACTGAGCTCTGTATTTCTCGAGGAGTTCTTTCTTGAATCTTCCTGGAAAAGGGTAAGGAGGTTTGTATGCGGGGGGAACAAACCGTGGCTCTTTGGGTTTCTCAGAACGGGCTGCAGGTGTCGGCTTAATCCCGATATTCTGTTCTCTGAGTTTGGTGAAGAGCTGGTCTTCAACACTCTCTTGAACTTCTTCTACTTCGTTGTTAGCTTCTGATTTTTCAAAGCCATCCCCCCCCCACTAGGTCGGAAGCGTCCTCGCTGATTTGCGGGGCTTGATCTTTCGGTGCAAGAGTCTTTCCACTTCGTAGAGTGACGGCGTGGACGTAGGCTGGTGGCGGGGTGGTTTCATAGTGCATTGGGTTTTGTATTAGCCGTATATGTTCGTCCTGCCTGTCCAACCTTGAAGTGATTGTTTTGATATCCTGGTTGCTACTGCAGTGACTCTGGACCAGCTGAGTTAGGAGATTCTTGATGTCAGAATCTTGCGGTTGTTGTGGGTAGAAACCGTAATGTCCATATGGTGGTGGTGGGTATGGAGCTTGATATTGTTGATGTTGAGGGTAATATTGGGTAGGAGGAGTGAATGCTTGCTGAGTGTAAGCATTTGCATTGTACGGCGGGGCTTGCTGAGGATGTGTAACCAAAATTGGAGATTCCCCATATTGTCTTTGCTCGTTGGTGGTTGTCGCTTCCCCATATCGGCCAGTTTCCGTCGGGATGACCCCGATACTCGCTACTTTAGCGTTTTGAGCGTATTGGCCTTTTAGTAAAGCGTCCAAACGGGCTTGTAGGTGCATTACCTCGTTTTCCCTCTGCTTATTCAGCTCGGTTGTTTCGTTGTCAATGTCGTCCTCGTAATTACTATCATTTGTAGCCATATTTTTGACGAGGTTCATTCCGTCGTCCACGTCTTGGCCGAGGAAGATGCCATTGCTTGCAGTATTTAGCTGATCCTTATATTTCTTTGATACACCTCTATAGAGGATACTGAGTAGTGAGGAGCTTGAGTAGCCATGATGGGGATATTTTAGTGTGTATTCTTTTAAACGTTCCCAAGCTTCACTGAATTGCTCTTCTTCCAGTTGGGTAAACGTTGAGATATCCAATCGCAGTTTCGCTGTTCTCGACGGTGTGAAGAACTTCTTGAGGAAGGCTCGTTTGCATTCATCCCACGTTTTTATAGATCCCTGTTTGATCGTCTTTTCCCATTGGTGAGCTCTGCCTCCGAGGGAAAATGGAAAAAGTCGTAGCTTGAAACCGTCGTCCGAGATTCCTTCTTGTTTTGTCAAAGAACATATTTTCTCGAAATCATCAAGGTGATCCAGGGGGTCTTCCACGGCTTCACCCTGATATTTGTTGTTCCGGACCATGGCGAGCATACTACTCTTTATCTCGTAACCAGCATCACTGGAGGGTGGGATAATACCGATTCGTGATCTGTAGTTCGTTGGGGAGTCACATTCGCCGATGAGACGTTGTTTACGCTGTATACCGGCTTGTTCCCGTTGTACCTCGTTCTGCTTGTTTGGAGCTTGTTGCACGTTGTCCATTTGATCTTGTTGTTAGAGGTACCTGCGAACAAGTCTCAAGCAATGTAATTAGAGTCTGAAAGTAAAGTAAAGTCTTAGTCTTGCTAAGAATCTGAAATGCAATACTTAAAATTAGCCCAAATCGGCAACGGCGCCAATTGACAAGCAGTTTCTTTGGGGTATTTGTACTTGATCAATGACCCACTCCTTGTAACCGAATGTAGTATAGGTTATGGGTCTTATCAATCCGATGGGAAGATTCAATCTACTGCATTTATGAGATTCTTTTACAAGCTAAAACATATTTAATGGTTTAAGTGGAAAGAAACTATCACCCTACTTGCCACAATGATAGAGAACCAAGCAATAAACTAGATCTAGTTAAGGAAAGAAAGAAACAGAAACTAAAGAATCAAACTTTGCAAGATGAAATGGCAATCGGTTTAACGGACAAGGGATCTGGAGGTAAACAAGAAAAAGACCTTTCTTTGATGCAAATGTTGACTACCTATGTGGCTAATCCTTTAGCGCAGAGTTCTCAAGCTAGATAAATCCACCTCCGTGGTATAAATCTCTTTGTCATCTCATAACCTAACCTCGCTCTCGCGTAGTGATCCACGAGAATGACAAGCTTTATTTAACAACCCTACTAAAGCCAAAACGCTCCCTAGGCATCTAATCCCTTAGGCTAGGATGAGCGAATCTCTTATGAGATTGGTCCTTGCAAACATTCAAACATGGCGTTTGCTTGAAGAAGCTCAATGGCAAAGATCAAATAGCGAAGATGACTAAGCATTAATAACATCAAATAAGAAAGGATTAAGATGGATTAAGCATAGATCTGCATCAAAGATTGGGACTTTAACTTATTTTCCCTACCCTTATCCCAAAACCGATAAGGATTACTCACGTACCATTTGAGAAACCTCAAGATCCATAAGAATGAGAAGGTAACTCATAGGTTGTGAGGTAGTTAAAATGAGAAAAGAAAGAAGCTTTTACAAGAGAATGTTATGAAAGAATACTTGCAAACTTCAAAATATCATCAAAGATCAAAGCTTGAAAACAAGCCTCAATGGTGAAAAATGCTAGAGGTTTTTGTTCTGAAAAGATGACAGTAAAACTAAAGATGGGATTTGAGAGAGAGAGATAGGCGTGGGGGACAAAGTATTTATACATGAAAGAGGAAAAACCTAAAACGTTGGGACCACTTTTCCGAAATGGTACTCTTTTGGACTGTAGCGTTTCGGCCTCAAGTCGTAATGAGCAAGCCGACATGCTGCTTCTTTTCATGATTCTTCGAGCGGTCTTCATATCGGGCAAGTGCTTCGGGATCATGTCGTGAAGGATTGCTTTCCTTGTTACTCGGATCGGGTATTTCCCGTTGCCTTGCTCTGATATCCGTCTTCATGGAATCTTTTTGCTGGATCTTCGCTCCGAGGTGTTGCTTTCGGGACTAAGTCGCTGCTACTCGTAGACGTTCGTCATGCGCTTGTCCATACTGGCCACTGGGTCGTGATCCATGCTCGATATCATCTGTTCGTCCTCCATTTGTGATCTCCCTTCTTGGTTTCTTCTTCGGACCATCCTAAGCACCTGAGAAAACACTCCAAACATGCAAGACTATGCAGAAACCTAACCTAATGCATCTAAACCTAACATGAGTGAATATGTGATGAAAACTAAGGTGAAAGTGCAAGAAAGAAGTCCTAACTAGCATGAAATGTGTGCTAAAAACATGCAATTTACAGAGATATCACCCGCATCGTAAAAATTTTCTTCCTTGAAATATCATACGTACGAACCCCATTAAACCACAATTCCTTCAACTCCGCTATTAGAGGCTGCAAAAACACATCAAGGGACTGATTCGGATGCTTGGGACCATGGACTAATATACTCATGAATAGAAATTCTCTTTGCATGCACATGTATGGGGGAAGGTTGTAAGGCGTTAAGATTACTGGCCATAAAGAATATTGCCTACCAGACATACCAAATGGACTAAATCCATCTGTGCAAAGACCAAGATATACATTCTGTTTCTCTCTAGCAAAGTCGGGGTGTACCGTCTTAAAATGTTTCCACGCTTTTGCATCTGACGGATGATTGACCTCCCCATCTGTCTGCAAACTTTCAACAGTAATTTGCAAACTTCCCGCCTGATACTTGAATTCTTCTAGCCCATCTTGAAACTCCCTCGTCAGCGATCCCTCCGAATCTTTACGATTATACATCCAACTTCGTAATTCGTATATTGACATTTTTTTTTTTTTTGAAAAGGAATATATTGAAAAAGTGTTTAAGAAGTGTTTTTTTTTGTGAAAAGTTTTTTTTTGTAGGTGAAGAGAGTGTTTGCTTTTGTTTTTGTAGTTTTCATAATGAAGTGTTGCTTCTATATATATGTTTTTTTTTTACATCGAATTACCAACGAATTAACAAGGAATATTTTCGTGGCAACAAAACCAGTAAAACACGTTTTCATCTAACTTATTTTCCTCTCTAATACGTCGTTAATTTACTTCGAATTACTGATATCGGAAATTAACGACGAAATTCCGAGGAATCCACGTCAAACATGTTTCGTCGCTAATTCGTCGTTAAATTAGGACGAATTGGCGACGAAATATATTTTCGTCGTTAATTCCTCGTTAATTCATTGGAATTTACGACGATTTTACAACGATTTATTTTCGTTGCTCTTTCCGACGAATTACCGACGTTTTTAATTTTCCTCGTTAATTCAATGCTAATTTACTATGATTTATTTTCCTCGCAAAAAATCGTGGCAAACGTCATGTTTTCTTGTAGTGAGAGGTCTCCCTTGAATTTTTATTACACAAGAGACTGTGTAATTTAAGTTAGGGGGAGGGGTTGAGATATTTTGACATTGTGTTTTGTGATCTTATTTTTCTTTCATGTATATTTGAATCTCATGCATTTCATCTAAGGCACCTTCGAGATCGAGATATGGAGTGAACATTAGAGATGAAGAAATTGAATACATATCAATTCGTTAAATTGAGATTGGTGGAGGCGAGATAGAAAGAGAGAGATAGCCTAAAACTATATCGATAAAGTTAGGGGGAGGGGTTGAGATATTTTGACATTGTTTTTTGTGATCTTATTTTTCTTTCATGTATATTTGAATCTCATGCATTTCATCTAAGGCACCTTCGAGATTGAGATATGGAGAGAACATTAGAGATGAAGAAATTGAATACATATCAATTCGTTAAATTGAGATTGGTGGAGGCGAGATAGAAAGAGAGAGATAGCCTAAAATGCGGGGAGAGAAAGTGTGAAGATCCATATAAAAACTGAGAAATTGCTGTTGCTCGAGATGGGGAGAGAGAAAGAGAGAGAGAAGAAAAAAAGTGAAAAAAACCCAAACTATATGGATAAAGGCAAAGAAAGAGAAAGAACATTTTGGTATTAAAAAAATTGAATAGTGTTTAAAGTCACCCAATAGCTTAAAGTGCCTTTTTGTAACACTGAATCTTGGAAGTACTTTTACATGTAAATGACTCAAAAAAACATCCTTTATTTTTAATTTCCCCCTTATAACTCCATGTAGGTCTCCCAGAGATCCAGCCAAAGACAGTATTAGCAGCAACAGATCCAGCCCAACAATGTGGTAAATCTAAAAATGCGTCTAAGTATTTGAACGTTTCCATCGTAAATTAGTGACGGATTACTAATAGTGGGAAGATAACGTTGAATATTTAGAATACCCGTAAACCAAAAAATTTCAAGTTCATTGAATTCTCAAAGAATGCCCATAATTAAAAGAAAATTTTTTTCAATAGCAATTGAAAACGAAACCCTTAGAGCCCTGTACTAAAAGCCAAATAGACTAGGAAACCTAAACCAAGTAAAACACAAAAGAAAGCTAGAGAGAACTTCTACTAAACGAATGCCCAAAAAATTAAAAGAAGACTTTTTTTATTAAAAATCAAAACAAGGGTAACTGAAAACGAAACTCTTAGAGCCCTGTACTAAAAGCCAAATAGACTAGGAAACCTAAACCAAGTAAAACACAAAAGAAAGCTAGAGAGAACTTCTAAAGGGACACACTTCGAAAAGAGGAAAATAAAGAGCAAATCAAAAAACCTAATCCTATCTTCACTTGTATTACTTAAGATCCATACACTTTTGAATATTTGATGCAGCATCTGGAACCGTCGAAGCGGAGCAAGCAGAAGAAATAAAGGCCGATTGACCAGGTGTTCGACCTGACCTTGGTCAATCAGGAGTCACATAAATACTTGGATTGATCGATTGGAGCTTCAGAAAAATGGAAACTTTCCATTTTTGATCAGATTTCCCCCCAAATATTTTGTTGTTTGCCCTAGCCGACTCCTAGAGAGAGGCCAGAAATCTTCCAAGGCTTAATAAGGGTTAAAATAATCTTTAAGTAAAATGTCTTCATACACGATTCAATCATTATTCAATTTGACAATTTATCAATACGAGTTACTAAAACCAACAGAGAGAACAAAGACTACTTCTCTGTTTTTCTTCTATAAATATGTATTATGAGATGTTGTGTAAAATATGGAAAAATCAGTTTCTACATCTCATCTCTCTATCTACGTCAGTTCATTCTCGCTTTCAAAAAACGTTTCTTTGTTTTGTCATCGAATAGGAATCAAAACAGAGAAAAACAAATAATGAAGCTGACCTGCAATAATTTGAAGCACCGAACAAAATAATTGTTACGAGAGTTTGTGTAACATGCCGATTTCAGGAATATGAATATATATGTAGAGAGACTTAAAAGAATTGATTTGGCTATCTATGTCACCAAATTACACTTATATTTTTGATCACTTATCTTGAGAGAACTCCAAAGTTAAGCGTGCTTGAGCTGGAGTCGGATAGGTGACCTGTCGGGAAGTGATTTCCAATACCGTGTGAGTGAGGACAAAACACGGGGAAAGATCACGTGGTGATTGCAAGGTCAGTATTTTATGACTTTCGAGCCTCCCGGTTAATGCACCGACCATCGGACATGGGTGAGGTCCATATACCCGAGAGAGGACGTGGGGACCCACTAGTAGGGCGGTTGATAGGGTCGAAATAGGCTATTCGAGATGCTTCTGAGGACTTTTTCGAGCTTTAAATTTATAAGACCTTAAACTGGAAGTGCACAACGTGCGTTGTAGTATTTAGGGTGTCGAACCACGGAGATGATCTGCTGCAAAAAAAAGAAGTTAGAGCAACCAAAGACGCAAAGAATGGGGGTTTGGGGGTTTGTGTCACAGTTCTGATGCAAATAATTAAAATTGATATACTTAGATATTTCATGCATTTGCAATGCATTTAGAACATAATTACATTCATATTGCATTCATACTTAGATTTATTTTAGCTTTTGTCCCATTTTAGGTTTTTAGACATAATGCTTTAGCATTTGCATGTTTCTTGCATATATGCATCAGTTTCAGGTTATATTGTGTGCATGGAGTTGCCTTGGATGGTTAGCATGAGCAAGAAGGTGCAAGAAGGGCTTAGGAATAGCTTCGAATCAAAGGAAAGCTCGGCCAAATCAAGTGGAGTTGAGATCGAGCAAGAAGATCGACCAAAATGCTCGATCTAGCCGAGATCGAGCAGGAAGATCGACCAAGCCCAGTCGATTCACCTTGGATCGAGTTGAAGATCGAGGCAGGCCGTCCGTTTCAACATTAGATAGAGAAGAGGATCGACCCACTCACTCGATTCAACAAACAGATCGACCCTTAGATCGATCAAGTGGGTCGATCTCTAGTTCAAATTCTCCTTCCCTCTTCTTTGGTTTTCAAACTTTTGCCAACTCATGTTTTTTGTCTTCCAGTGAGGGGACCATTTGTTTGTGATCCTACATAAGACATTTTAACCTACATTTTTGGGGATCCACGTTTTTATTCTCATTGTCTCCTTCATCTTCTAGGTTTAGCCACCACACTCTCCATTGTTGCACTTTTAAGCTTTTCTTGATTTGTAAACTTTAATCTTTGAATTTTAACTAAGTATTTCGTTTTTATCTTAAATCCTTCTTCTCTATCTTAAACCTAACATGTTCAGCTTCTCTAAACCAGTGTTTAAGAGGGGTTCGAATATGGTTAGTGAGTAAATCACCAAGGTTTAAGGTTGGGGTGATTAGGGAGGTTCTTAGGGTTTAAGCTTGAGTTTTTCTTGCTCTTAATCTTAATCTCTTCTTGGATCTGGGGGTTTTAAGGTCTAGAGACTCTTGAGAAAGATCTCTTTGATTCTAGGGATTTCTTTATCTCAAAATGACTTAGGAAATCCCATAAACCCAAATCTAAGAGACTAGCTCATCCTTTCTGATGTAGCGGAAGCTACGATAAAACAGCTCAACCAAATGATTCAAAGGAATCGATTGGGACCTACCAGCTCAACCAAGGATTCGACGGAATCCTCGCTTGGGACCTGCTTCTTGAACTCGTTGAGATCTCGATAGATCTGCCGAAAACAAGGAATGGAGAATACTCTTCTCTCAAAAGCCAAAGCTCTTTATTAAAAATCAACAACTGAATACAATATTATGCGTAAATGGTTTATTTATAATAAACCCGAAAACCTTAGAAAACGCTAAAATAATAAAAAGAAATTGTCTAAATAATAAAATAGATAATAAAAAATATTTGAAATATTTCCAAATATCTAGCTACACCATTCACTCCGTGTTGGAGAAGATTCGTCCCCGAATCTTAGCCGTGGTCTTCGATTCCAAATCTTCGTCCACTAAAATCATTCAATATTTTTCTTTCCTTTTTTCTAATCTTCCATTGATAAAATTCTTCACACAGAAGTAAGCAATTTTTACATACGTCCTCAATATTGACTCTAGCACGAGGAGGCGCCACACGTGTCCTGATGAACTGAGTACCCCATCTTACCTTATTCCCCATGATATGACAAAACTTGCTTTCCAATGTGCCTTGTGTTGTATAAGCCCAAATCAGAGCGTGATTCTCCAAGTAATTGGGGTTCACGTGACCTAAGTCACTATTTGTGGAAGAAACTCCAACATTCATGTAATCCACCTCTTGAATAACAAAGTTACTGTCTTCATCTTGAATATGGTCTTCGTCATCATAAACATCGAATATTGGATCTCAAACAATTTCTTTATAAACTATTTCTTCAAATTGAAGAAAAGGACTTTCATCCGAAAACGTATAAACGCCTCCGAAAAACATAGCATCCGAGGATCAAACTTTGATTAAGAAACCAAAGAAGTGTTTCTGATACCAAATGATGTAGCGAAAACTACGATAAAACAGCTCAATCAAATGATTCAAAGGAATCGATTGGGACCTGCCAGCTCAACCAAGGGATTCGACAGAATCCTCGCTTGGGACCTGCTTCTTGAACTCGTTGAGATCTCGATAGATCTGTCGAAAACAAGGAATGGAGAATACTTTTCTCTCAAAAGCCAAAGCTCTTTATTAAAAATCAACAACTGAATACAATATTATGCCTAAACGGCTTATTTATAATAAACCCAAAAATCTTAGAAATTCCTAAAATAATAAAAGAAAATTGTCTAAATAATAAAATAGATAATAAAAGATATTTGGATATCTAGCTACACCATTTTCCCAAAAGCCATGGATGTTTAGGGGGTTAGTTAGGCCATTTTTAAGATCTTTGCTTTATGCTCTTCAGCTTTTCTTTCCACCATACACCATGGGTTAGGATGAAAAGTTGAAGAAAGGATTTTTACCACACACCATGGAAAAATCTAGCTTTTGCTTCTTAAGGCTTAGAGTTTGCTCATTAGAAATATGTAGATCTATTTCGTTAAACCCCAGGTTCGAATCTTGAACCTCTCTAAGCATGAACCTCAACCTTAAATCTGCCTTTAATATTTGATTTTTTTAAAGCCATCATCTTTTAGTTTAAAGTTTGAATATTTTCCTTTAGGTTGTTAAAAATCACCTAGATTCTATAATATTTGCATTAGAGTCTCATAATTCATAAAGTAGTGTTCTTGATAGTTTTATAATTTTTAAAATTGCTTAAAGTCTCATTATGTAGCCTAGTAATCATTTAGAAGTCATTAGGTGTTTATAAATAGTTTTTAAAATTTATCTCACGTGCTAGAAATCGCTTATTTGGTCTCTTGTTAGTATTTGAATTTTTTAAAACCAGTAGTTCGGTTATTTAAATTGTTATAAGTTGTTTAGCAGTTGTCTAACCCATCATAGGGATTTTTAAAATTGTCTAGCTGGTCATTAGGTTGTCCCAAGTAGTTTTTACAAATTGTTTCCCCCATTTAACCCGGATTTGACTTAGCTTTGTTTGAGCTCTTGTATTCCTAGTAACTTTCAACACACAAGCTGGTTTGACACCTAAAGTATTACAATGACAAAATAAGGCTTTAGGCATTGATAAAACACTGAAAAAGTCTAGTTATCAATGGGTGACCACCAAATGTCTATCACCACCATCATCCATCACCACCACACGCCCACCACCACCAATCCGAACCAAGGAAGCTGAAACAGCATATCACATTTCCTTTCAAGCTAAGTTTTCGATTTCTTTTGTTCAATTGAATCGATTCTAAGTAAGGACATAAGGAGAATGATTAAGTCTTTAGCTCAATAATACCGCACGCCCAACCACCCACACCAAACCCATCGCAACTTTCAAGTAAGTCTTCACAAGCTTGTACTTGAATTTACCTATCTTTTTCACCTCAACTCGATTTAAACAAACTGGGAACAGTTTGATTTAAGTATTGGGGGGGGGGGGGGTTTCTTATATTACTAACTATGCTTTGATTTGTGCATCATTTATCGAGTCGTTTTATATAGTCAAAACTTTTTTTTTTCTTTTAGTCGGAAACTATGAACTTTACTACTTACAAGTCGCTTTGAACATGGAACCTTAATGACGATTCTCACTGGTTTAGAAGCAAGTTTATTAAGGTGAACATTGCGAGTGGATCATTCCAACGGAGAAAGTTTTAATCTTTAGAGTACTCGAAGGATCTTGTGTTGACTCCGCACCTAATGAATCAAACCTTCTCGTCAAGTGGCTTGAGGTACTTCGAACTTTGCTCCTCTTTTAAACTCTAGCATGACTAAGTAGATGCAATGCAACCTCTCCTTGATCTTCCCTTATTATAGAAAACAAGGGATGCTCACGCATACCTGCGAAGCGACGTGAGCGTTTATGAACCTGATCTATATTGCGTGTTTGTTTAGGACGTAGGATGCTAACGTATACTTGCGAATTTTACATAACATAGTCGGTCTACCTTGAAAGATTTAGATAGTAAAACCAGTGATTCCAGTTTAGGGAAGATCACCTAGTCTCGTTTGTCTGAATTCGATGTGTGTTTGATTTCTAGTTAGAACCCCATAGATTTCTCGAGGAGATCCCCAACGTGTTTCCCCGTCTGCTTTTTAATCTTATTTTCGAGGAAGAGTAAGCAGAAGAACAAAGACAAGGATTTGGGAGTAGGAAGCAGACATCTTGATTTGATCCTAGTTTTCGGTATTGAGGTGCATCTGCGGCAACGGCAGGTCCACAAAGTCTTATGACAGCATGAAGATCCTTTAGATGCCCCCATTTGGGCTCGCTCCTCAGACCTTGGTACATGAAAAAGATAATTTTATTATAAAAATCAGTAACTATAATTTTCTTATCAATCTTAGCTCACGTAGATCCATTCTAATCTACACCTAAAGTAGCACAAATCCATTACTAAAATTTGAATCTAAACCTAAATCAACTCAGATCCATTCTGAAACTGAATCTACACATAAATAAATATTCAAATCCATTATCAAAATCACACAAACACTTTATCACAGTCATTCCTAAACTCGAATCTAAGCTTGCAAAGGTATAAATGATGAACGGCGGCAATGAAGATTGGAAGTGCGACGACAAAAATTTGAGGAACGGCAGTGGCGGAGAGGCTGAGAGACACAGTGGCGGTTCAGTAAAGCTTCTATACAAGCTATTTTCTTGAGCTTGTTCATCGCAGAAAATTGCTTCATAGGACTCAAAACAGAAGGATCCATAGGTTTGATAGCAGGATTGAAAAATTCCCGCTAGAGTAAGAGAGAGACTAGAGACAAAAGGAGACAGACTACGAGAAGAAGTTAAAGAGATGTCGGTGGCTAACCTTGGTGGAGACGGGTGCGAGAGATCCATGGAGGTCGTGCAGATCTGAAGGAGAATGAAGTGTCGAGAGTTGCAGATCTGTAACAATAAACTCAGATCTGCAATATGAACACAAAAACAAACAAAAAAATTAGACAAAAAAAATACGAAATAAAGAAGGGGAAGAAGAAGTACAACGATTGACGGCTTACCACTACCACAACCGGCAAGGGAGAGGAGGTTGACGGCGAGAGAGAGAGGAAGGAGATGAGATTCACGAGGAGAGAGGAGGGAGATAAGAGGGAGGCGCCGTTTGAGAGAGAGAGAGACAGATTTTGTTTTTAACACAATTAGGTTAAACTCTCCTTATATGAGGGTAAATTTTCCGGGATAGTTAAAAATTTCAGTTAAGTAGACTTCATTTCGGTTAAGTAAAAATTTCGGGATAGTTAAAAATTTGAAGTCTACCGAAGAAGTCTCCATATCTGGTTACCGCCCATATAGTTAAAAAAAAATCGATTTCCCGCTAGGTTTAATATGAAATTCAGACTTCTTTTTGAAGTCTACAAACGAAGTCTTCCAATGAAGTCTACTTAATCCTAAACCCTAAATCGAATATTTTAGATTAAAATTTATATGATACATTTATTTTGTTAGCATATTCACAATTTAGAGTTAAAATAACAAAGATATGAACTGAATCATAAACTATGGTTCATATAGAATTTGTGTTTACCCTAACGATTACTTTCTTATACCCTAAACTTTAAACCTCAAACCCTAACCCTTTTAAACTGTATACTCATGAAACTTATAAATTGATTCATTTTCATGAAATTTTATTTTATATAGATGCCAATTATCTATATTTTGTTTACGTATATAATTTTTTTATAGAAATAGTTTTTATTTGTTATTAAAAAGACTTCTAAGGGTTGTATTGGTTTGTAACCTAATTTATCTTTATAGATTTAAATGGATTTATTTGTATGCAGTTTTGTTTTTTATAGATGCCAAATGTATATGTTTTATTATGGATACAAATTTTTTATCAAATTATTTTTTATGATTTTTATAATTAAAATTTAAGAAATAATTACGGAGTAGACTTCTTTTTGAAGTCTACAAACGAAGTCTTCCAATGAAGTCTTCTTAACTCTAAACCCTAAATCAAATATTTTAGATTAAAATTTATATGATACATTACTTTTGTTAGCATAATCACAATTTAAAGTTAAAATAGCAAAGATATGAACCATAAATCATTAACCGAATCATAAACTATTATTCATATAGAATTTGACCCATTATTCTAACAATCACTCTCTTATATCCTAAACTTTAAACCTGAAACTCTAACTCTTTTCAACAGTATACTCATGAAATTAACTTATAAATTTATTCATTTTCATGAAATTTTATTTTATATAGATGTCAATTGTCCATGTTTTGTTTATGTATATAATTTTTTTATCAAAATATTTTTCATAATTTTTATAAATAAAATTTAAAATTTAGTTATTTAGTAGACTTCTTTAGAAGACTTCATAGGGTTGTATTGGTTTATAATCTAATTTGTCTTTGTTGGTTTAAATTGATTTATTTGTATGAAATTTTGTTTTTTATTGATCCAAAATATATATGTTTTTTTTATGTAAACAAATTTTTTATCAAATTATTTTTTATGATTTTTATAATTAAAATATAAGAAATAATTACGGAGTAGACTTCTTTAGAAGTAAAAAAGTCTACAAACGAAGTTTTCTGTAGAAGTCTACAACGAGTCTACAAACGAAGTCTTCTGCAAACTTCTGCGGGTTAAAACCGTCATTGTCGTGAACATTTTTTTGTTTGGTCATAAGAAAGGGAGTTGTAAGTTCACTACCCATATGGATTACTTTTGCCAAACATGCAATATGGGGATTACTTTTGCAAACAAAACCAACTTTTAGGTTATAAAAAGCAATTCCCCCTTAAAATTTAAGATTTAGTTATTTAGTAGACTTCTTAGGGTTGTATTGGTTTCTAACATAATTTGTCTTTATTGATTTAAAATTGATTCATTTGTATGAAATTTTATTTTTTATAGATGTCAAATGTATATGTTTTGTTAATGGATACAAATTTTTAATCAAATTATTTTTTTATGATTTTTATAATTAAAATTATGAAATAATTACGGAGTAGACTTCTTTTTGAAGTCTACAAATAAAGTCTTCCAATGAAGTTTTCTTAACCCTAAACCTAAATCGAATATTTTAGATTAAAATTTATATGATACATTAATTTTGTTAGCATATTCACAATTTCAAGTTCAAATAGCAAAGATATGAACCATAAATCATTAACCGAACTATAAACTATTATTTATATAAAATTTGATCCATTACTCTAACAATCACTCTCTTATACCCTAAACATTAAACCTCAAACCCTAACCCTTTTCAACCGTATACTCATGAAACTTATAAATTGATTCATTTTCATGAAATTTTATTTTATATAGATGCCAATTGTCTAGGTTTTGCTTATGTATATAATTGTTTTTATAAAAATATTTTTTATAATTCTTATAAATAAAATTTAAAATTTAGTTATTTAGTAGATTTCTTTAGAAGACTTCATAGGGTTGTATTGGTGTATAACCTAATTTGTCTTTGTTGATTTAAATTGATTCATTTGTTTGAATTTTTTTTTATATAGATGCAAAATGTATATGTTTTGTTTATGTATACAAATGTTTTATCAAATTATTTTTTATGATTTTTATAATTAAAATTTAAGAATAATTACGGAGTAGATTTGTTTAGAAATAAAGAAGTCTACAAACAAAATCTTCTGTAGAAGTCTACAACGAGTAGATTTCGTAAGCATACTTACGCGGATTAAAACCGTCATTATGGCGAACATTTTTTGTTTGATCATAAGGGAGGGACTTGTAATTTCACTAACCTTATGGATTACTTTTGCCAAACATGCAATAGGTGGATTACTTTTGCAAACAAAACCAACTTTTAGGTTATAAAAAGCAATTTTCTCAACCTTAACTAAACCCTAAAGCCTAAGAAATAAATCCTAAACCAAAAAAACTATACCATAAACCAAAAATACTAAATACAAACTCAAATATTTAAATTATAAACTCTTAAACTCATTTTTGAAGTTCATGGTATTTCAGAAAAATATCATTTTGTTGTATTTAGGGAGAAAAAAACTTAATGAAGGTATTTTTGATACAAAATTTATTTTAGTGGTATTTTAGGGTGTTTCTCTTTTTTTTTTTAAACAGTTAACAGTAATTTTGTAAGAATTTACAAAACGTACCATAGCTGGGAAAGAAAAAAAAACATACCATTTACATAGGATTTAAAACAAAAACAAAAACTAACGAAAGAAACTCGATATTTAAAAATTGAAATAGAAGATTTAAGAAATATAAAAACTATTGAATGACAAGAAAGAGAAAAATTTAACACAATTTTCTTTGATATAGTGTTTTTTTATACTTTTTTTTTGTTTTACACTTCATTGGTTTATAATTGCATGTCAAAAATAATATGAAAATAAATTATCATTGGCAAAATAACCAATTAGAAGAAATTACAGAGAATATTAAGAGTTGAGGGGTTCTCACGAGAGTATCTCATCATAAAAAAAAAGGATGAGAGAGAGTGAGAAGGGGTTCTCAGATAAGAACCTATGACAAACTCTTGAGAACCCCATAAAACACTTGTCTTAAATAGATTGGTTCTTTTAAAATATATATATATATATATATAAAATTTAGTTATAAAATTTATTTATATTAAAATAATATTTATTTTGTTTGAGATACTTTTAGGAGTATTCATAGATGGGGATGCTCTAATATAGATAAGATTGACAAGTATTCATATTTAAATTTTCATTAACCTTGTGTTTACCAAAACATTCTTGTTTATTTGTTATGCCGGCCAAAGACTTACAAGCTAGTTTTCTAGTCTCTATATATGTCATCTATTCTCACCATGATGATCATATCACAACAAAGCTTGGAAATAGCCATTATCAACTGAGAAAAAATGAAAGTCATTAGCGATACTCGAATCCTAATAATCTTAGCAGCCCTTTTAGGAGCTCTTGTTCTTCCCTCGAATGCTCAAGACAGCCCACAAGACTATCTAAGGGTTCACAACCAGGCACGAGCCATGGTCGGGGTAGGCCCCATGCAGTGGGATGAGAGGGTTGCAAGCTTCGCTCGGAGCTACGCAGACCGACTAAGAGGCAACTGCAGGCTCATACACTCTGGTGGGCCTTACGGGGAGAACTTGGCCGGGAGTAGCGGCGACTTGTCTGGCATCAGCGCCGTGAACCTGTGGGTTAACGAGAAGGCTAACTACAACTACCCTTCGAACACGTGCAACGGAGTTTGCGGCCACTACACTCAGGTTGTCTGGAGAAACTCAGTGAGACTCGGATGTGCTAAAGTGAGGTGTAACAATGGTGGAACCATCATATCTTGCAACTATGATCCTGCTGGCAATTATGTGAACCAGAAGCCTTACTAATATGCACATACGTACGTATAAAACACGTGCATATATACATGATGTACGTTTTTTATATATTTCAATAAAGAGCATCATATGCAGGATGTGTATCAATATTGATTAATTAATACAAATAAGAGCTGATTTAAAACCCTATCCATTTCAGTAATATGATTCAATATGCAGTATACCCTAATCAAAGTTAAAGTATAGGCGCCAAGATATGGTGGGCAGCCAATATAAGAGGGTCGTAAATGTAAAAAAAATCTAAGCATTTGATCGTTTCCATGGTAACTTAAACTGCGTTTGTAACGGATTTTGTATACAATATAGAACCACATTTTGACACCAAAATTGCTGTACCACATTTTTTAACTCAAAATTATAATCGCAAAATTGTCATTTATTTCTCAAAACGTAAACAATTCATGCAGAATCCAGGTTTTTGTTATTTTTATTCTCTTGTTATTTAATAAATATACTTGAGAAAGATTACTTTCTAAATTATATATTAGATATCTCCGTTGGCATGTAAATCTTGGTCCAGAATTTCAGATCCATTAGCAGTAAAGATAAAAGACCCAAAGAGAAGTGAAGACCATCACCGATTTGGAAGGCACAAATCGAAGTCATGCAATTAATATCAAATCAGGCGTAGTAAATGAAAACATTAAACACGACTTCAAGCTATAAAAAGAAGAGGATGAGGAGAAGAAAAACACAAATTTGACTACACTCGAATAAACACTAGTTTTTCTACTTAAATCTCTCTTTTTTTATTTTTTTAAACGATCTGAAATCGGAATACTAAAAACTATTTGCCCCCATTTTCTATTCTAAATTCTTACTAAAAATGTCCAACTTTTCTTGAGCTTAAATCTTGATTATTTTCTCAAACGTTATTCAATTCTTTGTTTCCCACAAAACGAATCCGGTTCTCTAAATTATTTCTATTTATAAATTTTGACAGTTGTAATTTTGTTTACCACAATATCAAAGTATTTTAACTAAAACTTATAAGTTGTAATTATTTATTTATTAAATTAATTTGATGAATAATTTAAATCTTTTTTAAAACCAAATAGTTATTGATTAAAAAACAATAAACTTAAAAAAAATATAAAGGCGGACAATCTAGCAGGAAGTGCTCGAGATCTCCTTTATGATACTGCTTATGTAAACTAAGTTCCACCGGCTTGGATTGCCAAACCATTTTAAGAACTAAATCTGTTGACCAAAAAAATATATATATATATAAAAACTCTATTATGTCATTTTTATATAAATTGCATCCATTTTTTAAAAAAAACTTACAATCAGACAAATTTATATCTAAATACAACATTCAAATACAAAAAATGAATCTAAACACAAACCACATGTGGATGCTAAATATAGATATTGCTTGTGAATACTAATAAATCTGGACGAAACAACCAACTACGAAAACGAACATGTCGTTAGACTTCTATTGATTTTTTTTATTTTTTTGATTGAATGTTAGCATGGAAGCTGCGTCGGAGGTTGGCTTCCCGCTTTGGGATCAGAAGCTTTTGGAAAGTATCAGAAACTCGCTTCCATGATGGTTCTGGAAAACACCCTTTAAAACGCGTTGGAAGGTTGTGTTTCCATTTTCAAAGATTATGTTTTATGTTTTAAAAGTATGATGTCGAAAATAAATAGGTAGGATAGAGTTGTTTTGATATGTTTCCAAATTTATATTAAAGATAAAATCGAAAACTAATATAGTAGTTTGGCATTTATGCATATAATTTTAATTTTTATCTATAGATAGTGTTGTTAAAAGAGATTTTTTTAAATCATATGTAAGATTGTGGAAGTGATTAATTTGATTAGTTGAATGAGATTATCTTGAGACACTTGATTCTTGAGGTTGATGATCTTTCTTTCGTAACATACAGTTTGAGGCATACAGTTTCATTTTAAGGAGTTGAGAAAAAATGAAAATGAAGATGGTGAATCTGATTATGAAGATCGTACAACTTTGTTGGGTACCAGAGATCCGGCCAAAGACAGTAATAGCAGCAACAGATCCAGCCCAACAATGTCGTACGATCTTCATAATCACATTCAAAAGGTGTTAATGATTGTAAACCTAAAAATGCGTTAAGTATTTGAACGTTTCCATCGTAAATTAGTGATAGTGGAAAGATAACGTTGAATATTTAGAATACCCGTAAATCAAGATTTTTCAACTTCATTGAATTCCCAAAGAATGCCCAAAATTAAAAGAAGACTTTTTTCAATAACAATTGAAAACGAAACTCTTATGGTCCCTCTACTAAACGAACGCCCAAAAATTTAAAAGAAGACTTTTTCCCCCCAAGCTCTTATGAAAAATCAAAATAAAGATAATTGAAAACGAAACTCTTAGGTCCCTGTACTAAAAGCCAAATAGACTAGGAAACCTAAACCAAGTAAAACACAAAAGAAAGGTAGAGAGAGCTCCTAAAGGGACACACTTAGAACAGAGGAAAAATTAAAAGAAGAAGACAAAGTAAAACAAGTCAAATTAGTTGTTGAAGTCCACGATTATTTTGGTATGGTTTAGTACTTGAGGTTGCTTGTTTCTTTAGGTAAAATCTAGAGTTAATTATGTCTAGCGTGGGTAGTTATTTTGGGGCTCAATGTAGTGTAAGGAGTTGAGAGTGTTGAAGATATATGTAAATCGTTGCAACCGTTAATGAACCATTACAACTGTTTAAATAAACATTTACAACCGTTTAAATGAATCATTGCAACCTTTGGTGATCAACCATTGCAACCCGATCAATCATTGCAATCTTTGGTGGTAACCTTTGGTCTCTATAAATGGAGTTATGGACATTGCCAACAACAAGAACAGTAAGAAACAAAGAGATTAAGAAAGAGAGAAAGAGAGAGAGATTCACTACTCCAAAAGATCATAAAAAATCTTTTGAAAAACACAAATCAACACTAGAACTCTAGTTGTGTCTCCTGTATCTTACCCTAGAACATAAGAGAACTTTGTTTGTCTTATCCTACAAGAGATTTTTTTTTGTAACCCAAGGCTTGATAAGGGCCGAAATACTCTTTAGGAAAAGTGTCCTCGTGCGCGATTCAATCATTATTCAAGTTCCTAGTTCATCAACCCGTGTTACTAAAACCAACAATCTTAAAGAATATTTTTTTTTTTGTGAACTATGGCTAGTTCATGTGTGCGAAAGATGACATTGAAGTTTTCTAAGTTGGAAAAGTTTGAAGGAGTAAATTTCGAAGATGTAAAAAGAAGATGCATTTTCTCCTCACGACGCTCAACGTAGTATACGTTTTAAGCATGCCAATGCCCACTGTGATGGAGGATGTAGAAAACGAATCTTTAGAGGAAACAAGGAAGCAACTTAAATGGGAAAACGACGATTACATATGTTGTGGTCATATTCTCAAAGGTATGTCACATCTACTCTTTGATTATATTGATAATGATCCTAGGACTTTTTGTGAGGCTATGAAGTCTCAAGATGTTGCATTTTGGAAAGAAACAATAAATGATGAGATGGACTCCATCATTGAAATTATTACTGGGTCTTATCGGATTTTCCACCCGGTTGCAAGCCTTTGGGCTGCAAGATTTGTTATCCAAGGCTTTAAACAAAGAGAACGTATTGATTACCTTGATAACTATGCTCCAATTGCTAGGATCTCTTCTATAAGGTATATGGATTGCTTTAGCGGTAATTCATGAACTTGTGATTAACCAATTGGATGTCAGGAAAACATTCTTGAATGACATTTTGGAAGAAGATGTGTGTATATGAAGCAACTTGAAGGTTTTATTATGGCTGGTGATAGGTGTAGCTTTACCCTAGAAATATCCTTGCAAGTGCACAGAATCACAATTTTAGTATAGAGGATTATCGTATCGCTAGAGACTTAACGTGCACAGCAAATTCTTAAAATCAAATCAAGCTAAGTAAGTAATAAAGTGTAAAACAAAAATACTAAGAGAATCAGTTGGAAACTTGTTGAAAACAAGTTTTAAATCACAAAATCCCTAAGCCAAATTCCTTTGTGAATATGTATTTTTCTCATCTAAGACAGTTCAAGCAATCAATTATACTTTCTCATCTATTAATTACCCTAAGTTCTAAATTCTAGGTGATCAAACCAGAATTAGCGTTTAGCACAATCCAGATGAAGAACTATGTGATATTCCTAACAATCTCTATAATCTAACAATTCATCTTCAACCTTTGAATAACCCTAAACCTAACAAGCAAACTACTCAGACATGGTGATTGAAACAAACATCATGAAAAGAAGAGATTGCATAAGAGAAATAAGTAAAAGATATAAAGGGGGTTCAGATTCTTCTCTCAAGTAACAGAGTTTCGGAATTGTCTCCCCAAAAGCTCTGCAATAAATCTCTCTTTAAGTCTCAATAGAATAAAAACTGTCTGCCTAACAATGGCTTTAAAAACCTAAATATAGTCTAAAACGTGAGTGGGGGATAATCTGCAATTTCTGGGCCAAAAATACAATTTCTGGAAATTTGAGGTAGAATCGCAGGTGGTGTTGGTCGACACCTGTGGCAAAACGTGAGCAATCTTCGTGGTTCATCAGTCCTTTGTTTCCTCTTCGTTCGGTTTGACTTCTTAAGTGCCAAAACGCTCCAAAGTCGTCTAACTCATGCAATAATTTGAAGACTCATAAAGACTCGAAAACACACATAAAAGACTCGATAAAACAACGGATATCATGATTGAAAACCGTTAAAAACCATGATATATCAACTCCCCTAGACTTAGCCTTTGCTTGCCCTCAAGCAAAACAGAAAACTAAGAATGTAGTCGAGGTTTGAAAACTGAAACTCACAAAATCTTTTAGAACGCCACATTTCCCAACAATCTTGAATCCACATACCACAAAGCCGAAGTTAGATATTCTTTAAGTGTTCTTACCACAAGCTTAGAAATCTCTCAAATACGGTTAAGCCCCTTAGAGAAATATGAAACCTCCATTGTTGATCCTTTTAATCAATTAAGCGTGCGGTCTCATCGAGGGAGTATCGATCAAAGAAATTATAGATTCATTTCCTTCCAAGCTCCTGAACACACAGACAGTCTTTGCCAATCTCTTTTATTTTCTCTTCCCTTAGTCAATTTCTCCCTACTTTTCTAGAGTATCATTTTATTTTTTTCTATCGACTTTTTTTTTTTATAGCTCAAGAACGGTGCCACTCACTTTCGTGTTCCTTCCTAGTAATTTTCAGGGAACTCAGGCTGCCGTTCTTAAACTTGGACTTCATTATTCTTTTTTTTCTTTTAGGGAAAATCAAAGACATATCATTGCAAACTTATCGTAACAGTGTTGGAAGAGGAATCAGGTTCAATGTATGTCAAGCCCCAATATGAGAAATTAATTTCATTTGGGCGGAGCCAACAGTGGATTTTTCGAACTCTCTAGAAACATGAACTTTTTTTGTTAGATTGATCCACTCACAGTGTTCTACCCAGTAAAATCTGCAATCAACTATTGTGGCAATGGTCACAATGTGATTAGTTCCAAGAAAAGCTCATAGTTTCAACAAAGTTTTGACTCAATAAAAAAACTTGGACTAACTCATGAAAATGACTCCAAACAAAGACAAATACATCAGTATTTTCCTCCCCCTGACTTAATCAACATTGTCCTCAATGTGATCAAGACTAAAATTCAAAAAGAAACCAAAAGAATCTGGAAAAGGGGCCTAGAAAACTTGCATGTCGGATGGTGTCAACCGACACTAGTCAGGGTCTCGACCGACACCAGTCAGGGTGTCGACCGACACCAGTCAGGGTGTCGACCGACACCAGTCAGGGTGTTGACCGACACTCGTGTTTTGGTCGATTATGCTTCGTCTGGGATCGACACCTTTTTCGTTGCTGCTCGACACTCGAGCGATGTGCTCAATTTTGGTATGCCTCGTCAACAGTGTCGATCGACATTGTTCATGGTGTCGACCGACACCATTCACGGTTTTTTTTGTTGTTGTTGAAAAATCTTAGATACATAAAACCAAAACCAAAAGTTAGAAAACAAAAGAAAACTAAAATATGTACACTTACAGGTGGGTTGCCTCCCACCAAGCACATGTTTTTAGTCATTAGCTTGACTTTGGATGCAGGAAATTAGTCAGGTTGACCATGAGAACTCGTTTCAAAACAAGCTCCACATTTAGACACTTTCAGCTTTAAAATTCTGCTCAATGATCTTTTCACATCAACTTGCCCTTTCTCCTTCATCTCAGATGTAAGAATTGCTCTAAACTTAGTGAAAAGCTTTGAGATTCTTTTGCACTTCACCATATACTTAATTATATTTCCGTCACAACTCTGATGTATCAAAGTGACTCGAAGATCTCCCTTGATCTTTTTGCTCTCCACTCTCTCTTTCACTTTTTATTTTTACTGGCTCCCTTTGTGATCATATAAGGATTTCCACCTATAACTTCATTAGCTTCACTCTTCTCACGAGGTTTGTCCTGAGAAACAATTGCCAGCTTATCTCTAGTTATCACAGCAATGCAAGAGACATGTTTGAATGTTTTACTAGTAGGGATAACTTTGTAGAAAACTATTTTGTCAACATTAAGAAGGAAATTCTCTTATTAGGCGATACCTCTGCATATTACAAGATTTCATGCATATATTCATGATAGTTTAGGATCCATTTGTGCATATTTTCCTCCCTTACAACTATGGTTTCCTTCATCTTAGGTTTAGCTTGCATTAGAATAGATTCATGGTCATTCATGAGCATTTAGAGTCCTTATCAGGTGTTTATGGAATTGAGGATACACAGAGGATACTGAGAAGTGACCCACGAATCATTCAGCCAAAAGAGAAATGAGTTTTCTCTTCCACAATCGGGCATCAATAACGGCTTACAACCCGATATGGACGACACAAGGAGTGAACCTCGGCTAGCCGATGAGGATAGGTCGAAGCCAAGTCCCACAAGATTTTTCAATTGAGCAACACCGGGTGCTCCC
This sequence comes from Alliaria petiolata, assembly GCA_020283515.1. Taxonomy (NCBI): domain Eukaryota; kingdom Viridiplantae; phylum Streptophyta; class Magnoliopsida; order Brassicales; family Brassicaceae; genus Alliaria; species Alliaria petiolata. The sequence goes on from JAHZTW010000001.1 coordinate 357,201,953, forward strand.
AACGGGATGAAATAGGCTAAGACCAACGGGATGTCGCCGATGAGGATAGACCGAAGCCAAGTCCCACAAGATTTTTCAATTGAGCAACACCGGGTGCTCCCAACGGGATGAACCCGACATGAAGTAGACTGCAAGGCACTTTATCACGGCATGAATCCGATGCTTGAAACCGATATGAAGTCATAACGGAAACCAAAAGTTCATCACACTGGTTTGCCCCAACGGCTTCATTCCGATACACGGCCAACACAAAGATACGAAGACAATATCGAGCATCCGCAACGACACGAAACCGTGGTGCAGAAGAAGACAACAAACTTTACTTTTTGCCTTGGATACACTTTTTGCCAACAGATGAGCTTGCCACCTAGGTTTTTGGGGACCACCTATAAACATCTCTTTGCATGCTTTTGGCGAAGGATCGACAGCCACAATCTTTAGAATTCTTTTTGTTTCTCCATTTCGGTCATCTCCTCCAAGAGAGAAAGAACCCATTTTTTAGTTTTCTTTTTACGTTTTAGAGCTTGTAATTTGCATTAATCGTTGATTCCTTCTTGACTAATAATGTTTATCATTCTTCCTTTCATGGGATTAGTGATTTGCAACATGGTTAGCGAGTTGTTATTCCCGGTTTTAGGGATGAGGTTAGAACAAAAGTGTTAAAGGTTTGATCTTTGATGTTTATTCATACTTAATCATCTAAGTCCTTTCTTATTTGATGCTCTGATAGCCTAATCATCTTCGCTATTTGATTCATGCCTTCAAGCTTTCCCAAAAAAATACCATGTTTGGTGAAACGCAAGAACCAATCTCATAAGAGATTCGCTCTTCCTAGCCTAAGACATTATTTGTCTAGGGAGCGTTTTGGCATTAATAGAGTTGTTTATTCATGCCTGCTATTCATTGATATGGGTCAAATTTACCCTAAAGCAACTCTCTCAAATTAAGAGATCAGTTGTAGTACTTAGGGATCGAATCCACAGAGAAGGGATAGTCACACAACAGTTTTCTAATTTCGAATTAAGCTAAGAAATAATATGGAATTAAAAGACAGAAAGCAATTAAATGATTTAGATTCAGGAGACGAAACGCTAGGTTCCGGGAAATTCTCAGGTGATCTAAATTGCAGGTCTAGACAGAATATTAGGAATTATTAAGATATGTTCTCGAACTCGAATCACTAATGTAAAATAAACCAACTCTCGCTGCGAAGATTATCTATGTCTAAACCCTAGAATTCCAAATCTCTTTGCAAATTCTAACAATTCAAACAAGCATTAAAGTTCAGGTTCAATTGTTCACAAAACCCTAAACCAAATCTCTTTGCGAATAGGTATTTTGCTCATCTAACATTAGTTCAGGCAATCAATAATACTCTCGCATCTATTAATTAACCTAAGATCAGATTCTAGGTCGCGAAGCTAGAATAAGCATTAAACACAAATCCAGATGAAGAACTCTAATGATTTTATCCTAACAATTTAATTCGACCTAAC
>JAHZTW010000001.1:357292160-357304473 GCA_020283515.1 Alliaria petiolata
AGGCCGATTTAGACGAGTAGCAGCGACTCAGTCCCGAAAGGAACATCTCGAGGCGAAGATCCAGCAAGAGGATGCTACGAAGTCGGATATCGGAGCAAGGCAACGGGAAGTACCCGATTCGAGTAACAAGGAATGCGAGCCTTCACGACGTGATCCCGAAACACTTGCCCGATATGGAGACTGCCCGAAGAATCAAAAGAATTAGCATATCGGCTTGCTCGCAACGACTTGAGCCCGATACGCTAAAGTCCAAAATAGTACCATTTCAGGAAAGTGGTCCCGACGATTTATGTTTTTCCTCTTTTGTGTATAAATACCTACTCCCCTCCCTTATCTCTCTATCACGTTTTTCTACTTTTGTAATTTCTGTTTTTCTCTTTCAAAAACCGAGAACTTTGTATTTTTCACCATTGAAGCTTGTTCAAAGCTTTGATTTTTATGCAATCTTGAAGTTTTTAAGTATTATTGCCTAGTATATTTCAAGAAAGCTTCTTCCTTTTCTCGTTCTTGATTACCTCGCAGCCTATGAGTTACCCTCTCATCCTCATGGATCTTGAGGTTTCTCAAATGGCTTGTGAGTAGTCTTTTTAGGATTTTGATGGGTTGAAAGGACCAAGGGACTCTCGGGTTTGTATTTCTTGCTTAGCTAAAACATAAAGTTAGATTCTTTCTTGTTTATCATTCTCAAAGCTTAGTCTAGTTTGGCCATCTAGGCTAAAGTTCACAGGCAGCTTGACACGAACACCACGTGCTTGCTTAGCCGGATCCATGAACAAGAGTTTGACTTCTTAGGCTAAGACTAACCATCTGTCTAAGAGTCTTACGGTTCAATAGGGACGTTGTGGATGCTTGTTTCTTCTATTGTACCACTATGCGAGAGCTAGTCTATGGTGCTAGAGATTCAAAGAGTTTAGACCCAAATGCCATGGGCTAAACGATTTGAGCATCCCTTTACCTTAAGAATCACCATCAGAAGACCAAGTCTTGATGTGATCCAAAAGCTTTAGCTTGATAAGTTGAACTGAGAGTTACCTAGTCCATAATACTCATCAAGATCCTTCTTTTATCTTAGAAGTTTATCTTTTTACCGTTTAAGTATCTATTTCCTGCTTAGAATCTTTAGAGTTCTCTTATTTGTGGTCTTGAGTGACACAAGATCAATCCTTTAGTGGTTTTTAGTAGTAAAGTCTCGACCTTTATCTGTTTCGAGCTTGACTTATGACACCGATATGACCGATCTGTTTACTAACGCTCCCAAAATGGTTTGATACCCCATACGCTGTACTGCATTCGGTTGATAGCGTTGGGACATTGCTAAAAATGCATAAAAACCTATTTGTCAATTGCCAAAAAGAAAACCAAAATCATAGGGGGGATTTAGCCGAGAGAGTATTAAAAAAATAGCATATTATAATTTGGGTACACGTAGGTAGGTAGATTAGTTTAGACACAGGTTGGACTTGTCGTTGATAGTGGCTATGTTGTGGAGTCATCCACATCAGCAATCTGTCCATCGCCCGCTTGACCATGGGCATTATGTCCATCGTCCGGTTGTCAATCAGTATTATGTCCATCGTTCGCTTTACCATCAGCACCATGTCCATCTCCATCCTGTCCATCTTCCGCTTGACCATCAGCACCCTGTCCATCGCCATCTTGTCCATCGCAATCATGTCCATCGCCCTATTGGACAACGCCATCCTGTCCACCGCCCTCTTGGACATCACCATCTCTCCAGCGCCCTCTTGGACATCGCCATCATGTCCATTGTCATCGAGTCCATCATCCTCTTGTCCACCTGACACCGGAAAGTACAGCGGTACAACGAAATCCTTTTATAGTTCCATAGCCCAATGTTTGCGCATAGTGTCCACTATCTTGTCGGTTAAGCCGGACATGTGTGGTGGTGGGTCGTTGTAGACGTGCATCTCCATGAATTTTACAGCGACCGGTTCACAGTCACCGCTCCGTAGGTTCTTGTACATGCCAGTTGGACGGCACCACTTGAAACATGAGGTGTTGAACTTTTGTGTGGGTTGAGCGGGGCAAAGATTGTAGATTATATGTGGGATCATCTCAGCTAGTGGTCCAATGTACGCATCTAAATTCGTCCCGGTGATGAGTGTAGGGTTGGGGTCAAACACTTTGATTAACTTGGACTCGAGGTGTATAGCCAATCCAACCCAGTGCCTTCCTTCCAAAATCATTGGAGCGTAGACTGTTCTAACATCTTGCATCCATGTCTTGCCAGGCGTTAAGACGAATTTTGTGAGCTTTTCATCCCAACGATGAAGGTCCTTGTTGATAGCTATGGTGAATCCCTTGGACTTGATTTTCAGGTTGTCTAGGAGCCATGGCGAAGCGAAGTAGGCATTCTTTTGTTTGATTACGTGAGAGTGTTTCTTCTGAAATGACCACGTGAGCACCTCCATGTGCTGGTAAGAGTGTGAGCAAGATTAGTGTTAATTATTGATTTTACAAAGTATATTAGATTTGTATGTGTTCGGTTTGATTACCTTCATGTTGACCCATCCTTTACTCTCTGCAAGGGTGAGGAAGAAGTTGTTTTCGAAGTTGAATAACCCCTTCGTAATGTGTTGCCTACACACGGATAGAGTTTGCAATTTCTGAGTACATATGTTATAAGGGGTGATTAAAGGAATGTATGGGAGAAGTTACATTGATTTGTTAGATGGCAAAGTCATGTGGAATAGATTCCACTCGGCCTTGTTAACAGGTGTGAACAACTGTGTTGGAGGATGGCGTTGCAATTTCTGAAAGGTTGCAGCCAGCTCTTCCTCTGCCTGGGATCGAATATGTGTTGTAGGTTTAGGAGGCGGTGAAGAGTCGCTAAGGCATAGAGGCTCGTCCTGGCTGATAGAGTGTGCATGGCGATTTTTTTATTCCCCTTGAGTCTGGTAAATGAAAACAAAGGTCATGAAACAGCGTATTGACTGGATTTTGTATTCATAGAGGAAGTTGATAAAATTTACCGAGAGAGGGCTGATGGGTGCATGGATGGTTGACCGGGTGATGTCCATTAAAGACTGCATGGGTGGCGTGGTTAGTTGCTGTAGTTACAGAAAAGGTGGATAATTATTACTGGATGGAGGGATGTAGGAAGGAAGTGTTTAAAGTGTGTTGTAGTTAAGTACATGTAGTATGGATGGATCTGTTTCGATTGTTGTATTGCCACGTTGCCACAGTTGCAGTTCGTCTGGGAGTGTTGTTTGATCTCCGGTAATCTGACCATTGTGTTGGTGACGAGGGAAACCAATTATTGTAAGGTGGTTAGCATAGTGTTTATAAGGGAGAAGAGCGAGAACCCACCTTGTCAATATCCATTGGTTCTGCTACTGTTTCTGATGGTATTTGATCTTGTTTGACGCCCACCGAATTTGTTCCACGGTGTTCTCCCCCTGATGTGTCCATGACCGTTGTTGGTGATGTTGTGATCTAATTAGACGAAAAAGTTGTGGTGAGTATTGGTTGTGAAAGTTAAAAAAATGGGTAAGTGTTAATTTGTAGTTTCTATTCACCGGATTGGAAGAATCCATATGTTTCCCTCCTCCGATTGAATAGTTCATCACAATTTGACCGTATGTTTGTTCGGCACCGTGTGAATTCACTTCGACGTCCATGTGGACAGGCTCAACACACCTGCCCGTTGTTGTGGTATCTCATGCATTTGCCTTGTCCGCTATTTGGTGACCAGTTTCACTTGAATGTCCTTGTTCCTGTAGGAGTGGTGTTATTTTAAGTGTGGATCATAAATGGGCATGCTTACAATGATTGGAAAGTGAAAGTAGATGGTGTACCTTAGTTCCAGAGATATTTTTCCGAGCAATATTGTCAATGATCGTTGTAATCAAAGCATCTGTTTCTGGCGTGGCAGGCTGCAGAAGAGTAGGATGTCCATCTCCCGCTTAGACATCACCATCCGGTTCATCACACTCTTCACCATCATAATCTTGACCATCGTCGTCATGTCCATCCTTGTCCTGTCCTTCCTCATCATGTATGATAACATGCATATTTTACCCATTTTTACTATCATAAGTGATTGCTTTAATAAGCATTTCACTAAGGTTTCAATGTATAAACACTAGATTTCGAGTATTTGGTTGTTCAAGACTCTTTTCAGGTAATCTTAGCAAAAGACGCATATTTCGGAGCAAAATGGACATTTTCAGAAACAGTGCTCGAGGACAAAAGTTCAACATCAAACGAAGGTCTTCCCACCACAAGATCAAGCTCATATTTGGGGACAAGGTAGCCTTATCAGCTGTCTTTCACCTCGAAGTGGTTTGAGAACAATCACACGGTTGGATCTCAAGTTATGGAAGAAGCAAGAAGGTCCGTCAAGCACCCGGGAAGCCGAGCTCGCCGCGCCACGGCCTAGCCAGACGACCAATGGCCGCGCCACGGCCGGTCGCTCACGCGGCCAGGCCACTCGCGGTTCTCGAGCCCATTTGAAGCCCAACTTAAACCCGCAGCCGTCTTATGCAAGCCAAGATCTAATCCACGACCTAGGGGACTTGAATACCTATATATACTCGTTGTCTAGGGTTTTTTTTAGAGAGAGAAGAAACACATATTCACAGATTTCTTTTGGTGGCCGTGAATCTCTTATTCGTGGTTTTCCACCTTGTTCTTCGAGGGAGATTGATTTCTTCTTGAACTCTCTTTGTTTCTCATCGATTTATACAAGTTATGCATTCATCAATCACGTTTTCTACTTCTTCTTTCATGTCTGAGTAGTTTACTTTCGTGGGGTGTTCTTTAAGAGGATCTATGGGGAATTTCATTAACTGTTTTTAAACCGATTGTTTAGTCTGAAGATTAGGGTTTTCTTTCTCACCATACTCGTTCTTATTGCATGAGTCTAGCTTCATGAACTAGAAGTCTGATCGCAGGGTCTTGAGAGCGACTAACGTCCTGAATCTCAGATCCAGACCATAATAGGGTAGAGAGCATCCTTCAAAAGATGTCTGAATGTTAATTGTCCCGATCTTATTGCGTGTTAGTCTAGGACGCAGGATACGACAATATACCTGCGAAATAGACGTTCACAGATCGATCTTGCTTGTTAGAGTTAGGTCGTTAAAACCAGTGAATCTTGCTTAAATTTTGTGAGTTTGATTTCTAGTTAGAACCCCATAGATTTCCCGAGAAGATCCCCAACGTGTTTCCCTCATATGCTTTTCAATCAAGGCTTACGCACTTCAATATTTAGTTTTTCTGCACTGCTCATATGATTTCCTTTTTACAAGCTTTTAAGTTAATTTTCTTTTTCCCGTTGGTTTAAGAATTGATTGACAACCTCTTCTATATAAGACGTGATTCTGCTTTCTTTCTTTTCTGCAAAAACCGTGACACAATCCCCAAAACCCAAATATCCTGCGTCTTTGGTTTCCCTGATTTTCTGTTTTGCAGTTGACCTCCTCCCTGTGGTTCGATACCATAAGTACTACAACGCACGCTGTGCACTTGCAGCTTAGGGTCCTACAAATTCAAAGCTCGACGAGTCCCCAAAGAAATCCTCCAATCTCGGACGAATATTTAGACCCCATCAAGCTTTTGGCGCCGTTGCCGGGGAGGTTGCGTTTCGCTGTCCAAAGCAAAAGTCAGATATCACAACTCAAAGACATTATTTTTCTCTAACTTCTAGATTTCTTTCTATGAGTTTCAGGAACCCCAAAACCATGGAGATCCCCACAAACCAAGAACAACACGACCATGGATCCCCAGAAGCTGAAATTGCCTCTGAAACTCGCGTCCCACGCGACCCCCGACTTGCTGGCCGGAGACTAGCCCCGAGTGTGAATCACCAGGACGTACTAGAAGTCTCTCAACAATGCGGCCACATGGAGGTCGAGCAAGCCCGCCATCTCGACAAAATCATTGACTCGATCGATAACATGGTGAGATATCAGGCGGATTGCATTGAAGCTGTCTATGGGCATATAGACGAAGTTCAGGCCGAACTCCTCGCTAAGCTTGAAGCTCTCTCCGAAGAGATCAGGCTGCATAAAGAGCAAGCAGCCAGCAATGCAATCCAGCTGAAGAAGATCTATGATGCACTCGAACACCGCGGACCTATCCTCGAGCAAAGTATAAGAGACATTTGTACCTTGAACGAAAAGCTTGAGGAGACCAACGACTCTATCTATGTCAACAGAGATCGAGCTCAAGCTGACATCCTACAACTGGTTGAAGACCAACGATGATCTGAGGACAAAGCCGAGGCGATTAACGATAGGCTCGAAAGCATCTTCAACTGCCTGAAAAGGAAGGCGGCGGCGGTAGAAAAGCTGACCAAAGAACAACGGAGACTTGGCGAGGTAGTCTCTGCGATCAACCCGGGCGGAACCAAGAGGCCCACCTACCCTCTTGAGGGAACGGTGAAAAGGATCTCTGAAATCTCGATCCGCAGATCATCTCAAGGAGGAACGCTAACAACACCAGACCCCCACCCTAGCCAAGCCACGTTTGCACCATGCAATGCAGTCAAACCCATCACCGAAACAAGGTTCTCAAGTCCTGAAACGAGCTTCACTGCCAGCTGCTTAAGTGATTCTAACTACGAGTTCAAAGAGACCTATTCGACCGGGTCGTCAAATTATCCGTCTCAAGAACTTCCCAAGGAAAAGACCTCTGTCTGTTCGACTGGAGGGAACAAAGTCGGCCACGCAAGACCCATAACGATGCACATTCAAAGGGAGAGGCCTATGGAGTTTAACGCCAAAGTCAAGAAACTCCCTACAAAGATGTCATTCGAGGACGCCTGGAGAGAGCAGGGTTTAGCCGATTTCTTTCAAGATAGCCTGGATAACAAGGTCGATATTGAAGTCTACTTTAATCAAGCAAGACATTCAGCCGCCAAGGACGCTATCAGAATGCCCCCAACAAAGAAGTATGAGTGGCACCAGAACCGAATCGAGCCATTGGCACTTGAAGAATTCAACAAGGTGGTTCGAGAACTCCCTCCTGAAGTAGATTTCGTGGAAGCTTGGAGAGATCACCTGATCGGACATCTCTTCTGCGAAAGCAGGGAGATAGTGTTTGACATTCAAGGCCTTTTCAACCTCGCTAGGGCCGGTAAGCGGATTAGAAACCTCCACAAGGTCCAAGGCTACGAGCCGTACCTCGCAACTTGCAGCATCCGAGGTAACACTTTCAAGAACGCTCTATGCGATTCGGGGTCATGCATAAACATCATGCCGGCCAGTGTAGCACGAAAACTTGGTGTGAAATGCATCTTCCCGACTGAGATCAAGATTGGTTTGGCGGACCAATCTTTCGCAGCCGCGAAAGGAGTCATTTATGATCTTCCGGTCATCATTGGCGATTGTAGAATCCTGGTAGACTTCTACATAGTCAAAACTCGCCAAGAAGAAGCTGCACCTCTCATCATGGGATGGCCATTCTTAGCCACTGCAGGAGCCATCATGGATTAGCCCAATAGGCGAGTCTCATTCGCCAATATCGATGGGAAAAAGTTCTATCCCGCGATACCATACACCATGGAGAAACATCTTCTTGAGAGGGACGAAGATGCAATCATGGAGAGACTCGAGGAGCCCTCAGCTCAAGAGGCCACACAGAAGGCAAAAAGACCTTGCCTAAGGTCGAGCTCAACCTCCAACTAAGCTCCCAAACTACCAAAGTCTAGCTAAAAGACTCTAAACAAGAGCAGCTCAATGGGAGACAACCCATTTTAGGTACTCTCTTTCTCATCTCATTAACCAAACTAATCTTTAGTTTTGGTTTTTTATTAGTTTACAGCATTTACATAAACCCCAAAAGCACAAAAAATCAGAAAAACCAGAAAATACCAAAAATATGAAGAAGGAGTTTCGAAGAACACTCACCGGGCGACGAACTGCCCGTGGGCCGGCCAGAAGGAGCCTGGCCGCGCCACGAGCCACGATGGCGCAGAGGTAGGACGCCTGGCTGTGGCCGGAATAACCCGTCGCGCGGCCGGTCTTCCTCTGAGACGTTTTCCATCCGAACTTCACCAAACCGGATCTTCTTCAACCCCTTTCAAGTCTTTCAAGTTTCCTTCTTGATTCAAGGCCTGAACACGTTCTAAAGACCGCAAAGATCACTTCCACAACTGCGACAAGCTGATGTTGCATCAAAGACGGCAAGACAAGACAAGACTCCATCCAAGTCAAGTTAAGTCAATGACCCATCTCATTCAACTTCTTCTAGCACGATCAACGGACCTGTATCCACGAAGACGGAGAAGAATACAACGGTTCTAGAGGATGAAAACCGTTGTGCAAGCTCCAGAAGGAAGAAGATGCAACCTCTTTCACCAAACCACGAAGAGAAAAGTTCTCGAAGACTAGCTTCTCTCTTCTGCGACCTAGACCTTTACCGAAGCCAAGAAAAGATTTCATATGGCATTGAAGTTCAAACTAGCAACACCTGTCTTACGGGATCCCGGACACTGATAACTAGCTTTTTCACAGGTTAATAAAACCTAAAGCTTGTCTATGTCATTGTAATACTTCAGGTCATCAATCCAAACCAGGGTGTGAAATGTATTAAGAATACAAGAGCAAAGTAAAGCTAAGTCATTTTCGGGTAAAATGGAGGAGACAATCAAAATAAACTACTTGCAACTACTAAATAATTACGAAAACTATTTTAAAATCCCTACTGGGATGTTAACTAACTTGAAAACTACTTCTAGGAATTTTAAATGCAAAACTACTGATTTATAAAATTCGAAAACTAAAAGCAGATAAATAAGGCTATTTTTAGCAAAATGAAAAGAGCAAACTTTAAATCTAAAAGAGAAAGCTTTTAAAACTACTTATATGAAAAATAACAGATTTAAGAATGAGGTTCATGCTTAGGAAAGATAAAGGTTCGATCTTGGTTTATAAAAAGTAAATCTACACATTTCTAAATGTGCTATCCTTAGGCCTTAAGAAGCTTGGGTCTAGATTTATCCATGGTGTGTGGTATAAATCCCTTCTTCATCCTTTCCTCCTAACCCATGATGTTTGGTGGAAAGAAAGGATGAAAAGCATAAAGCAAAGATCTTAAATATTGGCCTTACTAACCCCCCTCACATCCATGGTGTATGGGAAGGGAAAGATTAGTATCTTGGCTTTGGTTTTAGGGGATTTCCTAAGTCTTTTTGAGATAAGGAAATCCCATGAATCAAAGAGATCTTTCTCAAGAGTCTCTAGGCTTTAAGCCATCTAAATCCAAGAAGAGAATTAGATGAAGAGCAAGAAAATACCAAGATTTAACCTTTAAAACCTTCCTAATCACCTCATCCTTAAATCCAAAAGAATTACTCACAAGTCATGTTCAACCCTCTCTTAAACATAAGTTTAGAGCTGATGAACATAATCAATGAAACTTAAAAGAGAGACTTGATACTAGAAAATACTATGAAAAATAAAAAGACAGAGAATTTTCACAAAGAGTTTTTCGAAATTTAAGAAGAAAGACTTGACATTAGAATAAAAATTAAAAATTGATTTTATAAAAACTATAAGTAACTTATATAAAAAAAAACTAAGAATACTTAAAAATACTCAAGAACTAGAGAAACTTACAACAACACTCAAAAGAGAGAATAAGAGTATTTCTTGATTTATTTAGACTAAGAAGAGTTGATTGAAAACTTGAATGATTTATTACAAACACACACATACTCTTTATATAGAGTTTTAAATATGGCTCTTGGCCTAAAAAGAGGGGTCAAGTGGCAAGGGGCAAATGACAAGGGGCAAGGGACAAGGGACCTATCTAATCCCACTTTTACTAAAGCATAAACACTTTTTTGGAGCAACTTGCAAATGATATCTTTTGGTTCGGGTGCATGGATTGATCGATCTGTATCTTTTGCACTACTGCACAGTTGGACTTGAAATCAACGCCAAATGAAAGCTAACACAATTTCCTAAGACTTTCATGAAGAACGTCGAGGCTAAATCGCAATCAAAACCCTTCATACGAGCTGATCGCCAACGAAATTGGTCGCCAAACTTCCAGACGGACATGTTGTCACTTATATAGCCGTATCTTCTGAACCACTGACCATAATGGAATGCAACAACCTCTGAAAGAAAGGTAACTCAATTTTCTATGAGTTTTATGAAGATTTTGGAGGCTGAATCGGAATAGAATGTCTTTGTAGGGTCTGATCTTTAAGTTGCTTTTGGTGGCATGGACTTGAATCGGTTGCAACATCTCAGTACAACAAGTCAGATGACATCAATTTGCTTCTTACTCTTCTCTACTTGTTCCTAGCTCATCATCTTATGTTTTCAGCTTCCACATTGTCGCCAAATCCATAGAATAACCTGAAATGATGCATATATACAAAAGAAAATGCAAATGCTAATGCAAATGTTCTAAATCCTATAAATGATTAAATACTATGATTATACTTAGTTATAAATGAAATATAGATGAAAAATTATTATAAATGTATGATAAATATATATAAAATATGAGTATATCAAACACATCACCGGATAGGCCAGCATAGACCCAAACTTCAAGTCAAGTTTCTGAGGTGACGTAATCTTCAAGACGCAAGGTCAGAAGATTTTCCATCTCTCATTCAAGGTGTTTTACAAAGGTCAAGGAACCAAGACGAGTACTCAACAACCGGAGTACATGTTCTTCTCAACAAAGGCGAGCCAATCACCACCACCAAACGCCTATCACCACCCTCATCCATCATCACCACACGCCCACCACCACCATCCGAAGCAAGGAAGCTCAACCGCACAACACATTTCCTTTCGAGCTAAGTTTTCGATTTCTTTAGTTCAATTAAATCGATTCTAAGCAGTGACATGAGGAGAATGATCAAGTCCTTAGCTCAATCATACCACACACCCATCCACCCATACCAAACCCAACGCCACTTTCAAGTAAGTCTTCACAAGCTTGTACTTGAATTTACCTATCTTTTTCACCTCAACTCGATTTAAACAAACTGGGGACAGTTTGATTTAAGTCTTGGGGGGGGGGGGTTTCTTATATTACTAACTATGCTTTGATTTGATAAGTCTTAAGCATACATGCATCATTTATCGAGTCGTTTTATAGAGTCAAAACGTTTTTCTTTTAGTCGGAAACTATGAACTTTGCTAGGTACAAGTCATTTCGAACAAGGAACCTTAATGACCATTCTCACGGATTTAGAAGCAAGGTTTACTAAGTTGAACACTGCGAGTAGATCATTCCAACGGAGAAAGTTCTAATCTCTAGAGTACTCGAAGGATCTTGCGTTGACTCCGCACCTAATGAATGAAAACTTCTCGTCAAGGGGCTTGATGTACTTTGAACTTTGCTCCTCTTTTAAACTCTAGCATGAATAAGCAGATGCAATGCAACCTCTCCTTGATCTTCCCTTGTTATAGAAAAGAAAAGAAAAGAAAAATATAGAAAGAAAAGTCTTAGTTTGAGAACGGTAACCCGAGTTCCTTAAAGGACGATGACGGTTCGCAGATATCATGATTCGAAGAAGTGATCATTCTCAAGTTACGAAGAAAAGAAAAAAAAATAGAATAAGAAAGTCGATAGAAAAAATAAAAGGATACCCTAGAAAAGTAGGGAGAAATCGACTAAGGGAAGAGAAAATAGGAGAGTTGTGTCTGAAATGTCTTTGTCTAGATGTTTGGAAGAGATGAGTATAATGTCTCTTCGACCTATACTCCCTCGATATAGACCGCATGCCTAAATGAATAAAGGGGTCAACAAGAGAGAGCTCGAAATACTCAAAGGGACCATGAAGTGTATCCGGGAAGGGTGAAAAGCTCAAGGTAACTAGAACCAAACGCCTTGAAACTGAATTCCGAGTTACGTGGCTCAAACAGGTCGATTGCTAGACTTGATGAGTTCCCAAGTATTGGTGAGTTTCCACGTTTTCAAACCTCTTTTCCTTACTTAGATTTCTGTTTTGTTTGAGGACAAACAAAGGTTTAAGTCTGGGGAGTTGATAACATGCATATTTTATCCATTTTTACTATCATAAGTGAGTGCTTTAATAAGTATTTCACTAAGGTTTTAATGCATAAACACTAGATTTCGAGTATTTGGTTGTTCAAGACTTTTTTTAGGTAAACTTAGCAAAAGACACATATTTTGGAGCAAAATGGACAATTCCGGAAACATTGCTTGAGGACAGAAGTTCAACATCAAATGAAGGCCTTTCCACCACGAGATCAAGATCATATTTGGAGACAAGGTAGCTTATCAGCTGTCTTTCACCTCGAAGTGGTTTGAGAACAATCCCACGGTTGGATCTCAAGTTATGGAAGAAGCAAGA
>JAHZTW010000001.1:357307373-357355037 GCA_020283515.1 Alliaria petiolata
AGGAAAGATCTTTAACGTATTAGGCCCGAAAAACTCCTTGTCCCTTGAACCGATTCCTATTTTCTTTTGCAAGTTCACATCTTTAGCTATCATATCTTCAATTCCTTAGCAATATTTAGTTTCAATACCTGTTTTCCTGTTCTTTTACGATCTAAGTAATAGGTTCTCACCATTTCACCCTTTTTAATCTCTCTTAGCTTGTAGAAGAATTCCATAAATGCAATACCTTGAAATCTCCCATCAGATTGATAAGACCCATAACCTATACTACATTCGGTTATAAGTAGTGGGTCATTGACTGAGTATAACCCATAGAAATATCTACTTATCAATTGGCGCCGTTGCCGATTTGGGAGAAATTTGAGTATTGAATTTCCAATTCTTAGCAAGACTAAGACTTTACTTTCTTTTTCGACTCTAACATCGCTCCTTTAGACTTTTTCGCAGGTACCTATAACAACACGTTCAGATGGATGACATGCACCATCTCCAAGAAGGAATGAATGACGCACAACGGGAACAAGCCGATATACCGCGACATCAACGTCTCATCGGCGAATGTGATTCCCCCACCAACTACAGACCACGAATCGGTATTACCCCACCCTCAAGTGATGCTGGATACGAGATAAAGGGTAGTATGCTTGCCATGGTCCGGAACAACAAATATCAGGGTGAAGCCGTGGAAGACCCCCTTGATCACCTGGATGATTTTGAGAAGATTTGTTCTCTGACAAAACAAGAAGGAATCTCGGAAGACGGATTCAAGCTACGTCTTTTTCCATTTTCCCTGGGAGGCAGAGATCACCAATGGGAAAAGACTCTCAAACCGGGATCTATAAAAACGTGGGATGAATGCAAACGAGCCTTCCTCAAGAAATTCTTTTCGCCGTCAAGAACAGCGAAGCTGCGATTGGAAATCTCCACGTTCACCCAACTAGAAGATGAGGGATTCAGTGAAGTTTGGGAACGTCTAAAAGGGTACACACTAAAATGTCCCCATCATGGCTACTCAAGCTCCTCCCTACTCAGTATCCTCTATAGAGGAGTGTCAAAGAAATATAGGGATCAACTGGATACTGCAAGCAATGGCATCTTCCTCGGCCAAGACGTGGACGACGGAATGAACCTCGTCGAACAGGATATCAAAACAATCACTTCAAGGTTGGACAGGCAGGACGAACATATACGGCTAATACAAAACCCAATGCACTATGAAACCACCCCGCCACCAGCCTACGTCCATGCCTTCACTCTACGAATTGTAAAGACTCTTGCACCGAAAGATCAAGCCCCGCAAATCAGCGAGGACGCTTCCGACCTAGTGGGGGGGGGGATGGCTTTGAAAAATCAGAAGCTAACAACGAAGTAGAAGAAGTTTAAGAGAGTGTTGAAGATCAACTCTTCACCAAACTCAGAGAACAGAATATAGGGATTAAGCCGACACCTGCAGCACGTTCTGAGAAACCCAAAGAGCCACGGTTTGTTCCCCCCACATACAAACCTCCTTACCCTTTTCGAGGAAGATTTAAGAAAGAACTCCTCGAGAAATACAGAGCTCAGTTTGCAGAGCATCTAAGGAAGGTGGAACTCACCATGCCGTTCATGGATGCTTTGGCATTGGTACCGCCATACCAAAAATTCATAAAGGATGCAATTTTAGCAAGAACAAAAGAACTCCAAGGCATGATGGTGATGACGCAAGAGTGTAGCGCCATTATCCAAAAGAAGGTAGTGCCGAACAAGCTAGACGATCCGGGAAGCTTCACTCTCCCGTGTTCAATTGGTCCACTCACATTCAACAATTGCCTTTGTGATCTAGGGGCAAATGTGAGCCTCATGCCACTGTCAATAGCCAAATGACTGGGTTTCACATACTACAAGCCAAGCCGGATATCTCTGATACTGGCAGACCGATCCATAAGGTTGCCGAAGGGGCTGCTCGAAGATGTTCCCATCCGGATTGGTGATATCGAGGTACCAACCGATTTTGTGGTGCTCGAAATGGATGAAGAACCACGAGATCCTCTTATCCTTGGGAGGCCCTTTTTAGCCACAGCAGGGGCAGTGATTGATGTGAAAAAAGACAAAATTAAGCTCAATCTTGGAAAGGACATCATCCTCAAGTTTGACATAAAAGAGGTTATGAGGAAAAGTCTTCTGGGTGGATGCAATGGATGAGCTAAACGATGAGCTCTTTGAGGAGCTATTTTTGAAAGACCCATTGCTAGTCGCTTTGACAAAAGAGAAGAAGCAGCACGTATATATGGAGGAAGAAAGTGAAGTCTATGTCATGCATCTGGATGCAAGGAAAGCCACTGAGGATGATGAGTTTCCCGAGAACTTAGAGCACGGAAGGCATAAGATCGCATGGGGAACAAAAGAAGGAGAATATCGGGATCAGACCGATAAAGACGCACCGAGCTCAGTTGGGCAGTGCACACGCGAGGATTGGAGCGAACTTGATGCCCCGAAACTCGAGCTCAAACCTCTTCCAGAAGGACTAAGGTACGCTTTCCTAGGTCCTAACTCATCTTACCCGGTCATCGTCAATGAAAACTTAAATGAAATAGAATTATCCTCCCTTCTATGCGAATTGAGAAAGTTTAGGAGAGCAATTGGTTATTCCTTGGATGACATCAAGGGCATATCCCCTTCTCTCTGCACACATAGGATACATCTAGAAGATGAATCTATGACTTATGTAGAACATCAAAGGAGGCTAAACGCTAACTTGAAAGAAGTTGTAAAGAAAGATATTCTTAACCTTCTAGATGCGGGTGTTATCTATCCAATTTCGGATAGCACTTGGGTTTCACCTGTCCATTGTGTGCCAAAAAAAGGGAGGAATCACAGTAGTTAGGAATGAGAAAGACGAGTTAATACCCACAAGAACCATAACAGGCCATAGAATGTGTATTGATTATAGAAAGTTGAATTTGGCCACAAGAAAAGATCACTTCCCCCTCCCTTTCATAGACCAAATGCTGGAAAGGCTAGCTAACCATCCATACTACTGTTTTCTGGATGGCTATAGCGGCTTCTTCCAGATACCGATACACCCGAACGACCAAGAGAAAACCACATTCACATGCCCATATGGTATCTTTGCATATCGAAGGATGCCATTTGGGTTATGTAATTCACCAGCGACCTTTCAAAGATGTATGATGTCAATTTTCTCTGACCTAATAGAGGAAATGGTAGAGGTGTTTATGGATGATTTTTCTGTGTATGGTCGCTCTTTTGGTGTTTGTTTGTCGAATTTGTGCAGGGTTCTCAAGCGTTGTGAAGAGACAAACTTAGTACTGAATTGGGAGAAATGCCATTTCATGGTCAGAGAAGGAATAGTGCTTGGTCACAAGATATCGGAGAGGGGTATCGAGGTCGATAAGGCCAAGATAGAGGTCATGTTGCATTAGAAGCCACCTACCACAGTGAAAAAAATTCGTAGCTTCCTTGGGCATGCAGGCTACTATAGGAGGTTCATCCGTGATTTCTCCAAGATAGCTAGACCACTCACTAGGCTTTTATGCAAGGAAGCCGTGTTTATCTTCGACGAGGATTGCCTTCAAGCGTTCACCACGATCAAGGACGCTCTTGTGAGTGCTCCCATAGTCCAAGCCCCTGATTGGGATCTGCCATTCGAGATTATGTGTGATGCAAGCGATTATGCCGTGGGGGCTGTTCTCGGACAAAGAAATGATAAGAAGTTATACGTGATCTACTATGCAAGCCGGACGCTAGACGATACCCAAGTGAAGTACGCCACGACCGAGAAAGAGCTATTGGCAGTCGTGTTTGCCTTTGAGAAATTCAGAAGCTACTTAGTGGGATCAAAAGTGATCGTTTACACGGACCATGTTGGACTAAGGTATATCTATGCGAAAAAAGACACCAAGCCGAGGCTGCTAAGGTGGATTTTCTTACTACAAGAGTTTGACATGGAGATCCTGGACAAAAAGGGGATAGAGAACGGTGTAGCTGATCACTTATCCCGGATGAGGATAGAAGATTTGATTCCCATCAATGACGCTCTACCAGAAGAACATCTCATGATGGCAGATGTCCTTGGAGGAATGTACCAAGTGAATAAGAGTTTGGAAACTGTAGCCAGCATGGAAGAAAACGACATTCCTTGGTATGCAGATTACATCAGCTATTTGGTGAGTGGGGACATCTCAAATGACCTCGATGCTTACCGAAGGAAGAAATTCTTCAAGGACATTAACTATTTCTTCTACGACGAGCCGTATCTCTTCAAGAGAGGGTTAGATGGGATCTACAGAAGATGTGTGTCAAAAGGAGAAGCGAAAGGGATCCTATTCCATTGCCACGGTTCAGCCTACGGTGGCCACTTTGCCACGTTCAAAACCGCAACAAAAATCTTACACGCGGGATTCTGGTGGCCAAGTTTGTTCAAAGACACTCATGAGTATGTCTCCTCTTGCGAAGCGTGCCAAAGAAAGGGGAACATTAGCAAGCGGGACGAGATTCCACAGAACCCGATATTGAAAGTCGATATCTTTGACGTTTGGGGAATTGACTTCATGGGACCATTTTCCTCCTCTTATGGCAACAAGTACATACTAGTTGCTGTTGATTATGACTCGAAATGGGTCGAAGCCGTTGCTAGCCCCACCAACGATGCAAAGGTAGTACTAAAGCTATTCAAGTCAACTATCTTTCCAAGGTATGGGATCCCAAGAGTGGTGATAAGTGACGGTGGTAGTCATTTTATCAACAACCTATTCGAAAACCTCCTGAAGAAACATGGGTTCAAGCATAAGGTAGCTACACCGTACCATCCACAGACAAACGGGCAAGTCGAGATATCCAATCGCGAGATCAAGGCGATATTGGAAAAGACGGTCGGAGCTACAAGAAAGGACTGGTCAGCAAAGTTAGACGACGCTTTATGGGCATACATAACTGCTTTCAAAACACCCATTGGGAGGTCTCCTTACGCCCTCTTATATGGCAAGGCATATCACTTACCTGTGGAACTCGAGTACAAGGCTCTATGGGCCATCAAGCTCTTGAATTTTGACATCAAGATAGCTCAAAAGAAGAGGCAGATAAACCTACACGAGCTGGAAGAAATCCATTTGGAAGCATTCGAGAGCTCGCGGATCTACAAGGAGAAAACAAAAGTTCTCCACGACAAGAGAATCAAACCAAAAGAGTTCGCACCAAGGAATCAAGTGCTGCTATACAATTCAAGACTGAGACTGTTCCCCGGGAAGTTGAAATCGCGATGGTCCGGACCATACACCATCAGGGAAGTATTACCATATGGAGTTGTGACACTGGTTGGAAAGGAAGGGGCGGATCACACAGTGAACGGACGCAGACTGAAGCCGTATTTGGGAAATGAGAAATACCAAGTTTTGGAAGCAACCGTGGTCCATCTCCAAGACCCCAGCAAAGCTTAAACGACCTGGAAAAGTCAAGCTATGAGACTCTAAACAAGCGCTCTTGGGAGGCACCCCAAGCTTATCCTTTTACCTTATTTTGTTATTTTTCTCTCCTTACTTTACATTCTCAAGAATAATTATGAGTGGATCGATCATTTAGATATCAGGACGTGGGATATCGGGGAGCCGTAACGGGAAGAAAAAACTGGAAGAATTGTTCGTTACGGGCGTGAAACCCATGCACCGGCCAGTGTGAAAAACACACCCTCGATATCGGGTCGGGATTACGGTCTAAAGCCGTTATAGAAACATAACCTGGCTGGGACAAACGGGTTCACCCCGTAATGATCACCCGGATACAGTCGCGCCCGTCTGCAAATTACTGAACCACACGATACCGGACTCCTCCAACGGTCACAGCCCGACATAACCAAGGGTAACACTTTCAAACCATTGTACATAACCATTTCTCTTCATTTTCGCTCTTGGTTTGAAATCCTGCATTCTCCTAAGACCGTACTCTTCCTCTCTTCTATTACACAGGGACTATGTGATTTAAGTTTGGGGGTGTAGTATGTAGTACATGCATTCGCTTAGATTAGACATCATGCATTCATCAAATTTGCATAGAAAAACACAAAAAATTGAAATTTTTTGAAAATTCATCCCACAAAAAGATTCATGTAGTTGCATTCCCATATTAGGATTGAGTCTAGATGCATTCATTTAGGATTCATAAGCATTCACATAGGGTGTTAAGTAGGATGAATCCTTGTAAATAGCCATTTTTTAGCCATGAATTCAATGCCTTAGTTCTTGTTTGTTTGATGCATTTGGAATTAGACTGAGCTTAAGGCAGCACCACATTTGGAGTTTGTCTTGTGAAATTCGATTTTAGCTTGATGCATTGCGATTTGAACCATTTCCCTAATGAACTTGAACCGTTAAAATGAAAATTTAATTATCTTGTTCACATTTGTTGATCAACTCATAGATTTCACTTGGACTCTCTTTCCCTTTGACCACTCTTCTGCTAGTCCAAGTACCAGACCACACCCAAAACCTAAACCTTCGTTTTAAGCCA
Organism: Alliaria petiolata; assembly: GCA_020283515.1. Lineage (NCBI taxonomy): Eukaryota > Viridiplantae > Streptophyta > Magnoliopsida > Brassicales > Brassicaceae > Alliaria > Alliaria petiolata. The sequence continues at coordinate 357,313,875 of JAHZTW010000001.1, forward strand.
TAAACACTTTTGTGAGAGCATGTGAGGCCTTTGCACCATTTTCGAATCTTCTTAGGCAAAAAGTGTTGGGTTTAGATCGACAAGGTTAGATTTCCATATAGACACTGGCTCACATCTCGAGTCAACACTAGGTTAAGTGGTATAGATACTGAAACGGCTTGATACCGAAATTAGAGGCCGATATTGCTGGTTAGGCTAGGAAAATAGGGTGGGTTTCGGTTGATGATACATTGACAGAAAAGGGAAAGAAGAAAACCACTGAGTCAGACAGGGACACGAATAAAGAGATGGCGACAACAAATGAGGCTCGAAACCAAAAGAAGAAAAAGGCGATTCCAAAAGAAAGCAAAAGAAGGCCAATCAACAAAGTCTAAAATCGGCCAACAACACCAAAGGTGAAACGCAAGGAACGCAACAAAGGAGCCAGAAAGCCGAAACCGATCTCCAACAAAGAAGAAGTCCCCCGAAGATGACCAGGAAAGGTAATATCGAAGAGTAATATCGGGTATAAGGCGAAATGCCAAAACAAAGGGTAGCTTAGGAGGGAGCAGTTTTAGGGTAGGAAACGAAATAGATTTTCTGGGTAGATGGAAGTCTAGCCTTGTATGCATCCATTGGTTTTTACCCTTAGCATTTTGCATTAAGAAGGTTCCTTTCATGAGTGATCCCGCTTAAACACTATACCCGTTTGCACTACGAGTTCATACTTAGCTCATTACCTTACCCTGAACCAAGTGAGTTGATTGACAGGTATGAATGAGATCCAAGTTTTAAATTTCTTAATGAATGTGAAAGGGAATTGGGAATTTGAATGTGCATCTAAGTTGGGATTGATTTTGCTTGATTTTGCGATGAATGTGGCTAAGGCTTTTTGGATAGGTAGAATTCCACTTGCATCCTAGAAACCTGAACTTAGACATTGAGTTGATTCCTTTTAAATGGCGTTTTGGATTCAAACTTACACCTTTTCTTTTAAAACCTCACCCCTCCAGTTGGCTTTTGCTTGAGGACAAGGAAAAAGGCAAGTTTGGGGGTGTTGATATCTCTGTAAATTCTAATCTCTAGAGTACTCGAAGGATCTTGCGTTGACTCCGCACCTAATGAATGAAAACTTCTCGTCAAGGGGCTTGATGTACTTTGAACTTTGCTCCTCTTTTAAACTCTAGCATGAATAAGCAGATGCAATGCAACCTCTCCTTGATCTTCCCTTGTTATAGAAAAGAAAAGAAAAGAAAAATATAGAAAGAAAAGTCTTAGTTTGAGAACGGCAACCCGAGTTCCTTAAAGGACGATGACGGTTCGCAGATATCATGATTCGAAGAAGTGATCATTCTCAAGTTACGAAGAAAAGAAAAAAAAATAGAATAAGAAAGTCGATAGAAAAAATAAAAGGATACCCTAGAAAAGTAGGGAGAAATCGACTAAGGGAAGAGAAAATAGGAGAGTTGTGTCTGAAATGTCTTTGTCTAGATGTTTGGAAGAGACGAGTATAATGTCTCATCGACCAATACTCCCTCGATAGAGACCGCACGCCTAAATGAATAAAGGGGTCAACAAGAGAGAGCTCGAAATACTCAAAGGGACCATGAAGCGTATCCGGGAAGGGTGAAAAGCTCAAGGTAACTAGAACCAAACGCCTTGAAACTGAATTCCGAGTTACGTGGCTCAAACAGGTCGATTGCTAGACTTGATGAGTTCCCAAGTATTGGTGAGTTTCCACGTTTTCAAACCTCTTTTCCTTACTTAGATTTCTGTTTTGTTTGAGGACAAACAAAGGTTTAAGTCTGGGGAGTTGATAACATGCATATTTTATCCATTTTTACTACCATAAGTGAGTGCTTTAATAAGTATTTCACTAAGGTTTTAATGCATAAACACTAGATTTCGAGTATTTGGTTGTTCAAGACTTTTTTCATGTAATCTTAGGAAAAGACGCATATTTTGGAGCAAAATGGACATTTCCAGAAACAGTGCTCGAGGACAAAAGTTCAACATCGAACGAAGGCCTTTCCACCACAAGATCAAGCTCATATTTGGAGACAAGGTAGCCTTATCAGCTGTCTTTCACCTCGAAGTGGTTTGAGAACAATCCCACGGTTGGATCTCAAGTTATGGAAGAAGCAAGAAGGTCCGTCAAGCACCCGGAAAACCAAGCTGGCCGTGCCACGGCCTAGCCAGACGACCAGTGGCCGCGCCACGGCCGGTCGCTCACGCGGCCAGGCCACTCGTGGTTCCTGAGCCCATTTGAAGCCCAACTTAAACCCGCAGCCGTCTTATGCAAGCCAAGATCTAATCCACGACCTAGGGGACTTGAATACCTATATATACTCGTTGTCTAGGGTTTTTTTTTAGAGAGAGAAGAAACACATATTCACAGATTTCTTTTGGTGGCCGCGAATCTCTTATTCGTGGTTTTCCACCTTGTTCTTCGAGGGAGATTGATTTCTTCTTGAACCCTCTTTGTTTCTCATCGATTTATACAAGTTATGCATTCATCAATCACGTTTTCTACTTCTTCTTTCATGTCTGAGTAGTTTACTTTCGTTGGGTGTTCTTTAAGGGGGTCTATGGAGAATTTCATTGACTGTTTTTAAACCGATTGTTTAGGTTGAAGATTAGGGTTTTCTTTCTCACCATACTCGTTCTTATTGCATGAGTCTAGCGTCATGAACTAGAAGTCTGATCGCAGGGTCTTGAGAGCGACTAACGTTCTGAATCTTAGATCCAGACCATAGCAGGGTAGAGAGCATCCTTCAAAAGATGTCTGAATGTTTATTGTCACGATCTTATTGCGTGTTCGTCTAGGATGCATGATACGACAGTATACCTGCGAAATAGACTTTCACAGATCGATCTTGCTTGTCAGAGTTATATCGTTAAAACCAGTGAATCTTACTTAACTTTTGTGAGTTTGATTTCTAGTTAGAACCCCATAGATTTCCCGAGAATATCCCCAACGTGTTTTCCCCATCTGCTTTTCAATCGAGATTTACGCACTTTAATATTTACTTTTTCTGCACTGCTCATCTGATTTCCTTTTACAAGCTTTTAAGTTAATTTTCCTTTTCCCGTTGGTTATATAATTGTTTGACAACCTCTTCTATACAAGACGTGATTCTGCTTTCTTTCTTTTCTGCAAAAACCGTGACACAATCCCCAAAACCCCAATTTCCTGCGTCTTTGGTTGCCCTGATTTTCTGTTTTGCAGTTGACCTCCTCCCTGTGGTTCGATACCCTAAGTACTACAACGCACGATGTGCACTTGCAGTTTAGGGTCCTACAAATTCAAATCTCGACGAGTCCCCAAAGAAATCCTCCAATCCCGGACGACTATTTAGACCCCATCAATGTCCTTCCTCGTCCTGTCCATCGTCGTCATGTCCATTGTGCTCCTGTCCATTGTCGTTCTGTCCATCGTCGTCCTGTCCATCGTCTCCCTGCCTATCTCCATATGATGCATCTCCGACTGAGGGGTTGGGCTGTGACAATATCGTGTCAGTTAGGCAAGTGGATGAAGAAGTATGTAGATTTTAAAAATGGTAAGTGTTCATAATGAAATGACTAACTTGGTGGACAAGAGTATTTGTTTCATGTTAAGACTCATCTTCAAATTGTGTCTCCATCAACTTGTTAGTCGCGGCGTTGATATCTCTGTAAATTGCATGTTTTTAGCACACATTTCATGCTAGTTATGACTTCATTCTTGCACTTTCACCTTAGTTTTCATCACATATTCACTCATGTTAGGTTTAGATGCATTAGGTTAGGTTTCTACATAGTCTTGCATGTTTGGAGTGTTTTCTCAGGTGCTTAGGATGGTCCGAAGAAGAAACCAAGAAGGGAGATCACAAATGGAGGACGAACAGATGATATTGAGCATGGATCACGACCCAGTGGCTGATATGGACAAGCGCACGACAAACCTCCACGAGTAGCAGCGACTTAGTCCCGAAAGGAACACCTCGGAGCGAAGATCCAGCAAAAAGATTCCATGAAGACGGATATCGGAGCAAGGCAACGGTAAGTACCCGATTCGAGTAACAAGGAAGGCGAGCCTTCATGACATGATCCCGAAATGACTTTCCCGACATGGAGACTGCCCGAAGAACTAGAAGAGTTCTTGCTCACCACGACTTGAGCCTGAAACGCTAAAGTCCAAAATAGTACCATTTCGGTAAAGTGGTCCCAACGTTTTAGGTTTTTCCTCTTTTATGTATAAATACTTGTCCTCCACTCTTATCCTTTCATAACGCTTTCTAGTTTTTTTTTTCTGTCTTCTCTTTCAAACCGAGAACTACTTTGTATTTTCACCATTGAAGCTTGTTTCAAAGCTTTGATTTTTATGCAATCTTGAAGTTTTAAGTATTATAGCTTAGTGTTATTTTCTTAAAATTTTCTTCCTTTTCTTTTTTTTGACTATCTTGCAGCCTATGAGTTACCCTCTCATCCTTATGGATCTTGAGGTTTCTCGAATGGCTTGTGAGTAGTCTATATCGGTTTTGGGGCAAGGATAGGGAAAATAAGTTAAAAACCCCAATCTTTGATGCAGATCTATGCTTAATCCATCTTAATCCTTTCTTATTTGACATTATTAATGCTTAGTCATCTTCTTCGCTATTTGAACTTTGCCATCGAGCTTCTTCAAACAAACGCCATGTTTGAATGTTTGCAAGGACCAATCTCATAAGAGATTCGCTCATCCTAGCCTAAGGGATTAGATGCCTAGGGAGCGTTTTGGCATTAGTAGAGTTGTCTATTTATGCTTGTTGCTTTCTTGGATCACTACGTGATAGCGAGGTTAGGTCGTGAGACAGCAAAGTGACTTATACCACGACAGTGGATTCATCCAGATCCTGAACTCTACGCTAAAGGATTAGCCTTATAGGAAGTAAATCTAACGTCAAAGGAAAGATCTTTAACGTATTAGACCCGAAAAACCCCTTGTCCCTTGAACCGATTCCTATTTTCTTTTGCAAGTTCACATCTTTAGCTATCATATCTTCAGTTCCTTAGCAATACTTAGTTTCAATACCTGTTTTCCTGTTCTTTTACGATCTAAGTAATAGGTTCTCACCATTTCACCCTTTTTAATCTCTCTTAGCTTGTAGAAGAATTCCATAAATGAAATACCTTGAAATCTCTCATCGGATTGATAAGACCCATAACCTATACTACATTCGGTTATAAGTAGTGAGTCATTGACTGAGTAGAACCCATAGAAATATCTACTTATCAGTCGTCAGCCTCTTTTAGGCTTATGAATCCAAGCTGGTGTGAGGAGGAACTCAGTGTAGTTTCAGTTTTGGTTTCTTTGGCTTTTTTAAGACGTGCAGACGTCCGTCTTGAAGTGGTGGAAATCCGTACAGGTTGCTTTTCCCGTAGTTTGAGTTTCTTTTCAATGCGGATAGTGCGTTCCGACAGTTTTGTGTATTTGTCCGACAGTTTTGTGTATTGCTCGGAAAGCTGATTGACCTGGGAGAGGAGCCACTCGTTTTGTTCTTCGGGGTTAACAGGAGTCGCCTTGTTCACTGTTGCCTCCGTACGTCTTGGACGCTTACATTTGGGCGCTTCTGTAATTTGCACTTTAGTATGTGTTTCTTGTGAGCCCCTTGCGGATTAATGTGGTTATGAAAAATGAGCGGTAGAGAGTCTTCCCCACCCGACCAAACACATTTTGTGAAAACACATCCGCTGGATATAAGGTCCTCCAAGTACTTGACCTTCTTGTCTTTGTTATCATCCTCCCAAACTCCCCTACCGTCCTCTTCCTCTGGTGCGTCGAGAGGTATGAGTGGATGGACAAAGAGCTGAAAATATTTGACAAAAAACAGTGTATTGGATAGCTGCTAAGAATCATTGTCCACTACAATTGTGCAATGTCAAACTCCAAGGAGCCAAAAAGAAGAGTAAAATCCTTACATTGGGGTCTCTCTCGGCCTTTACAACGGCGTCATAAGTTAGTGAGGCATAAGGTGGGAGGCGAGGACCCGGTAAGTCAGAAAGGCTGCGCTTATCTGTAGCTGCAGCTGGTAGTCTGGACATAAGAGATGGGATGGCCTGCAGTGCAAGAAGCTGGAGCGCTAGGGGGAAGCCTATTAGCCTATAGGTCTCTTGTTGAAAATTGTTGCGGAGTACATCCAATGGATAAAGATCATCTTCTGGGTTTTTTTTACCGGGACGCATAGTGGCAATTGTCTTTTAGAATGACTCCCTACCCCAAGGAAAGTTGAGGAACTTGTCTATGTCCGCCAACATGGTAACATATCTGGGGGTCGGCCTGTGAACCTGTTGGTTGGCCATGAGGACACAGTCGACTATTAGGATGAGTGCGAGTCGAAGCCTTCTTTGGCTAGGCATGTCTTGGTCGTTGGTTAGCATTGGTGCAATGTCTCCACATGTCGTGTATGCATCCCCATCAATGAACTCCTTCCAACAAGCATCAACTTCTTCTTTTTTTTCTGTCTTGGGTGGTGGCATTATGACCGGCTCATAGTCCTCTGGGAATTCTCCACAGTGCAAACCAGTGATGCTCCCAAATTCAGAAAGAGAGAACCGAAGTGGATGTCCACCAAACACAGTCCACAACTCGTATTTTCTCATGTATAAAAGTTGCCTTGCTAGTAGTGCGTGGATGAGTTGGCAGGAAGGTGGGCACCTCGCCTCTAAGCGTATAGTGGACAAACGTAAGGATATCAGGTTTGGAATATATGTTTAGTCGGCTTTTAGGAAACCGATCGATGGCAAACAGTCACAACGAGAGTTTATTGTCCCATCCAAGGTTTGAATCAACATATGCAGACGGTAAAATCAAAAATTAGGGTTCGGGTGGAACAGTTGGAGATGAAATTTTGGGCAAAATTACTAAAATATACAAGTTCTTTACCTACGTATACCCAAATAGATAGGAATTTAAAATACCTTCCATCGTTTGCAAGTGTTTGACTTCGAAAATTGAAGATAGTTGTGTCGGTGGTTCGATTGGGACAGTAGTCGTCGTTTCTCGTATCCGGCATACGTTGCCGTTGAGATAGATATTCTCGGTTTACGCCGTGGAACTGAATCACAAAGTGAGGAGTCGCCGGAGGAGACACTGTTAGGGTTACAATTTTTTTCTTACTGAATAAAGAGGCCCCATAATTTTTTTGAAGATTAATCGATACGGTTAATTGAGAGATGAGGGTAACTGAGACATGAAGGTGGTTCGGTCTTTTTAGGTTTGTGAAGTGCATCAATCTTCTTAAGTGCTTGTGTGTGTAATAAAAATCTCATAAAGTGCCTTTAAGTGTAATAATCTCGTGATAAAATAGTCAACAACACATTGAAAAATAAAATAAAATGATAAATACTTATTATTTTACATAAACTTTAAATTTGAAATTACAAGTCTTGAAATAATATTTGAATAAAATAGCCTAATACTAAAGTAGTCCAACCAATATATTCACCTGAACCATCCTTTTGGCACGTCAATCTACTTCGTTCCATTGATCACATATACTGTATTGCTTCAGCTCCATGATTGACAAACTCCATGATTTACAAATCTACCAGTTTTGTTGACAAACTCCATGATTTCCAAAGACCAAATCACTGCCGTTCACTCAAATTTCTCCCACTCAATTCCCAACCTGCTTATTCATTTTAATTCAACATATATAATATGAGAACTGATTGCACCAATTCGAGAGGAGCAGATCTGTAATTGCATATGTGAAAAAGAGGAAACCTTGAGGAAGATTGGAGGAATATCGGAGGAAGAAGAGAGAACAACGGTGGAGAAGGTAATGACTGAATTGATGGGACAAGGGTTAGAAACTCGGCGGAAATCATCTGGCTAGTGTCGATGTTGTTCTACGTTGATTGAGAAGATTTAATCTCTCACAATTTTCACACAAACTCTAATTAACCTAATATAATAATAAAAAATTCGAAATTGAAAAGATATATCTGCAGAAAAAAATCAAAATAGGTGAATTAGAAACGAACCTTGAATCGGAAATCAACTTGAGAGGAAGCAGCCTTGAAGAAATTCTCAGGGTGGTCCTTCAACAAAGGATTAATAGATAGCGACTGCTCAATCCACACTCCATTAACGGTCGAGATCTTAGGGCCATCACTCTCTCTTCCGTCGATGAGGACGACTTTAGCCATCTCGCGGAAAACGGCATTGAGCTCATTGATTGAGGAAGACCTAAGAACGGAGAAGATGGAGAGAGGCGATCGAGCTCAAGAGAAGGGTGAGAGTAGCCATGGGCATAAAAACCGGACCCGAAAACCCGAACCGGAACCGACCCGAAATAACCGGCTCGGATCGGGTTCGGTTATAGCCAATTTACCCGACGGGTTTTATGTCTCATACCCGTGGGTATCGGGTCGGTTCCGATTCCCATGCGGAACCGATCGGGTAACCGAAACCAAACAACAGAAAACCTTATTTAGCCACTTAGCCTTAGTGACTTAGTCGGTTCGCCTGCCCTTCGAAATTCATCTATATCGACTCGAGTCGAATAAAAATCCTATTTACAAAGCTGGAACTCTTACCTAATATCGCCGATTGCTTGCTGCCGCCGACGTCAGTGATATATCCCTATATTTCATACATTTAGCTTGCATTTAGGGCATAAATTGCATACATATTGCATTCATACTTAGGGAAATTGTAGCTTTTGTTCCATTTTAGGTCATAAGGCTTTTTGCATTAGCATTTGCATGTTTCTTGCATTCTTGCATCATATTCAGGTTGTTTTGTATACATTGGAGTTTTGGGGAGTGCGTGGACAAACTGAAGATCAAAATGGAGTCTATGGACACTTGGGAGAACTCGGGCATCAAGTAGGGGAACCGAGATCGAGCTAAGGATCGAGACAGGCAGGTCGATCTTGAGAAGATCGACCACAAGATCGAGTCACGAGGCCATTCCGTGGAAGAAGATCGAGGTCAAAGATCGACCAAGATGATCGAGCACAAGCACAGACGCGAATATGGAACGAGAGCCAGATCGAACCCAAGACTCGATCATCCCAAGATCGAGTAGACGATCGACAGAGGCACCCGATCTCTGCGATTGGAACGACTAGGCGATCGAGCGAAGGGAGACATTCTACTGCCAAGATCGAGTAAGAGATCGACGACCGAGGTCGATCTCTTACCTTATCCGGACAGCTCACATTTTGGAGCTTAGTGAGGGGACCATTACCCTTTTTGTATAAAAGGCCCTTGACCTATTTTTGGCAAAGGGATCCGAAACTTGCGTTTTGTCTCCTCCTTCTTTGAGAAAAACCTCCATTGTTAGTCTTTCAAGCTTTTCATGTTTTAGAAAACCTTAATCTTTAAAGTTATCTTAAGTACTTTGTTAATCTCTTTGCTTAATCGTTTAATCATGTTTAGCTTTCCTTCTTTTACGTTTTCAAGCATTTTGATCATGCATAGTGAGTAGTAATCTTGTGGGTTTTCGGTTTGGGGTGATTAAGGGATTTAAAGGTTTAAGCTTTGGACTTTTCTTGTTCTTAAAACCATTCTCTTCTTGGATTTGGGCGTTTAAGGCCTAGAGGATCTCGAGAGAGACATCTTTGATCCAGGGATTTTCTTGTCCTAGACAGATTTAGGAGATCCCTTAAATCCAAATCCAAGAGACGAATCTATCCTTTCCCAAACGCCATGGTTGCTTAGGGAATTAGTTAAGCCACTATTTGAGATCTATGCATCATGCTTCTCATCCTTTCTTTCCACCACGACCAATGGGTTAGGAGGAAGGGATGAGGAAGGCTTCATACCACACGCCATGGATGAAGCTAGCTTAAGCTTCTCAAGGCTTAGAGAAAGCACAAAAGTGTAGATCTATGTTTTAAAAACCCAAAGCTTGAATCTTGAACCCTCTAAGTTGATCCCCAAACCGTGAATCCATTCCTTATCATCTGAAAACATAAAAAGCATCCTCCTTTAGTTTAAAGTTTCAATCTTTTAGCTTAAAACCATTAAGTTGTCTATTTCTTGCATTAGAGCTTTTTAATTTCAGAAAGCTGCGTTCTTGGTCTTGCTAGTATTTTAGAAATTCTCTAGTATCATATTTCACACCCTGGTAGAGTTTAAGAGTCAGTAGATTTTTATTTCTAGTTTTTAAAATTCGTGCCATGTCTTAGATAATTTCTAAGATTCGTCAGTCTTTAGTTTTGCATTTTCTAAAATTAGTAGTCGTGCTTTTTAAGCCCTTAGAAGTAACTTTGTAGTTGTTTAACCCCTTGGTCGGGATTTTAAAATAGTTTTAAGGTTCAGTAGATCCTTCTAAGTATTTTATTTCGGCTTATTCACCCATTTAATCCGAATCTGCTTAGCTTCACCAAAAGTTCTTGTATTCTTAGTATCCTTCAACCTTCCTAAGTTGGATTGACCCTTAAGTACTGCAATGACATGAGCAAGCTTAAGGCTTTGACAAACACACTAAAAACGTGTTATCAAATGGCGCCGTTGCCAAATTGGGATTAAGTTTTAAGTATTAGGATTTGGAATTTAGTGAAGACTAAGTCTTTGTTTTTCAATCTTTAGTTACTAATCTCTCTACCTTTCCATCTGTGTTTTCAGGTACATGAACTTGAGGTCTAGTGGTGATAATAACTTGATTCACTATCTAGACAACATTCATCAACTTGGAAGTGCAAGACATAGAAGAGAAAGAGAGCAAGCGCTTGTGCAAGAGTTTGTTCAAGAGGCTGCACAAGAGGTCATGGCTGACCAAGACCAAGCTGGGGAACCACCCCACAATGATGCTGGAAGGGGTAATGGAAACCCCATCCACGCCCAAAGACCACCACGCATCATAGGTGCGGGTGATGCACCAAACACTCACCACAATCGTTTTGGCATCACCCCTCCTCCGGTGCAAAACAACAACTTTGAGATAAAGCCGGGCTTCATCTCAATGGTCCAGAACAGTAAGTTCCACGGCCTTGCATTGGAAGATCCCCTAGAGCACTTGGATAACTTCGAACAAGTGTGTGGCATGATCAAGATCAATGGGATCTCCGAAGACAGCTTCAAGCTTCGGTTATTCCCATTCTCTCTTGGGGACAAGGCTCGCCATTGGGAAAAGACCCTTCCTCAAGGTACCATCACATCTTGGGCAGATTGCAAGAAGGCCTTTCTCTCAAAGTTCTTCTCTTCTACAAGAACAGCTCGGCTAAGAAGCGAAATCAGTGGCTTTGCACAAAGGCAAAACGAGACCTTTAGTGATGCCATGTAAAGATTCAAGGACTACACCATTGCTTGTCTTCATCATGGTTTCACGGAGGAGACACTTCTTAGTACTATCTACAGAGGAGCTTTGCCAAAGATCCGCCTACTACTTGATACCGCCAGCAAAGGAAACTTCCTTGGACAAGAAGTGACCGCGGGTATGGAGCTCATAGAGAACTTGGCGTTGAGCGATGGCAACTACTCTTAGGTCTATGACCGAGCACCAAGATGTACTGAGATGGAGTCACACAGGAAGGAGCTGAAATCCCTTCATGAGAAGCTCGACAAGATGATGCTTGCAAATCAAAAGCAAGTACACTTTGTGGGGGAAGTTTCAGAGGTGTTTGAAGAGGGCTGTCAAGAGGACATTGAGGAAGCAAATTGGGTAGACTACAATAGGCAACAAGGGTATGCTCCACGGTATCAAGGCAACAATAACCTTTCATACCGAAGCACTAATATAGAGAACCCAAAGGACCAAGTCTACCCACCACAACAAGGAAAACCCTTTGTTCCTTACAACAAAGGTGGTTTTGTGCAAAACCAAGGTTTCCAAGGCCACCAACAGCAAGGAACCAAGAGTTACCCTCCTGGTTTTGGGCCACAGCAGCAACAAGTGCAACAACAACAACAAGATTCGGTCTAAGCTATGTTCCAACAATTGCTTCAAGGGCAAGCATCTACAAATCAGAAATTTGTGGATATCAACAACCGGCTGGACTCTTCTCTCACTGATGTATCTACACAGATCACTCAAATAAACAACAAGATCAGACAGCTCGAGAAAGGAAAAGCAAGCTCAAGAGGACAAGGTAGCTTACCTGGCAAGTGTGAAACAAATCCGAGAGAATACGCAAATGCGACCTTGTTAAGGAGTGGAAAACAACTACCACAACAATCTATGCTTGAAGACAATGAGGACATTGTGGTTCAAGAGGGGGAGAATGATCACGAGATCACCTTTGACAATGTCTACGTTGAGAGACCAAAGAAAAGGAGTGAAACGGTCTTAGAAAAGAAAGTGGAGATAGTTAATAAAGAGAAAGAAGCTTTCATTCCTCCACCATACAAACCAAAACTCCCTTTCCCTGGTCGCTTCAAGAAGCAGATGATTGAGAAGCAAAGGGCCTTGTTTGAGAAACACTTGAGGAACGTCGAGCTGAAATTGACATTGGTAGATTGTTTGGCTATGGTACCTAAGTATGCGAAGTTTTTGAAGGACACCCTTGCCAAAAAAGCCAAAGAAGATGGAGGAGAGGTCATGGTATTGAGTCAGGAGTGCACTGCTATTATCCACAAGGAAATAGCTCCCAAAAAGCTAGGAGACCCGGGCTCATTCACCATACCTTGCGCTCTAGGTCCTTTGAAGTTTGATAATTGCTTGTGTGATCTTGGAGCAAGTATAAACCTCATGCCTCATTCCATTGCCAAGAAGTTGGGATTCACAAAGTTCAAGGAGTGTAGGATATCTCTTATCCTAGCTGATCGAAGTATAAGACTCCCGGTAGGCATGCTTGAAGATCCTAGCTGAACGTGCCAACCGACTTTGTGGTTTTGGAAATGGATGAAGAGCCTAAGGATCCTCTAATCCTTGGTAGGCCATTCTTGGCAACTGCTGGAGCGATCATTGACGTGAAGAACGGCAAGATCTCGCTACACCTTGGCAAAGATATCAAGCTGAACTTTGACATCAATGAAGTCTTGAAAAAGCCAACCATCGGTGGACAAGTCTTCTACATAGAAGCTTTGGATGCATTGGCCGATGAATTGCTTGAAGAGTTGGCACAAGAAGATCATCTGCAGCTGGCCCTGACAAAGGAGTGTGGGGAGTTTGGTTACCTAAACGAACAGACCCAAGAGTACGTTCGCATCCTTGATTCTCGCAAGATTGTCCCGGAGATCGACTGTGAGATCGAGCAGCTTACTCGATTTGATGATCAGATCGAAAGCCAGATCTACCCTGTGAATCGAACTTGTGTTCCATCTTATGGAGAACTACTAATCGAATCGAGAGATCTTACTCGATCTAGTCTAGATCGAGTGGCAGATCGACTAATTCACTCGATCTCTGTGGGACAGACGTTGGGAGATGGTAGCTTGGAGGCTCATGACTCGGGATCTAAGGAAGCAGATGAGGACAGCAACGTCAACACAAGCCACGATGAGGACTGGAGTGAGCTGCTAGCCCCAAAGGTGGACCTCAAGCAGCTACCAATTGGGCTAAGGTACGCTTTCTTATGACTAAATGATACCTACCCGGTCATTGTAAATGATAACCTAAATGATGATGAGTTTGACTCTCTCCTTAGGGAGTTGAGGAAGTATAGTAAGGCCATTGGGTACTCTCTCAGTGACATCAAAGGCCTTTCACCATTACTTTGTACTCATAGGATTCATTTAGATGATGAAAATACTTCTTCTATAGAACACCAAAGGCGCTTGAACCCAAATTTGAAAGAAGTAGTTAAAAAGGAAATCCTTAAACTCTTAGAGGCCAACGTGATATACCCAATAAGTGACAGCACATGGATCTCACCGGTTCATGTGGTGCCTAAAAAGGGTGGTATCACAGTTATAAGAAATGAGAACAATGAACTAATACCTTCTAGAACCATTACGGGACATAGAATGTGTATATATTATCGAAAACTCAACAAGGCCACTAGGAAAGACCATTTCCCACTGCCATTCATTGACCAAATGCTTGAACGTTTAGCCAACCACCCCTATTACTGTTTTCTAGACGGTTATAGTGGCTTCTTCCAAATCTCCATTCACCCTAATGATCAAGAAAAGATAACTTTCACTTGTCCCTATGGAACTTATGCTTATAGGAGAATGCCCTTTGGTTTATGTAACGCACCTGCCACATTTCAAAGGTATGATGTCTATATTTTCGGATTTAATCGAGGAGATGGTTGAGGTCTTCATGGATGACTTCTCCGTGTATGGCTCTTCCTTCTCCCTTTGTCTGTCAAATTTGTGTAGGGTACTCAAGAGATGTGAGGAGACCAACCTTGTGCTCAGTTGGGAGAAGTGCCACTTCATGGTCACAGAGGGGATTGTCCTTGGTCACAAGATCTCGGGAAAAGGGATCGAAGTGGATAGAGCAAAGGTGGAAGTAATGGTCACTTTGGCACCTCCGGTTAACGTGAAGGGGATAAGGAGCTTCTTGGGGGNTTGTCCTTGGTCACAAGATCTCGGGAAAAGGGATCGAAGTGGATAGAGCAAAGGTGGAAGTAATGGTCACTTTGGCACCTCCGGTTAACGTGAAGGGGATAAGGAGCTTCTTGGGGGCACGCTGGCTTCTACAGGTGATATATCATGGTTTTTACCCATTTTTGGACCATGATATAAGTGTTTTTATAGAGTCTTTTGGTATTTTTAGAGTCCTATTAGAGTCTTTATAGGTTGGACTACGTTTGGAGCATAATTGGAGATTCTGGATCTTTTTGGAGCATTCTGCAAGAAGCTGCGAAGTGATGAAGTCGAGAGAGCAGAATTACGCACAGGGTGTCGATCGACACCATCTGTGTCGATCGACACCAGACAAGGTCGGCCGATAAGATTGCCCCTGCACGAAAATCCTCTCCTATAAATATAGTTTTTCAGCCATTGTTTAGACTACACACTTACAACACAATACAATACACAATATTTTAGAGAAAGATTTGTAGAGAGTTTTTGGAGAGAAGAATTTGTCTCCATTATAGCAAATTTGGAACTCCTTTATTTCTTTTATTGATTTCTTTTATGCTTTCTATTCAAGTTATGATTTCTGTTTCATTGATCATGTCTGAGTAGTTTGCTAGTTAGGTTTAGGGTTTTTCAAAGGTGATTATGAATTGTTAGGTCAAATTAAACTGTTAGGATAAAATCATTAGAGTTCTTCATCTGGATTTGTGTTTAATGCTGATTTTAGCTTCATGACCTAGAATTTGATCTTAGGTTAATTGGTAGACACGAGAGTGTTATTGATTGCCTGAACTAGTGTTAGATGAGCAAAATATCTATTCTCAAAGAGATTTGGTTTAGGATTTTGTGAACAATTGAACCTGATATTAATGCTTGTCTAAATTGTTTGAATTCGCAAAGAGATTTGGTTTTCTGGAATTTAGGCATAGATAATCTTCGCAGCGAGAGTTGGTTGATTTTACATTAGTGTTTCAAGTTCAAAAACAGTGCTTAATAATTCCTAACATTCGCCTAGACCTAGAATTTGGATCACCTGAGAATCTCCCTAAACCTAGCGTTTTGTCTCCTGAAGTTTACATCGCTTTTAATTGCTTTCTGTCTTTACTTTTATTATTCTTCCTTGCTTAATTCGAATTTAGAAAACTGCTGTGTGACTATCCCTTCTCTGTGGATTCGATCCCTAAATACTACTGTGATCTCTTAATTTGAGAGAGTTGCTTTAGGGTAAATTTGACCCTTATCAACAGGAGATTTATTAAGGATTTCTCCAAGCTAGCACGCCCCCTCACAAGGCTGCTATGCAAGGAAGCTGAGTTCGACTTCGATGAAGAATGCCACCAAGCTTTCAAGACCATCAAAGACGCGCTAGTGACCGCACCTATAGTCCAAGCTCCCGATTGGGACTTTCCCTTTGAGATCATGTGCGACGCTAGTGACTACGCTGTTGGGGCTGTCTTGGGGCAGAGAAAGGACAAGAGGTTGCATGTTATCTACTATGCTAGTCGCACCTTAGACGACGCACAAGTGAAATATGCAACCACCGAGAAGGAACTCTTAGCGGTCGTCTTTGTGTTTGAGAAGTTTCGGTCATACTTGGTGGGGTCTAAAGTGATTGTATACACTGATCATGCAGCACTAAGGTACATCTACTCAAAGAAAGATACCAAACCGAGACGCCTAAGGTGGATACTTCTCTTGCAAGAGTTCGATATGGAAATCAAAGATAAGAAAGGCATAGAGAATGGGGTAGCGGATCATCTTTCTAGAATGAGGGTGGATGAAGTTTTACCACTAGATGATTCACTTCCAGAGGAGCAGCTTATGCTGGTTAACACCGAGGTTTGTGAAAGGCTAGAGGAGAAGCTTGAGGAAGTTTTGAGCTTGAAGGAAGATGACTTGCCATGGTATGCGGATATTGTCAATTACTTGGCATGTGGAGAGGAGCCTTCTCACTTGGACCAGTATCACAAGAAGAAATTTATGAGGGACATCTCACATTACTTTTTGGATGACCCTTACCTATACAAGAGGTGTGTGGACAGCATCTACCGAAGATGTGTCACAAGGGAAGAGGCGAGAGACATACTTCTCCACTGTCACGGTATGACATATGGGGGTCATTTTGCTGGTTTCAAGACAGCTACCAAGGTACTCCAAGCATGATTCTGGTGGCCAACCCTCTTTAAAGACGCTCACGAGTTCATCAAGTCATGTGAGGCATGCCAAAGAGCGGGGAACATCACCAAGCGCAATGAAATGCCACAAGTGCCGATACTTGAAGTGGAGATCTTTGAAGTATGGGGGATAGACTTCATGGGATATTTTCCATCTTCTTATGGAAACAAATACATCTTGGTAGCTGTAAACTATGTCTTCAAGTGGGTGGCTATTGCAAGCCCTACCAACGATTCAAAACCGGTGGTCAAGCTCTTCAAGACCATCATTTTCCCACGGTTTGGTGTACCTAAGGTGGTAATAAGCGATGGGGGCAGCCACTTCATCAATAAAGTTTTTGAGGGGCTATTGAGAAAACATGAGGTGAAGCATAAAGTAGCAACCCCTTATCACCCACAGACCAGTGGCCAAGTGGAGGTATCAAACCGCCAAGTCAAGGCCATCTTGGAGAGAACCGCGGGGGTGACAAGGAAGGATTGGGCAAGTAAGCTCGATGACGCCCTTTGGGCGTATAGAACCGCTTTTTCCCCATTTTGTTTCAAGGTATTTCGAATTTTTGAATTTCATAATCATATTTTCAAAAAAATTCATTTTATTGGAGAATTTGATGTTATTTGATAGGGATTAGGATTAATTTTTGGAAGCATCTAGATATTAGGGAAGTTTTATAGATTTGATCTTATCTCAATAGAATTTCCTCTTTTATTTAGTAATATATTTGAAACTATCCCTAAAAATCTAGGATTTATAAGCACTAGGGTTTCCTCTTGACCTTGTTTTTGCTATCTCATTCGCCGCATATCCTCACTTTCTCTTTGAGACTTGAATTTCAGGAACAATGGCACACAAGAAGAGAAGCAAAGAAGTGGCTCAAGAAGGGACACAACAAGTGGTGTAAGAAAGGGTTAAGTGGAGCAAAGAAGAGAAGAGCGCAAGGGAGCGTTTGGGAAGGTTGCGATTCGAGCCCACAAAGTTAGCAAGCAGGGATCTCTTGCAAAAGATGGGGTTGCTGGAAGACTTTGATCTGCTCCTCATCGACATGGGGATTGGCTTGCCTCTCACGGATGGACTGTCCAACATACCCCGAAGCCACGCTCCACTTCCTCTCTACCTTGGATTTCACTTATGAGAATCCGAGTATCAAGACTCCATCCGAGGGGCACATCACATTCAAGATAAGGAGGCAAGCCTACCACCTCTCCATCTCTGAGCTTTGCCAAGCCTATGGTCTCAAGGCTGACGCCTCACTTGTGGAATTCCCACGGCTTAAATCGGCAAATTCCCTATGGGACTTGGTGAGCGATGGAGATTACGCGCACAACACCGCCAAGATCAAGAAAGTGCGGAATCCTGTGCTAAGGTACACCCTCAAGCTGTTGGGCAACACGTTTAGTGGGAGATCCACAACCTCAACCGTGGGAAGGAACGAGATGAGCTTTCTCTTCGAAGGCTTAAAAGAAATTATGTGGGACGAGGGGTGGCTCACGGGAAATGAAGGAGATCTGGTGGATGATAACTTCGGCGAAGATGTCAACTATGGATGCATCCTAGTTGCCTCATTGATCAATTACAAGAGGATGGTCCGTAGATCAAGGTCCTGCTCTATCACCATAGGGGGATTTCTAACTCCCCTCTTTGAAAAAGCGGGAGTAGACCTCACGTTCTTCCAAGCGTGCACGGAAAGAACCTATATGGACCACGCCTACATGCTTGCGAAAGAGTTCTTCGGCCCTCCCCCAGCCCCAAACACCTTCGCTTACTACTTCAAGAATAAGCAAAATGAAGGGAAGGCCTAAATCCTCCCAAGTCCGAACGGCGTGCTAATAGACTGCCTCGAAGGGCTTGAGTTCTTGCCACCGGATGAGGCGTGCTACTTGGCGTTTGGAAGCACGGCTACGATTCCAATCTCCATAGACTCATCCTCACCGACCTCCTCCTCCTCGCAAGATTGAGGTACCAAAACACCAACCATTGTAAATACCATGCATCTTTTTATTTTTGCTTTGGATTTTGGTCTCCTCTTGGACTTGTTTGACACCGAGACGTTGTCATTCAAGTTTGGGGGAGAATGTGTGCTTTGACATGTTTTATTTGAATCTTATTTTATATTTGCATCTTGAGTCTTCATGCATCCATCTAAGTGCATAGAAAAATACAAAAAAAAAATCAAAAAAATTTTCAAAAATTTCAAAAAAAATTCATATAGCTTGCATTTACATTGTAGAATATTTTAGGATTGAGTCTAGAATTTTTATCATTTAGGATTGCATTCATTTGCATAGGGAGCAATGATGAGCTAATCCAAGTAGGTTGTTAACTTTTGTGATCAATTCAACACCCTAGTTATTAATTCTTTGATGCTTGTGAATAGAATTGAAAGTAAGGAAGAACCATGCTTGGACCACCTCATTTATCACTAGTGTTTAGTCGAAAATAGGTCTTGAAATTGATAGCCAACTCTACTCACTTAAACCGAATTTTGACATTTAATTATCATGCTTGCATTGGAAGTAACTCATGGATTTAAAATACTTGAGCTTTCTTATCCACTTTGCCACCCTCTTGCTAGCTCAAGTAGCACCCCTACCATAAACCAACCTCCTTTGAAGCCAAATGTTCTTGTGTGATTATTCGTGAGGCCTTTATTTCGATTGAACCTAGCATAAAGTGTTAGGTTTGGGACGACAAGTATAGGTTTTCATGTAGATTCTACCCTTGCATTTTGGGGCTAGCTTTAGGCTTAGGATTTGGGGGTTTGATGGTCGTGGTACTACTTGGTATTTTGTGGAAAGTTTGGAAGGAAAGAGGCATTGGATAAGGGAAAGGTGAAACTAAGGGGAAATTTGGTTTGAAATGGAGAGTCTTGGGTTTAAAAAGGAATAGCTCTAAGCAAATAAAATAAAAAGATATGTTAGGTGGTCTTAAGAAATCAAAAGAGCCAAAGTTGCCTAGAGATCAAGGAAGAGCTAAGTTGATAAGAATAGACTACTCCATTCACCGAAAATGAAAGGTTGAAGAAGTCCCCTTAGAGCTTTAAAAAAAGAGAAAATGTGTTTGAAATTCAAAGGGTTTAGCAAGGCACAAAGAGCCTTGAGAAAAGGGTAGATTCTAGAGGGTTGAGTGAGCAAAAAGAAAATGAATGAGAGGGGTATAGGATCATTGATAGCATTTCGGGTAGATGAAAATCTATGCTTGTATGCATCACTTGTTTCTTACCTTTAGCATTATGCATATGGTTCAATCATTTTTGAGTGTTACCCTTACTTAAATGCAAAACCGGATGAATTGAGATCATTTTTATCTCAAAGACCCAGTCCCTTAGCCAAATGAATTTACTTTCCTTGCAATGTCATGATTCACGGTTTCACACTTAATGAATGTTAAAGAGTTGGCTTGATAGGGAGACTTGTTTAAATTGAATTCTTAGTGCATTTGAATGTTGAAATGGGCATGTCTAACTCTTTTGGAGTAGGATAGATTCACATGCATCTTAGAATTAAGAACTAGGATGTTGAGTTGATCATTATTGTTAGCAACTTTGGATATTGAGCTCCCACTTGTAAACCTCTCTCCCTAGCTCGGATTTTGTTTGCTTGAGGGCAAGGAAAAGGCAAGTTTGGGGGAGTTGATGTATCCCTATTTTTCATACATTTAGCTTGCATTTAGGGCATAAATTTCATACATATTGCATTCATACTTAGGGAAATTGTAGCTTTTGTTCCATTTTAGGACCTAAGGCTTTTTGCATTAGCATTTGCATGTTTCTTGTATTCTTGCATCATATTCAGGTTGTTTTGGATACACTGGAGTTTTGGAGAGTGTGTGGACAAACTAAAGATCAAAATGGAGTCTATGGACACTTGGGAGAACTCGGGCATCAAGTAGGTGAACCAAGATCGAGCTAAGGACCGATACAGGCAGGTCGATCTTGAGAAGATCGACCACAAGATCGAGTCACGAGGCCATTCCGTGGAATAAGATCGATGTCAAAGATCGACCAAGATGATCGAGCACAAACACGGACGCGAATATAGAACGAGAGCCAGATCGAGCCCAAGACTCGATCATCCGAAGATCGAGTAGACGATCGACAGAGGCACCCGATCTCTGCGATTGGAACGACTAGGCGATCGAGCAAAGGAAGGCATTCTACTGCCAAGATCGAGTAAGAGATCGACGACCGAGGTCGATCTCTAACCTTATCCGGACAGCTCACATTTTGGAGCTTAGTGAGGGGACCATTACCCTTTTTGTATAAAAGGTCCTTGACCTATTTTTGGCAAAGGATCCGAAAACTTGCGTTTTGTCTCCTCCTTCTTTGAGCAAAACCTCCATTGTTAGTCTTTCAAGCTTTTTATGTTTTAGAAAACCTTAATCTTTGAATTTATGCTAAGTACTTTGTTAATCTCTTTGCTTAATCGTTTAATCATGTTTAGCTTTCCTTCTCTTACGTTTTCCAGCATCTTAATCATGCGTAGTGAGTAGTAATCTTGTGGGTTTTCGGTTTGAGGTGATTAAGGGTTTAAGGGTTTAAGCTTTGGTCTTTTCTTGTTCTTAAAACCATTCTCTTCTTGGATTTGGGCGTTTAAGGCCTAGAGGATCTCGAGAGAGACATCTTTGATCCAGGGATTTCCTTGTCCTAGACAGATTTAGGAGATCCCTTAAATCCTAATCCAAGAGACGAATCTATCCTTTCCCAAACGCCATGGTTGCTTAGGGGATTAGTTAAGCCACTATTTGAGATCTATGCATCATGCTTCTCATCCTTTCTTTCCACCACGACCAAAGGATTAGGAGGAAGGGATGAGGAAGGCTTCATACCACACGCCATAGATGAAGCTAGCTTAAGCTTCTCAAGACTTAGAGAAAGCACAAAAGTGTAGATCTATGTTTTAAACCCAAAGCTTGAATCTTGAACCCTCTAAGTTGATTCCCAAACCGTGAATCCATTCCTTATCATCTGAAAACATAAAAAGCATCCTCCTTTAGTTTAAAGTTTCAATCTTTTAGCTTAAAACCATTTAGTTGTCTATTTCTTGCATTAGAGATTTTTAATTTTAGAAAGTTGTGTTCTTGGTCTTGCTAGTATTTTAGAAATTCCCTAGTATCATATTTCGCACCCTGGTAGAGTTTAAGAGTCAGTAGATTTTTATTTCTAGTTTTTAAAATTCGTCCCAAGTCTTAGATAATTTCCTGTTTCGTCAGTCTTTAGTTTTGGATTTCCTAAAATTAGTAGTCGTGCTTTTTAAGCCCTTAGAAGTAACTTTCTAGTTGTTTAACCCCTTGGTCGGGATTTTAAAATATTTTTAAGGTTCAGTAGATCCTCCTAAGTATTTTATTTCGGCTTATTCACCCATTTAATCCGAATCTGCTTAGCTTTACCAAAAGTTCTTGTAATCTTAGTATCCTTCAACCTTCCCAAGTTGGATTGACCCTTAAGTACTGCAATGACATGAGCAAGCTTAAGGCTTTGACAAACACACTAAAAACGTGTTATCAGTCAGCGTCGTCGAGAAACCAATCGGAGGTATGTGTCGTCCTTCCTACTCTTCTCTTTCTAATCTTTGTCAATTCTGCGCTATCGAATCTCGATTCTCGATCTCGATTGTGGGATTTTAAAGGTCTCTCTCTCTGTTCCTTATATCTGCGATTGTCTTTTAGATTATATGATGCTTAATCCAACTTCAACGATTCTTATTTCCCATTTATTGATTTCTAATTCCTTGAATCGGAAATTTCATGAACGGGTTTTAAAGAGTTTTTTTTTGTCTATGTCATAGTAATTGTAAAGTTGTGACATTTTGATTTTGTTATGTATGCTTTGATTAGTGATTACAAATTCTTAGTTAATACTCGAATCATGTTTGTCTGATTTTGTTATGTATGCTTTGATTTTGTTACAATTTTTGGGAGTACCCGAATCATGTTTGTCAGATTTTGAAGTAATTTCATCTCATACATGAGTTTCTCTTTTTCGGTTATCTTCATTTCTACTTTCCTTTCATCCTTTGTAAGTTAGTCAATGTTCTGTCTTGAATCAATATTGCTTGTAGCCTTGTAGTTTAATCTGAAACTGCATATTGTAAATCTGATGAGACACTATCTCAACTTCTCAAGTTTATATCCGATTATTGAATTGTTTAGTTATGATGCAGATGGCGTCTTGTGAATCCCCTCCTCAAGACAATGACTCTCCAATGGCAGAAGATAATATCGATGTATCAGACGATGATGTTGAAACGCCAATTCCTGCAACTGGAAGTAAAGGGAAGAGGAAAGACAAATCGGGAGTTTCTGGTTCTGGTTTAGGGTCAAGAAAGAAGCCAAGATTTTGGGTTTGGGATCACTTCACGAGACTGAAAGAAAATTATGACAAATGTAATTGTCATTACTGTGGGAAAGTAATGAGTTGTCCAACCAAGTCTGGCACATCCAATCTGAAGAAACATCTACAGGGTTGTAAGTCTTACAATGTTTGAGTAGCTGCTAATAAATATAAAAGTCAGACAGTGATATCTCCTGGTGAGGATGGCGACATAAGCTTGTGTAAGGTCACTGAGAAGGTGTTTAAGGATGCTACAAATGAGACGATGGTATTAGCAGAATTGCCATTAGCTTTTGTAGAGAGCATAGCTTGGAGACATTTCTGCTCGAAAGTGAAGTTGTATCAACCTCATTCTCGGAGAACATGCACAAGGGAAATTGTTGAGATGTATGTTTCAAGGAAAGCAGCTATGAAGAAAATTCTTGGACAGAACAAGCAAAGGTTGTCGTTGACTACGGATATATGGGTTGCTCCCAATACTTCGGCTAGTTATATGGTAATAACAACTCATTTTATTGATGCTAGTTGGAAGTTAAGAAAGTTGATCATAGGTTTCAAGAATATTTGTGATCATAAAGGTGCAACAATCTCTAAGGTACTTCTAGAGTGTTTAGAAGAGTGGGATATAAAGAGAGTTTTTTGCATCACAGTAGACAATGCCACAGCTAACTCTTCAGCTCTGAAGAAGTTCAAGGAAGGATTCGGTCAGCTTGGTGATGATGCTTTGGTTCTAAAAGGTGATTTTTTGCATATAAGGTGTTCTACTCACATACTCAACTTGATTGTGAAAGAAGGTTTGACAGAGGTAAAAGACAGTGTGTCTGGGATTCGTAATGGTATTCAATATGTGAGGTCTTCAACAAACAGACTCAAGTCCTTTGAGTTTCGAGTAGATTCAGGAAAGGTTACAAGGGGAAGCTTACCTTTAGATGTGAGAACCAGATGGAATTCCACATATCTCATGTTAGAACAAGCTTTGAAGTTTAGATTGCCATTTGAGAAGATGGAGGCCGAAGATAAACCGTATAACGACTACTTTCTGGAAATTGTGGAGGGAAAGAAGAGGATTGGACCAGCGACTACAAGTGATTGGGATGAAGTTGAGAGGTTAACTCAATTCCTTCTACTCTTTTACAATTCCACTTTGAGTCTTTCAGCTTCAACTTCCATCACTGCTCATAAAATCTACAATGAGATTTGCACAATTACTAGAAATATTAGTGCAATAAGCACCTGTCCAGGTCCTGATGAAGAATTAAGGTACAAAGCCTTAAATATGATGACGAAATTGCAGAAGTATTGGAATCCTTTTTGGGAAGCTACAAGTGAGAATAGTAAATCTCAAAATCGTGAGATGAACAAGCTTTTGATAGTAGCAAGTGTATTTGACCCAACGAAGAAGATGAAGTTTGCTCACCTCTGTTTTGAGATGCTTTATGGGAAAGATTCCATCGAGTTTACTCTTCTTTCTGAGACAATCAAGAGTATCTTGAAGAAATTGTTTGATGAGTATAAAACTGCTAGTGCTAGTGGTGGGTCATCTACTTCTTCACAGTCACAAGAACCATCGTCTTCTGAGTCCGAAGTTCAAGTGACAAGTCAAGTTTTTGAGAGAAGGGTTCTGGGTAATGGAGTTGGTTATGAAAGAATGGATAACCTATACGAAGAGCTTGTACAAGAAACTGGAATTCCAGATTCAGTTAATGAGTTGGACTTGTACTTGAAAGAAGTTGTGGAG
Source organism: Alliaria petiolata (assembly GCA_020283515.1). Taxonomy (NCBI): domain Eukaryota; kingdom Viridiplantae; phylum Streptophyta; class Magnoliopsida; order Brassicales; family Brassicaceae; genus Alliaria; species Alliaria petiolata. The sequence goes on from JAHZTW010000001.1 coordinate 357,338,537, forward strand.
CATCTGAAGGTAATGAAAGGTACTAAATACGATGTCTTGGACTGGTGGAAGAAAAACAGTCCCAAGTTCCCAGTTCTATCTCTTGTAGCTAGGGATATACTTGCAATGCAAGTGACCTCAGTAGCATCAGAATCTGCATTTAGCACTAGTGGGAGAGTATTAGACCCATGTAGGAGTTGTTTGACACACTACATGATTGAAGTATTGATGTGCACTGAGCAATGGTTGAAGTGCGAAATTCATCTCAATGATAAAGGAGATTTAACAATTGAAAGTTTGCTTTCGGATGTAGAGATGCAAGATGAACTTATGAGAGGTAATTTCTTTCTTTTCAACTCTCTTTTAAATCGATTTTACAATTTTGATTTCTAAGCTTATGTTTTTTCATTTTTCTTTAGAGTTTGAACCTGAATTCAACTTCCCAGGACCATGAGAATGAGGTAATCAAGTCTATCTTTTATTGATATCTTGTTGTTCTTTATGCCTCAGCCTCTCGGATTTACTATGCTCTGTTTATAGGACTAGGAGACATACAAGTCAAGAGTAAAAGAAATTTGATGTTCAAGACTTCAAGGGTTGCACCTTTAGTTCCTCGTATGTTTCATTTTTAAGTTTGAATTTCGTCTCGAGTCTCTACTATATCAAGAACTTTGGATTTGAAGTTTCTACTTTAGAGTTTAGACCAATGTTTTCTGTTCAATTTGGTTCGGTTATTTTGCTTGAATTCGATTATTTTTATTGAATTCGGTTATTTTGCATTAATTTTGGTTATTTTACCCGGAACCGACCCGGTTAGAACTCAGAACCGATTTATTACGGGTATTTTTTGGTTCTCAACATTTAGACCCGAATCGATCCGGAACCGGTTGGAACCGAACCGAAACCGAATCGAAATCCTTTTGGTACCTATATGGGTATAAATTTTCTATACCCAAAATACCTGGAACCGACCCGAATATCCGAATGCCCAGGGTTAGGTAAGAGAAGAAAGGGATGAGATTGACTGGTTTGTGACACGGAAAAGAAGAAGGAACGCCACGTTCTCTCTCTTTTCAAATAGGGTTATTTTAGGTAATAATATATATTACGTAGTGTATATCATAAATTAATATGATCATAGACTTTATTTGGACTCCCAATATGGTTTATTCTAGTAGTGGGCGTCATTTTTTTCTAATGACGTAAAAAGTGTTAATAAACTTCAAGATGACGTTCTTTTATAAAAGTCTTTTACCTTTCTTTTTTTTCATCTGAAATTTTCATTAGATAATCAAAGTAGGATATATTGGAGGGATATAAGATAGGATACTAAACCTCGAGAATTTGAAGTTAACACTTACAATCAACAGAAAGCGAGAGAAAGAGCAGCAGACGCATAACGCATAACTACAATGCTCACAAGACGCAGCCAAACAGAACTACAAACGGAGACCGAAAAAAACCGAGGCACAAAGAAACCACAAAGAAAGAACCAAATACGATGATCAGCAATAACAATAAACCACAGACGAGAATCTAAACTCCTACGCACCTAATCTTCAACCTAAAGAGTCTAAATCACGGACTTTGCATCCCCACAGAAGGTTAGCCTTACAAGAACTGACCTTTGAAGACAACGAAAGAAAACTACTTATTCATCAAACTTAAAAGCGGCGGAAGGAGACTGGAAAAGATTCACCGAAATAAAAGAGGAGCTAATTGAAGATTATCCTAGCCAGACAGACGACAAGCACCCACAATCTGAAGATTAACAAGAGCAAAACCAAACTCTTAAAACCGAAGACACAAACACTAACGAAGCCCAACCAACCAAAAGAGCAACCAAAAACCAAAAGAGAGGAAACGCCTAAACAGATGGCCGGAGAACCCAAAAGAAAACGAAGAGGAGCAAAACCGAGAGAAACTAACCAAAAAACAAAGATTAAGCACAAGATCGGAGAAAAAGAAGGATAGATCTAGGAATTGAAAAAGATCCAAACTCTGATGCGACAACAAAAACCCGTCGCACAACTCCATCTTCTAGATCTGACCACTCTTGAACCACCGAACGCAGGTCTCGCACTCCACGTACCGACACTCTCCTCCACGCCGGAGACACCACAACCACCTAATCGAGAAAAAACCGCACCACGGCTTCAAGGAGCAAAGGGAAGGGAGGAAAACAAACGAAAAACATAACTAAGAGACTCGACTCCGGTGCTGTGAGAGCCACCGAAGTCGAAACGCCCCGGCGAAAACTAGATCTAGTTCTTGAGAGAAGATGCGATTTTTTGATCGAAAGAGAAAAAAAAAGTCATTTACCTAACCAACGTTAAAAAATTTCAAAAAGAAAGGTTTTAACATCGGTGTACTAACCGATTTAACTTTTACTATTCATTTTTTTGCTAAAAAATGTTAATTGACTCTAACCTAAAATATTTAAGTTTTTTTGCTAAATATGAAATTTAGGAAACGAATACAAAATTGGACCCAAAAAAAGGAAACGAATACAAATCTCAAATAGATTGGATAAGTCAATATAAGCAACTATTCAACATTCTGATAATATAAAATGTAGTGTTATGGTGTTTTATATAGAAAGATGCTTTTTTAATTTAAATCACTTCTATTTTTAATCGAACTTTATTTATTGTTTTCAAAATTCAAACCACGTTAATTATATGTGAAAAAATATATATTTTCAGTATGTTTTTGAGCTTAAATAATTTTTCTTTGTAAAAGATGGTATGCATATAAGATGAGAGAGGATGAAATTTTTTTTATAAACCAATAAGAAAAAGAACGAGAGGGGAACAAGAAAAAGAAAAGGAGAGAAATTGAAAATATATGTATTTGAATGTGTAATAAGATATATATATATATTTTTTTTTGGTTAGCAGCCTTATGTAATAAGGATATTTTAGAATATAGTGTAGTTTATATAGAATGTATTGTAGTCAATTATTTTATTACTTAATTTGTTAATTATATTTATTTATTTTGGTTCACTATTGCCAATTTCTCAAAATAGATACCTAACTTGTTCAAAGACGTTTATCACATACCATCATATAAATTAGATTTAAATGAGACTTGATTCTATTAAGAGATCTCGGAAATTACGAGATCGACTTGAACATATTTATTTATTGTTATTAGAAAACTTAAGAATTATTAATATTTTCTTATGCTAAATAAGTAGATTTTTTATTTTCATATTTGTAAAAAACTTGTTAGAACAGTTATGATTTTATATAAATAATTCTAATTGGGTAACCAATACAGATGAAAGAAACTATTATACTTTTAAAGTTTTCATCTAAAGTCTATCAGACTTGATAAGATAACTTTATAAATATTTTATCTTTTTTTTTAACATCTGAAATATTATATTTATTACAAATTATGAAAACAATTATAAAGATAATTTTTCAATGGATAATTTAACTATTTTAAAAAGATCCACAATAGATATGCTCTACTTGCACTGTGAAAGAAATTTTTTTATAAGTTTTGCCTCTAATAATTTGCAAAAATTGCTATCGAAACTCAAACCTAGCATTAGTAAACCCTTGATTCAACCATTAGATTAAATGGGCTTCCACATAAATATTCTATCTGAGGATGTGATTATTGCATATTAAAGGATAATTTGTACCGTAGAAATGGAAAGGATTTTTTTGAACCTTTATATTCAAATGTCTGAAAAACAAATAAAAGAGATTTTTTTTCTTGTTGAAAAGGTAAAATAAATATTTTTTTCACTTCAAAACCTATAGGAGAACATTAATAATTTTCTCTAATCTCTTGTTTATTCCTCATAATTCCTCTTAATTCCTCTGACTTTTAAGTTTTAACCATTCACACTATAATATTTTAAGGTTTTTTTCTAGAAACAACTCTGATATGCTGTCACATGTCACCTAATAAATTGACATATATCACTCTAAATTCTACATAACAACATAAAATAGGATTTAAAGCAAAAACACTAATACTCACAAGAGCAATTAAACAGAAAAAACCAAAAATTCAACTACACTAAACAAAAATAATAAAAACAGTTACATATATCAAAAATAAAAATGCAATAAAAATTCTACAAAATTCTATAAATCATATATAATATTTTAAAGTTTTTTTATAGAAACAACTCTGATATGCTGTAATGTGTCACCTTATAAATTAATATGTGTCATTCTAAATTCTACATAACAGCATAAAATAAAACTTAAAGCATAAACACTATTACTCACAAGAGCAAATAAACAAAAAAAAATAAAAAATTCAACTACAATAGATAATAAAGACAATTAATTGCAATTTAAAAAATCTGCAATAGAAATTCTACAGCAATCTATAAATTTCAAGAACAATACAACAATCTACAAATACAAGTCACTTTTATTACCATCCAGTATTTTAGGGTGTTTTTACAAAAATAGCTCTAATACGCTATCATGTATCACCTTATACACTGACATATGTCACTCTAAATTCCAAATAATAACATAAAATAAGATTTAAAGCAAAAACACTAATACTCACAAGAGCAATTAAACAAAAGAAAATCAAAAATTAAACTACACTAAACAAAAATAATTAAGATAATTAAATAAAATAAAAAAATATAATAGAGATTCTACAACAATCTATAAATACCAACAACAATACAACAATCTACTTGCACAAGTCACTTTTACTACCACCCAAAATTCTAATGGAATATATATTATACTATCAGAGAATTTCTTTCAACCCATCAACCGAAAACAAACTCTGTCTCAAAATCACACGTCCCCTCCGTCAAGAATACAACATCAACTACACAATTTCTTTTCACCGATCAAATACCACAAGCAAATAACTCTACCTTCACAGATAGGATTAACTTCTACCTCGAACTTATCATGATATGTATAACACAATATCATGTACATTAACAGAGAGTTTAATAAACTTTATTCAGACAATTTTACTATCACGTCGACCACATAACACATAATGCCTCATAGTTTTTTTTGAAAGTGAAGATTTCAACCCAAATGCATCAAGAAAACTATGTTGATTTGGTAATTGGAGATCTACAGAGGGCATAAACACAGACTACACAAAAAGAAGGTGACAATTGTGCTATATGTATTGATAATCTACAAGGGCCAAAAAAATTACAACGATGTATTTTGCGGTCACAAATTTCATCACAAATGTATTTCATATTGGTTATAATACAAAACAACATGTCCTTATTCTCGAAAAGAAATAATCTGATATTTTATATGCTTAGGATGAATAAAAAAAATCATCATTTACTATATATTATTATTCCATTAACTTTTCAATACAAAATTAAAGAGTTACATGGTTTTTACAAATTAAAAACTAATATTTACTGACAAATATTTACTAACAAATATTATAAAATAGATTATAAAATTAAAATATTCAAATTATCATAAATCTGTGCAATCTGCGGGCGTTCTCATAGTTTGTTACTATTTTAGGAATTTAAAACTCATTCAAACTTTTTTTTTTTGTCAACAGCCTCAATTTCCTATAACGATTCAGAAAACCAAATCGGCGGAATCGAGTTTACATAATTTAGACAATAAAGGTAGTCGCGAGCGCTTCGTGCCAACTTGTCCGTCTTTGTGTTCTGTGCGCGTGGAATGTGTGAGATAGAGAAAAAAAAGAGAACTCCTTCCTGCTTCTCTCGTATTCTTCCAGGTGTAAGGAGAAAGCCGGCCACTCCTCTGGTTTAGACACCATCTTCACCAAATCGGAACAGTCTGTAACAAATGCCACCGCCAATCTCTTAGCATCGAACATACAATGCATCGCCCATATTAATGCTTCTAGTTCCGAATGTAACGGAGTTATACTCCGGCGTACATTTTTTGCCCCCATTAATGTTTCCACCATACCAACCCCTTGGCAGAACCACCCCAGCCCTATGTTAGGTGATGTTTCTTTCTAAGAACCATCAATTTGACACGTCAACCCATCATAACCTGGATTCAGCGCTGATTGATTTTCTTGATGTGTATTTACCATTAATTCATTAACCTGCGCCACAGTCCATGCGGTAGATTCTGCTACCGCAAGTCTTACCACCTCTCGTGGGTCCCGATCTATGTTTGCGAAAAGTTTATCATTTTGCGATTTTCAAATATACCATAACAGCCATGGGTACACCGACATTTCGTCATGCTTAGGTAATTGACAAAATAAGTGTGCCATATTAGAGTATAAGGCATCCGTGGGAAACCGCTGGGGAGGCGTGGGGATTGCCGATAAAGCCCAGACTTGGAGTGCCGGAGGGCATTCAAACAGCGTATGATTGATCGTCTCCCATTCTGCACCACATCTACCACATTGAGGATCACAATTGATTCCTCTACTGTGTAGACGTTGCATTACCGATACGCATCCCGAGATTATTTTCCACATAAAATGTTTCATTTTCGGTGGACATTTAACCTTCCAGGCGTATTCATGTAACTTACAAACGTGTGGTCCATAAAACCGAGGATGGTCGTTCCTTTGATTAAACGCTTGCTGAGTTGTATATCCAGACTTAACCTTATATCGTCCCGTTTTTGTAAAACTCCAGCCCATTGTGTCTTGTCTAGTTTCCTTAGTAGTGGCAATCCCAGTGATTAGGGGTATGTCTTCCGAAACAATTAATTGTTCAAGTAGTGGTATATTCCACGTTGATGTTATAGGATCAATCAGTTGATTGACTGTCAGCTCGGGGTAGTAATTGTACCCTCTGCATGAGGCTGATCTCGGGCGAGAAGATGGAATCCAAGGATCATTCCATACAGATATAGAATGACCCGACCCAACTCTTTTAATAAGCCATTTTTGTACCAGAGATCTAGCAGATGTGATGCTCGTCCACCCATACGATGGGGAGTACGACCTTATGGGATCTATAGGATTACCCCTCCTAAAGTAGCGTCCCTTGAAAACCTTAGCGAAAAGCGATTTCGGGTGATCAATGAGTCGCCAAAGCTGCTTGGCAAGTAAAGCCGTATTAAAATCCTCGATGATTCTAAAACCAAGACCCCCTTCGAACTTATGTTTGCAGAGTTTATTCCAGGCTAGCCAATGCATTCCCCTTGTCTGGCCGTTATTACTCCACCAAAATTTCGCAATCGTACTAGTGAGTTTAGCCGTGATCGTTTTCGGTAATCAAAAAAATGACATCGTGTATGTCGGTACTGCTGTTGCCACTGATTTGATTAAGATTTCCTTCCCCCCTTTCGATAATAACTTAGATGTCCATCCATTTACCCTTTTTGTTGTCTGTCTAGGAGAAAGTGAAAAATCTTTGTTTTTGCCCCCCCCCTCCCTAGACTCTCCGGTATTCCCAAATATGTACCCATCCCCCCTACATTCACGATGCTCGATGTCTGATGGATTACCTCTCTTATGTTTGTGTCCACTGTATGTCCAAATTGGATCGATGATTTATCGAAATTAATTTGTTGACACGACACTGATTCATATTTTTTTAAAATATTGAGTAATATCTGAGCCTCCTCTTTGGTTGCCTTGCAAAAAAATAAGCTATCATCTGCAAAGAACATATGGGATACCGGCGGACTTGCTCGTGCAATTTTCATTCTCGTAATTAGCTTCCCCCTTTCGGCCTTCCGCAAATCGGCTATTAATACTTCTGTACAAAGAATAAATAGATATGGTGATAAAGGATCCCCTTGTCTAAGCCCTCTCTTTGGTCTAATGAGTCCTCTCGGTTGACCGTTAATGAGGACATTATATTCTACCGACTCAATACACCACATCAACCATGTAATCCACTTCTCTGCAAATCCCATTTTCCTTAATAAATGTTCTATAAACGACCATTCAACCCGGTCATAGGCTTTACTCATATCCGTTTTCACCGCCATATAGTCTCTTTTGCAAGAGGTGTTTGTTCGTAATCCATGAAACATTTCCTGCGCTATTAAGATGTTATCTGAAATAAGTCTCCCTGACACAAAAGCTGATTGTGTTTCAGCAATCAACCTAGGTAATAACCGGCGTAATTGTTGGCACAAAACTTTCGATATGATCTTATATCCCACATTACATAAACTAATGGGCCGCAATTCTGTAATCCGAGTGGGTCTCTCCGTCTTTAGGATAAGACAAATATTGGTCATATTTAACCGATGATCAAAAACCCCTAAGGTGAGGAAATTATTTACCATGTGTACCACATCCACCTTTATTATGTGCCATGACCGTTGAAAAAATAAAGCCGTCATCCCATCCGGACCTGGAGCTTTTTCTGAATGCATCATAAAAAGCGATGTCTTAATTTCCTCCTCTGTTGCCAATTTCATTAGATCTTCATTATCCCTTTCCGTTACTTTCGATTGTATTTCGTCCAATGCCTCCTCGAAAGATGTAGGGGAAGTAGTCATAAATAATTCATCGAAATACTCCACTGCTACTTTCTCAACTTTATTTTCACCAACCCCATACACCCTCCTTATCATGTAAGCCAACGAGTCTGTTTATAGTCCTGTGTTGCTTCGTCGTTGCATGATAAAACTTTGTATTTAGATCCCCACTTTTATTCCATAAGTTTGATAACACTCATATTTTACTCCTAAAACCTATTATTTCAAGATCGTTTACAAGTGTTTTAACCCGGCTTTCACCGGTTTTAAAGTGATTTCCACGTTTCCTAGTCTTAAGAGTCATTTCAGGGATTTTGGACAAAAAGGACACATTTTGGAGCAAAACGGGAATTTCAAGGACATGTGCTCGGAGCCATAAGTTCAGCATCAGATGACTACCTTCCCACCACAAGATCAAGCTCATTTTTGGAGACGAGATAGCCCTTTCAGCTGTCTTTCATGCCAAGGTGGTTTGAGTTCAATCCCACGGTTGGATCTCAAAATAAGAAGGAAGCAAGAAGGTCCGTCAGACACATCCCCAGAAGAAGGATGACCGCGCCACAGACCCTCAGAAGACCAGTGGCCGCGCGACGCCTGGTCGCTCGCGCGGCCAGACCATTCCGGCCCATTCCGAGCCCTTTTGCACTTATCCGATATTTTCCGAGGTTAAAAACGCGAAGCCCACTTTCTGAAGACAGGAGAGCCTATATAAAGTGACCTTAGGGTTTCAGAAGAGGCGTGACTTCATACAGAGCTTTTCTAGAAACACTTTCACGCCGCAGAGAGAGAAAGAGAGAGAGAGTTCAACGGCCCCGGAGTTGAAGACCTCGAGAGAGAATTCTTCTTCAGCCGCCCACTTCTTCTTCCTTTCCCTTTCATCTTTTGTTCTTATTTCTTTGTTTTTCAATACTTTAAGAAGATCTTTTCAATCGATTTCCTTTGAAGAAGTTTTCTGACTTTGTTTCTTATTCAATACAATTCGCACCTTTCATATTTCAAGGATGTCTCTCGTTCCCATGAACGAGTAGTCATCTAGTTGGGTTTTTAAGGGGGTTTTCAAAGGGGTTTAATCATGGATTGATTTCGATAGGTTGATAGAGATAGAGTTCTTTTTAGGTATCTTCGTTTATGTCTTGTTCTTATTGCATGTTTGCTTCTCTGATCAATTAGCAACTGATTCCAGGACGACTAGATACACGAACGTGTGGTCTATTGTCTGTCTAGATCTAGAAGTTAACGAGCGGATCGCACTGTAGGATGTTTAGGCATATCGACGGATCGCACCGTGAGTGTTTACAAATAGGTGAATGATATGTATGCGCGTCTGTCTTGCATCATGGGATGAGAAGTCATATCCGCAGTGTAAGACAAACGTAGGTGGCTAGATCCGCGAGAGCGGGGTAGTTATAGTCGACCGTTTCAGCTTAAGAACCTAACCCATTAAATCATTTAGAACCTATCATATTGCTTGTTAGATCCGATCCATGAACCCCGGAGAACACCCCTGAACCCAACGCCTTTTATTCATTGATTTACAACTGTCTAATTCTCTTCCGCTGGTTGATATTACTATTGCAAACCGTGACAAACTACATCCCCAAATTCCCTTTTGGATTAAAGAAGTTAGAAATCCTAGGACTTTCGCAAACAACAATCTCTGTGGATTCGATCCCTTAATATACTACTGTGATTGATGTGCACTTGCAGCTATCTTAGGGGTAAACCTTGAAGTAACAAACCCCACCGCATCAAGTTTTTGGCGCCGCTGCCGGGGATTATTAGCTTTTGCGAATTTTCAGTTTCTGATTTCTCTTTTAGACCACGTTGAAATCTCAAGCTTTTCCGTTCATTGCTCACGATTTTTTTGTGTTTACTTCTCATGTTTCAGGTGCATGACCACTAGGAGGAACGCTTCCAACGTCTTGCCCCGCCACATCGAGATCGACAGACACAAAAAAGAAATCCGAAGGTTAAGAAGACAGATCAGCATGGCCGAGAAAGAGGCCGCTCTTGGAGTTCAGCGAAACCGCGAAGGAGTTCTTCGCAACACTGGTCGGGCACCTGACGATCTACAAGATGGGGAGCCACAGCCTGACAACAATGGAAACCCTATCAACCACATCCCCGAGGCTGACTCAGACGAAGAAGAACGCGACCCTGCCTTGCAGCAAGGAGGACACAATCCGATCATTGGAAATGGCGTGAACCAAGCAAACCCTATCGTCCAACCGGATGACCGAGACGCCAACCGACCTGTTCTACCCGCCAACCAACCCAGGCGAGTTAGGAACCGCACCATAGCCGATCACGAAACTCCTGATCAGCACTTCCAGAATCGAGCTGCGATTCAAGTTAACGTCCCCCATGAGGATGAGTTGGAGTTCAAACCGCAGATCATCTCTTTGATGAAGCAAAATCAGTTTCATGGGCTATCAAACGAACAGCCGATGGACCACATCGAGTTATTTGAAGAAATTTGCAGCACCACAAAGACGAACCGAATCCCTCCCGACTATCTAAAGTGCAAGCTATTCTCATTCTCTTTGAGCGACAAGGCTCATAGATGGGTGAAGACTTTACCACCAGGATCGATCACTAACTGGGTGGAGTGCAAGTCTGCTTTTCTCAACCAGTTCTACACTAAATCTCGATCTAACCTACTGAGAAACAAAATCCAAGGTTTTCAACAAGGACCGGTCGAGTCATTCTTTGAAGCATGGGAGCGATTCAAGGACTATGCACGCGACTGTCCTCACCATGGTTTCTCCGGAGCCAGCTTGCTAAACACGTTCTACTGCGGACTGCAGGCCAGATATCAACTCTCACTCGACACGGCCAGCAATGGAGACTTTACAACAAAGACGGAGCGACAAGGACGCACACTCATCGATAACCTCGCTGTAAGCAACAGCAACAACTGTCCGGATTATGATAGAAATCCGCGAACCGGAGACTCTGATTCTAAGCAGATAGCCGAGCTGAAGAACATGATGAGCCAGCTGCTCAAAGGACAACAGCGCAGTATCAATGCGTGTGAGACCGCGGGGGAAAGAGAAGAATTCAACAACAATTTCAGGAACAACAACAACCTCTCATACCGAAACCCGAACGTGGAAAACCCGCGAGATCAAGTGTATCCACCTCAAGAAAGACCCTTTCAGAACAAGTTTCTGAACGTGAACTACGGAAGCAGCGGAGGCTACCAGCCGAAGCAACCCTACAACTCTCAGCTCACTCCCTACATCAACCAGCAAGGAGCGCCACAAGCTGCATCAAACGCATTGTACCCATCACGAGAGAACAAACTCGAAGGATTGATGCAACAGCTGTTGTTGTCTCAACAAAAATCAGTCAAGGATCTCAACATCAAGGTAGATTGCATGTACAATGACCTGAATGGCAAGTTCAAAACCCTATCTTCACATGTGAAGAAATTAGACATGCAAGTCCCTCAAACTGCTGAAACCATCAAGAGACAAGCAGGCATTTTCCCCGGAAAGGTAGAGGATAACCCGAAAGGATTCTGTAACGCGATCTCAGCAATCGCCGACGAAGCTAAGGAGCCAGAGCTAGCTATGGGAGAAAAGTGCAGGTTCGTCCCACTTTTCCCAACAATAAGGAAAGGAACGGCCAATCCACCTTTTGACACTCCGGAGAACCGCGGTTCGATAGGCTGAAGAAAGAAGAAGATCCAGGCGCATTTATCTTCCCATGCTCGATCACAGGAATGAACTTCAAAGATTGTCTATGCGACACAGGAGCTAATGTCAATGTCATGTCCACGACAATCGCTGAAAGGTTAGGAATAACAACCTATTTCCCCTCACCTACGCAGCTAGTATTCGGAGATTCGTCTAAAAAGAAATCGAATGGCGTGGTCTACAACGTCCAACTTCTTGTCGGATATAAGATAGTACCTACTGACTTCCACGTGCTCGGCATGGGGGAAGACAAGGACAAGCCACTGATACTTGGAAGACCCTTCTTGGCCATGGTAGGAGCGAGGATCGACCACGTAAGTAACTTCGTAGTCATCCTACATATAAGCCAGAAAAGATACTACCTGAAGGAGCTAAATACTTCGCCACTGGAAACGAAGAGCCACACGACTAAAAAGGAGAAAAAGGGTATGATATTAAGAGCAGCCAGCTCCACTCGAGACCTTTCTCCAGAATCGAAATCCTGATCCCTCCCGAGCTAGAAGAACTGGGGGAAGAGGAAGTGTCAAAGTCAGTTGAGAAGACTAGGCAGGTGATCTTAGAAGCTAAAATTCTAAGGAACGGAAACGGAGGCACACTGCTGATACGGAAGCAAGGAGAAGCTTTAGGGGAGACAACTCCCGAAGCTCTTTCCTCAACCGCCTGAGCTTCAAACTAGGTCGAGCTAAATGACTTAAACAAAAGCGCTTGGTGGGAGGCAACCCATCCGGTACGTGTTTTTAATTTTCTTTTCTTTCATTTCTAACAGCTGGTTTTTGCAAGTTTTATGTACTTAAAGTAAAAAATAAATATATATATATATATATATTATATATAAAACCAAGAAAACCCCAAAAATATGAGGAGGAGCCTCGGAAGGAGGCTGGCCGCATGAGCGACGGCCCGTGCCGCGGCGAGACGGATCGTGGCCGCGCGACGGACCACAACCGCGCGGAGAGGAGAGGCCTGGCCGCGGCCGCGACGGGTCATGGCGCGGCCAGCGGTCGTCCGAGCGACCAACCCGGAAAAACTTACGTTTTTCCTCCGAAACCGAACTTTCCGCGTTTTAGTACAATCCCGCACCGAAAGTTATTCCCGTTAATGTAAGATAGCGGATTTCATTGATTCGTGGCCAACACGCAAGGTAAGTTCTCTCGTTTTAAAATTTTTGAAAATAAAAAGTTTTTGGTGATAAAAACACCTTTTTAAAAGCAAAGAGGAAATTTAGAATCAAAATCCCTTTTCTTCTTCTCTTCCAAAAGACTTGGAGATTTTTGGGAGATTCTAGATTTTTCAAATCCAAACTGTTTTCAAAAATTATTTGGCCTAAGCTCATCTATTTTCAAAAAAGATTCAATTTCTAAAGTTCATTCATCCTCATCTACAAGATATGGTCTCTAATTTTACAAATCTCTAGAGAACTCAATTTTGAGATCTCTCTTGCTTGACTAGAAAATTGTCTAGGATGCTTGGATAATGGTAGAAAACCTTGGATTAATTATTTAGGTTGCCTAGATTTTGATTTTTGCAACGCAATTCCGAAAAAGTTGAAGTCTTTGGAAGTTAGAAATTAGAGCATGCCCTAGAAATCGAATTTTGATGATATTATTGGACAATTTGCTTAGTTTAGACTTGATTCATGCTAAGTATTACCTAAGAACCAAAGTTTGATGAGAATAAGTTGGCAAAAATCGATTTATTGGAAAGTTTTTGGTTTGCAAATCCAAAATTCCGAAGATAGAGAATGAGTACCAAATTGATCTTGAATATTAATGCATAAACTCGATTTTACTAGTCTTGGAAACTCTTGATATATGTCTTGCATATTATTGCACTTGAGAATTCATATGGCACATCAAATTCACATGTTTGGTCGAGTTTTTGTTTTTTGTTTTGCAAGGTACAATGAGCTACGACTGATAGCGGGATTTTTCACACTTTCAATTAATCCCAACTACTCATATCATTGTAGTATTTGAGATATCGAATCCACAGGGACTAAAGATTGCAACACTAGAGATACAAGACACAAACTAATCTAGAGGAAATTGTTTATGGGTTTTTTTCTAATCTATAAATGTAAGAAATGCAAGAAGGAAAATAAATGAAAAGCATTGGATCATGGGTTCAACTATCATGAGAACTAGATAACAATCAAACAATGATTTCAAAGATTGAATTAAGCACCATCATAGAACATTAAATTCATAGCTATGACTAATCCACTTTCGTGGTACTAATCACTTCACTAATTACCCAATTAACATCAACTGTCGTTGGTAATCAAGATAATCCATGAGCATTAAGAAACAACTTCAATCCAGTTCACTAAACACCCTAAACATCAACTTTCGTTGGCTAGGATATGCAAAGCTCATAAAAAGTTTGGTTCAGGCATTTCATCGAACACATTTCGGGCATGAAATTACCTAAGGTCTAAATTACTTTTCTCAAAGCTAATCTAGTAATAATAGAAACCTAAATGAAGGATCTAACAACATACAACCTAAATCATCATCTTCTCGGTTTGTCTGTCCGAGGTGGCCAAACCGATGCAAACTCTGGTGGCTTCGTCTCGGTTTGTAGATCGATGCACTCTTGTCCGAGGCGATCTCTGGTTTGCTTGCTTCGTACTGTCTTGCGAAAATCGCTGTATCTCCTGAACCACTGATCGTAATGACTTGAAACCACCACCAAACGAAAGGTATCTCAATTATCTATAACTTTCACGAAGAACTCCGAGGCTAAGTCGGAATGCAAATCCTTCGTTCGGCCCGATCTTTCAGTCACTTCAACAGTCTGGCGCTGCATCGGATAGAAAGATGTTAACAAACCGATGTGGTGCCAGACAATCTCTATCAACTTCGTTTAAGCTCTTCTTTGGTCCCGGCTCATCCACCAAACTCTAGCAAGTCTCCATAGCCTCTAAGATACCTAGAAAACACTGCAAATACATCAAATATGCAAGAAAATGCAAAACCTAAAGCCAAGACTCACTAACTCTAATATGAATGCAAATAGAACTACTAATGACTAAATGAATGCATAAGTGGATGCAAAACTTTCCTTTATGAGTGCTAAAACATGCTAAATTATGAGTATATCAACGACTGAAACTTTGAGATACGTTCGAAGAATAGAGAGCGACTAAGCTCTTCGGGAAGTTCTTCGTTTCAGCAAGAACACGAGACAGCACTAGGAAACCCGAGTCTAGACACTACTCTAGGGAGTTATGTGGAGGAACAAAAAAGAAAGTTATGCGGTTCGTTGATAGCACGCACAAGCCACGATGATTCGCCTCCACCCCAAGAGCCAACAAGAGAGGTGAACTCTTCTCCTCCTAAGCGCAAGGTCCGAAATTTTGGAGCACCGATGGACCCAAACATTGATTATTTGAAGGAGATGAAGAAGATGGAGATAAGAACAACTTTGAAGATCGATTACTCCGCTTTAGACGCTTTGGGCATCACCGAGGATGTCTCATGGTACTTGGACGAGCTAAGGCTCAGGACATGGAGGTTGATCGACCCACTTACAAGGAACTCGCTCAAGAGTTCTTAGCTTCGGTTCATGATGCAGAGGTTTTTAGCCTTCTGGTCAATCCTCAAACACACATGTCATTGTAGTATTTGAGGTGTCAATCCACTTGGGAAGCTAATGACACTTGAGATATAGAGAACTATGCTAAGCTAAGCTAATAGAAAAGGTTTTGAAATCTAACATCCTAAATGATACCAAAGAGAACAGAAAATAAAAGCTAACAACCTAGACAAACAGAAAATAAGAGAAAGCAAATAAAGAGCAAAATCTAACACAAGCTAAACAAAGACTAAGAAAAGGAAGAAAGCTAGACAAGGAAAAACTAGACACAAGCTTGGACTTAAAATAAACTGATGACAAAAGTGGTTCTTAGGATGAGATATTTGATATGTTTGATGTACATGGGCGATCAATGATGGCTTATAAACAACATCTAGACCTTGGGTCCTAGATGGTAATCCTTAGGCATAGGGTTTCTAATCAAGACTAATCCACTTTCGTGATAGAAGTCACTTTGCTAACTCACAACCTAACCTCGCTCTCGCGTAGTGATCCATGAGAATAGCAAGCAAGAATACCCAACCCTATAAAGCCGAAATCCCCCATAGACAGATGGTTAGTCTTAATCTAGGATAGGTAGATCTCTTGTTTATGGGTTTGGCTAAGCAAGCATGTGGTGTTCATGTCAAGCCGCCTATAGTCTTTAGACTAGTTGATCAAGCTAGACTAAGCATAGAGATCAATAAACAATAAAGGATTAAGATCATTAAATGCATAAGCATCAAGATCTATCACCATGAATCTTTCACATCCTAATAACCACGAAATCTACTCCCTTTTCATGTGTTTAACCTCTAGATCCATGAG
>JAHZTW010000001.1:357355793-357391429 GCA_020283515.1 Alliaria petiolata
GGCATTTACGACAAGGGAAGGCATCCGTCTGCTTTTCTTTCACACCCATCCGTGCGTTTTGTGCACCGCCTCATAGCACACCGACTTTACTCTCGCAGCAACCAATCATGCATTCTCATTCCAGAGCTCGTCCTACTTCAGTCCGCCTTTAGAGACGAGCCACTTTTAGTATGCTTTGGATGCATCCTAGCAGAGAGACTCGTGCGAGTGAAGCGCGATATCACCGCACATAGATGCGAGACTGCCTTCACGACTTATGGAGGCATCATCACAGCGATCATGGAGGCCGCAGGAGTAGACACCAGCATTGCGACGCCCTTAGATGAGGCTTGGTTTGACTTGTCCTAGTTTCAGACGGACAGGAACTTGACAGGCGCAGCCATGGATCCAGACAGGTTCGGATACCGTTACAGACTAGGGAAGGGAGACAACCGCATGGTTTATTTACCGTCTCCCATAGTCCCGCGCCTTTCAGAGGGTTCACCACAGTGGATCCCGAACCATGATGAGTTCCGCACGGAGTTCTCACGTTTACCGCTTACCATTGGAGAGTATGTAGCCGCTAAGGCTAGGAGAGAGGCGATCCGTCAGAGGACTCACCACCACACCTCATCCTCCTCCATGCGCAGTACCTCACGATCCGCTGCACCATCCACCTCGACTGATCCCGCGATCACCGCACTTCAGGAGCAGCTGGCACGTCAGAACGAGATGCTTGAGAAGATGGTGTGACAGCTTCGAGAGAGAGGACACATAAATGGCAACCTTTAGACCCAGAGTTCAGATGCCTAGAAGACTTCGCGTCTCGGCCAACACTCTTCCTGCTTACGAGCCAGGTTCCATCTATTCTACCCCTATCCTTTACTTATGCTTCATTTTTTTTTTTTTTTTATTTCTGTCATTCCCGACCTGTCACCACTATTTCACACTGGGGACAGTTTTATTTAAGTCTAGGGGGAGTTCGTACTAATGACTTTGCTTTGTTTTGGTATTATTTGAGTCTTTTTCTTTTTTTTTTAAGAACTAAGAATGATGTACCTCGATATATATAATATGGTTTTAGGGATTATGATGCAAAACCAAGGATGATATTCGGCCAGTGTGCTTCTACGCTATTTCTAGTGACAGATCTTTCAAGCTTTAGTACTAGACTAGGCGGTAGCTAGAAAGCCAGAGATGCGAAATCCTGGAGAATGCCGATCTATAGAAATTTCAGGGGAAGGAATACACTAGCTCTATCTTTTATTGGACTTTAAACTGACTCTTAATTTCCTTGTCAACAGATTTAAGCATTCAACGAGAAATCAGAACGTTCGGGACATCTTTCTCCAATTTTACACACTCTCTTGTTGTTCCCGAACGGCCAACATATCAACAGTTGGTACCATACCCGAAACCCTTACCATCTCATACCTCATGCAACTCTCTTGTTTTCACCATATGCAGATATGTGCAAAAACGCCGAAGAGGGAGGAACGACACGATTTCTAGTCACTCGGGACGAAGGATCGAATGGTTAAGGAACGAAAGTGTTAGCTATAAAAGAAGGACGACTCATGCCTCGGAAACCTTGAAGGAATGGTAATATTCTCGTGATCCTTAAGACTCTTACATCGAGGCACTTCCCGTTTCATAAAAAAAGGGAAAGAAAAGAAAAGTAACTCGGATAAAGGATCTGAATTCCCTGGAGTGATGACGGTACTTATCCGCTAAAAAAAGAATTACATAAAAATAAAAATAAAAAATAAAAGGAGAAAAAGAAACGGGAAGAAAATGCCTAAGAGCCTTAAAAGGATCAGAACATTCATAGAGGCAGAGTCTGGTCGATATGGTGAGAAGTTTTAGACGCCATCCAATCCGAACCAGAAACAAGAAACTAAGTCTGGGGGGATGGCGGTATCAAGGAGAACTAGCGGATGTGTACGTGCGAAGAGTGATTGGAAATCGTGGATCTCAACAGTTCCACCTTCTCCTGTTGTTTTGCATAATATCTCGCACCTTTCGGAGACTTATACGGTAACCCAAAACACTCTAAACCTCACCAATAAAGGCCTTTATACACCTAACCTCGTTGAATCTAGCTTAATATCCCTTGACAAGGATCACGCCAATCTTAATACTACTTAGAGAGCTAGTTGACTGAAACCTGGAGTTTAGATAGTGAAAGCTTCGTAAAGGACTAGTGTTGAAGGAACTATAATGAGAATTTTCTAGGCTGAGCTTGGATAGACTTGTTCGATGACTTATGGTTTAGAAGGACGGTCGCTGAGTTTTTGCTAGTTCCTATATTTTCAAACCTCTTTCCGAGACTTTATCTGCATTTTGTTTGAGGACAAACAAAGGTTTAAGTCTGGGGGAGTTGATAACACTCATATTTTACTCTTAAAACTTATTATTTCAAGATCGTTTACAAGTGTTTTAACCCGATTTTCAACGGTTTTAAAGTGATTTCCACGTTTCCTAGTCTTAAGAGTCATTTCAGGGAAATTGGACAAAAAGGACACATTTTGGAGCAAAACGGGAACTTCAAGGACATGTGCTCGGAGCCATAAGTTCAGCATCAGATGACGACCTTCCCACCACAAGATCAACCTCATTTTTGGAGACGAGATAGCCCTTTCAACTGTCTTTCATGCCAAGGTGGTTTGAGTTCAATCCCACGGTTGGATCTCAAAGTAAGAAGGAAGCAAGAAGGTCCGTCAGACACATCCCCAGAAGAAGGATGGCCGCGCCACAAACCCTCAGAAGACCAGTGGCCGCGCCACAAACCCTCAGAAGACCAGTGGCCGCGCCACGCCTGGTCGCTCGCGCGGCCAGACAGGCCCATCCCGAGCCCGTTTGCACTTATCCGATATTTTCCGAGGTTAAAAACGCGAAGCCCACTTTCTGAAGACAGGAGAGCCTATATAAAGGACCTTTGGGTTTCAGAAGAGGCGTGACTTCACACAAAGCTTTTCCAGAAACACTTTCACGCCGCAGAGAGAGAAAGAGAGCGAGAGTTCGACGGCCCCGGAGTTGAAGACCTCGAGAGAGGATTCTTCTTCAGCCGCCCACTTCTTCTTCCTTTCCCTTTCATCTTTTGTTCTTAGTTCTTTGTTTTTCAATACTTTAAGAAGATCTTTTCAATCGATTTCCTTTGAAGAAGTTTTCTCACTTTGTTTCTTATTCAATACAATTCGTACCTTTCATATTTCAAGGATGTCTCTCGTTCCCATGAACGAGTAGTCATCTAGTTGGGTTTTTAAGGGGGTTTTCAAAGGGGTTTAATCATGGATTGATTTCGATAGGTTGATAGAGATAGAGTTCTTTTTAGGTATCTTCGTTTATGTCTTGTTCTTATTGCATGTTTGCTTCTCTGATCAATTAGCAACTGATTCCAGGACGACTAGATACACGAACGTGTGGTCTATTGTCTGTCTGGATCTAGAAGTTAACGAGCGGATCGCACCGTAGGATGTTTAGGCATATCGGGATCGCACCGTGAGTGTTTACAAATAGGTGAATGATATGTATACGCGTTTGTCTTGCATCATGGGATGAGAAGTCATATCCGCAGTGTAAGACAAACGTAGGTGGTTAGATCCGCGAGAGCGGGGTAGTTATAGTCGACCGTTTCAGCTTAAGAACCTAACCCATTAAATCATTTAGAATCTATCCTATTGCTTGTTAGATCCGATCCATGAACCCCGGAGAACACCCCTGAACCCAACGCCTTTTATTCATTGATTTACAACCGTCTAATTCTCTTCCGCTGCTTGATATTACTATTGAAAACCGTGACAAACTACACCCCCAAATTCCCTTTTGGTTTAAAGAAGTTAGAAATTCTAGGACTTTCGCAAACAACAATCTATGTGGATTCGATCCCTTAATATACTACTGTGATTGATGTGCACTTGCAGCTATCTTAGGGGTAAAACTTGAAGTAACAAACCCCACCGCATCAAAGTTCCTACTCTTTTGTTGTCATAACTGTTCCTCATCCTTGTACGCCTCTTTTAACTTTTATGTTATTTCATTAAGTTCCTCCTTTGTGCGCGTGTCATCGTTCTGTATATCCTCGAGAATCTTTTGAAGTTCTGTGATTTTGTCTTTTCTATATGGTTGGTTTTCCTGTCTCCATTTAGATATCTCATGCCTACAATTACCGATTCTATCCACCAAAGTTTGAGTTGAATTTGTTGTTTCACAATGCCAACCTCGTGTTATCGATTCCATCAATCCGTCTTGACCAATCCACCTTTTATCAAACCTGAATTGTCTTTTACGTCTATGTTTTTTTGTTTCAATTGTTGCCACAATTGGTCTATGATCGGACCCAATCATCCTTAAGTATTACACATAAGAGAAAGGAAATAACTCATGCCATTCCTTAGTGGCAAGACATCTGTCTAGTCTACATCGAACATTTTGGTCGTTCCTCCGTCCTTTCCATGATAGAATGCAATAAAAGAAGACGCTTGTCGAATAGTTCCACCTTGTTTTTCATGATTCCCAGTTATTTCATTAAAGTCTCCAATTAAAACACACGGTTCTATCCTTGTTAAGCATGTCCTTGTTAAGCATGTCCTTGTTAACCGTTCCCATACTTGATCTCTATTTTTGGGGACTGGATCCCCATAAATAAAAGATAAATAAGTAATTTTTCCTTCAATAATTGCCTCGACATCAATAATTTTTTTATTTGAGAATAAAATCTTAACATCAAAAGTTTTATTATAAAATAAAGTAAGGCCACCACTCGCACCACACGGATTAACCGTAAACAACAAATCATAGCCAAAATGAAACTGAAATTGCTCCAAAAAATTAAAACATTGTTTTGTTCCGGATAGAAATAAAAACTCGGGCTTAAATTTCCTCCAAATCTCTCTTAGATAACTTGTTGTAAACCTATTACCCAAACCCTGACAATTCCAACTTAAGATCCTCATTAGACGTCCAATTGTTGATCTCCCGACCCTTCAGGCGGATCGTCACGCTTCCCATTTTGCGTTGGCCCTTTGTCTCCCTGGCGTTTGTTATTTCCTTTGCCTCTTTTTTTCCTTGGCGTTGCAGCATGAACCAACCTCTTAGATCCACCACCAATAGCAGCATTTGATTTAAACAATTTCTTCTTAACGCCAGCCTTATTTGGTACCTTAGGCTCCACTTTCTCAATTCCCCCCACCTCAGAAATTACCGATGCCATTGCAGGCTCCTCATAGCTATCCATCCCCAAAACCAGATTCTCAGCCTCAGCCGTGGGTATAGTTTCTTCTCCTACTTCTGCCTCTAGTGTTTCATGTGCTTCGTCATCTTCTTCCTCTACATAAATCTCATCGGTATCATCCGCAACGCCATGACGCTCGTCTGTTTCCATGTTGTCCTCGATAATACCTGTATAAAACTCATTCCCATTCGACGTCTCTGTATCCCCATTATTCATCAGTGGGACTGTCGGTTCAATCATCACCACCCTATCAATCATATTACCAAGATCATCCATACCCAACACTACTTCCTCAAAGTCTAATTCTTTCCGTACCTTCTTTGTCGAATGTTGCGTGGGACTAATCTGAGAGGTTCCACCAGTTTCCTTCACGTTCCCTGAGGAGTGTTCCCCACGACGAGCCCCATGTATGTAGGCTCGTCCTTCCAGAGATCTCTGGATACCGCGTGAGACCCCACCAAAACGTTTCCGCATCTCTTTTGGGGGGAGATACCCCGTTGGCATTTTAAAAGCCGCAGAAGCTCCTCCAAAAGTTATGTCCTTGCCGCCCGCATAGAAATTGGATCGTATGTCATCCCGATGTTCCTGGATTTTCCCCTTTCCCTTTGATTTCTCATCTTGCATACTGGTGGAATCGACCTTCGCAGCATTGGCTGGTCCATTAGACCATGACACCACCGCACCCTTGTAACTCATGGCTCCTTCATCATATCTATCTTCTTTGTGTCGAACCTCATCTCGCCTTTCTCGCTTAGGGTACAATGCTGGACACCTAGTAGTGTCATGGCATAAGCTAGAGCATTCACGACAAAAACCATGTAACCGCTCATAACGGAGCACCACCGTAGTTTCATCACCGCTGTGAATCTCAACCGTTGTTTCAAAGATCAATGGCTTGAAGCCATCCAGACAGATCTGCACTCTGCCACCGTCTATGTCAACCGCTTTCACATCGCCAATTGCTTGCCTAATGCTCCGAAATGTAGTTTCCGCTCAAAAGTGCAAAGGGATACCCATCATTCGCACCCAAAAAGTGACTGAGGATGGATAATTTGGGTCCATCACCGGCTGCCATCTGACCAAGGCTACCATCCACCCGTCAAAATGGAAAGGTTCCATTTTTAACACCTCCGTGATGTCTTCCTCAGTATCAAAATCGATTTGGAATCGACCCATCCCCAAGTCAGCACCCGCTACTCTTTCCTCCACCTTCCATATCCAAGGCAGCATGTACAAGAGAGACTTCATCTCTTGCGCAACCGGATTCATGCATCTCCCAATAAGAGTGCGTGAGTACGCCTTCACCAATTCAGTGTTGTCAAAACGAGGCACCGTAATCTTCAACCGAGGCATGAGAGTTTCCTTTCCTTTGTTTGACCCACCCGAACCGATTCTGGAAGCTTGGGACATTGTGATCACTAGCAAACACAAAATAGCCAAGAGTTGTAAGAGAGAATACAAAATAGAGGAGAAAGTGTGATATGAATGACGATCACAGTTTTTGTCTCTATTTATAATCGTTCCTAAGCAACAATGCAGAAAAACAAATCCAAAATCAAATTCCGGTGAATATTCCAATGATTGATCGTCATTAATCCTCTGATTTTGACATTGAATCGCTTTTGTGATCAGAATAATTCTTGTTACCTTTTCCTTGTTTGATTCCTCAAGATTTCCGCTAATACAAATCTCCATAGTAGTCCCGGAGAAAACCGTATCCCAATCAAAGCACCATATTTGGAATGTCGGATCTTGATTTTCTCGACCCATTTGTCCGTATATTTCCTCCCAAAAACGAAAAATCGTATAAACTCCATAGCCCACGGATCTGCTGCTACAAATCGCGTCCCAAAAACCAAATTAAATCCAAAACCACCCATCGGATCTGCCTTCATCTGACGATCGATAATCTTGACTTTCCATATCCCAATTTGCAATAATCGTGCTTTGACCGATCTAGCAGGATCGTATCCTTGATGTTTCGATTTATTGATTCCCGCATCCAAAAACCAATCATGTATCTCACCCTCAAGATCTTCCAGCAGTAATGGATCCCGTGTATCCCGATCCGCAAAGAATCTCCATTGCCTATTTTCTGACCATTTGATTTCCGTGAAATCCCACCATTGGTTCCCATTTAATCCAACAAAATTCCAAGAAACCCCAATTAAACAACTGTATTTCCTCTGTTTATCAAACGAATTGATAAAACAGAGATCCGAGAGACCAATATGTACCCAGAAAACCACCGAAATTCCAAGCATCTCTATCATCCCGATCTGCAGGTCGCCGTCGCCATCTTTTTTATATATTAAAATTTATTTTAAAGTCAGTGCGTGGCTATTTTTGTGAAGAACTAACGAGTTTTGATAACAACATTTACTAAGCATGTTGCATTGTTGCTCATGTTCTAGATTTTTGTTCAAGGATTTATTCTCTTTTTCCGTCATTTCTTACATTTCTCCCAATTTAATTTTTAACTCGCATAATTTGCCATAGAATGTTAGAGAATATATTCATATATGTAGTCAGATTAAATATACTACCATTAAAACAAAAATTGTGTAACGGTTATAATTTTGCTAATTAATTATTACATAAAAATATACAATTAGACAAATCAAAACAAAATGATCCCTTAATTTTCATGATAATCATCAATACTCTAAAACTAATAGTAGTTTTGTTTCTTCTATACTTTTCCACTAATGAGTTCTTAAATAGGCAGTTGCCCAAAAAAAAAGAGTTCTTAAAGTTGTAATTTGTAAATGACATCAAAATCGAAGGTAAGAAGGAGAAAGGACAAGACTTTAGGCGCAAAGAGATCACCGGATAAAAAATGGCAGCTTTGAGTTCCATGGCCATTACATGTCTACATTCACTTTCTGAAAGAGATCACCGGATAAAAAAAGGCAGCTTTGAGTTCCATGGCCAGTTGCCCAAAAAAAAGAGTTCTTAAATAGGCCATTTGTAACACACTATACGAAAATAGGGCCATTTGCAATAGATATCTATATATAATAGCAAAACCATTTTTAGGTCATGATGCATCATCATTTTTTTATAGGAAAAAAAAAAGTTTAATCTAACGGTTGAGTTTGTTTTGATTTGGTATCTAACGGATATTATTTGTTTTGCTGATGTCACTAATTTTTAATAAAAAGAAGAAACTTCAATCTAACGGTTAATGTTCTTTGTTTTAAGATTGAACGGTGAAGATTAGATTTGTTTTATTTATCGAACAGACACACAATTGAAACGTTGCAACTCTTGTGAATCATTATGATTCTTCGTCATGAGATGCAATGAGGAGAAACAAATTTTTTAAAAGTCAAATCACCAATAATTGTGACTTTTCACCGTAAACAATATATATATATATATCTCCATCCATGTTTTTTTTCTTATTGTTTATTATTTTAGAAATTTTCTTGATCAACATTGGTTACTTACTTTTATTGTGTCGTAATTGTTGATTTGACATTATCAACAATAAATATATATATATATATATATATATATATATATATATATATATATATATATATTACCATCCATGTTTTCTTTTCTTCTTAATCAACGTTTGTCATTTTCTTTCATTGTTTTTTTCTATTTTTTTGTTTTTTTGTTATTTTTTCCTAAAAACACGTCTATTTCATTGATTTGCCTTTGTCATTTTGTCTCACAATCTTTGTTTCGTCGTTTTTTGTCACCACCATCCCTTTTGTTACTCGCTTCGTCGTCTGTTAATCGATAGAGGTAAAATAACTCTTTTTGGATCGATGTTTCTTATGTGGTACACCAATTGAAGAACTGGTTAATAATTCACAATCTCTCATGTCGTTTGCTCTATTCCCAATTCAAAATTAAAGGTAATATTTTTTTAAATGTAACTCTGTACATTTTAGAGAGATATTTCAATTAATAAAATAAAATTTACAGTTTCATCATCTCACATCCATTCCACTCGATTACTTATAAGACATTTTTACCATTTATTGTGATTTTTCACGTAATGAAATTTTGAAAAAAAAAGTCAATAAATATCACCACTTCATTTTAGCTTCTGTTGTTGGTTTTATTTTCTTGCTTCTTTTTATGTGTATCGTTTAGTTTTAATATAAATAATTGATTAAAATTGTCATAATTTTATATTTGACAATTACAGCTATTTTGGTAATTTATTGCAGATAAATGCCACAAGTTCAAAAAACTAAAACGAATAGTTCTATAATGATAGGTGAAGATGAATAATTTTATTATCAATTTATGTCAAATAATAAAAATAAAATGGGGGAGGAATGTTGAAGATTTAAGTGAATTGTTGCATTCGTTTCAGTGAACCATTTCAACTGTTTAAATGAACATTTACAACTGTCTGAATGAATAATTATAACTGTTGGGTTTATGGTTAATTTGAATTAACCATTGCAACATTTAGTGATCAACCATTGCAACCCGATTAACAATTGCAATCTTTGGTGGTTAACCTTTACAATTATTGCTCTCTATAAAATGAGTTGTGGGCATTTTTACAAAAAACAACAACAAGAAACAAAGATAAATGATCATATGTATCTACAATCCAATAAACGATCATGTGGGATGACATCATTTAATTTCAAATCTATTTCTCCTAAACATAGCATTTCATTTAATACATTATAAATGATAAATAAATAAACTTTATTAATTATTTTAATATATCAATTTTTGATTAAAAAAATACTCAATATGACAGAAAAGATGCTAAAAAGATATTATTACAGTTAATCTACCAAAAAAAGAAAAATATGAAAGAGAACAATGCATAATATACAAATAATTCTCCGCAAAAGGAAAATCAAAGGCAAAGAGTTTAGCAAAGAAAAATGATTTAACAACTACAAGGAAATCAAATTTAATCATATGTAAAAAGAAACTTCAATATTCAAAACGGCACAAAGAAAGAAAAATAAAATAATTGACAATGATTTCATCTATCTTATTATATATAAAGTAGGATGCGTCAAAGTTGCTAATTCACCTGATCGCGACACATGGCAAGTTAATCGATAAGATTTTGACACGTGTTTTGAATCTTATTATAAAGAAAAAATATATTAATCCTAAAAGAAAAAGGAAAATATTATTATTTTTAAAAGAAGAAAAAATATACTATCCTAAAAGAAAAAGGAAAATACTATTATTTTTAAAAGAAAAATAAATGAAATAAAAGGGAAGATAAAAAAGACATATATCAATTAAGAAAAAGAAACAAAAGTAAACAAGATATTTCATTTTTACTAAAAAGAAAAAATAAACGTCAAAGTTAGTAATTAATATGATCGTGACACGTGGCGAGTTAATCAATAAGATTTTGACACATGTCAAGTTTATCGCTTTAGATTTTGATATGTGTCTCGGTAAAATATTATTTAAAAAAAAAAGGAATTTCCAAAAAAGGTCAAATTTATCGATTACTAATATTGTAAAAGTAAAATAAAATTAACAAAATGATCTATTTCATTTAAAAAAGGAAAATAAAAACAAAAAGTAAATAAGATTAACTAAGATATATTTCAATTAAAAAAAGAAATTCTAGATGCTAATTATATGACATTAGACGATGATAAGTTCAATGTGGAGGAGGATAGCAAAAATCATATAGAGAAGCTTTTGATGCGAGTCTTAAGAAGCATAACTTCTGTAGAGAGCAAAAATATCATATAAGGAAGAAACTAAAAAAACAAATTTTTGATTAACTAGGATATATTTCAATTTTAAAAAGAAAATTCTAGATGCTAATGATATGACATTAAACGATGATGAGCTCAATGAGGAGGAGGATATCAAGAATCATGTAGAGAGACTTTTGATGCGAGTCTTAAGAAACATAACTTCTCTAGAGAACAGAGAGATCATATAAGGGAGATGAATGTGAAGAGAAAGAGAGACTTTATTTGCTTGAAAAAAGTTAATGGGAAAATTGTTAACATACTCAAAGGATTCGAATTGCATACCAAAGTTTTCAACGCAGCGGAGCAGAAAAAGATAGTTGATAAAGTGTGTGAACTATATGAGAAGTAGGGTTAATGTTGTTTAGGATCCGCCACAAATTATGTGTTTTAAATATTTTAATTAAAAATAAATAAATAACTCTTAGGTTTCGATTTTGTGTTTTTTGTATATTTTTTTCAGTAGTGATCAGATTTTATTTTCTATTTTCTTAAAAAAATATTTTAACGATTTTTACATTTTATTATAATATATTTGCGTATACGCGGATTCTAATCTAGATTTTAATTATGATAAAAGTAAGATAATTAATTCGTCAAAATTTTATATATCTTATTATATAAAGTAGGATGCGTCAAAGTTAGTAATTAATATGATCGCGACAAATGTCAAGTTAATCGATCGGATTTTGACACTTGTCATAAGTATATATCTAAAAAAAGAAAAAAAAACAAAAATATATATTTGTCATAAGTATATAGCTAAAAAAGGAAAATAAAACAAAATGATCTATTTCAATTTAAGAAAAGGAAAATAAAAAAATAAAAGATTGCTAATTAACTTGATCGCGACATGTGGCGCTTCATTCGATTCAGATTATGACATGTGTCCCGATAAAATATTAGAATTTATATCTTATTATGAAAAGGATTTATTAGAATTTAAAAAAACGAAAAAAAGTAAATAAGATTAACTATGATATATTTCAATTAAGAAAATGAAATCATATATGCTAATGATATGATATTGGACGATGATGAGCTCAATGAGGATGAAGATCATGTACAGAGACTTTTGACGCGAGTCTTGAGAAGCATAACTTCGATAGAGAGTAGAGAGATCATATACGGGAGATTACTATGAAGGGAAATAAAGACTTTGTTTGCTTGGAGAGAGTTAATGGGGAGATCGTTAACATACTCGAATGACTCGAATTGCATATCCAAGTTTTTAACGAAGCAGAACAGAAAAAGATAGTTGATAAAGTGAGTGAACTACAAAAGAAGTAGAGTTAATGTTGCTTAGGATCCGCATAAGATTCTTTGTTTTGAATATTTTAATTGAAAACATATGAGAATTAAAATAAATAAACAACTCTTAGGTTTCGATTTTGTGTTTTTAATATATATATTTTTTAAGTAGTGATCTAATTTTGTTTTCTATTTTTTAAAAAATTCATTTTAACGGATTTAAAATTTTGTTATTACAAACCCGCGTAAACGCGGATCCTAGTTCTTAATACAATGTTTAAAGAAAGTTTAATTTTATATTTTGTATTTAAAAGATAATAGTATTGGATTTAAGATTTTAAATAAAGCTATATTAACAAATAACTTAATTTACATTTAATCATCATTAATACATAAGTTTAATATCATTAAAATTTACATTTACTTTTTAATGAATATAATGTGATTTAATAACTAATAAATAAATAATTTATTGAAGTGTAGAGTGTACGTATACAAATTTTTCAAACGCAAACCTCAATCTCATGTTAGCAATAAAATAATAAAAAATCCAATTAAATTTTAAAGACCATTAAAAATATAAATTATAATGAAATAAAAACACATAAATCATATTTGAATGTCTCAAAACATTAATTCTATTTATTTTGTAAATATAAATAAATTAAATAATTAAAATATATTATAAAAAAACAATTATCCGCGCATTGACGTGCGGGTTTGTTTCCTAGTATTATTAAGAATAAAAAGTATTATTAACTCGCGTGTGTATGAGAAGATCCGATTATCGCAAAAATCCATACTCATTAAATATTCATCATAATCTCCTACGTAATCAACATTTCATTGGCTTGTATGGTACGCAATAGAAACCTCTTGGAAATTACTCAAATTTTCTTTACAAGAATTTTCAATAAATTCTTCGCTGTGCATTTCGAATCGATCTGCATCTCATGCTTTCGTCTTCTTCTTCTTCTTCTTCTTCTTCTTCTTCGTCTACGGCGGAGCAACCGCCACGTAGCGGAATCAACGCCGTAACTTCCGATGTCTTACGGTCTCACATCCTAACCCGCCTCGACGGCGCCTCTCTCGCCGCCCTGAGCTTCACTTGCTCCCACTTACACTCTCTCTGCTCCGACGAATCCCTCTGGAGGGAAAAATGTTCCGCCACGTGGCCGTCTACTTCAGACACACGTGTCCAGAGCATCATCACAACGTTCCCGGCCGGTCACCGGTCGTTTTTCTCTGATTCCTTTCCGGTTCTCGCCCACGGAGGTGAAATCGATCTCTCACTGTCCGTTGATACTACTACGACTGAGTTAATCTCAGCCGTCAATATTTTCTACAAAGAAGAAGTGATTTTCTCGAAGGTTCAAGTGACGGAGACGATCTCCGGTTGGTTCCTCTGCTCGCCTTTTCGGTTCGATATGGTCGAACCAAAAGAATTGATTCCGACCCGAGTTTTATCGATTGACCAATGGGAAGACGACACGTGGAAAAACGATTTGGTAATTTTGTCAGCAGCTATGGGAGAGAAGCGTCGGCGGAGGACGGGAGGGGAAGAAGATGGAATTGCGAAGTATAGAGAGTTTATGAATATGAAGACGGCGAAGAAAGAGATGAAGTGTCGGCGAGAGAAAGAAACAGCTATGGAGACGGTGGCTTGTTTGGTCATCGTCGTGTTTCTCGGCTTCGTTTTGTGTTTTTATCTGTTTATACATAAAAATATAGTAGCCGTCATGAAAAAACTAATAAAATAGTTTTAATAATGTGACGAAAGGAAAGCATTCGATTACACCAAAAGAACCTAATAAAATTTGAAGTTGTTTGATGTTAATGCTGTTTTTATCTGGTTTTAACGATCAAAATTAATAAATTCTTTGTTATTGTATGCATGTAGCTCTCAAATGTGATCATCACATACTTCCAAAAGCTATTTATATCAAGAGCAACAAACTGCACCGAAACAATGAATCTCTAACCGCGGAGTCTTTTAAGAGAGAAATCCGAGATGCCATGTTTTTTCAATCCACCCGGATAAGGCTCTCAGAATAGATGGATTTTCAGCTACTTTTTTTTTACAATCAAACTAGAAAGTTGCCAGATCAACAATCACAAATGAAATCCCAATATTCTGCCTGGAACAAGTATAATGTAATCAAAAGAGTGGTGGTGTAATGATAGTACAAGAGAATTAGTTCGTTTGTTTGTGTTTTGGGTTCAAACCTATTTTGACATAGAATAATATTTTTTAAATCGTAATATCTAAATACTGATTTCAAGTAATGTCGCCATGTTCGTTTCGAAGCCGCAGCATTCAGCGTCTGAGATCGGAAAAGACACTATCACCAACGATAAAAAAAAAATCTTTCTCTCTCCTCATCTTTGACGCTGCGGCTTAATTTAGACAGAAAACCAACGCCACCGGTGTCGCTGAAAAAAGCAGCGGCAGTTAGAGTGGTCGCCGTAATCACCCTTGCGACTCTTTCCAACTTACTCTCCACATACTTGCGTCTCAAGTTTGCCACAATCACAACTATTTTTTTTATGGCTTGCCGCTGTCGCAGCGGCTAACTCCCGAACAGGGCATATTCATCATTTTGAGAAATTTGTGTCCCTTTTTTTAATTAAAATTATATGAGATACCAAAAAAATATGTGTATATAGTATGATTACAAAAATTTATTAATAAAGATTTAATTAATAAACATGATGAATTAAATGGGATAAATGTATGTGTGCTCATAAAAAATCACAACAAAATCATCGAGAAGATGATAATGTAAAAAAAATAGTACTGAACAGAAGAAACATACGATGAGTGTGACATCCACGATCCAAGATTTAGGGGCAGCTTTTTTTAAAGGTTTTTCGGTTAGTTGAAATAGGATTAAAGTTAGATAAACTCAGCTCATTTGTTTGTTTCAAAGCTTGAGTAAAAATTCTTTTAAATCTAAACTCATTGTCATTTAGCCCATTTTTCTTTTTTTGAAACCCCTAAAGCCTAACCTCTCTTTCCCCTATTTAAGTAGCTCGTGGTGATGGATAGAGGCAGAGATAAATAACCTCGGCGAAGCCCTGCCAAAACCGAGCCACACCAGCCACCTTGAAGGAGGAGCAACCCAGAAGGCCAAATGATACAGTTCTGACCCGTTTTGGTGCAATTGAGAAACGGCTGGCCAAATCGAATTTTATTGGTGTGAAACTTTTAGGGTAAGTTCTCGACTCCTAGATTGATCTCTAGCAGAAAGAGGTTCTATCATTTCGAGTTTTATACTGAGAGTTGTGCCTGTTTTTCCGAGGCAGATTTCTGTAGATCTAATCCGCAACATTTCGAGCCATTTCCCGTCGACTCCGGAGGAACCAGATAGCGATCTCGGTTTTGTTGGAAAGAAGATTCTCCTATCTTTTCAGAGCCTCTTGAATCGTCCGATTTGAAGGTATATTCCGCTAGCTATGATCGTTTCAATCGGAGCGGATCATTCTGTGAAAACCCGAAATCTGACTTTTCCCAGTTTTGTAGAAAAAGTTGCGGATCGATTTCCCGGTGCACCAGGACGATTTAAACGAAGATTATCATAACGTTTGAAGTTCATTCAGTCAGCTTTACGCGGCAAGTTCCCGATCCAAATTATGAGGTAACCTCCGAGAGTCGAATAAATTATAATGTTAATGATAAAAAGAAAACGGTTGATGTGGTAATTGTCATATGATTGGATTTTAGTGTATTGTTAAGTTGGAAGTTATACGGTATGATAGTATTGGTGTGTGTGGTTTAGATGCCGAAGTTTGTACCACTAATCGTTCGGTTCAGTGTTGATTGACGGCCTACAACGAGGAAAAATTGTGAAGTTGCAGTGATCGGAAAAAAACTGACGAGCCGTCGTCAAACCCCGTGGTGGGCAGTGGCACCTTGTGACTTGTCAAACCCAATATGGGCAGTGGCAGAGAACGAGTACCTTGGGCGGTTGATCCTTGTGAATGTGAAAGAGCCAAGTTAGGGTCTGTTTGAGGTCTTGTATGAATGTTGTTAACTGCATTTATTGATTCAGCATTACAATTACATTTTTAAGGCTGAGCATATTTATGGTTATTAATGAATTAAATATCGTATTGTGAATCTCGTAGGCATTCGGTATCACCCCCGCTGAGTAACGTTTCGTTACTCACCCCTTTTCCCTTTTTCCATGTAGGGTTAAGATGTTTTTGGGCGTAGAATGCAAAGCTATTTGGTGTGGTTTTACTGAGATGAGGGTCTCTCAATGAGTCTTCTGTTCAATACTTTTTTTTTATTTAACATAAAGATAACCAAACTTAAACACACAGTTTAAAAAATAGTCTAAATAGAAAAAACACACAATTTAAAAAAAGTATTTTTTCATTCTAAATTTGTAATAGTTACTTGCCAGATAAATAACATTTGTTAAAAAAAAAATATAAAAATAATATAGAACATTTCTCAAAAAAAAAATAATAATAATAATAATAAAGAACATTATATGATTATATTCTTAATATTCATTTACATTTTGGTTAATGAGCAAAATAAACCCTTATTTTATCTTACAACATAGATCTTATCATATCCCATTGGTTCTCTTATATTATTGAACATAAAAATAACAAAAATTAAACACACAGTTTAGAACTCGACATATAATATTTTGAACTTGACTCCAACATATATAACTGATATTAACTCCAGAAATGATGGAGAGGATAAGTTGACAACTTTAAAATCTCGATTATTTGTCTTGAAACCAGGCGTAGATCTAGAAAATATTATTAGTGGGGGCAACATAAAAATTCAAAAGTCAAAAATTTACCACTTTCCCTCAGCTAAAAACGGAGAGGCTCGAGTAAGGGAAAAAAGGGAACAAAAGTTAGGGATTTTAATTTTTTAACTAATTAGTTTTAGTTAATTATTTTTTTTTATTTTAAAAATGGGCTTATCCATTCAAAACAATTGGGTTTTAAAAAATGATTGATTTTGGGCTTATAAATTTTTTAAAAGTGGGCCATGGGGGCAGATTTTTGGTTTTTAGTGGTGGCAGAATTTATATTCTTTAAAAATCGTTTAATAATTTTTTTTTAGTGGTGGCAACTGCCATCTCCTTGGGTAATGTGGATCCGCCCCTGCTTGAAACTCTGAGTCATCCTCTACTTTGACCGCCTTTGAAATGAATGAAGCCGGTTTCTTTGGATTCTCATTTACGATCAAGTTAAAAACATCAGGCTTCGAGTAATGTCCGACCACATTGAAGTATAACTTGGCTCTTGCGACATCACCAAGATTTGGATTATAAATGAAAATTATCGACATGATTAGGTAAAACATCATCATTTTCTATACTAAATGCCAAAGATGAATATCAAAGAAGAGTATACATACCATGATCAGCTGTTATGAGACCCTCTGATTCAAAATTTGGTCCAGCAAGAACTTTTCCCATTGGTGAAATAATGACACTACCATGTTCTTTGTACTCGACCTGTCGGTAAACAAGTAATTAGGATGATCAGGGAAATCGCTACGCTCACAAAACTGGCAAGCCGATAACATGAAACATCCTTTGAACCATCAGCAGTAGGTGCACAATAGATCTCAACGCCTGCCAAAATTGAAAATGGTTAAAAATCTTACATTTAAAAGCTACATGTGACATGTGTTACACTCCACTCATAGCCATATATTGGAAGATCGAAGAAATCGACCCAAACCGAATTAAGAACCGAAGACCGTTCGAGATCGAACAATTGAGATGATGATCAAGATTATAGAAGATTCATGAAAGATCTAAGATATTGTCAAGATATGTCAATATCTAGATTAAGAAATTTAGCATTTATCTCTAATATATTATTTCCATATTATTTTAGGAAGTTTAGTTTTATCGTTTCCTATATAAGATGTATTGTTTAACTTTGTTCTTATGAGAGTTTAATAGAATTTTAATGTTGTGTTCTTACTCTCATCAATTTATCATGGTATCAAAGCCCGATCTGCACACTCTCGTAATCTAGCCCAAAAAATGGTATGTGCCTCCGGACCCGAGGATTGATGAGATTAATGGCTAGAGGAGTTACTATCTCGAGAGGAGGAGGGGGGAGTATTGAGATTAATAGAGATTAATGGGTCATGAGACCTTAAATCTCTATAGAGTGTGTCAGATATGTCCCATATCGAAAGCTGGGAGGAAACTTGAGTAATATATAAGAGACTTGGGTCAATCCACTCATTGCCAATTGGTTTTGATTTGGAATCCCAAGAAACTTGACATGGTATTAGAGCGGACGATTCTTAGGGATCAAAGTTAAAGTTTCCGCATCTATCTCTTATATTTTCCGTTGCTTTCAACAACAACAAAAAAGTTACGATAGTTTTTTTTCTGGAGAAATAGTTCTCATGGCTTCGTTAATGTTTTGTTTTGATGGATTAAAAAAAAAAAAGGTTTTGTTTGATTCACGTTCTACTCCTTTGCACACACGATTGTGCTTGGTTTTGCTAAAAGAAAAAAAAAGTTTTGATGCGAGCTTTGCTTTCTTTGTTTGGAATTGATTTTGCTTTGATCGATTTTTTAAAAAAAGAAAAAAAAACAATTATGTGAGGTGCTCGTGTGTTTCTATCTTTGATTTTTCAAGTAGATGTCTTCGGAATTAGGTTGTGTGGGTTCAACGAACTTTACAAACCTGATTAAATTCAAGATATAAGTTTCTTCATGAACAAAAAGTTCAAAGAAGGATCGAGAGTTTATCAGAGTTCGAATTGGCTTAAAGATTTCAAGATCTTTAGTGTGGGATGTCCCGCAAAGATGACTCGATGGCCAAGTATAACGCCACGAAGATGACCCGACAGCTGGGTTTAAAGTTGTAAAAATGACCCGTCGGCCGGGTATAACACCTTTATTTTGAAGACTTGTCCAATCTTACATGCGTTACCACTTATGAACTTGACCACTTATGAACTTGACGAAAGTATTGGAAGATCGAAGAAATCAACTCAAACCGAATTAAGAACCGAAGACCGTTCGAGATCGAATTATTGAGATGATTATCAAGATTATAGAAGATTCATGAAAGATCTAGGATATTGTCAAGATATGTCAATATTTAGATTAAGAAATTTAGCATTTATCTCTAATATATTATTTTAGGAAATTTAGTTTTATGGTTTCCTATATAAGATGTATTGTTTATCTTTGTTCTTATGAGAGTAATATAATTCTTCCATAACACTTTTGTGTTCTTACTCTTATCAATTTATCAGCATAGGGTCTTGCCAAATGAAGAAAAAAATAAAACAGTTGCCTTAGGTCCTCTTTAATATTAATCAATTTTGGGACCTCCTAATTTTGACAATTCTTTTTGGTATATTAGTAAATATATGTATTTTAGTGTTCACTACAAAAAAAATCTTGTATTCCAAGAGCAATATTTGTAGATAATTCATTGGAAATCATGTTTTCCAACTAATATATCATAAATCATATTTCGACGACATATGAGCATTAGAAACAGGTATTTGTGTAGAAGTCGTTTGAACATATATCTACAAATTATATTTGTTGGAAATTCGTCGGAAGTTATTGCGTAGTATTTGTCAGAAAATGATCGGTAAATTTTTTTCTCATTTCCCTTAATTAAGCCACTACATACACAGCTCTGCATAGTCAGTTAATTCTAAATTGGAAACCTTGAATTCTGACAAAATATAAGAATCTAGATGACCCAAATCGATATGCTGACAAGTCTAATGAAGATTTCAATTCATGAAAGACTAGAAGAATCATCATCTCGAAAAAACATGTTAAAAATGTGTCACATAGATAACAATTTAGGACCTAATCGATCTATTATATTAGATATTAAAATACTAAGTCACTTTATTCATTGTCAATTAGTTTTGAATTATAAGTTCATGAATTTGGAACTAACCTTCTCCATACAACGCAGTCCTGTAGATAGGCATCATGTTTTCCCAGCAAATAGCAGCACCAAGTTTGCCAACGGGAGTATCGTAAACTTCGATGGTTGATCCATCCCCGAAACCCCATATGTCGAAAGATGTCGGCATGACTTTACGGTGCTTACCCAAGAACCGACCTTCAGAACTGAAGAAGAGTGCGGTGCAGTAGAGTGTATACCCATCTTTCTCTATAGCCCCCATTACAAGGCACACACTGTTTTTCCTAGCCATCTCGTTTTTCTACTTCAGGACCTGTTAGATTCATCACAAAACCAAAACAAAAGCGCAAGAAAGAGTTATTAATTTGTGACCTTTGCTTGTTGTGATTAACTGAACTAAAAGTAGCATCATTGAGTTGGACATCCCAGTCCATCTTTTACTTGCCACTTTTTCAAATCTGATGCTTGTTCCAACAAATTTCAATCTAAAAGTTTTATAAACAGAGAATTCAGAAATAAAACATGCTTTTCCTNCTGGTTTTCAAGGTCAAAGGTTTGGCAATCAGCAAGGCTATGGTTCTTCTTACCAGAAGCCTTTTCAGAACAACAACTTTGAAAGAACTTATGGTTCTTCTTCTTACCAAAAGCCTCCTGCACAAGACAATAAGGTGGAGTCTATGTTAGAGCAACTTCTGGAAGGACAGCAGAAGATGACAGTGGATTTCAATGGGAAGATTGATGCTTTGTACACAGATCTTAATGGGAAAATTGAGTCTCTAGGTACTCATATGAAGCAATTGGATGTTCAAGTTGCTCAAACTGCTGGAGCTTTGAAGAGACAAGAGGGATTTCTTCCTGGAAAGACAGACACGAATCCGAGGCATCATGTGAATGCCATCACGATCCAGAATGGAAGGAGCCTAACATAGCTGAAAAAGGGTCTAAATGCTGAGGAGATCGAACAGCCACATGAAGAACACGATGCTGCAGAGCAGGTGTCGATCGACACTAGTTGGTATCAATCGACACCAGTGGAAAATCCCGATTCTTCGAGCTCTGACGGACCGAAATCGAGCATGATCAACACAACATCGTCGACACAAAAGACTGGTGTCGATCAACACCAGCTGGGTGTCGATCGACACTCTTCCCAGACATCCGGTGAAGCATCCCCAACTGCAGAGGAAAGCGTGTACAAGACCAAAGTACCATTTCCTTCTATCCCAAACACCTAAGGCCGTCCATTAGTGCAAAAGAGCTTGCAGGTTTCAACAAGAAGGTGAGAAGGATCTCCAATGCGATCTCATTTGCTGAAGCTTGGGAGGATTATCCTTTGTGGGTTTTCTTTAAGAATTGCAGAGAGAATCTTGAAGAAATTGAAGAACTCTTCAACAAAGCAAGGGGTACACCACTGCCAATGAAGCAGCTGCTTAAGATTGAAGATCCTGGGATGTTTGTAGTTCCATGCTCCATTGGAGGAGTTGAGTTTCAACAATCTATCTGCGATTCTGGTGCTAGTGTTAACCTCATGTCAAAGGACATTGCAGAGAGGTTAGGAATTGCTGACATTCAACCTCCAAACATGACCCTCGAGGTTGCCAACTCTTCCACCACAGTTCCATATGGTACAATTCCAGACTTGCTTGTCAAAGTGGGGAATTGTCTAGTACCTACTAATTTTCAGGTGGTAGAAGTGAGCAAGAATTCTGTCATGCCTTTTATTCTTGGAAGACCATTCATGGCCACAGTAGGAGCAGTTGTAGACATGCCGAATAAGAGAATATCTTTCTCTAATGTTGACAAAGGAGTCTTCTACAAAGCTATCCCTACTGCTGGAACATCCAAACACATCTCTTGCATTGCTGTGATCGATGGAAAAGAGCTGGATTCTAAAGAGCAAGTGAACAAGGTGGTTGTTCAAGAGACATTGGATGGAAATTTTGAGAAAGTTGTGAAGCTAGAAGATTGGAGTGGAAACAATCATGTCTTCAGGACTTTTAGCGAAGATGAAGGTCTAATCAATGCCAAGTTGATGGAAGAAGACGTTTTCGTGCTGGAACCAAGGATTGCAGAGCTGAATTGCAGAAAAAGTGCAGAGATCCGAGCTGCAGAGTTGGTGTCGATCGACACCAATAGCATCGATCGACACCCTCCGAAAATCACGACATAAGCTTTTTCCAATGCTGCAAATCCATTTCTTTTGGTCAAACAGATGCCTTCACATCCTACAGCTCAGAAACCTCGAAGGAAGCAAAGGTACGCACTCCCTAGAATCAATTCCAAACCCCCTGATCTTGTCAATAAGAACTTCAAAGGTTCAAAAGCTGCTTCACACTTATGCAATTCACGAGATTCTCGTAGAAGGCTTGGTGTTTCTTTTGATGATTCTGCAGGAAAACGAAGTGTCCCACCCGAAGTCAAGTCCCACCCTGCTGCTGTTCCTCAATTCCTTGGTCGCTTTCATGCACCTACTGCCTATACACCACCATGGATGAGGAGACATTCGTCTGGGAAGCATTCGATGCCGCCCTCTGATCCACCAGACGTCTGAACCCCGACACAGTCAAGCTAATGACTGAAAACGAGCGCTAAGTGGGAGGCAACCCACTGTTAGGTAAGATTTTTCTTTTTATTTCGTTTTGGTTTTACTAAGTCCTAGTTTCAGTCAGTTGAAAAAAAAAAGGAGACATTGGGCTCAACACAGACCAGTGTCGATCGACAGCACTATAGTGTCGATCGACACCATGCACAAACGAAGGTACGTCTTCTAATTGGTCTTTTATGTTATTTATAATCTTTCTTTTACCCAACTTCGGGCTTGATAACACTGGGGACAGTGTTGTTTAAGTCTGAGTGAGGTGATTACTGACTTTGTGTTTTGTTTTGAGAGTCAATTGAGTCAGTCAAAAACTTTGTTTTATTGAGTTAAAATCAGTTGAAACTTTCAATTTTTCTTGGAACTAACCACAGAATGTTGACACTTGAAGGACCATTGCTTTAGTAGTTAATTACAGGTCTTACTAAGTAGAAAGGTGCAAGTGGACCAATCTAACAGAGGGAGTTCAGATCCCCTTAAAAGAACTAGGTATGCATTGAATTTGATTCCTTTTTCAGTTATGAACAAGAGAAGCTAGTTGCAGTCTCTCCTTGATCTTGCCTTGAGAAAAGAAAAAAAAAGAGTCTAAGTCTGGGAATAGTGCAAAGAACCTCATGAGCCTGTCTCCTAACAAGGAACAATATTAGTGAGTGCTCTTGAACCTGTCTCCTCACAAGGAACACAAGTAGAGAGTAGCACTATTTCCCGAGATTTGAAAAAAAATAAGAAGAGTCAATGAAAAGATCTTAGAACACCCTGAAAATGGGCATAAGTTGACTAAGGGAAGAGAAAATAGGAGAGCTGTACAAAGAATGTCTTGTTCAAAGCACTAAGGAAGGGCAAAGAATCTGTAAAGTTCTGTGGCAATACCACTGTTAGAGTTCGAAATTTTACCAAGGAAAGGATCTGCATTCAAACTGGGAGATTGCTAAGCTTGTGGTAAGTACGCTGAACTTTCCTAAGGTTGGCTCTATATCATGTGGATTCAAGAAGTGTTAACGAGTTATGGCGTTCTGAAGAGATACTTGAAAGTTTCTGTTTTCAAACCTCTACTTCATTCTAAGTTTCTGTTTTGCTTGAGGGCAAGCAAATGCTAAGTCTGAGGGAGTTGATATATCATGATTTTTACCCGTTTTTGGACCATGATATAAGTCTTTTTATAGAGTCTTTTAGTATTTTTAGAGTCCTATTAGAGTCTTTGGAGGTTGAACTACGTTTGGAGCATAATTGGAGATTTTGGATCATTCTGGAGCATTGTGTAAGAAGCTGCAAAGTGATGAAGTCAGAGAGCCAGATTTTGGAATGAGTGTCGATCGACACCAATCGTGGATTCCTAAAACCGCCTGATTTTACAAGTCTTGAAGAAAAAGGAAATTTGCCCAGAAGATTTCCTTATTTACAAAAGTGCTCCAGCTCGTGTTTTAGCCTATAAATATAGTTTTTCAGCCATTGTTTAGGCTACACAATATTTTAGAGAGAGATTTTAGAGAGCTTTTGGGGAGATAGATCCTATACTATGTTCTTGAGAGATTTTGAACCCATTTATTTTTTTTATTGATTTCTTTCATTCTTTCTATTCAAATTATGATTTATGTTTCATTAATCATGTCTGAGTAGTTTGCTAGTTAGGTTTAGGGTTTTTCAAAGGTGATTGATGAATTGCTAGGTCGAATTAAACTGTTAGGATAAAATCATTAGAGTTCTTCATCTGGATTTATGTTTAATGCTTATTCAAGCTTCATGACCTAGAATCTGTTCTTAGGTTAATTAATAGATGCGAGAGTATTATTGATTGCATGAACTAATGTTAGATGAGCAAAATACCTATTCGCAAAGAGATTTGGTTTAGGGTTTTGTGAACAATTGAACATGTTATTAATGCTTGTCTGAATCGATAGGATTTGCAAAGAGATTTGGAATTCTAGGGTTTAGACATAGATAATCTTCGCAGCGAGAGTTGATTGATTTTACATTAGAGTTTCAAGTTCAAGAACAGTTCCTCATAATTCCTAACATTCTGTCTAGACCTGCAATTAGGATTCACCTGAGAATTTCCCTGAACCTAGCGTTTCATCTCCTGAACTTACATCGTTTACTTGCTTTCTGTCTTTTACATTTAATCATTCTCACTTAGCTTAATTCGAAATTAGAAGTTTGTTGTGTGACTATCCCTTCTCTGTGGATTCGATCCCTAAATACTACAGTGATCTCTTAATTTGAGAGAGTAGCTCTAAGGTAAATTTGAGAGCATATCAGATATCAGAGCAGACGATTCTTAGGGATCAAAGTTAAAGTTTCCGCATCTATCTCTTATATTTTTCGTTGCTTTCAACAAAAAAAAAAAGTTACGATAGTTTTTTTTCTGGAGAAATAGTTCTCATGGCTTCGTTAATGTTTTTGTTTTGATGGATTAAAAAAAAAAAAGGTTTTGTTTGATTCACGTTCTACTCTTTTGCACACACGATTGTGCTTGGTTTTGCTAAAAAAAAAAAAAAGTTCTGATGCGAGCTTTGCTTTCTTTGTTTGGAATTGATTTTGCTTTGATCGATTTTTAAAAAAAAGAAAAAAAAACAATTATGCGAGGTGCTCGTGTGTTTCTATCTTTGATTTTTCATGTAGATGTCTTCGGAATTAGGTTGTGTGGGTTCAACGAACTTTACAAACCTGATTAAACTCAAGATATAAGTTTCTTCATGAACAAGAAGTTCAAAGAACGATCGAGAGTTTATCAGAGTTCGAATTGGCTTAAAGATTTCAAGATCTTTAAGTGTGGGGATGTCCCGCGAAGATGACTCGATGGCCAAGTATAACGCCACGAAGATGACCCGACAGCTGGGTATAAAGTTGTAAAAATGACCCGTCGGCCAGGTATAACGCCGTTATTTTGAAGAGTTGTCCAATCTCACACGCGTTACCACTTATGAACTTGACGAAAGTATTGGAAGATCGAAGAAATCAACCCAAACCGAATTAAGAACCAAAGACCGTTCGAGATCGAATTATTGAGATGATTATCAAGATTATAGAAGATTCATGAAAGATCTAAGATATTGTCAAGATATGTCAATATCTAGATTAAGAAATTTAGCATTTATCTCTAATATATTATTTTAGGAAATTTAGTTTTATGGTTTCCTATATAAGATATATTGTTTATCTTTGTTCTTATGAGAGTAATATAATTCTTCTATAACACTTTTGTGTTCTTACTCTTATCAATTTATCAGCATAGGGTCTTGCCAAATGAAGAAAAAATAAAACATTTGCCTTAGGTCCTCTTTAATATTAATCAACTAGGTGATAACCTGCGCCGTGCGCAGGATGAAAAATCTATAAATAATTTTATTAAAGATGATTTTAAAATTTTTTAAAGTAAAAATAATTTAATCAGTTTTATATATATGTGAATAATATAATTTAATATTTCAACATTTTGACATAATATTTTTAACTTGTTTTCAAGTTAAAATATTTATATTATTTGGTTAATTTATATGGTTCTATTAACAAACCATATAAACAAAAAATATATTTATAAATATGGATATCTATTAAAATCACACATATCGAAGTATTTTTTATTGTAACCTAAATTATAGTTTTAATTTGTTATAATTTTTTTTAATTAAAATCACACATATCGAAATATTTTTTATTGTAAACATATTTTTTGCCTAATCAAAAAAAGTATTGTGTATAAATTACATTTCATTAAATAATATTTTTTTAAACTATTATTTTATTCAGTGTTAAGAAATGTATTGTGTAATATGATGTATATCATAAATCATCACATAACCTAAAATTCGATTTTAAATAATCCAAAAATAAAAACATAATTTTTTGGTTATATTAAAAGTAATAAATGGATAAAGGCATATAATATAATTAGTCTAATCAAAAAAAAAAATTGTATTAAAATAATGGGAGAATAAGTGTGGCGATGACACATCAACAAAATGGCACCACTGTAAATATTTCAAAAAATAAGCCTACTCTCTAAAAATGTTTCTCAATTAATATATGGGGGATTTTGGGACCTCCTAATTTTGACAAATGTTTTGGTATATTATTAAATATATGTATTTTAGTGTGAATCTTGTATTCCAAAAGCAATATTTGTAGATAATTCGTTGGAAATCATGTTTTCCAACTAATATCTCATAAATCATATT
This sequence comes from Alliaria petiolata, assembly GCA_020283515.1. Classification (NCBI taxonomy): domain Eukaryota; kingdom Viridiplantae; phylum Streptophyta; class Magnoliopsida; order Brassicales; family Brassicaceae; genus Alliaria; species Alliaria petiolata. The sequence continues at coordinate 357,382,650 of JAHZTW010000001.1, forward strand.
TCGACGACATATGAGCATTAGAAACGGGTATTTGTGTAGAAGTCATTTGAACATATATCTACAAATTATATTTGTTGGAAATTCGTCAGAAGTTATTGCGTAGTATTTGTCAGAAAATGATCGGTAAATTCCTTTCTCATTTCCCTTAATTAAGCCACTACATGCACAGCTCTGCATAGCCAGTTAATTCTAAATTGGAAACCTTGAATTCTGACAAAATATAAGAATCTAGATGACCCAAATCGATATGCTGACAAGTCTAATGAAGATTTCAATTCAAGAAAGACTAGAAGAATCATCATCTCGAAAAAACATGTTAAAAATGTCACATTGATAACAATTTAGGACCTAATCGATCTATTATATTAGATATTAAAATACTAAGTCACTTTATTCATTGTCAATTAGTTTTGAATTATAAGTTCATGAATTTGGAACTAACCTTCTCCATACAACGCAGTCCTGTAGAGAGGCATCATGTTTTCCCAGCAAATAGCAGCACCAAGTTTGCCAACGGGAGTATCATAAACTTGGATGGTTGATCCATCCCCGAAACCCCATATGTCGAAAGATGTCGGCATGACTTTACGATGCTTACCCAAGAACCGACCTTCAGAACTGAAGAAGAGTGCGGTGCAGTAGAGTGTATACCCATCTTTCTCTACAGCCCCCATTACAAGGTACACACTGTTTTTCCTAGCCATCTCGTTTTTCTACTTCAGGACCTGTTAGATTCATCACAAAACCAAAACAAAAGCGCAAGAAAGAGTTATTAATTTGTGACCTTTGCTTGTTGTGATTAACTGAACTAAAAGTAGCATCATTGAGTTGGACATCCCAGTCCATCTTTTACTTGCCACTTTTTCAAATCTGATGCTTGTTCCAACAAATTTCAATCTAAAAGTTTTATAAACAGAGAATTCAGAAATAAAACATGCTTTTCCTCGAAATTATGTTTCATTTGGTCAAGCTGACCAAATGAAAATCATAGTCCGGCAACAAAATAAAGGAGAAACCGAAGAGTTTAAACGGTTTAGAGGTAGAAAAAATATGTATGATCTACGTAGAAAATATATTCGAATTCCATGTTATGACCTTATTATGGGTATAGTCCGGCAACAAATTTTGGTAGTTTCTTACCAACATGAATGGCAGAAGCATGCATGCATGATACTTGCGGAACTCAACTCTATGTGTGTTCACGACCATCTTCGTTATGAACTCAACTCTATGTATTGCCATTCAAGTTGAATTCATTTGAAGAGAGATCCATAATCTTCAAGTTTCTTGATGTTTTTAAGCTTCTATAACCTACAAACGAGAATCTTGTTAACAAAGTGTGATAGAATAAGATATAGCTCACCCTAATCACTTCAATAATTAAGTTCGATTAAAATTCTAGTCTACTCTACATGCAAATAGAGGTAATGAGAGTTGAATTGTATGTATTTGGAAGGAAAGATGAGTGATGGTTGGGTATAAATTTGTGCTACATGGGACAGGGAATATACTTTAGCAAGCTACTTAATATAGAGAATATAACTTTTTGATGCAGGGGAAAATCCAAGTACCATAGTTTTTAAACGGTGTTAAAAAAAATTTTTAATCCCCGAAACTCGAAATCACAGCATGTAATATTAGTTTTGTTCCAAACATCGACCTTTAAGCTTTGCTTAGGATACTAAACAGTGTTAACTTTCAAGTATCTAGAATTCGAAACTCTTAAAATGGAGAGAAAAATGTTTTAAAATAGAGACTACAAGGGTAAATAAACACAACGAGTTCATGTATTTCTGGAGCTCCAAGAAAGCGTTCCTTTCTTTCTCAATACAGCTTATGCACCCATGTAGCTGCCCCAAAATTAACATAACCCATATCAGGTTTTGATCCAACAACACCTTCCTTTCTATTGGTTTGCCACCAAAGGAAAAAAAAAATCAGGAATGAAAAAAATTGATGTTGTCCAAATATATCCATGTTTACAAGTATTAAAACTGCTGTCTGACGTGTAGAGGAATTGGAAAAATCAAGTGGCATAAGCAAATATATTTTACTAAGTATATTTTTCTGTGGAAAGACATTGATACTTTATTCGTGGCGTGCTTAGCATCATCAACTTCAACAAAGCTTTTTGAACAGCTAACAAAGAAAAATTGTTTGCAATACAGTAATGACGACTTCTGCACAATCCGCGAGAATTCAACTTCGACTCTGCTATTAAAATATTTATATGCTTCAAGCGTAAAGTGAATAGTTAAAAAAAAATGAAATGGTTTGTATATATTTGAAACCGTTTCATTAGATTTATGAATGTTATGCAGGGCAAATCCTCACACAATTGGGATCCTGGACAAATCAAAATGCTATATTTAAAAGAATTAAACTAAAGAAAATTAGATGAAAACACTATTTCTTGTATTAACCCTGAAGACAACTTCCAGATTTAGCCTCAAATCTTTTACTTAGCTCTAGTTATATAAATAGTTATTGTAAGTTAATCTTTCAGCGACGTAAGCTGAAAACTCGTTGAAGAATAATTGATGGGGTTTGAGTGTAATTAACAACAAGAAAATGATGCGGTTTTAGTGAAAAATATCTAGGGGGCTGCTTCGTTGGGACTTTAAAAACTTTTGACTGTAAACTTTTATTATTAGAATTTCATTTTGAAATAGGGCTGTGATTTAAAAAAAAAACGAGTAAAAGCTATATATTGTTGACTTTAGGAGTTTTTAATGATTTTAAAACAGTTAAAGTATGCTCTCAAAGTTACATCTTTGGTTCACATTCAACTCAATTTATAAGAAACTCTACTTTGCTAAGAAACCCTAGTACACATGGGCTTTAAACATCATAATAGACTTGTAATGGGTTTGTGTTAATACTCCCCCGCAAACTTAGACTCGCGTGAAAACCAAGAGGTTAAGTTTGAACTCACAAGCTGCAACAAGTTGAGGTAGAAATGCAATACCATCTTCTTAACTTCACAGCGTATGTAGTAGAAAGAAGTAAGGTAGCAAAACAGAGAGAGGACCATCCTTCTTTAAATCACCTTAGCAAATCAGTATGAAATCGTTCGGTCTAGACTTGGAGAGCTTGCATGACTCACTCAGAGGTTTTTTTGACTTGGAGAGTTTATTATAGTCTTCTCTCTTGTGACCTTTCTTTCTCACAAAGAGTTAAGGGTTTTCCTTACCCTTAACTCAAGAAAGGTCACAAGAGAGAAGACTATGCTAAACTCTCCAAGTCAAAAGAACCTCTGAGTGAGTCATGCAAGCTCTCCAAGTCTAGACTGAACGATATCATACTGATTTTCTATGGTGAATTGAGCATTCTACCTACACCATGTGATTCTTACTCAAGTACTCAAGCTTATTATATGATATTGTGGAAGCCCATACAAGCCCATGTAATTAGGGTTCTAGCAACTTTAGGTTCATGTATATAAGCTTGTAGTGACAATGAAAAGAGTAACTTTGGGAGTTGTCGATTGTGCAACTCTCTTCTTCTCTATACTTATGAAATCAGTCTAAATCTATTTGTGTTCTTGGTGACAACCTAAATCCTTTTCATCTTCTATTTCCTTGCATTTAATAAAAGCTCTAATGAGCTATTTTATTTCAAGTCTTAGCTTTCTATCTCAATAAGCTCTTTTGAGCAACAATTTATCATTGTTTTGAATCCACTTACAAGAGTTATAAACGTATAAATGCCAAGCACACCCCTAACCTTTAAATGTTTTGTTAAGTGCGAGTAAGTGTGTTAAGATGAAGTTTGTTTTGTTTAAGTGTGTGTTAAGATGAAAATGAGACACAAGCTGAAACAAAGAGAGAGCCCAGGGCGAGGGGTTTAGTTCATAATTTTTCGACAAGAGGTTGTTTTGTAATTAATAGTATTTTCTTTTTCCCCAAATAAAAATTGGGTATCACTAGTATACATTGTGGAGACATTTACATTTATTGAAAGACAAGAGAATAGTACATAGGAATCAAACACAAAGTTTTTATTTTATGGTTTATTACACAAAGCATGAGGCTTTCCGAAGAACAGCCACATATGGGGACAATTTAAAAATTTGTCACCAATACTGGTTTACCACAATATATTCCTCACCTTGTGGATGAAAGTATCCACCATATAGAACCAAAATCTGCTCCAAGGAGAATCAAAAGAGAGAGACGCAAATATTCCAAAAAGTATGGTTACATAGGCTGCACCAAAACTCCAGTAGAAAGATTCCATGTTGATTGCAGATTCATCATCTTCTACTCCACTATCTGGTTCTTGAAATGTATTTATGTTGCAGCTTCTGCTGGTTGGTTGTCCACAAAGAAGATTATTACCTACAAAGCTTTGTGTTTCAAAGGTGTTAAACTGTCTCCCCTGAGGAATGATTCCTGATAAGTTGTTGTACGAGACCTTGAAGACCGCGAGGCTGCTCAGCTCTGTAAGTTCTTGTGGGATCCGACCTTGTAATCTGTTGAAGGAAATATCAAGGCTTTCAACATTCTTCATACGAGAAAAGCTTTCTGGTATCACACCTGACAAGTTGTTGTGAGAAAGGTTGAAAGCTCTTAGTTCCAGTAGATCTCCAAACTCAACTGGGATCTCACCGCTCAACTCATTTTCTGAAAGATCCAATCCATAGAATAATTCGAGATTTCTACCCATGTAGGAATCATATCGATGCTTTGTTGCAAACTCAATTTTCGTCTGGGTGCTCGCCTTGTAGTCCATACTAAACGGATCAAGCATGAGCAGAGATTTGAAATATGTACTGGCATTTTTTGTGGAAGAGAAGTCTTGTTGTAGAGAAAGACCATCGAAGACATCAGAAGGGAAAGAAATGCCGAAATCGTAATCGTATGATGTACATTCTTTCCCAGAAACAAATGATGTGTTGTTGAGGCATGAAGGTATGGATCCATTCAGTATGTTGTTTGAAAGATCAAGAAGTTGGATGTTTCTTAGGCCACACAATTGGTGAGGAATATGACCTGTTAAATTATTCCCCCGAAGAAGAAGAACACTGATATTTTGGGTGCTGATGAACTCTGGAATATTCCCAGACAATCTGTTGTTTCTCAGGTCAAGTATTTCGACGTTTGCGAGCAATGTGTTTGGAATATCTCCTGATAGATGATTGTCTTGAAGGAGTAACACTACCCCACTTCTAGAGTTGTGGTGCGGAGGTATGGCCCCAACTAAACTGTTTGAAGAGAGATCAAGTAGCTGAAGACTGGATTTGTTGAACAAAGATTTAGGTATTTTACCTTCCAACAAGTTGTTTGAAATCAGTAGCGCGGTTAAGGATGGAAGTTTGCCAATCCAACTTGGTATAACACCTATGAGATTGTTGTTTGAAATATCAAGCAAAGACAAGTTTTTCAAACTTTGCAAACCTTGTCCAATCTTTCCTGTAAACAGATTGTTATCCATAAACATCCCCAATATATTAGTAAAGTTAGGTGAATCTTGAAAAATCTCTCCATGTAGTTTGTTGTATGATAGCTTCAAGATCGCCATAGAATTACAACCTTTCACAAAATTTCTTGGTAGCTTCCCGCTGAATCTATTGCGAGACAGATCTAGATATTCAATATTCTTCATGTTACCCAGAGAAGATGGCAAATCTTGTTGAAAACCGTTATTTGAGATATTCATATACCGTAAATGAGGAAGTATCCATCCAATGTTCTCAGGAAGCAGGTCACTGAATTTATTAACAGACACATCCATGAAAAGAAGACTATGAGCAGATTTTGGTAGCTGAAAGCTCGTAAATGAATTATTCTGTAGAAGCAAAACTTTGAGTTTCGTGTTATTCTCCAACAGCCAGGAAGGAAACTTTCCAGAGATTTTATTGTCGGCGAGATCAACATGACGCAACTCCTTTTGGTGTAGGAGAAAATGAGGAACCTTTTCCAAGTTGCAAGACCGTAGTGCCATAACATCTAACTGAAATTTTGGCTTCCAAGAACTATCTGACACTACTTGAAGTGAGTTGGATTTTGAGCAAAGTTTCAACACCCTAAGCTCTGAGAGATTGGTTAGGGAACCAAGTGAGAAGAAGCCTTCGAAGTCGTTATCAAACAATGACAAATACTCAAGGGATCTAAGGCTACCAAGAGCAGCATATGGTAACCTCCCAGTCAATTGGTTCGATGAGAGATCAAGAACTCGAAGTTGGGTCAAACTACTTAAACATAAGGGAAACTGACCTAAAAGTCTATTTTGACTAAGATCGAGCTCTTGTATATTCTTCCATTTGCAAATCCCTAACGTAATCAAATTTAGAAACTTTGGTCACATAAATAAACGTGAATTCAAGCACAATTGGTTATAAAAAAAAGTGAAACATTTGCGCAAACTTGCCTCGCAATTCCTTTGATCCAGAAAATTCATTGCCACTTAGATCCAAAGCTTTCAGCTTCTTCATGTCAGATAACTCTACCACAAGAAAAAAAGCCACAGAAACGTAAAGGATTATATACACCAATCCAACTATTTTATGACCAATCGTTACTATCACCCTAGAAAATAAAGGCAAGCATTTATGGACAACTACCTTGTACTGGTATGGTGTCATTGAATCTGTTCCTACTCAGGTCAAGCAGTTCCAAGTTTGTCAAATCTCTGAGTTCTGAAAGGGAGTACAACAAATATAAGAATGATACAAACTGAAATTAAGAAATACAAATTTTTAACAATAAAATTATAAACAGAATCGAGCCAACGAAAGAGACATCATCAGTACATTTCATGCTAGATATATATTTAGTTGAGAATGGAGAAATGTACCTTTAACAGGAAAAGAACCACCCATATTGTTGGACTTAAGAAACAGAGTTGTAAGTGATGTAGCGGCATTAAGAAAGGGAAAGATGCTGTTGTTAAATGCATTTAAAGAGAAATCCAGAATCTCCAAGTTTTTTAATCTTCTGAGGCTTTTATAACCTGCAAACGAGAATCTTGGTAAGCATAAAATGATAACATCTCCAATCAATTCTTTTATAGCGGCATTAAGAAATGGAAATATGCTGTTGTTAAATGCATTAAAGGGAATTTAAGTGACGTCTGATGTGATTGCGACATGCAACTAGACACAAACATCAAAGTAATATATTACATAAACAGAGAAAATTCAAGAACCATATTATCATAAGGTATAAACACTTTCAAGTTTCAAGAATTAGAAACAATGAAAAAGATTATATATATATATAATATGTATAATACTTACATTATTATTATTATTATTTTTTAGTTTGGATGAAAGTTATGATTTCAATAGAGAAATTGTTTTTTTGGTGGAGATTATTGTTAGATTAAAATTTTCTTTTGTAAAAAATATTATATATTAACTAGTGATGCAAGAAAAATTTATCGAGAGAATTTTGGGTTTAGAAATTTTAGGAATAAAAAATTATGATAGACAGTTGGTGAATATTAATTAAAAAATATCAAATTTTTTAATATATATTTTGTGATTATAATATATAAATCTTAAATTTTTCAAAAAAAAAAAATTTATATTTCATAGTTTTAAATGAATGTTTTTGTTGACAAAAAATATATATATATATATATTTAATTTTTTAAAATTGTTTACCTGCAACCGTCTGTAACCACAAATGCTCGAGGGAATGAGATTTTGATTTTGAGGTATGTGGAGGAACAAGAAACAGTAGAAAGTGTTTTCCATATTTTTTATGAAACGTGAACAACCGCTATCATCCTCAAAAACTGCATTTGCGTTAGTTAGCGAGAGAACTAGTGAGATTTTGATTTTGAGGTATGTGGAGGAACACGAAACAGTAGAAAGTGTTTTCCATATTTTTTATAAAACGTGAACAACCGCTATCATCCTCAAAAACTGCATTTGCGTTAGTTAGTGATATACTCATATATTTCGCATATTTATCATGTATTTAGAATAAGTTTTCATCCATATTTTATTTATAGCTAAGTATAATCATAGTATTTGATCATTTATAGGATTTAGAACATTTGCATTTGCATTTGCATTTTCTTTTGTATATATGCATCATTTCAGGTTATTCTATGGATTTGGCGACAATGTGGAAGCTGGAAACATAAGATGATGAGCTAGGAACAAGTAGAGAGCAAATTGATGTCATCTGACTTGCTGTACCTAGATGTTGCAACCGATTCAAATCCATGCCACCTAAAGCGACTTAAAGATCAGACTCTACAAAGACTTTTCATTCCGATTCAGCCTCCGAAATCTTCATAAAACTCATATAAAAATGAGTTACCTTTCGTGCAGAGGTTATTTCAAGTCATTATGGTCAGTGGTTCAGAAGATACGGCTATTTAAGTAACAACATGTCCGTCTGGAAGTTTGGCGAGCAAACTGAACGATCAGCTCGGATGAAGAGTTTTCATTGCGATTTAGCCTCTACAGTCTTCATGAGAGTTTTAGGAAATTGAGTTAGCTTTAATTTGGTGGTGATTTCAAGTCAAACGGTGCAGTAGTCCAAACGATACAGATCAATCAATCCATGCAGTAGCTTAATTATGCAATAGAGTTTTAATAAATTTGTAAAATAGTGTTTGAGCTATTTTTTAATATTTTAGAAATTGTCTAGAGTCTTGCTTTATGTCTGGAATTGATTTGGTAACCGTTTGATTTTTAGAAGTAGTTTTCGAAAATCTTGCCACTTAGCATATATTTGTCTAGATAATCCGGTTTTAAGTTTTGATTTTGTAAAATTAGTAGATCGGTTGTTTTATTGTTTACGAGTCATCTAGTAGTAGTA
>JAHZTW010000001.1:357458163-357501378 GCA_020283515.1 Alliaria petiolata
TTGATTAAATTTCCATTAAATAGTTTAATTATGCAATATGGTTTTATAATTTTGTAAAATTGTGTTCTTACCATTTTATTATTTTAGAAAGTTCTTAGAGTCTTGTATTATTATCTGTTGTTGATTTGGTAATTGGTTGAATTTTAGAAATAGTTTTTCTTATTATCTTGCTACTCACCATCAAATCTGTATTATTATTCCGGTTTTAGAATTGTATTTTATTAATTTAGTAGATTTGTTGTTTTATAATTTTAGAGTCATCTAGTACTTTTATAACCCTTTTGTGAAATTTGTAAAATAGTTTTCGTGTCTTTTTACAAACCGCTAGTAATTGTTTCAGAATTATTCACCCATTTAACTCGAATTTTGCTTAGCTTCTTATATCTCTTGTATTCTTAGTACCCTTTCACCCCAAGGTTGGATTGATATCCTAAAGTACTTCAATGACATAGACAAGCTTTAGGTTTTGTTAACCTGTGAAAAAGCTAGTTATCAATTATCTATGTCTAAACCCTAGAATTCCAAATCTCTTTGCAAATTCAAACAATTCAGACAAGCATTAATATCAGGTTCAATTGTTCACAAAATCCCTAAACCAAATCTCTTTGCGAATAGGTATTTTGCTCATCTAACATTAGTTCAGCCAATTAATAATACTCTCGCATCTATTAATTAACCTAAGATCAGATTCTAGGTCGCGAAGCTAGAATAAGCATTATCTTAACAATTCAATTCGACCTAACAATTCATCAATCACCTTTGAAAAACCCTAAACCTAACAAGCAAACTACTCAGACATGATCAATGAAACACAAATCATAATTTGAATAGAAAGCATAAAAGAAATCAATAAAAGAAATAAAGGAGTTCCAAATTTGCTCTGAAGGAGTCAAATTCTTCTCTCTAAAATCTATTTCTAAAATAATGTGTGTGTTATTGCCTAAACAATGGATGGAAAATCTATATTTATAAGCAAACTCGCGTCAGGGGCAAACTTGTAAATACTTGAAGCTTCTTGTGATTTTCTTTTTCTGATGGAAGTCCGTGAAACTTGGTCGGCTTCATTGGTGTCGATCGACACCAAGGGATAGTGTCGATCGACACCCCTTGTGAATTTCTGCTCCGACTTCATCACTTCGCAGCTTCTTGCAGAATGCTCCAAAAAGTTCCATAATCTCCAACTTTGCTCCAAACATAGTCTAACCTGCAAAGACTCTAGGACTATAAAAATACCAAAAGACTCTATAAAAACACATATATCATGGTCCAAAAACGGGTAAAAACCATTATATATCATGGGGCCACGTTTTGCTCCTCCATGGTGTCTTGGCGCACATGATCCTTGGCTTTCTCAGCCTCTAGGTCGTCATCCTGCTCTTCCAGATCAATCACAACATCAGAATGCTTTCCTTTGCGCGCAACAGGCTCTAAGACCTTCCCCCTTCTGAGTGCAATGACATTCATAAACTCCTTAGGATTTTGCTCACCCTTTCCTGGTAGAAATCCTTGTGGTCTCTTGATTGCTTCAGCAGTTTGAGCTACCTGAGTATCTAGCTTCTTCATGTGAGTGGAGACAGCTTCATACTTGCTATTGAGATCATTGTACATGTTGTCCACCTTTATGTTGATCTCAGTAGAGGCTTTCTGCTGGTTGATCAGGAGTTGCTGCATAAGAGCTTTGAGTTCATCTTGAGATCCATTCGTAGAGCTTGCAGAAGTTTGGAGGGTGATGAATGGCTGCTTCTGTTGGATACCACCCTGAAATCTGTTCTGACCCGGATTTTGCACGAAGGTTTTTCCCTGAAAATTTTGAGAAAAATTCTTCTGGAAACCCTGATCTTGCACGCCAGTCTGTCCCGAAAATCCTTGAGAAACATCAGTAACGCCTGCGTTTTGCACGAAACTTTTTCCCTGGAAATTCTGACCCTGAGTGCCCACCTACTGAGGATAGACCTGGTCTTGATGATTTTCAACATTGGTGCTCCTGTAGGACAGATTTGAATGACTTCTGTAGTTCTGGTTGAATCCCCTGTTTTGCATGAAGCCTTGTCCATTCACATAACTCACTTCCTGCTGTTCGTCAGTTTCTTCTTCCGCAAATTCTGGACAGAAAATTGCGTCTGCTCCATCTTCACAGAACTGCAAACCTCTCTGATTTGCATTTGCTTGCATCAGTAAATTCAGCTTCGTGTTCAGCTCATCAATCTTCTGGGAGTCAACACTGTTGACCTTCTTCGTTCGGTCATATTCAGGACAGCGGTTATTGGAACTTACATCCAGGTTCTCAATGAGTTGGTAAGCTCCTTCTCTGCTCCTGGTCATGAAATCTCCATTACTTGCACCGTTTAGACTTTTCTTATAATCCCAATCTACGCCATCATAAAAGATGCTAAGTAGTTGCTCATCCGAGTACCCATGATGAGGACACTCTCTGCGATACTCCTTGAAGCGCTCCCAAGCCTCACAAAAAGATTCTCCTGAATGTTGCTGGAAGGTGGTGATCTTGTTCCTTAGCGAGGCGGTCTTTGTCTTGGTGTAGAAGTGATCCAAGAAAGCAGCTCTGCATTCTTCCCAAGTACGCAAAGATCCAGGAGGTAGGGACTTAAGACACCTCATCGCCTTATCCGCCAAAGAGAAAGGGAAGAGCTTGCACTTGAGGTAATCCGAAGGTACTCCATTCGACTTAGTATTGCTGCAAATCTCTTCAAAATTCTCGATGTGATCCATTGGATTCTCAGCAGGTAACCCATGGAACACATGCTGCTTCACCAGAGCGATCATCTGCGGTTTGATCTCATAATCTGTCCTTTGAAGAGGGGGCGGACAGATTGCAGCTCTGTTCTGGTAGAAGGTGTGGGGGGGGGGGGTATCAACAGCCCATATAGCACGTTGCTGTTGCTGTTGCTGCAGATGCGGTTGCTGTTGTTGTTGCAGGAGTTGTTGCAACTGCTGTTGTAAATTTTGAAGTTCTGCAGCTTGAGCTTCCGTAAGTGTGTGGTTGTCTTGTACGTCTCCCATGATGACGCGAGTAGGCTTCTGTTTTTTGGCCTTGTTGTTAGTTCTTTCTGCCCTTGCGAGTTCTTGGTTATCGAGACGAAGGAGGTTGTCAGAGCCTTTACTTCTTCTTTGCATACACCTGAAACACACAAGAGAGGAAGAGAAAAGTTAGTGAATCTTAGACTAAATTTCAATCTTGGATTCGAAGGTAACACACTTGAAACTTGGCAACGGCGTCAAAAACTTGATATGCAGAGTTTTAACCCTAAAATAGCTACTGCAAGTGCAAAACAATGTCGTAGTAGTAAGGTATCGAATCCACAAGTTCCAAAGGCTACACTACGATTCTTAATGAGTGAAACTAAGCTAAGACAAAGATATGAGTTGTTGTTGCAATGTAAAACGAAAATAGCAAGTAATAAACGGAAATAAGTGAGGCTGTCTCTTATACACATCTAGATGTGTATAAGAGACAGACCTTTATGTTGATCTCAGTAGAGGCTTTCTGCTGGTTGATCAGGAGTTGCTGCATAAGAGCTTTGAGTTCATCTTGAGATCCATTCGTAGAGCTTGCAGAAGTTTGGAGGGTGATGAATGGCTGCTTCTGTTGGATACCACCCTGAAATCTGTTCTGACCCGGATTTTGCACGAAGGTTTTTCCCTGAAAATTTTGAGAAAAATTCTTCTGGAAACCCTGATCTTGCACGCCAGTCTGTCCCGAAAATCCTTGAGAAACATCAGTAACGCCTGCGTTTTGCACGAAACTTTTTCCCTGGAAATTCTGACCCTGAGTGCCCACCTACTGAGGATAGACCTGGTCTTGATGATTTTCAACATTGGTGCTCCTGTAGGACAGATTTGAATGACTTCTGTAGTTCTGGTTGAATCCCCTGTTTTGCATGAAGCCTTGTCCATTCACATAACTCACTTCCTGCTGTTCGTCAGTTTCTTCTTCCGCAAATTCTGGACAGAAAATTGCGTCTGCTCCATCTTCACAGAACTGCAAACCTCTCTGATTTGCATTTGCTTGCATCAGTAAATTCAGCTTCGTGTTCAGCTCATCAATCTTCTGGGAGTCAACACTGTTGACCTTCTTCGTTCGGTCATATTCAGGACAGCGGTTATTGGAACTTACATCCAGGTTCTCAATGAGTTGGTAAGCTCCTTCTCTGCTCCTGGTCATGAAATCTCCATTACTTGCACCGTTTAGACTTTTCTTATAATCCCAATCTACGCCATCATAAAAGATGCTAAGTAGTTGCTCATCCGAGTACCCATGATGAGGACACTCTCTGCGATACTCCTTGAAGCGCTCCCAAGCCTCACAAAAAGATTCTCCTGAATGTTGCTGGAAGGTGGTGATCTTGTTCCTTAGCGAGGCGGTCTTTGTCTTGGTGTAGAAGTGATCCAAGAAAGCAGCTCTGCATTCTTCCCAAGTACGCAAAGATCCAGGAGGTAGGGACTTAAGACACCTCATCGCCTTATCCGCCAAAGAGAAAGGGAAGAGCTTGCACTTGAGGTAATCCGAAGGTACTCCATTCGACTTAGTATTGCTGCAAATCTCTTCAAAATTCTCGATGTGATCCATTGGATTCTCAGCAGGTAACCCATGGAACACATGCTGCTTCACCAGAGCGATCATCTGCGGTTTGATCTCATAATCTGTCCTTTGAAGAGGGGGCGGACAGATTGCAGCTCTGTTCTGGTAGAAGGTGTGAGGGGTATCTACATCCCCAATAGCACGCGGCTGTTGTTGCTGCAGTTGTTGTTGTTGCAGGAGGAGCTGTAACTGTTGTTGCACATTCTGAAGTTCTGCAGCTTGAGCTTCAGCAAGTGCTTGGTTGTCTTGTACGTCTCCCATGATGACGTGAGTAGACTTCTGTTTTCTGGCCTTGTTGTTAGTTCTTTCTGCCCTTGCAAGTTCTTGGTTATCGAGACGAAGTAGGTTGTCAGAGCCTTCACTTCTTCTCTGCATACACCTGAAACACACAAGAGAGAAAGAGAAAAGTTAGTGAATCTTAGACTAAATTCCAATCTTAGATTCGAAGGTAACACACTTGGAACTTGGCAACGGCGCCAAAAACTTGATATGCAGAGTTTTAACCCTAAAATAGCTACTGCAAGTGCACAGCAATGTCGTAGTATTTAGGTATCGAATCCACAAGTTCCAAAGGCTACACTACGATTCTTAATGAGTGAAACTAAGCTAAGACAAAGATATGAGTTGTTGTTGCAATGTAAAACGAAAATAGCAAGTAATAAACGGAAATAAGTTAGTAAAACGAAGCGCTAGGTCAAGGGCAATTCGCAGGAACGCGGAAATCATGAATCAGACAATTATTCAGGGAACAAATAAGCTCAGTCTAGAACTCAAACATGAATGTTTAACCAATCCACCGTCGTGGTATCAATCACTTTATCTAACAACCTAAGTATCTAAACTTTCGTTTGAACTTAGAATTCTAGACAAGCATTAATGAGTAGGTTCAATTTGTTCACGGATTGCCTTAGCATTAGCTTTCGTTGACACTCCGCTCACCTATATTCTTTCAAGCAATCTATAACACTTTTGATGAATATATTAAACCCTAAATCATAGACTAAGTGATCAATTCAGTCTAAGCAATAAACTCAACAATAAGTGAAGACAACAAATGAATAAATCCTATCTATGTCTAATTCAATGATTCCTAAGTTCCCTTGAAACCGTAAACCTAACTATGGAACTACTCAGACATGGAAGAAGAGAAACAGCAAGGGGATGAAGAGAAACTCATAATCAATAAAAATAAATCCAAAGGGGTTCAGAAATCTTCTCAAAGATGTAGAGTCAGAGATTCGTCTCCCCGAAGCTTACAAGTTGCCAAAAGCCAAAAGTATGAATGAAAAAGAAAGCTTCGCCTAAACAATTTCCAAAAATAAGTATATATATGTCTAATCACGTTCTGGGTCGAAATCTATTCCAAAACCAACCGAAAACAGGAAAAACCGAAGTTTCCTTTTCTTCTGCGAGTAAACCGGCCGGGTCCGGTTTTGTGAGGGGATCGATCGATCTGAGCTGTACGATCGTTCTACGAAGCTCGGATCGATCTGACATCGTCCACAAAACATGGGATCGATCGATCCGGCGGGGGATCGATCGATCTTGACCAGAACGGTCGTTCTGTCGAGCTCGGTTCGATCTGAAATCATCCGTCTTTTCTCCTCATATTGGATCGATCGATCCATGTGTAGATCGATCGATCTGAGCTCCGAGAATGACTACTTCTTGTTCTTTTGCTCTCGTTCCTTGCCCGTTGCGCCTTAGACTCTATCCAAACATCTTTTATCCTGAAATGACTGTAAAAGCACCGAAAAAACTCGAAAAATTATTGAAAACTTGAGTTAGAAAGCGTTAAAAACGCAACACATCATGTTCTAGTTAAGAGATCTGTTTGAGAAGGAGAAACCACCTACCATGGTGTAAGTGTGGAATCTGTTTCTCTGTCTCGGCCTCTCTTGCCAATCTTTGTTTTGGTCAGGTTGTGTTTTATGTTTGCTATTTTTACCCATAGTCTGTTTTTTAACATTGGTTACCTTTGTGCTTGGGTTATCCCAAGCCTTAATACAATACTAATTAGTGACAAAAGAAAAAAGGAAGATAAAAGTCTGTCTCAAGTGTTTCTTATAAATTTCTCAAAAATTTCTCAAATGAAATGATTCTGTCGCATACTTTTTTTTCTTTTTAAAAAAAAATTAGGCCTTGTTCTTGTCTTTATGGTGAGAGTGGGTGTTACAGATAATATAAACCATTTCGTATAAGATCAGATTTTGGATCCAAAATAATAACAATATGAAACTAAGAACGTGATGAGCAAAATGATGAATGCTTGTATATTTGCTCTACATTCTCATTGTTTCTGATACATTGGAGAAGAAGAGACGATGATTATTATAAAACTTATTGAGCATCATCCTTTTAACAACAAAACATAGCTAGTGATCAAAATCTGAGCACTTGTTTAGGATGGCTACCCCGTTTCCCGAGAGCTTTATCGAGAGCAGCAGCAAAATCTTCGAAAGGAACCAGCTCGGTCCTGTAAGATGCAATCAACTGTTGATTCAAATGTACAGTTTGGCGTCACCTTTTTTATATGCATAAATGGTCTCATTTGTTGTTTCAAAAGTAAGTTTTGTGACTGAGTTTGCGTTTACATGTAAAAAGAATCACAACTTTAGAAATATATAAAAAAACATTCTTTCAGTTTTTTTCGTAAAATATTATTGCAAATTATTAACCCAAACGCCAAACGCAAAAAGAAAACTTTTCTAAATAAAATATTATTTGAGAAACAAATTAAACTCACTCGTATTTTAGCTTCCCGTCTCGTGCTAGTCCAATGAGATAGTCTATCATCTTTCTACATTCTTTTACTTTATCCAAACTCATCCACCTCTGCAGCCAAAATCCTCTCAATGAAAGATCCTGAAGGAGAATCAAACTTTAACAAATTTCACTCAAGCTGGAAATCTTGAACGCAAGTTTGAGTCATAGAGGCATAGCAAAACAGAAAAAAGGCTGAATGATTGTAAGAAAGAAAATCTAAAACAACTAGACTAGAATATATATACTGATCTCATCAACATTACCTTAAAGATGAAAGATGTGGTTGACACAGTGATTGGTTTTTTAGACATTGCACCATATGTTACCATCGTTCCCTGAAACATCTATGTTTACGCGATATCTATTCTAAAATAAAAAAATGATAAACAATTGCTAAATCTGTCCACTGCACCTCAGAGTTTTGACTACGAGAGAGGCAACATTACCACCAACACAGTTGAATCCTAGAATAGGCTCAGGCAAATTACCCTATACCACACAGACACACACACACACAAATGTTAAGCAATAAGCATATATAAATATGATTCAAACTATCGTCGAATAATATATTATAAGCTAGACTTAAATCATACCAAAAGACTTTCGAAGTTCTTTACATTAAGTTGAGTCTCTGAAAACACTTTATCTGCACCTAGAGCTTTCAGCTTCTCTTTTGCTTCATCTGACCCAGCCCTAAAAAGACAGTAATAACTCAAGACATAATTTACTTGACCGAGTTGTTCGTTACCAAATAAAATTCACAATATATCTACGTATAACACCTGTCACGAATAATGTTGATGCTGCTGATACCACGGAGTCTTGCTAACTGGATGATACATTGACCCACCATACTTGTGGCGCCATTCTGTACCAAAGAATCTCCTGTTTCCAAGGATTAATCACTTGAATGATGCAAAGTATGATTAGGTTCAATTTTTTTTACTTTCATTAATCAGTTAATTACTCCTTCTGTTCCGAAATACAAGATGGTTAAGACAAAGTCGCGAAGATTAAAAAAAAAATTAAACTAAACATCATTTAATAAGTAGTTTAAAAATAAAATGTAGTCAATCATAAAAAACACTATCAAAATAAAAGAACCAAAAGTATCAAATATCACAAAATTTTGCACAGAAACTTCTTGAGCGTGGAGATTAAGAAATTATTTTTTTAAACAAAATATCATTTAATAATTAGTTAAAAACATAATTAGCCAATCATGAAATATATTATAGAATCCAACAAGTCAAAAGTATTAAATACCACTAAAATAAACATGTAAAACATTCTATATAAAAAAAAACTTCTTTGTTAACTTTTTTTGTTTGTTTATTAAGATTTTATAGTTTTTCACATTTTTTAGGGGGAATGTCAAAAATACCACTTTTATAATAAAACATAATTCAGCAAACTTGTTTTTTTGTTTTTTTTGTTAAGATTTTATAGTTTTTCACTTTTTCTTAAGGGAAATTTCAAAAAATCACTTTTATAATTACATTTTTCAAAAATACTATTTTATATGCCGTTCATTTTTGATGATACCACTTTATAAATGTTTATAAAAACTCAAATTTATAAGGGTTTATAAGAGTTTATAAAATTTGTTATAATCTTATAAAAAATGATAATATTAGTTATAAAACTTTATTAAACCTTATAAAATTTATCAAAAATGTTTTCTTAACCTTTATAAACATGTTTTATAAAGTCTTATAAATTTTAATTTTATAAACCAATTTTATAAACGTTTATAAAATATTAATTTTGAAAATAGAAAAAATAGTGTTACTTTTGTAAAGTGATATCATAAAAGTGGTATTTCTTAAAATTTCACTTTTTCTTATAAATATGATGCTTAGGTTTAAAGAGAGGGATGATGGACAAAGTCAAACCGGAGTTTAAGTCGACAAAGTCCTCAAGCATCCTTAAAGCGGTCAATGGATTAACAGTAACGGTAGCTGCATACTCTATTGGACACCTTTTGTCTATTCGGTGCCATGCACTTTCCTCCTTCACAACATACGTCTGCCAAGTCCCTAACCTCCAAAGAGATCGATTCTCATCAAATTATATGCATTTTTTGTTGTTTTATTTATCATTAAATCTTTTTACATAATTAAGATTTTACCCGGAGAGAGTGGAGATGGAATAACCCAATCACCAGGAGAAAGAGACTTGACCCTCGACCCAACTGTATACACTTGCCCAACACCTTCTTGACCACCAATCGCTGGTAACGATGGTCTCACAGGTTAAACGCCTAAAAAATTGATATCAATATCTAAACGATATTACAAATTTGTATTAACTATGTTTAGATTATTTCAAAGGCATTTTCGTTTCAATTTACATGTGAATTTTCTTTTTCTTGATAATATTTATGAGATGTAATTTATTTATAACTTTTTATATAATTTTTTTTGCAAAATGCAAACGCAAACCCCAAATGCACACATATAATTTGTTTAAGATGTAAAAGAAATGTAAATATAAACGCAAATGCAAACTAACAATTGAGGCTTAAATTTTTTACGTATTTAATACACAATCTTTATCAAGAAAATAAAGAGTATCTAACACACAATTAACCTTAACACTTGTTATTTCCAAGTTCACAAAACATCAAAAGACTCAAGATTCAAACACATATATACAGTCAACGCTGGTATATATTGGAGAAAATCAAACAAACCTTCAATTTGATTGATATCTGATGGATTTATCGGCGCGGCGATCATCCTAACGCATACATCGTTCTCTCTCACTTCCACCGGCGGGAGCTCTACCACTCTGTCATTGCCAAAGAAAGGGATTAAAAGCAGATTATGTGTGCGCATGTACCTACACTAAGAGTTTGATCCATATCCTGTTAAGTGTTAATATATTTCAGCCTTATCATAAAAGATGCATGAATCAGGATTCAGAGTTAAATCTTTAAGAAAAGAAAAAAAGACCAATAGTTAACTCTGAATTAATCGTTCTTTGAACTCTGACCAGCGTCAAGAATAGGAGTCCATTAACAGGTTCCAAATTACATTACATGTATTCAATATTTTGGTACCATAAACTACAACGGTCAACAGTTGTAAATAGAAATAATTTGAAGGGTATGGATCATCTTTTACGTGAACAAAGAAATGAATGACTTATCGAGTAAATATCAAGAAATTGTGCTCTGAGAACACGCTAGACCGGTTTTGACGGAATCAGAGAGCAAGATAGCACAAGAATGGGGGTAAATAGTTTATAGTATTGACGATTTAGAGTGTTTACAAGAGTAAGAACAGAGAAAACAAATATGAATGACAAGTAGAAAGAAATATGTAGTGTTGATTGTGAAAGAATGATTCAGTCCCTTATTCTCTGCTCCTCCTCTTGTTTTTTATAGCTCGAAAACCGTGTTTGACGTCTTCATTTCTTTCGCATGATTCTGTAATAAATGCATTTACTTCAATGAATTCAGCCGTTTCTAGTCAAAACATTGAATTGCTCTATTTGAATAATTCTCCAGTCCACATACAAAGTCGACTCTTATTTTAACCCGCAGGTTTAATTTTCGTCGCTTCTCTTCGGACTAAACGAGTTAATTATGTCTAACTTCCATTCGAACACTTTTACTTTGATAAGTAAGCGTGTTAGTGGTCATAAAATTTTGACGGGATTCGATGCCAACAAATATAACTTGATTTACTTATTAAATTTACTATGTTTTTTAAACAGCATTTATAAATGGTCATCTAATTAAAACATGTTTTCATCTCTTTATTCACATATATAAATATTGGATATCGGATAACTAACACTGCTATAGATAATAGTATAAACTACAAAAAAAAAAAAATGAATTGTCTAAGAAAGATTGAAAAAACTAAATCTAATGATTGTTTTTATTCACTAAAAAGTAAAAAAAAAAAGATAACTAAATTGAAAAAGAATAGCAGACCATTTGTATAAACAACTAAGTACTATATATATTTTGTATGATATTTATTTTTTCCCCAAAATACTGTTTTCTTGTAATTGCACATTTTTACACTTATAAGTACATGGTAGAACGGTGAAAAGGGTGTATATATGGTTATGATTTACAATAGTGTTACACTAGTATTACTTGAATTGTTTATTGAAATTCGGTAGTTCATCCACTCACTGAATCCTCTACCATTAAAGCACAATGGTTGGTTTCTATTAACAGATTCATGTCTTTTTATTTCTCTTCTTTTTACAAGAACAAAAACCTAAACATATTTGGTTACTAGTTTAATTAAACGAAAATCTAATATTTTGTAAGTGATTAACTAAGAAGATCATTGGTGACCATATAAAATGAATAATGAAATAATCGAATACTTGAGTGATCAAATGTGAAAACACTATAAACAAACAAACAGAACCGCAATATACGAACCTGGTGACAGAATCGGGAGAGCCGTGCCGTTCGTACACGATGGCCTTGGATGGTGGAGACATATTGGTGGAGAGCGATTTAAGACCGCCGTTTAGGTTCATGCTAGGAAGCCTAGGATTTAAGAACGATTTAAGACCGTGGTTTTGGTTCATGGAGATCAAAGAGGTTGAGAAATGGAGCAGTAACAAGAATAAAAAAGAAAAATGAAGGATCAATAAGGAGAAAGGATCATGTTTGACAAGTTGTAATCACCTGCTCTATTAATATATAGCTGAAAAGAGAAATGTTCAGAAGAAAACAATGCAAGAGGAAGCTTTTTCGAATTTTTTTATTCACACTCACTTATTATACAACAGTAATTAGTCTCTTAAATAGAGAATATGTATTTGGTATTCAAATCATATGTAGAATACATTATTGAAAATATACAATTATATGGAGCAGTTAGTCTTATATATCACGTGGATTCTCTATTAAAACCTGAATTATTTTAGATATGTAGACATGAACTTAGTCTATCAGTGCTCTCCACTTGGCTTAATTATTTTGGTTCAATATTTTGATTTCAGCCAAAATCAACTCAAACTGAAACAAGTCTTCAAGGAGGTATGATCTTAAGAAGATGGTGAATCAATGGAATAAAACAGTTGGTTGTGCAACTCTTTCTGTTTGATCAGTGAATGGATCGATGTGATTAGATTATGGAACCCAATATGTTGGTTGTGTAACTTTCTAAGATTGGATCAGTTTATGAGATGGATCGATAGGGGGAATGAAAGATGCCACAAATCTTTATGGAATAAGCAATGATAAGTATAAAACTCTTAGAGAAAGGCTTCTCACACAATCTCAAGAACTCAGCTGCTAGGGTTCTTATGAACACAAAAAGTTTATGCTTTATTGATAGGATAAATGATACAAGGCTGTGAGGGAACCTTATATATGATTCAAACAGCTATACCCTTCTAGGGGTCTTTAAAGCAAAATACATTTAAGGAAAACTATACTAAGAAATGAAATAAAAATAGCCAACATATGCTTATCTACTAAATAAAATAAGCTACTACTTAAGACAGAAACATTCAAGAGTTTTATTAGTAAAAATAATCATATGGAGATCATATAAATGGATTTACCTTGGCTTTAGATGGTAGGCGTGTTTAGCACAATGCTAAATAAGGTATTGCCTTTCTGCTCTTGAATGATCGACCACTTGTTGATATAATCCATAGTTTTCATGTCTGGACCGCTGTTGTATAATCCATAGTCTTCACTTGTTCCTTTGCCGAGTTCATCAAATCTTGTTTCATCTTGAGAAGCAATCCTTGGAGAAATAGCAAGTCTGTTGAGTTGATCCGTGATGTCTTCAAGCTCTCTTTGATTCATCAAATTCTCTACAGCTTTGTTGAAGTTCTCACGTAATGCTTTAGTACCAGATCTTGTTCTTGGTGGCAGCCTCATTGTGGGAATCTGGTCTAGTGGATTGAGGTCCTCATCATTCCATCCCTCTTGATGATGTTATGACCTCAGAACTGTTTCATCTGCATCAAATGGAACTAAGTCAGCAACATTAAAAGTGGTTGATATATTAAACTCACCTGGTAACTCGAGCTTGTATGCATTGCCGTTGATGCGCTCTAACACTCTGAATGGGCCATCTCCTCTGGGCGAAAGCTTGGACTTCCTCTGGTTAGGGAACCTCTATGATCTCATATGCAGCCATACCCAATCTCCATGTTCAAATGTAACTTCTTTCTTGCATTTATCTGTTTGTTTCTTGTACTGGAGGGTCTTCTTTTCCATGTTTTCCTTAGGTTTGAGATGTAGTTTCTTAACAAACTCAGCTTTTCTTTCCCCATCTTGACTGGTGTGCTCATGTGGTGGCATTGGTGAAAGATCCAGTGGAGTAAGAGGCTTAAAACCATACACAATCTCAAAAGGAGACAGCTTAGTAGCAGAGTGGGGGACTCGATTATAAGCAAACTCAATATAAGGTAAACAATCAAGCCAATTTTTCATGTTGTTACCAATTGTTGCCCCTAAAAGGGTGGATAAGGTGCGGTTTACAACCTCTGTTTGCCCATCTGTTTGAGAATGGCATGTGGTGGAGAAGAGCAGCTTTGTTCCTAGCTTCCTCCAAAGTGTTTTCCAGAAGTGGCTAAGGAACTTGGTGTCTCTGTCTGATACAATGGTCCTTGGTAACCATGTAAATGCACCACCTCCTTAAAGAACAAGTCTGTTGTTTGGGTTGCATCGTTTGTCTTTGCAAGTGAAATGAAGTGAGCCATCTTTGAGAACCGATCAACAACTATAAAGATGGAGTCCTTATGTCTGATCTTTGACAAACCTAAGACAAAATCAATGGAAATATCTACCCAAGACATGTTAGGAATATGTAATGGAATGTAAAGACCATGAGGATGTGACCTGGATTTGGCTTTGAGGCAGACGATACACTTAGAGCAGAAACGCTCTAACTCTTTCTTATGATGAGGCCAGAAGAAATGATCCACTATGATGCTTAGCATCTTGTCTACACCAAAATGACCCATCAACCACCTCCATGTGATTCTCTCAGTAGTAAATCATGCATTGAGCCTTGTGGAATGCATAGTTTCTTGTCTTGTATCAAGAACCCTTCATGCTGATAGAATGGTCCAGCAACTCCTTTGTTGCATTCTTTATATGTATATGCAAAATCTGGGTCTGTTTCATATTGCATTTTAATATATTCAAACCCCGATACCTTTGCCTCCATGGTGGATATGAGAGCATGACGCCGAGACAGTGCATCAACTACTACATTCTCTTTGCCCTTCTTCTACTTTATGATGTAAGGAAACGTTTCCACAAACTCTAACCATTTGGCATGTCTCTTCTTGAGTGTTGTTTGGCCTCTTAGATGCTTGAGAGTCTCATGATCTGTATGAATAACAAACTCTATTGAAAGCAAATAGTGTTGCCAAGTTTCAAGAGATCTTACCAAAGCAAAAAGCTTTTTGTCATAGGTCGGATAGTTTAAGGCTGCTCCATTGAATTTCTCACTGAAGTAAGCCACTGGTCGCCCTCCTTGGGTAAGTACAACTCCTATTCCAGTCCCTGATGCATCACATTCAAACTCAAAAGTCTGATCAAAGTTAGGTAAATACAGCACTGGCGCATGAGTAAGACTGTTTTTGAGCTTATTGAATGCTTCTTCTTGTGCTGGTCCCCATTTAAAAGCAACATTCTTCTTGATTACTGAGGTTAATGGGGCGGCAATGGTGCTGAAATCTCTAACAATCTCCTGTAGAAGCTTGCTAATCCATGAAAGCTTCTTACATGCCCAATCATTGATGGAGTTGGCCATTCCTGTATGGCTTTGATCTTCTCCTAATAACCCTTTAATCCCTGAGAACTTACAACAAATCCTAGAAACACAACCTCATTAGTGCAAAAAGTACATTTTTTCAGGTTTGCATAAAGATTCTCAGCTCGCAATGTCTCAAGTACTTGTTCTGAGTGTTTCAAGTGATCATCTAAGCAGGTACTGTAAATCAATATGTCATCAAAAGAGACAACTACAAACTTACTGATGTATGCATTTAAAACGTGATTCAGGAGCCTCATGAATTGATATATCATTGTTTTTACCACATTTTAGCCATGATTTAAGTATTATTTATAGAGTCTTTTGGTCTTTTCTAGAGTCCTATTAGAGTCTTTGCAGGTTCATGTACGTTTTGAGGATAATTAGAGATTTTGGATCATTTTGGAGCATTGTGGAAGAAGCTGCTGAAAACATGAAGTCGTATTGCTGTCGGATTAACAGTGTCGATCCGACAGCGTTCATTGGTGTCGATCGACACCACTCGAGCCAAGCCAAAACGCGATTTCTACAAGTTTTGAAGAAAAGGAAAATGCCCAAAAAGATTTCCTTATTTGCAAGAATGCCCAATTCGTGTTTTGAACCTTATATATAGTTGTCAAAGCCACTGTTTAGGCATAATCTCATACTTTAAGAATCATAGAAGCTTAGGTTTTTGGAGAGAAAAATCAGACTTCTTTAGAGCAGATTTGGAACTCCTTTATTTCTTCTATTGATTTCTTTTATGCTTTCTATTCAAATAATGATTTGTGTTTCATTGATCATGTCTGAGTAGTTTGCTTGTTAGGTTTAGGGTTTTTCAAAGGTGATTGATGAATTGTTAGGTTGAATTGAATTGTTAGGATAAAATCATTAGAGTTCTTCATCTGGATTTGTGATTAATGCTTATTCTAGCTTCGCGACCTAGAATCTGATCTTAGGTTGATTAATAGATGCAATAGTATTATTGATTGCCTGAACTAATGTTAGATGAGCAAAATACCTATTTGCAAAGAGATTTGGTTTAGGGATTTTGTGAATAATCGAACCTGTTATTAATGCTTGTATGAATTGATAGGATTTGCAAAGAGATTTGGGATTCAAGGGTTTAGACATAGATAATCTTCGCAGCTAGAGTTGGTTGATTTTACATTAGTGTTTCGAGTTCTAGAACGGTTCTTCATTATTCCTAACATTCTGTTTAGACCTGCAATTATGATTCACCTGAGAATTTCCCTAACCCTAGCGTTTCGTCTCCTGAACTTACATCGTTTTTAAATTACCTGCTGTCTTTATTTTTAATCCTTATTCTTACCTTAATTCGAAATTGAAATTCTGCTGTGTGACTATCTCTTTCCATGTGGATTTGATCCCTAAGTACTGCGACTGATCTCTTAATTTGAGAGAGTAGCTCTAGGGTAAATTTGAGCATATTATGAATGTACTGGGAGCGTTTGTAAGTCCCAATGGCATGACTAACCATTCATACAAGCCTCTCTTTGTTTTAAACGCTGTTTTCCATTCATCACCTTCTTTCATCCTGACTTGGTGATATCCACTTCTCAAGTCGATCCTAGAGAAGATGGCTGCTCCATTTAACTCATCCATCATGTCATCAAGCCTGGGAATCGGATGCATATACTTGATGGTGATGTTGTTTACAGCTCTACAATCTACACACATCCTCCAAGACCCATCTTTCTTTGGCACAAGAAAAACATGAACTGCGCATGGGCTTAAACTCTCCCTGATGTATCCTTTTTACATTAACCTGTTTCTCTAGCTCTTTAGCTTCTTCTGGATTTACTCGGTAAGCAGCTCTGTTGGGAAGAGGTGCGCTTGGTACTAAGTCTATTTGATGCTTTATGCCCCTCCCAGGAGGTAAACCTGGTGGAATCTCCTCTGGAAAGACATCTACAAATCGATCTAAGAGCTTAAGTACTTCTGGTGGTGGTTCCCTTTCGTCTTGTCCTGAAAGTAATCCTTCTTTAAAGATCATTAGTAACACATGTTCATTTAAATTAAGAGATATAAGAACTGTAGCAGGTGTAACATAGAGATTAGTTTTACTTACCTCAGATCCTTTAGCCATTGCTCTTTGCATCTCATGTACTTTCTGTGGCGTAAGAGGTGCTAAGTTGTGCTTGCAGCTGTTATGAGTGAAGCTGTAGTAGTTTGTGCACCCAATATGCATTGTCTCCTTGTCAAATTGCAACGGTCTTTCAAGCAATAGATGACCAGCTTGCATAGGGACTACATCACACACCACTCGATCTGCATACTTGCCTATGTTGAATGGCACAATAACTTGCTCAGCTATCTTGAGCTCAGTCTCATCGTTGAGCGATCTCAGCTTGTAAGGATGGGGTTGCTTTGTTCTTTGTAGACCTAATTTCTTAACCAAATACTCATTGGCTACATTAGTGCAAGAACCTCCATCAATAATCAAACTACATACCTTAGAGTTCACTGTGCATCTGGAGTGAAAGATGTTCTCTCTTTGAACAGTTTCTGGATCAAAGAGTGTACTGAGGGCTTTCCTAACAACAAGTACCTCTCCTACTTCAGGGTAGTTGATTATATCGTCCTCTGATCCTTATTGTTCCTCATGTGCTTCATCTTGAGATTCATATTCTCCATTGTCTTTGACAATCATGACTCTCTGGTTTGGGCAATCTCTTGCATAGTGTCCTTTTCCCTGACATTTGAAACAAGTAATATCACGAGCTCTAGTATTTTGTTGAGTTGGAAACTTAGTGGGCTCTGGTTTGAATCCTTTAGAGGTTTTTGGTGCAGGTTTCTTGAACCTTGAATCTCCTTTTATAGACTTTCCTTTGTCTATATTGCGTTGACCCTGTGGAATCCAAGTACTCTTGCTTCTGTTTGTAGAAGCTGTCTTTCTCTTGATATGATGCTCAGCTTGTATTGCTAGATGCAGTAGCTCCTCTAGATCATGGTAACTCTCCCTTTTCACCTTTCTAGCAATCCTGTCTTGAAGTCCATCAAGAAATTGAGCCATCAATGTTTCTGGTGTATCTTATACTTCCAATCTCTTCTTAAGGGTCTCAAATTCTTCAAAGTACTCCTCTACAGACTTGTTTCCTTGTGAAAGCTATCAAAATCTCCTCTGCAAGTCTCTGTGGTAGTGAGCAGGTACATATCTCTTCCTCAGATTGAACCTCATATCTCCCTAAGTGTTGACTTGATCATATGGTTGTTCGTTTGGCAGACGCAGGTACCTGCGGCTGCAGCAGCGGCATAAAGTCTTGTTCGTTTTGTTGCCGCGGCTCCCTGCGTCTAAACGCAGTGTCAACCGCAGATACCTGCGTTCGAAATTTTTAAACGCAAAGAAAATTTGGCGGTGCGGCTAGATTTGCTGCGATTAAATTATTAAAAGATTAAATTACCCATACATTATTTGTAAATTACAAACACATGCCATCAACCCTAATCTATTTCCTCTTCGTCGCATTTTCTCTTCGTGGCCTTAGATCAATTTCACGAGTTCTTCTTCGTGGCCTTAGATCGATTTCCCACCTCGATTTCACGAGTTCTTCTTCGTGGCCTTAGATCGATTTCATGAGTTCTTCTTTGTGGCCTTAGATCGAGTTCTTCTTCTGGGTTTCACGAGTTCTTCTTCTGGGATTCAAAAGTTCTTCTTCCTTCATCGATTTCACGAGTTCTTCTTCTGGGTTTGTTCATTTGGATTTCTGGGTTTAGTTTCTAAGCCTCGCTCAAGCTCTTTTCTCTCTATCTCCGCCATTCGAGGTCTCGAATAACCATTTGAAGCTTCCGGTGAACTTTTCTCTCTCTCTTTTTCCTTTCCTGTTGTCGACTTTAGTAAATTTTGATTCTTTGTATGGTGAAGACTTGTTTTTCATTTCGTATTGCTTACTCAAATTTGATTATGTGTATGGTGAAGACTTGTTTTTCATTTCGTATTGCTTACTCAAATNAATTGTTAGGATAAAATCATTAGAGTTCTTCATCTGGATTTGTGATTAATGCTTATTCTAGCTTCGCGACCTAGAATTTGATCTTAGGTTGATTAATAAATGCGAGAGTATTATTGATTGCCTGAATTAATGTTAGATGAGCAAAATACCTATTCGCAAAGAGATTTGGTTTAGGGATTTTGTGAACAATCGAACCTGTTATTAATGCTTGTCTGAATTGATAGGATTTGCAAATAGATTTGGAATTCTAGGGTTTAGACATAGATAATCTTCACAGCGAGAGTTGGTTGATTTTACATTAGTGTTTTGAGTTCTAGAACGGTTCTTCATAATTCCTAACATTCTGTCTAGGCCTGCAATTAGGATTCACCTGAGAATTTCCCTAACCCTAACGTTTCGCCTCCTCAATTTACATCGTTTTTAACTGCGTTCTGTCTTTTATTTTTAATCTTTATTCTTAGCTTAATTCGAAATTGAAATTCTGCTGTGTGACTATCTCTTTCCCTGTGGATTCGATCCCTAAGTACTGCGACTGATCTTTTAATTTGAGAGTAGCTCTAGGGTACATTTGAGCATATCAAATTTTTGGCGCCGTTGCCGGGAAAAGAGATTAGTTGCCTACAGAGTTTTAGTATTAGAATTTTGTCTAGGTTTTTTTTTATTTTTGTTTTTGGTTACTAATTTTTAGTTTCTTATTCTTTGTTTCAGATGTATGCTTAATCGTAATACCAGGAGCAACAAGGATCAGGAGCTAATTAGACTTGATAACCAGGCGTTAGCACATCTAGAACGAACAAATCGAAAACTTGCGAGAGCATCGATTGACACCAACACTATCGTCGATCGACACCCTCCGCAGACAGAGATGGCTGAGCCTGTGATTATGATTTGTGATGAGGCTGGTAACTTCACGGATCTAGACGACAATAGGAGAAACAATCGTGGCCAGAGACTTGACGATAATGAATCTGTTATCATCGAGCAACCAATACAAGCCGCACATGTAGACGTTGGACGCGGAAGAACACTTGGTGAATACAACAGACCAGACAAGTTCTATGCAAATAGAGCTGCGATCCGTCCTTCGGCATTCCAGAGGAATGATTTCGAGCTGAAGCCTGCTTACTACACACTTGTAGCTCAGCATCCTTTCCATGGTCTTCCCAATGAACATCCTATGGATCACATTGAAAAATTCGAGGACTTGGCATCAAGCATTAAGGCTAATGGAGTTTCCTATGATTATCTTTTCTGCAAGCTTTTCCCTTACTCGCTTGCTGGAGATGCATCATACTGGCTAAAGCAGTTGGATCCAGGATCCTTGACCACTTGGGAAGAAACAAAGAATGCATTCTAATGCAACTTCTTTGATGATGCAAGATCCGAGGAGTTGAGGACAAAGATAACTGCATTCTCCCAAGGACCTACCGAAGCATTCAAGGCTTCTTGGGTGAGATTCAAGGCTTACCAAAGGGACTGCCCACATCACCGTTTCAGCGAGCCGCAACTTCTCAGAATCTTCTACCGAGGGATCGATTGGAGGTACCAGATGGCTTTAGATGCTGCAAGCAATGGCAACTTCAACACCAGATATCCCGATGACGAGATGGTGCTTATAGAGAATTTGGCCACCAAGAATGCAGATTTTGAAAGGAAACAACATGCTGGTGCAAATAGAGGAAGCCAAATAGTTGAGGTTAACAGGAAGCCGGACATCTTGGTAGGCAAAAAGCAAGTTCACTTTGCTAATGAGGTGGAGACATTCGAGCCTGAGGAAGAAGAGGTTAACTACATCAATGGAGCTGGTTTTCAAGGTCAAAGGTTTGGCAATCAGCAATGCTATGGTTCTTCTTATCATAAGCCTTTTCAGAACAACAACTTCCAGAGAACTTATGGTTCTTTCTCTTACCAAAAGCCTACTGCATAAGACAATAAGGTGGAGTCTATGCTAGAGCAACTTCTAGGAGGACAGCAGAAGATGACAGTGGATTTCAATGGAAAGATAGATTCAATGTACCAAGACTTGAATGGGAAGATCGATTGCTTGAACTCTCATATGAAGAAACTGGACACCCAAGTTGCTCAAACTGCTGGAGCTTTGAAGAGACAAGATGAGTTTCTTCCTGGAAAGTCTGATACAAATCTCAGA
The DNA here is from genome assembly GCA_020283515.1 of Alliaria petiolata. Classification (NCBI taxonomy): domain Eukaryota; kingdom Viridiplantae; phylum Streptophyta; class Magnoliopsida; order Brassicales; family Brassicaceae; genus Alliaria; species Alliaria petiolata. Next base: position 357,479,392 of record JAHZTW010000001.1, read on the forward strand.
CATCATGTCAATGATATCATGGTAGGAAGTGCAGAAAATTTCGTGGAGATTGAGAAGTTTGAGGAGCTTGAAAAAGAAGATGCCGCAGTTGCAGAGTTAGCGTCGATCGACACCACTGCTGAGTGTCGATCGACACCACTGCTGAGTGTCGATCGACACCACTAGAAAAGCCCGATGATTCGAGCTCTGACAAAGCGAAATCGAGCAGGATCGACACTGAAACGTCGACACAAAACGCTAGTGTCGATCGACAGCATGCCCTGACTTCGCCAGACAGGCCTGAAGCTTCAAAAAGTGCAGAGGAAAAAGTGTATAAGCCTAAAATACCCTATCCCAAGCCTCCTAGAAAGTCTAAACAGGAGATAGAAGAAGCCATATGCAAAGAAATGATGGACAAGCTGATGGTTGAGCTACCCTTAGTTGATGCAGTCAAACTTTCACCTCCATTAAGAAGATATGTCAAGAGAATGTTTGTCAATGGTGTGAGTCCTGAGGAAGGAGTATTGCTTACCAGAGACATGAATGCAATTCTCTTAAACATAGTTCCAAGGAAGAAGAAGAAGGTGAGGGTTTCTGAAAAGTCAGTGTTGTGATTCAGAGGAGAATTCTAGAGAAGTTACCTGATCGAGGGAACTTTGTGCTAGATTGCTCAATCTCAACGGGGAGGCTTCCTCGTTCTCTCTCTGATCTAGGTTCAAGTATCAACTTGATACCATACTCTGTTGTTGTTAGACTTGGAATGACTGATTTCAAGCCAGCCAGAATCTCTCTTGTCATAGCTGATCGATCAAAAAGAATCCCAGAAGGTGTCTTAGAAGATGTTCCTCTGAAGATTGAAGGCTGCATAATTCCCACAGACTTTGTGGTTTTGAAGTATAATGAAGAACCGGCAGATCCTCTTATTTTGGGAAGATCATTCTTGGCTTCAGCTGGTGCCAGCATTGATGTGAGAAAATGGAAAATAGAGCTTGATTTGGGGGATGTTATCATGAATTTTGACATGGACAAGTTAAGGGGACCATCCACCATCGATGGTCAAGCTTTTTCAGTGGAGACGTCCATGGATCAAGACTCAATCATGAAATGTTCATATGACATTACTACTGGGTATGACAAGGAGATGGATAATAAATAGCAAATGAATAAGCTGGTTGTTCTAGAGGCATTGGATGGAAATTATGAAGAAGTTGAGGAGCTAGAAGATTGGAGTGGAAACATAATTGTTGATCATCTCTTCAGGACTATGAGCATAGATGAGGTTCATATCAATTCCAAATTGATGGAGGAAGACATTTTCGTCATGGAGGCAAGAATAGCAGAGCTGAACAGCAGGAAAAGTGCAGAAACCCGAGCTTCAGAGTTGGTGTCGATCGACACGACTCCTAGTGTCGGTCGACACCCTCCGAAGATCACGACACAAGTCGTCTCCAATGCTGCAAGTCCATCACATGTGGTCCAACAGACAACTCCACATCCTACAGCCCAGAAACCTCCAAGAAATCAAAGGTATGTACTTCCTGAAATCAATTTCAAACCCCCTGATCCTCTCAATAAGAATACCAAAGGTTCAAAAGGTGCTTCACACTTATGCAAGCAACGAGATTCTCGTAGAAGGCTTGGTGTTTCTTTTGATGATTCTGCAGGAAAACGAAGTGTCCCACCCGAAGTCAAGTCCCACCCTGCTGCTGTTCCTAAATTCCTTGGTCGCTTTCATGCACCTACTACCTATACTCCACCATGGATGAGGAGACATTCTTTTGGGAAACATTCAATGCCACCCTCTGATCTACCAGATGTCTCAACCCCGACACAGTCAAGCTAAAGACTAAAAACAAGCGCTGAGTGGGAGGCAACCCACTGTCAGGTACGATTTTTTTTTACATTTCGTTTTGGTTTTACTAAGTCCTAGTTTTAGTCAGTTGAAAATAAGAGACATTGGGCTTGAGACATCTGGGTTTGACATAGACCAGTGTCGGTCGACACCATTCGTGGGTGTCGACCGACACCACGCGCAGACGAAGGTAAGTCTTCTATATGGTCTTTTATGTTGTTTCTAATCTTTCTTTTAGCCAACTTCGGGCTTCATAACACTGGGGACATTGTTGTTTAAGTCTAGGGGAGGTGATTACTGACTTTGTGATCTGTTTTGAGAGTCAGTTTTTTTTTATTGAGTCAAAATTAGTTGAAATTTTCAGTTTTTCTTGGAACAAAACCACAACATCGACACTTGAAGGACCATTGCCATAGTAGTTGATTGCAGGTTTTACTAAGTAGAAAGCTGCGAGTGGATCAATCTAACAGAGAGAGTTCAGATTCCCTTATAGAACTAGGTATGCATTGAACTTGATTCCTCTTTTAGCTTTGAACAGGATAAGCAAGTTGCAGTCTCTCCTTGATCTTCCCTTGAGAAAAGAAAAGAAATAAGAAGTCTAACCAAGGAATAGTGCAAAGATCCTCATGAGCCTGTCTCTTCACAAGGAACAATATTAGTGAGAGCTCATGAACATGTCTCCTCACATGGAACACAAGTAAAGAGCAGCACTATTCCAAGGCTTCAAAAGAATAAGAAAAAGTCAATGAAAAGATCTTACAACATCCTGAAAATGGGCAGCAGTTGACTAAGGGAAGAGAAAATAGGAGAGTTGTACAAAGAATGTCTTGTTCAGGAACTAAGGAAGGGAAAGAATATGTAAAGTTCTTTGGTCATACCATTGTTAGAGTTCGAAATTTCACTAAGGAAAGGATCTGGATTTAAACTGCGAGATTGCTAAGCTTGTGGTAAGTACACTGAAACATTACCTAAAGTTGGCTCTATAGCACGTGGATTCAAGAGTGTTAACCATTGTGGCGTTCTGAAGGATAGTTGAAAGTTTCTGTTTTCAAACCTCGACTCCATTCTAAGTTTTTGTTTTGCTTGAGGGCAAGCAAAAGCTAAGTCTGGGGGAGTTGATATATCATGGTTTTTACCACTTTTTAGCCATGATATAAGTATTATTTATAGAGTCTTTTGGTCTTTTTAGAGTCCTATTAGAGTCTTTGCAGGTTCATGTATGTTTTGAGCATAATTGGAGATTTTGGATCATTTTGGAGCATTGTGAAAGAAGCTGCTGAAAACATGAAGTCGGATTGCTGTCGGATGAACAGTGTCGGTTGACACTGTTCATTGGTGTTGATCGACACCACTCGAGCCAAGCCAAAACGCGATTTCTACAAGTTTTGAAGAAAAGGAAATTGCCCAAAAAGATTTCCTTATTTGCAAGAATTCCCAATTCGTGTTTTTGACCTTATATATAGTTGTCAAAGCCATTGTTTAGACATAATCTCATACTTTAAGAATCATAGAAGTCTAGGTTTTTGGAGAGAAAAATCAGACTCCTTTAGAGCAGATTTGGAACTCCTTTATTTCTTCTATTGATTTCTTTTATGCTTTCTATTCAAATAATGATTTTTGTTTCATTGATCATGTCTGAGTAGTTTGCTTGTTAGGTTTAGGGTTTTTCAAAGGTGATTGATGAATTGTTAGGTTGAATTGAATTGTTAGGATAAAATCATTAGAGTTCTTCATCTGGATTTGTGATTAATGCTTATTCTAGCTTCGCGACCTAGAATCTGATCTTAGGTTGATTAATAGATGCAATAGTATTATTGATTGCCTGAACTAATGTTAGATGAGCAAAATACCTATTTGCAAAGAGATTTGGTTTAGGGATTTTGTGAATAATCGAACCTGTTATTAATGCTTGTATGAATTGATAGGATTTGCAAAGAGATTTGGGATTCAAGGGTTTAGACATAGATAATCTTCGCAGCAAGAGTTGGTTGATTTTACATTAGTGTTTCGAGTTCTAGAACGGTTCTTCATTATTCCTAACATTCTGTTTAGACCTGCAATTATGATTCACCTGAGAATTTCCCTAACCCTAGCGTTTCGTCTCCTGAACTTACATCGTTTTTAAATTACCTGCTGTCTTTATTTTTAATCCTTATTCTTACCTTAATTCGAAATTGAAATTCTGCTGTGTGACTATCTCTTTCCATGTGGATTTGATCCCTAAGTACTGCGACTGATCTCTTAATTTGAGAGAGTAGCTCTAGGGTAAATTTGAGCATATTATGAATGTACTGGGAGCGTTTGTAAGTCCCAATGGCATGACTAACCATTCATACAAGCCTCTCTTTGTTTTAAACGCTGTTTTCCATTCATCACCTTCTTTCATCCTGACTTGGTGATATCCACTTCTCAAGTCGATCCTAGAGAAGATGGCTGCTCCATTTAACTCATCCATCATGTCATCAAGCCTGGGAATCGGATGCATATACTTGATGGTGATGTTGTTTACAGCTCTACAATCTACACACATCCTCCAAGACCCATCTTTCTTTGGCACAAGAAAAACATGAACTGCGCATGGGCTTAAACTCTCCCTGATGTATCCTTTTTACATTAACCTGTTTCTCTAGCTCTTTAGCTTCTTCTGGATTTACTCGGTAAGCAGCTCTGTTGGGAAGAGGTGCGCTTGGTACTAAGTCTATTTGATGCTTTATGCCCCTCCCAGGAGGTAAACCTGGTGGAATCTCCTCTGGAAAGACATCTACAAATCGATCTAAGAGCTTAAGTACTTCTGGTGGTGGTTCCCTTTCGTCTTGTCCTGAAAGTAATCCTTCTTTAAAGATCATTAGTAACACATGTTCATTTAAATTAAGAGATATAAGAACTGTAGCAGGTGTAACATAGAGATTAGTTTTACTTACCTCAGATCCTTTAGCCATTGCTCTTTGCATCTCATGTACTTTCTGTGGCGTAAGAGGTGCTAAGTTGTGCTTGCAGCTGTTATGAGTGAAGCTGTAGTAGTTTGTGCACCCAATATGCATTGTCTCCTTGTCAAATTGCAACGGTCTTTCAAGCAATAGATGACCAGCTTGCATAGGGACTACATCACACACCACTCGATCTGCATACTTGCCTATGTTGAATGGCACAATAACTTGCTCAGCTATCTTGAGCTCAGTCTCATCGTTGAGCGATCTCAGCTTGTAAGGATGGGGTTGCTTTGTTCTTTGTAGACCTAATTTCTTAACCAAATACTCATTGGCTACATTAGTGCAAGAACCTCCATCAATAATCAAACTACATACCTTAGAGTTCACTGTGCATCTGGAGTGAAAGATGTTCTCTCTTTGAACAGTTTCTGGATCAAAGAGTGTACTGAGGGCTTTCCTAACAACAAGTACCTCTCCTACTTCAGGGTAGTTGATTATATCGTCCTCTGATCCTTATTGTTCCTCATGTGCTTCATCTTGAGATTCATATTCTCCATTGTCTTTGACAATCATGACTCTCTGGTTTGGGCAATCTCTTGCATAGTGTCCTTTTCCCTGACATTTGAAACAAGTAATATCACGAGCTCTAGTATTTTGTTGAGTTGGAAACTTAGTGGGCTCTGGTTTGAATCCTTTAGAGGTTTTTGGTGCAGGTTTCTTGAACCTTGAATCTCCTTTTATAGACTTTCCTTTGTCTATATTGCGTTGACCCTGTGGAATCCAAGTACTCTTGCTTCTGTTTGTAGAAGCTGTCTTTCTCTTGATATGATGCTCAGCTTGTATTGCTAGATGCAGTAGCTCCTCTAGATCATGGTAACTCTCCCTTTTCACCTTTCTAGCAATCCTGTCTTGAAGTCCATCAAGAAATTGAGCCATCAATGTTTCTGGTGTATCTTATACTTCCAATCTCTTCTTAAGGGTCTCAAATTCTTCAAAGTACTCCTCTACAGACTTGTTTCCTTGTGAAAGCTATCAAAATCTCCTCTGCAAGTCTCTGTGGTAGTGAGCAGGTACATATCTCTTCCTCAGATTGAACCTCATATCTCCCTAAGTGTTGACTTGATCATATGGTTGTTCGTTTGGCAGACGCAGGTACCTGCGGCTGCAGCAGCGGCATAAAGTCTTGTTCGTTTTGTTGCCGCGGCTCCCTGCGTCTAAACGCAGTGTCAACCGCAGATACCTGCGTTCGAAATTTTTAAACGCAAAGAAAATTTGGCGGTGCGGCTAGATTTGCTGCGATTAAATTATTAAAAGATTAAATTACCCATACATTATTTGTAAATTACAAACACATGCCATCAACCCTAATCTATTTCCTCTTCGTCGCATTTTCTCTTCGTGGCCTTAGATCAATTTCACGAGTTCTTCTTCGTGGCCTTAGATCGATTTCCCACCTCGATTTCACGAGTTCTTCTTCGTGGCCTTAGATCGATTTCATGAGTTCTTCTTTGTGGCCTTAGATCGAGTTCTTCTTCTGGGTTTCACGAGTTCTTCTTCTGGGATTCAAAAGTTCTTCTTCCTTCATCGATTTCACGAGTTCTTCTTCTGGGTTTGTTCATTTGGATTTCTGGGTTTAGTTTCTAAGCCTCGCTCAAGCTCTTTTCTCTCTATCTCCGCCATTCGAGGTCTCGAATAACCATTTGAAGCTTCCGGTGAACTTTTCTCTCTCTCTTTTTCCTTTCCTGTTGTCGACTTTAGTAAATTTTGATTCTTTGTATGGTGAAGACTTGTTTTTCATTTCGTATTGCTTACTCAAATTTGATTATGTGTATGGTGAAGACTTGTTTTTCATTTCGTATTGCTTACTCAAATTTGATTATGTGTATGGTGAAGACTTGTTTTTCATTTCGTATTGCTTACTCAAATTTGATTATGTGTATGGTGAAGACTTGTTTTTCATTTCGTATTGTTGATCCATTTGAGAGCTTATGTATGCGATTATGTTTAGCTTCTATGAGATTAGCTTGTGTATCGGTGTCCCTTTCCCTCAATATTTTCCTTCTCTTCATCACGATTTGGTGTTTTAAATGATGTATTAGTCTTGTGTTATTTCTCTCGTCACATGTATGGCTTATTAGATTCAAGTTCTGCTCTGATGAACTTAATGTTTATGCAGCTTGGTGTTGAGACCGTCCTTGTACTTGTTGGCCCAGTCTCTGACTTGTTGCTTTCTAAGGCTCCCAGGGTAAGAAATCACTTTGTTTTTTTTTCCTATACTTGAGATTATCTTAGCTTATGTATGCGAGTCTAGTTGAGATACTCGGGTACTAGATACATAAACTTGGATCATTAGTTTATGTATTCGCTGCATCAATACTCAGGCTTTAGAATTCACCCTAAGGTTCTGTCTTTGGTTCTTTGTTTTAGTTTTTGTTATCAGTTGTGAGTTGTCTTCAGGGTCTTGTCATCACAGAGAGGACGAAACTTGACCCAGCGAAAGAAGATGACTAAAGATGTAAGTGTTTTGGTTTTGATCTTAGTGTTTTGGCTTTGATCTTAGAGTTTTTTATGGATCGTTTTTAGAATTGGACCGATGAGGAAACTAGATACTTTTTTCAACTTTATTCGGATGAGAGAAGCAAAGGAAATAGGACTAGTACAGGAATGAATCAAACCGGGAAAGATTGTATCATGAAGAAGTTTGAAGCAAGATTTAAGAGAGGATAAATGGAACCATTTCAAGAACAAGTATGACTCGTGTAAAAAAAATACACTAGCTATAGGATGCTAACTCACAATAGGACCAGGATTGGATATGATGATATGGGAAAGCTGGACATGTCAGATGATTGGTGGGAGGAACGCATAAAGGTAATCATCAATTTCAAGCTTTTCACATATGTTTGCTTGTGTTTTGTTTTTGAATACTTATATTGATTTTGCTTTTCACAACAATTTGCTTGTGCTTTATTCTCTGATTTTGATTAGTTGATTACTTAGCTTGGTGCTGATAAGTTCTATTAATTACTGTTTATTAGTTGATTACTTAGCGTTGGTAGTTGATTACTTAGCGTTGGTGGTGATAAGTTCTTTATCACATATTACTCAATCTTCTTGTGTATAGTCGTATTCTATTGCTTACTGTTTTGTGTGTAACTGATAATCAATTGTCTTTTGTTATATAGGAATGGCCTGAAGCTAGAAAGTTGAAAGGCAAATTGGTTGTTAATATGGATGTGTTTGAAGCTGAATTTCGTGCTGTAGTAGTAACTGGAGCTGAAGGATGCAGCGCTCAAACTGGAGAAGCTAGTTTAAGTTCCAGAGTGGATGGAGATGAAGGCGATGAAGTTGATTCTGTTGACAATGTCGAGACACAAACTCAGCCACAAACCCAGCCACAAACTCAAACACAAACCCAGCCGCAAACACAAACCGGATGTTCAAGAGCCAAAAGAAGGCGTAAAGAGAAAGATGTGGCTGTAGAAGCTGTTGTCAAATGTACCGATGTTCTTGATAAGAAGAACATAATAGCAGAACTGATGTTGGATCGTGAGCATGCTCGGAGTGTTGAGAATGTTTTGGAGATACTTAATGGATTACCTGGCGTGACAATGTGGTCTCCATTTCATTAAGCTGCTATTGCCCATCTTCTAGATAGTGAAGGGAACCGGAGGGGTTTATAGCGTTTCCTAAGGCTGAAGATAAGATTAGGTTCTTGGAGCTTAGGACTAGAACAAAACTAGATGATTGAAATGAAGGGAACCGGATCTTAGGAAGCTTAGGATTTTTGTTGTTTTTTTCCAGGAAGCTTAGGATTTTTTGTTGTTTTGTTGTTTCTCAGGTTTTGATTTGATTCCAGACATGTAGTATGTCTTATGTTATTTGGAACTTATGTAAGAGTTCTCTTAAACGTGATATTTATGTGATACTTTGAACTTATATAAGATTCCTCTTAAACGTGTTTGTAGATGGTTAGAAGATAGATTTTGGGTGATGATGATGATGAACTTGGTTTGCTAGATTCACTTGCTACTGAGAGATTGAGTCATAGAACAGATCGGGGAGCAGGTTAGTGATTTTGATGAACCAAAGAAAATGAGAATATAATGTCAGGCTTTGTAAATATTTTGATTATCAAAGTTTCTGTAATTGAGAAGAAAATGAGTACAAAGCATGCAGTTTACAAAAATTTATGGAATCGTGAATTGAAGGTTATGGTGTTGAATAAAAGTTAAATAAAAGTAATAAATTCGTGGATTGTCTTGATTTTGATTTGCATAGTAAAGCTGCAGACTTTGCCTTTGTTTAATAACTCTCTTATCATGGTAAATTTATGGAATCGTGACTTTGATATATAATTGATTTTGGATGACTTGGTTTGTGGTATTTTTTAATCTCTGTTGTTTTTTGGTCGTATAGGTTGGCGTCATGTTCAGCAGTTTATGCATGGATCAGATTAGCAGTGTTATGACATTCTTCGAATGAACCAAAAAATATTTGGAGCTTTATGTAAGATGCTAACTAGGCGATATGGATTAGAAGAGTCAGAAAATGTCTATGTTGAAGAATCTGTTGCAATGTTTCTTGAGGTGGTTGGTCAGGACAAGACTATGCGGGATATAGCTGACAGGTATCAGCGGTCATTGGATACAGTGAAAAGGAAGCTTGATGACGTTTTGAGTGTTCTCCTCAAGTTTGCAGCGGATACACTAAAACCACAAGAAGGTGAATTTACAAGAGTAAACCCTACTTTAAGGAATGATGATAGATATATGCCTTTTTTTGAAGACTGCATTGGTGCACTTGATGGAACTCATGTCCCAGTTCGCCCTCCAAGTCAAACCGCATAAGCATATAAAGGTAGAAAGCATGAACCCACCATGAATGTCCTTGCTATATGTAACTTTGATATGAAGTTCATATATGCATATGTCGGTGTTCCTGGTAGAGCACATGATACAAAAGTCTTGACTCATTGTGCGAGGAATGAACCCTCTTTCCCACATCCGCCTAGTGGAAAGTATTACTAGTTTACTCCGGATATCCCACTAAGACAGGGTATCTTGGTCCGCATCGTAGGATGCGATATCATCTTGGTCAATTTGCTAGAGGAGGACCACCAGTAAATGCACGAGAGTTGTTCAATCGAAAGCATTCATGTTTGCGATCAGTGATTGAGAGGACATTTGGAGTATGGAAAGCAAATGGAGGATTTTAGATCGCAAGCATCCAAAGTATGGTCTGACCAAGTGGATTAAGCTTGTAACAGCGACAATGGCACTACACAATTTCATACGTGATTCACATCGAAAAGACCAAGATTTTGTATTTTGGCAAAGCACAAATGGAGAAGGAGAAGGCGAATGAGAAGGAGAAGGAGGAGAAAGAGAAGGAGTCGGAGATGAAGAAGAAGAAGCTGATAGTGATGAAGATCATGGTTGACATATTGCATATGAGCCGACCGGTGATAGAGCGATGGAAATTTTGCGTGGTAAAATTACAAATGATTATGGTAGAGGTCGTTTACCTTATTAAGTTTTTGCTTATGACTTTAGTTATGACTTTTTTTTTATTTTTTTTTTATGATTTTGGTTATTTTTGACTTTTCTTATGACTTTGTTTATGACTTTTCTTATTATATTTAACTTAAATGTTTTAGTTTATTACTTTTATTTTAGGTTACCATATGATTTATCACAAATTATGTTGTTATAATTATTTATTTAACTTAAAAATTATTACTAACTAAATATGATATTTTTTATGGATGTAAATATATTTAAATCATATTTTATTGATTAAAAATTTAATTATACAAATTTACAAAAATAAAATATAAAATATATGAAAAATTATCGCTGCGTATGCAAAACGAACAACATATATGAACTGCGGTTGCGACCTGCAGCTGCGGCCTACGGTTGCGGCTGCGGCATACGGTTGCGGCTGCGACCTGCGGCTGCGGCTGCGTCTTCCAAACGAACAAACATAAATTTATTGCGGCAGTGGCAGCGGCAACATCTGCAAAACGAACAGCAAGATGCGGCAATGATACCGCTGCCGCCACCGCTGCTCTAGCGCTGCTGCCTGCGTCTGCCAAACGAACAACCCTCATGTATATGCCTTCTTCTCTCTGAAACATCTATGTCCCATCAAGCTAAGGCATTCTCAGTGAGTTGTGCAGCAGCAAGGGACACCTTTCTTGCATCAGAATACTTGTAGTATTCCAAAATGTATTCAATTCGTCTCTCCTAATCCAAGTAAGAATCTGAATTGATCTTTCCAGCAAATGTAGGGCAGTGAGCTTGAGATTTTTTCCTCCTTCCCCTGCATAGTCGTCTTCTCTGTTTCTGTCTCTAGGGTATTGTCCTCTTTGATTATAGTTTCCAGCAGGATCAAGTGGTACTTGTCTTCTCTGATGGCGTGGAAGATCATCCTCTAAGTCTGGCATATCATCATCTTCCTCTTCATGAGGGTCCCTTGGTCCATTAACAACTCTAACAGGACCTCTACGTAGTACAAGAGCAGGTGGTGGCTGCTCAATCCGGTTCATACGCTCTCCAAGCGTGACCTGAGCATTGGTGAGCTGAGTGAGACTAGCATGAATCCCAGGAAAGATGCGAGTGAAGTCAGCTTGCTCAGCAGCTTCTTCCATGTTTCCATGTATTCACACAAAAACAACAAAGATCAAGTACATAAGTGTGGTATAAAGATTTTAAAACAAATCAAACACCAGGCACTAACACAATATGATTCAAGCGTGACAATGTATGAAACTGGATATAATTAGTTTGATGCAAACAAAAAAAATGCTAGAAATGAGATGCTAATGAGTGCACAAGAAAAAAATGGCAACAAATGAATCCAAAGCAAACGGTTTCTTTGTTTTTTTTAATGATGATGCACAATGCTAGAATCAAAACTAGAAATGAGCAAATATGGTGAGAACCAGAAATAATGGTGCAAAGATCTTGCCCAAACAAAAGAAATAAATTCAAATGAAGATGCAATGAACAAAGACAGTTTTTGGGCTAAGCAAATATGGGAAAGTCAACAAGGAGTAATGAACAGGAGCAACATATAAGGTATGGGACGCAAATAGACTTGCCTTATATGGAACAAAAACACGTTTTTAGCCAGCAAAGAGTTGACTAAACGATTCAGATGCTAATGATTTCTTCTTCTTTTTCGTTTTTAATGATGAATGAAACCAAGAACACAAGCGCAGAACTAAACAAGCAAAACAGAACAATGGAAGCACGATTTATTTTTGATTGTGATGCTTAACAACTTAAACTAAATGATATGAAGAATGATAAGAAACAAGACGCAATGCAAACAAGAACTAGATCTATTTTTTTATTTTGGCTTTTCTGGAAATGAAAACACAACAAAATGCAGATCTAACAGAAATGAAACAGAGATGCAATTTTTTTTTTTTTTATGAATGCTAAACACAAGAACAATTGAAATAAAAATTGCAGAAACTAAAACAAGGGATATATTCACCTGATTTGGAGCCTAAGCTCTGATATCAGATGATATAAGATCAAGGGGGTATGATGTTAACAAGATGGTGAATCAATGGAATCAAACAGTTGGCTGTGCAACTCTCTCTGTTTGATCGTGAATGGATCGACGCGAATAGATTATGGAACCCAATATGTTGGCTGTGTAACTCTCTCAGATTGGATCAGTTTATGAGATGGATCGATGGGGGGTAATGAAAGACACCACAAAGCTTTATGGAATAAGCAATGATAAGTCTAGAACTCTTAGAGAAATGCTTCTCACACAATCTCAAGAACTCGGCTGCTAGGGCTCTTATGAACCCAAAAAGTTTATGCTTTATTGATAGGGTAAATGATACAAGTTTGTGAGGGAACCTTATATATGGTTCAAACAGCTATGCCCTTCTAGGGGTCTTTGAAGCAAAATACATTTAATGAAAACTATACTAAGAAATAAAATAAAAATGGCCAACATATGCCTTAGCCACTAAATAAAATAAGCTACTACTTAAGACAGAAACATTCAAGAGTTTTATTAGTAAAAATAATCATATGGAGATCATATAAATGGACTTACCTTGACTTTAGATGGTAGGCGTGTTTAGCACAATGCTAAATAAGGTATTCCCTTTCTGCCCTTAAATGATCGGCCACTTGTTGATATAATCCATAGTTTTCATGTTTGGACCGCTGTTGTATAATTTATAGTCTTCACTTGTTCCTTTGCCGAGCTCATCAACTCTTGTTTCATCTTCAGAAGCAATCCTTGGAGAAATAGCAAGTTTGTTGAGCTGATATGTGATGTCATCAAGATCTCTTTGGTTTATCAAGTTCTCTAAAACTTTTTTGAAGTCCTCACATAATGCTTTAGTACCAGATTTTGTTCTTGGTGGCAGCCTCATTGTGGGAATCTGGTCTAGTGGGTTGAGGTCCTCATCAAGTCTTCACACTGAAGCAAAAGTAAAAATCTCCTCTAAGTCTGATATCTGCTTTTGGATATATCTTCTGATTTCAAATCGATCTCCTTGGAAATATCTTCTGATTTCAACATCACCGATGGTTTTTCATCGAAACGGTTTATATGGCTTAGATGAAGGCAGCCTAATTAGGGTTTCTACCTTGGCTCAATTGTTTGTTCCTAATCAAGATCCTAGTGGTTTAGTAATATTAACTAGAATAGGATCCGCATATATGCGGGTTTTTAACAAAATATTTTGAAACCATAAAAATAAATTAAAAACAAAATCGAATAATCTGTATAGAAAAATAAAATTTAGTTTTATTAATATTTCTAGATATATATGTTTTAATATTCTTATATGAATTATGTTTATTGCTAATGCTTTATATATATATATATATATATATATTTATGGATTCTAAAATTTTGGCTAATTAATTAGCCTTCTTTTATCATAATTAGATTTATCATAAATAAAATCCTGATTATGATCCGCGTATATGCAGATTATAACAATAATATTTAAAAGTCATTAAAATATATTTTTAAGAAAATAGAAAACAAAATCTGATCACTACTGAAAAAAATATGAAAAACACAATTTCAATCCTAAGAGTTATTTATTTATTGAATTCTCAGTTATTTTTAATTAAAATTTTTAAAACACAGAATCTGTTGCGGGTCCTAAGTAACATTAAACCTACTTCTCATATAGTTCACATACTTTATCAACTATCTTTTTTTGTTCTGCTGCGTTAAAAACTTGGGTATACAATTCGAGTCTTTCGAGTATGTTAACAATCTCCCTATCAACTCCCTTCAAGCAAATAAAGTCTCTCTTTCTCTTCACATTCATCTCCTTTATATGATCTCTCTCCTCTCTAGAGAAGTTATGCTTCTCAAGACTCGCATTAAAAGCATCTCTACATGATTAACTTGCCACGTGTCATGATCATATATATATTTATTCTAAAATTTTGCCGAATTAATTATCCTACTTTTATTATAATTAGATTTATCATAACTAAAATCTAGATTAGGATATGTGTATTATATTTAAAACCCGTTAAATTATTTTTTAAAGAAAATAGAAAGCAAAATCTGATCACTACTAAAAACGTATATAAAAACACAAAATCGAAACATAAAAATTATTTATTTATTTTAATTCTCATTTATTTTCAATTAAAATATTTAAAACACAGAACTGTTGCGGATCCTAAGCAACATTAACCCTACTTCTCATATTGTTCACACACTTTATCAACTACTCCCTCCGTTTTTTATAAAAAGATGTTTTAGAGAGTATTTTTTGTTCTAAAATATTTAATGTTCTCAAATTTCTATGTAAAAATTAATTGTATTTTTGTTGTTTTGACTGTTTGAATTCTGAATCCTATTTTTGTAATTGTTAAACTATTTTGGAATTGACATAAAAACATGTTTTATTTGAGAAATAAAGAATTAATTGATTTCTTAATTTGTGTGCAAATCTCTAAAACATCATATAATAAAAAACGGAGGGAGTATCTTTTTCTGTTCCGCTGCATTAAAAACATGAGTATTTAATTTGAGTCATTCGAGTAGGTTAACGATATTTCCATTAACTTTCTTCAAGCAAATAAAGTATATCTTTCTTTTCACATTCATCTCCCTTATATGATCTCTTTGCTCTCTAGAAAAGTTATGCTTTTAAAAACTCGCATCAAAAGCCTCTCTACATGATTCTTGATATCCTCATCATCTTCAATGATCTCATCATCGTCTAATGTCATATCATTAGCATCTAGAAATTTCTTTTATGAATTAAAATATATCCTAGTTAATCTAATTTACTTTTTGTTTTTGTTTTTATTTTTATTTTAAAATAGATCCTTTTTGTTTTTATTTTCTTTTTCTTAAATTTAAATATATTTTAGTTAATTTTATTTTACTTTGGTAATCAAAATCAATAAATTTGACCTTTATTTTTTGGAAAATAATATTTTACCGAGACATGTATCGAAATCTAAATCGATAAACTGATTTAGTTCACACAATCTTATTATATAATGTATTAAGTTACATCGTCTAATGTCATATCATTAGCATCTAATTTGTTTAATTGAAATATATCCTAGTTAATAAAATTTTCTTTTTTTTTTTTTTTTTTTTCTCTCTTATATGATCTCCCTGCTCTCTAAAGAAGTTATGCTTCTCAACACTCGCATCAAAAGCTTCTCTACATGATTCTTGCTATCATCCTTCTCATTGAGCTCATCATTGTCTAATGTCATATCATTAGCATCCTTAGTTAATCTAATTTACTTTTTGTTTTCCTTTTTCTTTTCTTAAATTGAAATATATCCTTTTATTTTATTTTTTTTTTCTTAAATTAAAATATATCCTAGTTGATTTCATTTTACTTTTTAATATAAATCGATAAATTTCACGTTTTTATTTTATAAACAATAGCTAACTTATTATCCTTTTTCTTAATTTTCTTATTTACCTTTTCGATTTTTTTCTTTTGGTATTAGTAATAAAAAAAGAGTTCTCTAGAGAAGTTATGCTTCTCAATACTCGCATCAAAAGCTTCTCTACATGATTCTTGCTATCATCCTTCTCATTGAGCTCATCATTTTCTAATGTCATATCATTAGCATCTAGAATTTCTATTTTTTAATTGAAATATATCCTACTTAATCTAATTTTTTTTTGTTTTTCTTTTCGTTTTCTTAAATTGAAATAGATCCTTTTATTTTATTTTCTTTTTCTTAAATTGAAACATATCCTAGTTGATTTCATTTTACTTTTGTAATCTAAATCGATAAATTTGACGTTTTTATTTTTTAAACCGTAGCTAACTTATTTTCTTTTTTTCTTAATTTTCTTATTTAACTTTTTGATTTTTTTATTTTTCTTTTGGTATTAGTAATTAAAAAGGAAACTTATTTTACTTTTCCAATTTTAAAAATAAAGTTTTGATTTTCCTTTTAGTATTAGTAATTGATCATACAATTTTCTTAACTTAAATGAAAAACATAAAAATATTATTTTCCTTTTTTTAGTTTTCTTATTTACATTTTCGATTTTTTTATTTTCCTTTTTGTATTAGTTATCGAAAAAGTTATTTTTCTTAATTTTCTTATTTACCTTTTAGATTTTTTATTTTTCTTTTGGTATTAGTAATTAAAAAAGAAACTTATTTTCCTTTTCTAATTTTAAAAATAAGTTTTGATTTTCCTTTAATATTAGTAATTGATCATACAATTTCCTTAACTTAAATGAAAAACACAAAAAAACTTATTTTCCCTTTTTAATTTTCTTATTTACATTTTACGATTTTTTATTTTCCTTTTTGTATTAGTTATCGAAAAAAGTTATTTTCGTTTCTTTTTTTTAAACTCATTTTTAGATTTATGTTAACATTATGTTAAAATCTAATTGGTTGAATTTTTTTTAACACGTGTCAACATCTAATCGATTAATTTGATACGTGTCACAAATCACAATCATGTTAAAAGCTAACTTTGATGTATCCTACTTTATATAATAAGATTTTGACTATTGTAATTTGGGCTACTACACAAATTACTGAGTTGTAGATTATTATTATTTTGGGCTAAAAGATGATTTTTATTCAAGCTTTGTAATGTTACACATGAAGCCGGCGGACTAATGTAATTATATTATCTTCGGAAATAAAAGCCACACTAGAATTACCATGTCACACTAGTGACAATCAAAAGCCAAAACCATTAGACCCATACAAAAGCATATCAAACTAAATAAAAAATTAAAAATAAAAACCAACATAGGAGAAGCTTTGTATAATGAATTCCTTGATAGAGAAAATTTTTTCTTGGAAGTGTATACAGAAACACCAAACCGTCGCTCACTCACCACTAGTACAAACTCCTTAGCCATAGATTAATAGAGCAGGCCAAAACAATTTTTGTTAATGTGAAAGCATGAAAACAAGAGCAGACGCCAGTAGAACTTGATAACTTCATTCTCGCTTGATCTTCTTATGAATATGTCTAATCTCATACTCCATTTTAATGGCTCAACCTCACATGAAGAAGCTACTCAGACAAAACGAATTTGAAAGAGACAACTACAAGAAAATATCATTTATTTACAAGGAAGGGAGGAGTGGAGAGATACCAAACACGGCAAGTACATGCTTCCAAATCTTTTTCTCTTTTTGAAAAGGTTGAAAATCGTTCATAATTCTCTTGACCAAATATCTAAGCAGGCAATGCACCAAAACAAGAGAGAGCAACCCCATGGACACCCTGATCAGAGAGAGCTGGATTTTTACCACACACCAAAAACAGATCTGCTGAAAGGAAGATCATTTTTACAACAATCCTCAATCCGACACACATCAGACAACAACATAAAACAAACGGGAGTACACCCAGAAAACCGGTTCCGACGCTAAAAGAGCCGCCGGAACCAAACACTGGATGGCTCAAACGATTTTTCTCCCTTTTCCTCTCCTCTGGCGGCTAGGGTTCTCCCGTCCAAGATATTTGATGATTGTTTCTTATGGTACTGAGTTGTAGATTTTCTATCTCTCTTTTTCATTTAATAACCTATAAGAAGAAAATTATTGTATATGCTTCTCAAGGGAATGTGTGGTTTTGACAAGCGCTTCGTCTTCCTAGTCGTAATTGAGAATCGTTTCATAAAGGTTTTGTTATTGTGAGTTATAAACGGATCTAACAGATCAAACAGAGCAAACATGGTTAATGTAGATCAACATAAATATATAGGTTTGCAACATAAATAGTGCTGAACAAGAAAACAAAAGTTAAATGGCTCTCATGATAGTTACCCAATTTTGACTAATATATAGGTTTCCAAATACTTTCAATATTTGAAAATATTTCTATGGATAACTGACGGTATGTTAATCAGTTTGGCTTCACCAAATTTTTAATTAGAATTTGGTTATGTTAATTAGTTTGGCTTCACCAAAAAAAATTTAATTAGGAATTTAGGATTTACGTTCTCTCACATAGGCTGTGGTATTATCTCGTCATGTAGTTAAGGCAATGTGTTTGAAGTTATTAATATACTAGGTGATAACCTGCGAAATGTCGCAAGATGAAAAATCTATAAATAATTTTATTAAAGATGATTTTGAAATTGTTTAAAGTAAAAATAATTTAATCAGTTTTATATATATGTGAATAATATAATTTAATATTTCAAATTTTTGGCAAAATATTTTTAACTTGTTTTCAAGTTTAAATATTTATATTATTTGGTTAATTTATATGGTTCTATTAACAAACCATATAAAAAAAATATTAATAAATATGAATATCTATTAAAATCACACATATCAAAGTATTTTTTTATTGTAATCTAAATTATTGTTTCAATTTGTTATAGTTTTCTTTTTTTTTAAAAAAAATCACATATATCGAAGTTTTTTTTATTATAAACATATTTCTGCCTAATCAAAACAAAGTATTGTTTATATCATAAATTGTGTATAAATTATATTTCATTAAATAATATTTTTTAAACTATTGTTTTATTCATTTTTAAAAAATGTATTGTGTAATATGATGTATATCATAAATCATCACATAACCTAAAATTTGATTTTAAATAATCCAAAAACTAAAACATAATTTTCTGGTTATATTAAAAATAATAAATGGATAAGGTATATAATGTAATTAGTCTAATAAAAAGTAAATTTGTATTAAAATAATAGGAAAATAAGTGTGGTGGTGACACATCAGTAAAATGGCACAACTGTAAATATTTCAAAAAATAAGCCTACTTTTAAAAAATGTTTCTCAATTAATATATAGGGGATACTAGGAGGGAATCTGATGCGCATGTTTTATTTTTTAATTTTAGTTTTAAATAATATGTTTATAGATTTTAAATTTGACTATTAATTTTAAGAATTTTAACTTTCTATTTTTATTTCTTGATGATATGTGCAATCTCTTTCATACATTATTTTAGGAATATTTATGTATTCTTCAATTTTCATACTCTTTTCATTTGTCTAGATTTAATATTATAATAATTTTTAATTTTTTAATTTTATCATTTTGAGGATTTGTTTTTAGATAAATGCATTTAATCAATGTTTTTTCCATGTTCTAAATTTTGTATATTTTTATATTCATTCTTCGTTTTCTTTATTTTATTTTTCTTCTTTATATTTTTTTATATAATTTGTTATCTTCTCGATTTTTTATTGAAGATTTTGTTATATCTTAAGATTTTATAGGTTGGAGTTAACTTCTTAACTTATTCAATATCATAATTGTTTTCACTTGTACCAAAGTCTAATTATCCTAATTTATTTGAAAATAAGGATTAAATCACTAAAAAAAGAAAATATAATGATATATTTAAAATTATGTATTATATAAGATTTATATAATTATTATTTTCCTAAATTAAATTTAAATTTATAATATTTATAATATTTATAATACTTATAATATTTTTTAAATAGTTGACTTCAAATTTAATGATTTTTATGTATAGTTAATTGTACATATGTTACTATTTATTTATATTACTTGATGTTTGAAAAAAACAAATTAATTGATTTTTTCAATCTATCATTTTGAGGATTTCTTTATTTATGCGTTTGGGACATTTTTAATTGATATACATACAAATTAAAAAAAAAAGTGCTTCCAATTTAATGTGTAAAACATACAGAGGATTGTCAAAGAGTACTCAATGTATAATGGAAAAAAATGATTGTCTTTTATTGAGAGGATTATGAGTTTGAATCCCCATGAATGCAAACAAAAGGATAATAATATTTTGTGTGGTTCAGATTTAATACAACTAAAATAAATTTTTGAAAATTAAATGATAAATAACAAGTGTCAAATAAAGAAATGCTGACGTGACACACCCATGAGAGTTCTCTTCTGCTTTCATATAGTATATTACAGATTCTGGTTTAGAGGTTTTAGTTTAGAACTTAGAAGTTTTGGTTTCATAATTTTTATAAACTTTGACAAATTTCAGGTTATTTAAATATATATATATATATGTTGTTCTTTACTAAGTGTATATTATTGTTGGCAATCCAGAATTTTAGTCCCACTAACAAAGTCAACTTTCTTACCGAAGTGGAAGTGCTCGAATCCAAATCAAGCATTAAAATTCGTTCAGTCTGGAGCTCAGAGCAGTAAAAGTTAAAACTTATGGGAATCACTAAAAACTGACTCCAATGAAGAACTAAGGAATTAATCAAACAAGAATAATTCAATGCTTTGATTTGAAATATCTAAATTCACTAAAATAAATGCAATCATTACAAAATCAGGAGGAGTAAATGGAGACGTTAGAAACCGTTTCAAGAGGTATAAAACAAGAGGAGGTGCAAAGATGATATATCATGGTTTTTACCCATTTTTATACCATGATATAAGTGTTTTTATAGAGTCATTTGGCTATTTTAGAGTCTATATAGAGTCTTTACAGATTCAGGTACAATTGGAGAAAAATTAGAGATTTGGATACATTTTGGAGCTTAATGGAATGAAGTCACGAATTGTAACACGATGAGTGTCGATCGACACCAGGTTTTCCAATTTCTAGAATCGAGAAGTTTCCATATTTTGAAGAAAAGGAAATCTCCAAGACTTTTCCTAATCCTCCAAGGAATTGAAGATGTGAACCCAAGCCTATAAATATAGTTGTCAAAGTCATTGTTTAGGCATAATCTCATACTTTAAGAATCATAGAAGTTTAGGGTTTTTGGAGAGAAAAAATCAGACTCCTTTAGAGCTGATTTGTGACTCCTTTATTTTCTTCTATTGATTTCTTTTATGTTTTCTATTCAAATAATGATTTCTGTTTCATTAATTATGTCTGAGTAGTTTGCTAGTTAGGTTAAGGTGATTTAGGGTTGATGATGAATTTGTAGAATCATTATTATTGTTAGGAAAATCACTTGGATCTTCATCTTGATTTGTGCTTAACTTGATTTCTGAAATTGATCATTTAGAAATCAAACCCTAGGTTGTTTAATAGATGCGAGAGCATTATTGATAATCTGACCTAATCATAGATGAGCAAAATATCTATTCGCAAAGAGATTTGGTTTAGGTATTTTGTGAGCAAACCGAACCTGAACATTAATGCTTGTCTGAATTGTTTGAACTCGCAAAGAGATTTGGTTTTCTGGAATTTAGGCATAGATAACTTCTGCAACGAGAGTTGATTAGTTTTAAATTAGCGTTTCGAGTTCTAGACGGTTCTTAATTATTTCCTGACAAAATAATATTTGCATTCTCTGATTCATCATGATAATGATCCTTGCCTAGCGCCTTCGTCTCCTGAACTTTAATCCGAATTAATCTCATTTACTTATTTCGCCTAGCTTTATTTACTTTTAACCTATTTGACCTAGCATAATATGAATTTAGAAACCTTAGCGTAGCACCTACTTCCCTTGAGATTTCGATACCCCTTATACTACGATTGCTTTTGCTGTGCACTTGCAGTAGTTTTATTAGGGTAAAACCTGAGCCCTATCAAGTTTTTGGCGCCGTTGCCGGGGAAGTAATAGCTGCCTACATCTAGCGTAGATCGACAACTTGCGCAGACTACAATGGCAGAGGCTATGGTTGTGGTACGCGACGCAGAAGGCAACCTATTCGACCTACAAGGCAATAGAAGGAATGCCCTAGGACAGAGACTTGATGAGGCTGGCGCCGTCATCATTGAACCAGCGATACAAATCGCCCCTGCAGAAGCTGGACG